>CM075855.1:48234887-48979887 GCA_037975125.1 Latrodectus hesperus
TGCTCAGCACATTTACAAGAAAAATAATGTTTAGAAATTAGCAAGCATCTCATACACAAATGCAAAATTCTTGTAATTATAATTAAATTATGATATGCAAAAATATCTTATATATATTTCGAATGTGTTTATTTTCCTAAAAACAATTTTTTGAAAGTATCCTTTGCTGGTTTTAAACACAACATATTCTATTGAAAGTATTTCCAAATTATAGTTTCTTAATTATGTTTAAAAAATTATAACAATATACATTGATTAATTTCCTTTTATTTATAAAGATTTTATTTTTCTGAACGAAATTATATTACACAAAGATAATAAAATTAAAATTACTCTATTTATAATTAAAATGTAAATAAGAAATATTTATTTTGCCACATATCATATTAAAAAAGACATATTAATTCAATTTTTATTTTAGTTAATACTCTAAATAATCCGACTTACATTATTGAAGCTTTTTAATTAAATACTTATGTATCAACAATGTAGATGGCAGCACAGTATCAATTACAATTTTCTCCTACATTTAAAATGTGAATCAAATTTTATTGCTTTCAACATCAAGACATCAAAATACGATATAAATTTTGCTAATTTCAAAATTTCTTCCCTTTGAATATGATATCTTAAAAGTCATTGAAAATTTATCGCAGATCATCTAAGATTAAAACTGATATTAAAAATGTTCGTATGATTTTTTTTCTCTAGTAATTTCTATAAATGAAAATTAAATAAAATATTTCTCTTTTGTAAGAGCTCATGAAATGGTTTTTAATTCATAACTAAACATTTTACTGATAACTAAAGATATTACACCTATTGATGTCAAGCAAATACAAACATAATGTATGAAATTTTAAGTTAATGTTTAATTATGAAAATGTGTCAGTTAAATTTCAGACAAGTGGCTTAATACTTAATTTGAATATTGTAGTTTTTTAGTATTTGCTTTAACATATTTAAATGCAAACATATTTTAATTTTAACAAATCGAAATGCGGAGGTAGCAAAACGAGTTTTTTTAAAAAAAATAGAAACAAGAGAAAATGGTGGACTTTTCGGCTGGATTCGAAAAGGGATTTTAGAACAGTCCTGTTGAGAATGTCATGGTGGTGTTTTGTTTAAAAAATGTTCCTGTAAATTTAATGTTTTGCTATATGCAATCATAGAGGATAATAAAAAAATTGATTGCTAAAATATGTTGTGTAATAAATTTATAGAGTAAATTTAACTCAGCGTTACAACAGACGTGAAGATTGGTGGCAGCGTTTTGGATTACGAAAAAATCCAGTGCATTATATTTTCTAACAGGAATTTTGTAGGATTACTAATAAAACAGATGAAAAATAGGGGTGAGTACCTTTTCTATCGGTAGTACCTTGGTATTTAAATTTATTCTCAGTTTTTGTATTATAATTTGGGAAAATAAAATACTGAAAAATATTCATAATTCGTATTTTGTTTTAAATTTTGGGTTAGGAATACTAATTTTATGGCACTCACTTATAACTACTTAAAAAAATAAGAATATTGAGTACTTCTTTAAATGTACATATTCTTTAATTCCTTTTTTGATTGTTGGTTCATATTCTTTATGAAATCGAAACTGTGTTGAATAATTATTGATGTTTGAAAGAAAATATCTAAGATTGGTATATATATATATATATATATATATATATATATATATATATATATATATATATATATATATATATATATATATATATATATCTTTTCTGAAATGTTTTCATTATAAAATATTGTGAATATTTTATGCTTGGATCAAATTTGTTTTAAAAAAAAGAAATCTGATAGATATCAAGATTTGTTGATATATTTAAATACTTAATAATCATCTGTTAAGATTCTATGACACAACAGAAGTGCATATTTAGTTTTGTTTCTGTGTAACTTTTGTTTAGAATTTAGAACATAAGTTTTGTTTTGATTTAAATGAGAAATCTATTGCATATGTGATTAGAAATATGAACATATTTTATTTAAATTTATGAATGATTGATAGCATTTCTTTCCTGCAGTCAGTGTGTATTTTGTTTTGATTTATGAATAGAATGTACTGTAATTGTGTTGATTATAGTGTTTGTTTCGATTCAGAAAAAAACTGAGTACGTGTTTCGATTTATTTTTATTTGTGACAGTGAAAGTTAATAGAAAAAAAGGCTTTTCTAGGTATTGAGTTTCATATTAAGAATTTATTATTGTGGTGATATAATATATTGAAGTTATTAATAGTGGTTTAATTTACAAGCGATAGTAAATCAAAAGTATGTTATGGTTAAAAAAGAAATATTAAGAAAATAACATTTATTGCTTTTGTGACAAGCTATTGTTTTCTATTTTGGTAAAAATAGTGATATTTTCTTTTATTAAACTTGCTTGATAATGTGTTTTAAATTTTTAAATACAATCTGATATGAGATTATATTTTGATAAATAATAATTAGAATAGCATATTTTTTTGAAAATTTGACAAATTGTTTTATAAAGTATTACTAATATTGATATCTAAAGTTTTGCAAAGACTGTTTTTCTTTCTAAATGATCAGTTAGCTAGCCCAATATATTTGTAAGCTCTATTCTCTTTAATACTTTATTAAAACGTTCTGATTTTGTTGACCAAATTCTAAAAATGGCCTATTTAGCTAAAGCTAGGAAAATTGAACTGTTGGAGATATTATATATAAGACGAGCTGAAATGTCTCTGATGACGAAGAAATATTAGGTTGCATACCTGTTAGCAGTTTTACCTATTGAATTGTCCAATATGTTAGCTAGAGAGCAGCCTAGTGATGCTAGCAATTATGATTTTGCCAGAAGTCTGACCTTGAAAAGATACAATTGAACTGTGAAAAATTGAGGCAATGTTTCTACCGACATCACAAGTCTTCGGAACTAATTAAACCATCATTGGGTTAGGTACAGGGATTCTTACTGGTGTTTACTTTACATGTCTTCGGACAAATTTTAGAGAAACTATGCCCAAGAACTCCTTAGTTATTTTACTGAATGGATATCCGAGTTAAAGATTGGGACCTTTTAGTAACTCAAAGATCTGATGGTTACGGAGCAATTGGTTTCGAGTGCCTGCAGAAGTGAGAGATAATTTCTTCAAAGATTGGCTGAAATATACAACTCCCTATGAATTGGCAGAAAAATTGGACGATTATGAAAGTATAAGAGAAAGTTTTAAGAAGAAAGAAGTACACAGAAGAAATTTTCCCAACTTTCGTAACCAAAATTGGAATCACAAGCCTAAAGACAATTCAAAAGATTTCAAACACAAAGTGCAAATAAAACCTGAATCATCTCAAGATAAACAGAAAGAAAAAGACTTCGATAAAAGAAAAATTCTGCGTTGCTTTGAATGTTGCTCAAGCTATCATCTTCGCCCACAGTACGATAAACTAAAGAAAACTAAAGAATTTATTTCCCATGTTGTGACTGATAAAAATATTGATGAATTGATGGCACGATATACCGGTGTAGGTAAAGTAAACAATCTAGAGAAGATTTTGCGAGATACTGGTGCTACTTTGGGTCTGATCTGCAACAAATATGTGAAACCACACATGTATACGAATGAAAAGGTCTGGTTGAGAACGCCATTGGAAGAGACTTTGACTTGGTTACCTGTTGTAGAAGTTGAACTTGAATGTGAAATGGGACATATAACGACTAAAGCCATTGTTATCAGAGATTCATTAGATCAAGGTAGATATTTGCTGGGAAATAAAACTGCGATGTTATTTGAAGATTGCAAAACCAAAGATGATGTTCAAGTGCATATGATGATTGCTATACAAACAAGAACCCAAAAGAAACTTTCTGAGAAGAAAGAAGAGGAAAAACACCAATCCAGCGATCGAACGGAAGAATATTTAAACAATAGTATGTCTGAAGATAACGACGAAGAAACCATATCTTTGGTTGAATAATTAACAGTGAAAGGTCTCATTCTCTAAAAAATTTCAATTTAAAATCAAGAGCATACTTAGAAGAGAAAAAATTAGTGTTTGCTGTTATTTTAATGTCATTAATTTTCTAATATCGAAAATAATCCACTAATTTACAATAGCTTTGCAACATTACAAATATCAGTTTTCAAATGTACTTATTTTGTTGTAAAAAATGATATTTTATTGTAAAAATATTGTAATAAAGATGCATATAAGATGCAATTTTTGAACATCTAAAATAACATTTTAGGTGTTCAAAAATTGCATCTTATATGCATTTCTTTTACAGCTATTAAAAAATCTATGTTCACCACAGTGTCAACAGTCCATGTATGACAATTAGATCATGAAAAGATAAAATTATCAACCAATATTCTCAAAGTATTGAAACAATGTTTTATCATAAAAACTAACTGTAAAAATTTATTTACAAATTCAAAATATCTTTATGGAAAATTCTCATTTTTACTGATATATGAGAACACACTGATTTAACGGTACATGAAGAACACAATCAAATTTTTGAAAACTAATTTTCATCTTATGTATAAAAGTTGGAGAATAGATGGCAGCACTATAGCATATCCTCATGTTTGTTGTTTGCTTTTATATTTTGAAAATTTATTTTCACAAGTTTGTTTATAGACATATATTCCAAAATAAACTCAGCAATATTTTAATTTTGTAGAGAGATTATCAAAGTAAATCCATAATTTCCCTAACCCGTTTTTTATTGTATTACATAACTCAGGAATTTCTTGAATTCATGATATTTCTCTACAAAGAGTTAAAATTTTATTTCAATTTTATAAATAATTTTTTAATTGGTTTGGTACTTTTGGTGTAAGAATTGTTCTTTCTGTTAAAAGCTGAAATTCATATAAAATATATTTTCTAAATTTAGATTCTTCATAATGTGATATACTTCTTTATTTCCTTTCATGTACTTTATTACCTTTATTTCTCTTGAAGCGGTAAGAATTACTCAACACTAGATGGCGGCCGCATCGCTTTTTTAAATTTTGAAACCTATCACGCAATGTAAATATTTTTATAATGCTAAAATTTTTCATTTGTAAATATTTCTTATGTTAAAATATATTTTTCTATAATATTATTAAATACATAATTGGAAAATAAATAAAAAATTTTCTAATTATTTGAAAAAAATTTATATCACGAGTCTTTTTTCTTGTCATTAGCCAGAGTTCAATGTATAATAGATTTACATCTATTTATATGATGTCATCAATTCTATTTATATTAAAAAAAATCAAATTAAAATAATTATTATGTAAATAATATTCAAAAATAATTTTTACAATTATTTTAAGTGTTAGAGTAATAATTGAATGTAAAGTAATGATTACAGAGTAATGTAAAGTAATAATTAATGAAATATGGGAAAATTATTTTCCTTATGTACCAAATTTCATTATTTCAACAGTTTTTAGTATAACATAGTGCTCAAGACTATGCTTCAGATATTTAAATTTAATTAAAACATTTTTAAATTCGTTTTATAATCTATATTTAAATTGATTAATAACATAAAAATTACTTCATAAATTTCAAAGATGCTTACAAACTTTCTTCAAGAACAGAATAATAAATTAACACATTTTAGTGAAAATTCCCATACCTTTAGAAATGTATATATATTATAGCTTAACGGTCAAAAAGTATGTATTTTTTAAAGTTTTAATGTTATAAATACTAGATGATTGTCATTCGTATACTTATTGTTTTTTTATAGATGTCCTCCAAAAATTTCACATTAACTGTTACAACTGTGTGAGTTTCAATGACAAATGCCAGATTTTATAGTCATTAAGAGAAGTATTAAAATCTGAATATTTTAATTTTTCTTGCAAACTATTGAAATCATTCCTAATATTGTTCATCTTGTTTAAAATTGGTATTAATTAGTGTGAAGTTGGAATGATGAGAATTTATAGTATCCCTTGTTCATCAGTGACCAGCATATAAACATTACTTATTCAAGCAGCATGATTCTACTATAAGGACTTATTGGGCCCTTTTAGGCAAATAAGTTTTAGGTAAATTTGTCAGAAATGAGTTTTATCGCCAACAATAGTGTTAAAGTTTAATTTTAGTTAACAGTTCTCTCTGAATCTTGCTTACTAAGCGATTGATAATGATTTCTTTAATTTACTGTTGTATGCAATCAAATAATCCTTAATAATGTTACTATATATTTTTGTGGGATTACACCCCTTTATGTGTTTGTAAACATATGTATCTGATGAGTTCGATGGTCGGAGTTTTTTTAAAGTTTCCTTCAGCAAATCTTGAGCGCGGTTTATTATCGATGAAAAATTTTTATGAAAATAAATATTACTTTGTCACACAAAATTTTTTCTATTTTATTCTTCCTTAATTCTGTTCATCAGGAATTGACATATTTTAGGATACACACACACAACTAATACTTTTGAAATTATTCTATTATTTGAATTAGTGATGAATAAGTCAGCAAAAATATATCTTGCATTACAAAAAAATATTTTTAAAAATAACTGTTCTAGCATCAAGTATCTATAAATTCAACACATATCTTCTAAATCCTCTGCTTTAGATTAAAGTTATTTTCTTTTTTCAGTACTTGGTGATCTTATGAGAGTGAATATTAAATACATAAGTTATATATGTATATATATATAGTGTACGCAATCTATACATACATAAGAATATAAAGGTACATAAAACCAGAAAAACAAAAAATATAATTCCCTGAAAAATAACATTTACTTTTTGAGTATTATTTTTAGTGACAGTTTTACTTTTCGTATACCAATAAATATATGCTTTCTGAAAAATATATTGGGTTCAGTGTAAACGCAAGTACAATTTGATTTGCCAAAAAAATTTGGCTATAAATATTGGCGAATAATAATTTCTGGTAACCCTGGTACTTTTAATGCTTTAACGAACATGATTTTAGGGTTGCCATTTCGTTAATTCACATTTTGGCGCCTATCTTGGCGTCAAAAAGGTCACAAAAAATCAAGTGGTACCGGTAACTAAACGTTTACCAATATTTTCAGTAAATATACTGGCAATACCCAAAAATTACACTTCACAATTTTGTGAAAACAGCTACCATAAGCTACCATGTAAGACTCACAATATATTATTTTGTAACTATTCTGAGAGAAAATAATTATTGTGGATATACACAGTTATGCAGCAGTATAGGCTCGTGATATTTTTTTTTTATCAAAATGCTTTACAAAAGCATTTTTTATCTTAAAATTTGAAAGTGCATTGTCGAATATTTTAGTCAAATCACTCTTTCTCTTAAATATATTCTCTTAGATTTCTTATCAATTTGTATCGAGTAAACTAAAAATCTTGAGCCTCTGAGGGAATTTCCTATTTTATCACATCTCATGCTTTCAAGGGAGTTTCCCAAAAGTTAAAACTTGGAAAACCATCCAACAATTTTATTATTACTCAAGATGTTCAGAAAACAAAAATCCCACATTCTAAATGTTCAATAATTTTTTTCATCCTAAAGTTCTTCAAAAATTAATGAAACTATGAGAGAAGTTTAGATGGAGAGACTTCGAAGTATCTGCCACTATTTTTTTTACCTCACTTGATCTTATTAATGGTACTTTCAGAAGATTTTAGGAATTCTGTCCTTGAAGATAAGTTTGAAATTCTTCAAAAATTAATGTGGTTTTGAAAGAAATTTTGATGCAGGGATCTCGAAGTATCTGTCAGTATTTCTTCATCTCATGATTCACTTGATCTTAATTATTAACGATAGGTCCAGATGTTTTCCGAGATTTCAACCCTAAAGATGAGTTCTAATGTAAACCAGGAGTTTATTATCGAACTTCAATTTTACAAGTATGGAGATAATCTTTCATTTCTTCACTCAAAAAACTGACCTCTAAAACTTTAGACAACACATAGACACACATGGTAAGTGGTTCTTAAAACAAGGCAGAACAAACATGTCAGATTAAAATGTTATAGTTTTGCATTCACTGCCCGACATTCAAAATGCAACACCAAGAAGGAATTGACCGAAAATGACGAAACTCGGCAAACAGAAAGAAATATAAATAATCTGTATTTCGAAGTGATATGCATAATACGGTGTGTGAATAGGGTCGGGTCAATAGGTTGTAGGACCACCGTGGAAGGTGATACACGAAGCAACACATCTAGGCACAGAGTCATTGAGAGTACAGATGGCGTCCTGAGGAATGACTCTCCATTCCTGTCAATTATTTGCCAAACAGCGTCTTCTGAAGGATACAGTAGCAGGGTTTGCAAATGGTATCCAATTATATCCCAAACATGTTCGATTGGTGAGAAATCCGGCAAGCAAGGTGGCCAGGGAAACAAATGTACACATTGCATAGCAAGTTGGCTGATGTGAGCGATGTGTGGCCGGGTATTATCCTGCTGATAAAGGACATTGGGTAACCCATGAAGTTAGGGGAATGTCACCAGCCGCAGCACATCATCCACGTAATGTTGGGCTGTCACAGTGCCGGGAATATGAACTAGAAGTGACCTGGAATCGTATGCAATGGTGCCCAACCCTGATACCACATTGTCGTGCAATGAGACGTTCAACAATTGCTGTAGGATTGGACCTGTCTCCATATCAACGCCAGAGTCGTACGCACCGACTTTCACTGAAGAAACAGAAGCGTGACTCATCTCAGAAGACGATCCTATGTCACTTCTTCGTCAACATCACTATAACAAGCACTGTGCCAGACGTTGTTGTCTTTGCTGTGGGGTAAATGGCAGACATCTTAACAGATGCCATAAGCACAGACCAATAGCAACCAATCAATTGCAAATTATTCTGTTCGATATGGGAGCATCTAGGGTATCTTGCACATGCTGGAGAATTTCGGTAGACGTGCTTTGCGGGGCCGCCACCGCCTTTCGTCGAAGAAGTCGATCCACTCATGTTGACGTCACTTAGGCTGTATCGGTAGCCTGAAAACGTTCCACAGTCCCTTGTTCCAACCATCTTCACCACAACCGGTGGATTGTGGACTCATCCAGGTATCTGTAAGGACTAACCTGCCTTTATCAGTCTGATCACCATGCCCCTCGTAAACTCATGTGTCTGCTGTAAGTGACTCCGTTGACACTGGCCTAGCATTCTCTAAAATTACAGGCGTCCTTTGCGACAAGAACAAACTTACAATGATTATTTTCCAAGCAGCAATAACAGCGAGAATATTACCTACTCTGCTGGTTCTTTACCTTATACCTTGTGTATCCTACGTGCGCTGGAGAGCTGCGCATTTCATATCACTTGCATAACTCGGTAAGGTGCATCTACCCTGAAGTTTGGATAATTTTTTGGCCACTCCATCTTGGTGTTGCGCTTTTAATATCGGGCAGTGTACTTCAATTTAATCTGTATTGTCGGTAGAGTTTTAGTGGCTCCACGCCGCTTCTCATTAAGATTAATAAAGTGAAGCATCATTTGTTGCGGGCAATGGTTCTGAAGGTGACCACGTACTCTCCCTCACTGGGTTGCTGGAGCTTCGTATATTGGGGACGTGTCCACGTTAATATGTAACGTCCAAAGTATTTCCGCTGGTGTGGCGTGGATGTGGAGAGATGGGAACCAGCTCATGTGTGACCTCATCACTTGACCATTCAAAATTACGAGGCACTTGGTTAGGAGAGAGTATTCGAAACCCGATGACCTAAAAGTACAGTCCTGGGCTTGCCTGTAGCACTAGGTATGTATGTATTGCTGGTAGTACATCTTGAACATTAATTGTGCCTGTGGCATTTTAGTTTATCTTTTTTTATTTCTAATGCATAACAAATTCTCATATTTGAATTGTATTCTTCTGTATAGTGTTAGTGAAATATTTTAACAAATGGATTATTTCGATTAATGTTCCTGATTATCAATATCACATAGAGCAACAAAACAGGCAGAAATGTTTTTAAATAATTTATTTATAATAACATATTTATATCATAAATCACATGATATAGGAAAATACATAACATGATCATGCTTGGTGTATGCCACTTCAAGGTAGAGCTCATCAGACAGCGAATAAGATTATAGAAATATACACAAAGTTTGTGGGAGCATAAATAACTAGATTATGATAAAAAATGGTTAACACTACATTTTTTTCAAAATATCTGTCCTTCTATCTTCTCAAAATGCTTATATATACCCGATATGAAAACCAACAACTATCAAATGTCTCAATACAAATGTTTTTTTCTTTTAAGGTTGAGGCTTTAGGTATGTCTAGTGTAGTAGGAACAGTTTGTGCACTATATAACGTGCTAAATTAACTAAAAATAGTGAACAAGAAAACGGGATGGATTAAGGTACTGAAGTAGATTCTTCATCTTCTGGTGGAGATTTCTGGTAACCATACAATCTCTGCACCAATGCCCAGTCATTGTTCTCGAGAATCATCTTGTGCCACCAGCTGTTATCGAAAGGTGGCATTTCTCCACCATATTCCTCGGGCAAGATTGACGGTGAAATGTGTTTGTGGAGTGACTTCAGATCATTTCCATGGATGTAGATCTGAAAAAGGAGTGAAAGGTATGTTAAATAAAAGACATTGATTGTTAGAAATAATTGAATAAGAAAGGAAAACATTTTAGAAATCTTGATTCTCTGTATAGGATGGTTAACAGCAAAAATTTGTTGCAAGACATTGTAATATCAATAACATTTTAAAAATCTTATTATCTTGAGTAAGATGGTTAACAGCTAAAATTTGTTGCAAGACATTGTAGTATCAATAGCATTTTAAAAATCTTATTATCTTGTGTAAGATGTTTAACAGCTAAAAGTTGTTGCAGGACATTGTAATATCGACGACATAATATATTCATACATAATATTTTTTTGTTGACAGTAATTTGCATTTATAGGCACAAGGGAAAAGATTTTTAAAATTCAAGAGCTCTCATCATAATAAATATGCATAATATATAATTTATATATTCCTATATAATTTATAATATATATTTGTTTATTATATGCATATAATAAAACAAAGATCTGGTATCCACTTATTGTTCTTAAATAGAAGCTGTTTGATCACCCCTAGACTTTTCCTTTTAAAAAGTGGTGTTAGGGCATGGTAACTTTGCTGAAGAAGCGTTGTTAAAATTTGTAAATATCCAGCACGTAAAAATGAAGTGATTCTCAGTCTTTAAACATGCTGAGAACTGATTACCAATGATCAATGATGAAAAAACGTTTTCGAAAAACTGATTATCATAATTCTATTATGATTAGATAAAGAATTTCCTGCGTAAGCAACAGTTTAAAAAAGTCGCAGTTAAAAAATATAAAATAAATTAAAAAGGACAGGTTTTCATATAATTTACTGAAAAGGAAATAAAAAAATAAAAAAAAAATACACTCAATGTTGAAAAATTCAATTAAAAAATTTGGTTGAGGAAAACTTGTTTAGCAATACCGGTTATTAATGTTAGTAGATGAAACACTGAAAAATTTATTAGAAAAATACTGACAGCATGTCTCAATTTCTTGTGGTTAAAGAAATTGAAACGTGTTCTAGGTACTGGCTTTTAAATTAGAACAGGTTGTAAAATTTCACTATTTTGAAAATGAAAATCATAATGAAAAGTAAGTATTACTAGCTTCTTTTAATAAGGAAACAAAGTAACGCATTTTCTGATTTTTTAAAAAAACATTATTTTTATCTAATAGTTTACTTTCTTCGTATTATATATATATATATATATATATATATATATATATATATATATATATATATATATATATATATATATATATATATATATATATATATATATATATATATATATATATATATATATACACACACACACACACACACACACACACATATATATATATATATATATGTATGTATGTATTATATGGATATGCTCAGGAATATACATGGCAATATTTTATATAAAATATTCTAATTTATTTTATTAATTAAATTTAAAAATTTCTTTTCTAAAGGTGAGAAAAATATAGAATTCTTAAATATATATTTATTATTTAATATTATTAGATGATTTTTTGTAAATTTATTATACTTATTCTTTACATATTTTTTAAAAAAATTTTCTTATATTTAAAATTTTTTAAATTTATGCAAAGGAGACAAATAATTTTTGCATATTAAATAAAGACAGGTTTTTTAAATTTCCTATTGTGATGCTTCATGATGCTTTAGATGAATAATTAGAAATATTTGAGGTTAATATATTCAATTTTTGTATCAAACGAATTTCATATTATTAAATAAACATCTTAAAACCACAAGACAGCCGATGTTATGAGATTGAAGTTAACAGATTCAAAATTCTTGTTTCAATCGAATATCATATTTATCCCATTAAATAAACATTATATAAAAGTCTGATAACTGCGTATTACTCTGAAATTTGCCAATTTGATTCTTATCTCTCTCAAAGATACATCATATTTATATTATTTTTAAATTGTATGTATAAGAATACGAGTTCAAAGGGGGGCTAACATTGCACCGGTTGAACAGCACTTTTCGGAATACATGGTACCGGGTTTGATTCTCAGGCGCTATTTAACAACGGAAGATGGATATTACATTTCTACCTTCATCATATACATGGGCCGAGGTATGTGATTAAGAGATTTCCGGGTTTCTTCCTTTGCAACACACAAATCTTCACTTATGCTGCAAATGTCTCAATTCACGTTATCTGTCCACTATCTATGAAAAGTTTTCCCAGAAGGCAATTTACTCAGAGGATATTAAAATACTTAACCAGCCTTAAGTTTGGGGCCACGGTGACCTAGTTGGTTAAGGCTTGGTTCTCATTATAGGAAGGTAGTGAGTTCGTATCCCGGCTTAACCGAATATCTGTCGTGTTCGCTAATGGTGGTTGGGCACTTTAAAACTAGGCGTGGTCGCAATGTTTTCCAAGTGAAATGATACCTCTGGGAGTGGCAGGCCAAGCATTGGGAGTCCTCTGGTTGGTCCCTGCTTCAAAATCAGGAAGACTCCACCCAGTTGCTTCTGTCTAATTGGTAGAGCTCAACTCAGGATAGGTACAGGGAAGCATGCTAGTGTAACAACAACAATGTCCACTACATGATATCAAAAAATTGAAAAAAAAATCCGATTTACAGTGAAAAAAAATTTTGTTAAGTGAAATCATCTATATAATTGTGGAAATTTAGTTATAATAAATCTAATGGTGTAGGCTTTTAATATGCTTAGTTAAGTTTAAATATTTTTAAATTTAAAATTACATTAAAACAAAGTATCTGTTTAAGGAACAAACTTTAGCTGATGATGACCTCACAAATCGACTATTACGTCAAAATATATATGTATAAAAAAAAACAATTTGGATGGATATATAAATACATTTTTCAGGTATAGATGGAAACACAAGATATAAAAAATATCAAATAGGTCATCGTTAATCTATCTCGGTAATCTCTACAAAATAAAAAATTTTTTTATCTGGAGAAAAAACTTAACTCAGACTTTCTCTCTCTATAAAAGCTCTCATTAATTCTCCCGGAAAATAAAAATTAATTGCAAAGTGAATAAAAAAGAAATGAAACGGATGAGTATCAACACGGAAAAGCCTCAAGTAAAGGATTTCAGAGGAACCCGTATTCTCCTAAACGGGAAAGAGTCACTGAACTAAGCTCTCTTATTTTTTGAAGTTATTTTGAATTCAGCATTAAGAAGCCTTACGGATAAGAGACTTCATTGCAATGCAACCTTAATATCTTCCGTAGTTTCAAGGAGAAAGTAGGTAATGGAGACGGTTTCATAATTTTATGTATTATTTTGTTTTACAGCCTTTTTTTGTATATAATGTGGAAGAATTATACATTTCGGAACACTAAATATTTTATTATTTGCTTTTTTAATTTTTTAGAATATAAGTTGATGTTATATACTTATATTATTATTCGTGCTAAATTTCAATAATATACGATTGTTTTATTAACCAATGAACTCTGTTATTTACTTTAGAAACAGCTGGTGTTGCATCAGTATGCTTCTCTGTATTTAACCCTGAATTGGTCTTTGCCAGTTAAGTAGAAGCAACAGGGTAGGAGTCTTCATAATCTAGAAGCAAGAACCAAGTAGAAGACAACCAAAACCTTGGCCCTCCAACCCAAGTGGTATCATTTCACAGGGAAGACATTGCGACCACTTGATATTTAACGTGCCCTACTCGACATCAGCGAGCGAACAGAATCTTTGGTTGAGTCCGTATTCGAATTAATTACCTTCCGATAGCGAAAACAAACCTCCTAACCAACCAAGCCTAGTACTTAGTCTAGTACTTTAGAATCAGTGTAGAATAAAATGTTTTAATAATGAAACCCATCTCCTGAATAGGTTTACGTTACATCACAGTTACAGTTAGAATGTACATTTTTAACAGTGAAATTTTAATACATAAATAAATAATTAAAATTTATTATATTTTAATATATATATATATATATATATATATATATATATATATATATATATATATATATATATGTATATATATATATATATATATATATGTAATATTATTTTAATATATAAGTAAATAATAATTAAATAAATTGATAAATATTATTTCAGACTATATGAGCGCTTAAAATCATATTGCAAAAGTTAACGTAGTAACATAATTGATAAAGATAAGATTCATTTAACCTCGGAAAGGTAACAAGTTTGATTTTCGATTTAATCGAAATTTCTTGTCAGAGGAATATTTCAGATTAAAGATTAAGGAGTTGTGTGTGTGTGTGATAAGATAGATTAACATCTAATCTGTGCGGCCATCTTGTAATTGTGTTGCATCTTGTTGTGACTATCTTGTTGACTGTGACTTGTGTTGTATCTAAACTTTGACTACTTTTGGCATCTAAACTGTGCCTATCTTGAATCTATAATATTTCATGTTGTTTTGACCTAGCTGGCTATCGAAATGTTATCATTATGGCTTTCAATTCAGTAATTTATATTTTCAATACCCACTTCGGGAATCGGTATTTGTAATGGTAAAGAAACCATTTAAGATGAGGTCATAGTTGAATCAGTATTACTGTACAATAGACGCCCTTTGAGCAATAAATCGAATTCAAATTTAAATCCATATTATAGCATGGGTCCACGTTAGATAGTAAATACAGCATTCACGTAACCGAAAAACAGTTGAGAAAAATCACATATTGAATTGAAAAACATTATATCTTAAATTCAAAGAATTTTAGGCTCTTGAATTGAGAAGGACATGTTGAGAAGAAGGTGTCAATTCAAGCATCTACTGCATAACTCGAAGGTGACTGAAAATTACAATTTCAATGCATCTTAGCATATATGTCATAATAGGCCATTTTATGTAGTAGAATGTTTAATGTAGTTATAGTAAAATTCTCTAAGATACACATGGCTTATAATTCAAAGTTCAAGTAATTTTTTAATATGAAAATTAAACTATACAAAATGACTTAAACTACTAAACTCTTTGGCTCGACAGCCCATGTGGGCCAAGGTCTACAGTGCCTATTTTTGTTTTCCTGACCGAGAGGCTCTGAGGTGCGAAGCATATGACCAGATTAGGTGGTCAACCTAATGCGAACCCTCCAGTGTTTAGTTCCCAATCGTACTTGTTACTTAGTTTATCAACTCACTGAAGGGACGAAAGGCTGAGTCGACCTTGCCCAGCTCAAGGATCGAACCTAGGACCCATACCATGGGAGCCTCTAGCTACCACAAAGCCACCTAGCTGATTCAAAAATGAAGTATCATGAATTATTATAGTCACTTATTCAGTTGTATGTGATGCATTAAACTCGTTGATAGCTAGTTTATTAAAGAAGAGCATCAGGTATGATGTTAAGAGTGGTAATACTTTCTCATACTTTTTTCGTGATCACTTTTAAATTACTCTTTGAAGCAAATGTTATCTTTTAAGTTTAGTAAATTAAAAAGATTTACAGCTTATGGATGTATTTTTATTTCTTTGCAAAACTTTTAACAATTACAAATACATATACATTTATCATCCTATAACACGGTACTCTTATAACGTGTTTTTATGTTATTCATTCCTTAAAATAAGCTAGTTAGGACTTAATAAACTTTATTAGGACTTATAGTGAGGCATTCATTGTTTTAGTAAATAATAATAAAAATAAATACTTACTCTTTTTTGCATCTTGAGGGTAAATACGAATGGGTATATCATGTTCCAGGCGTACTGGAAAAACTTTGGCATTCCTATAACATGAGCAGCTTTATATCTTCCAGGAAAGCAGGACTATAAAGCCAAGTATATATAGTTTATATATATTCCATTTCTTATAAAAACAAATCAAATTTATATCTAAAAAGTCTGTATAACACATTGAAAATACTGTATTAAGTGTTGCTGATTAACTTGTTAAAGTTTGTTCATACGTTTTATGGATAAATTTAATTTATCTATAAAGTCATTAAAATTCATTCATTAAATTCATTAAAATATTTTCATTAAAATTCATTAATTCATTGAATTTCATTAAAATAATTCATTAAATTAATTCATTAAAATAATTCATTAAAATTCATTAAAATTCATTAAAATAAATTAATGAAATTCATTAAAATAAATTAATGTAAAACACCAATTTGAATTAATCCGAATAAATAAACTTTTTACTGTGTGTCTTAATTGTAAAAGGGTGAAATTTATAAAGCTGTAGGGTAAACTTCAGTAGGGAGCTTTAGTAAAAATTTAATAAAAATATAAAAGCTATATTATGTTGACAGTCAAAACAGTAAAATATTAAAGCATAAAATTCCTATATATGAAAAAAGTATTTTTTGAAAAATAAACAAATTTTTGTATTTATTTAAATTTTTTATTTCCTACTTCAATTGTCTCATTCTATATTTAGTTTCATAAACTAAAAACGTTATTTATAATATAATTTCAAAAACGAAATACAGAAATCAAATTTTAATAATAAAAATAGTATGAATTTAATGTTAAATGTATTCTATGCCTAAATGAAAACTCTTAAAAACATTATGGTGTGAAATTTAAATAAATTAATTTTAAGAATATGTAAAATTTTCTTTATTATTTCATGAATTCTGTATTAGCTATTATATTATCATCTAATATCTATTTTCTCAACAATTTGGTTATTGCTTCTTTAAAATTGAATTAAGATATTTGTTTTTTTTCTAAAAAGTTGATGTTTTATCATGAAAATATAATATTTCTAATAATTTCATTTTAATATGGTATATTTAAGTGCTTCAATGACTTATTCTTCCATGATCATTGGAGACAAAGTGAAAATACACCAATTTTAATCTCTCGTAATATTATGCATACAGCAACTCATCTCTTTCACAGTTATTCCAAAGAGTTGCTCTTAAATGATGACATTTAACTTCTTTGGATTATTCAATAGAAATATTTAACATAAGTTGCTTAACAATTTCTTTTTCAAAATAAAATTTCTCCGAAAACTGAAATCTTTTATAAGTTATAATTAACCTAAGTTAATTAAGTAAAAAGTTATTGGGATAAGTAAAAAGTAAGAAAAAGGATTAAGTAAAAAGCTATCGGGGTAAATTCCGATAGCTTTTTCTTCAATATGTAAATCATATGTCAGTTGCTAAGCAATTATTTTTGGTACTCTATGCTCAACAAAACATATTTTTAAATCATTTTTTATTAATCTATGAATACATTGATTTAAATTTTTTTGTTTCTCATTCAATTTCTAAAGGAGGGAAATTATCATGAACATACAATCATGTTCACAAAAAAGCAAATTATCGTGAACGTTTACAGTAGATTTCTACTATTATGAAAAAATGAAATTTTAGGAAGAAGTAGAAGAAGTAATTAGTTCCGATAACTTTCTTCCTTAGTGCTTGAAATATGTCAATAGCTAAATTATTTACGGTACACTATGCGCAATAAAACATTTCTTTCAAATCAATTTTTTTAATCTTGTGAATAAGTTAATATTACTTTTTTATATTTCTTATTCATTCGATTTCTAAAGAATTCTTATGCAAATTATCATGAACACTCACAATAGACTTCTATCCTTATGAAAAAAAATGTTCTTTTATAAAATTTCCTCATATAAGAAAAATTACCTGTATTCTGATTCTGTTAAAAAATATCTACTCCTTTATTACAAAAATATAATGGCAGCAGGAAGTGTCACAGAGTTTAAAAAACGATTTATGAAGGAAGATATCAAAATTCATATCGATTTGAGAGTTTCATTTTATTCTTATGTCAAATTTATTTAAATTCTCTTTGTACCTGTTTTGATAAAAATAACATTTAATGTTCTTTTTATGCCTTACAAACTCTATTTTCTACATTATTTTATATGTTTGGTTGCTAACACTGATTTACGGATCCTCCAAAATTGAAAAAGTTAAGAGTTTTACCATCATACACTAAGTTAAAGTACATGAAACTTTATTAAATTTTTTACAAAAGTGCAACCTTTCGAGTAAAGAAAACGTAATATTTTTACTGGAACTGCTTTTAGAAGTAAATTTCCAGCATTCGTATTGATGTTTTTACGTATAGAACATATTAGAACATATATATGTATAGAACATATTATAACATATATGCGTATAGAACATATTAGAGCATATATACGTATGGAACGTATTAGAACATATATACGTATAGAACGTATTAGAGCATATATACGTATAGAACATATTAGAACATATATGCGTATAGAACATACTAGAACGTATATACGTATAGAACATATATATGTATAGAGCATATTATAACATATATGCGTATAGAACGTATTAGAGCATATATACGTGTAGAACGTATTAGAACATATATACGTATAGAACATATTAGAACATATATACGTATAGAACATATTAGAACTTATATACGTGTAGAACATATAAGAATATATATGCCTATATAGAACATATTAAGTATAAGTATAAATTTAGTCCTATGCTTTTTGAAGTTCTTAAAAATAAATTTTAAGTAATGAATTTTAAGTTACGTTAAAAAGTTTTAAGAATGAAGTATTTAAAAATTGAAACCAGACAAATTAATTTCAACACGAACTTCGATTAAGCATTTAGAAATTAGTTGGGTGGGTTAGCAGAAAATAAACGTCTTGAAACAGTTTCCATGATTTATTATTGCTAACCTCCTTGAATGAAATTTTTTTCTCCAGGGTATAATGATAAAAACAAAATCATCTGCACGTGCCTGCTGAAAGTTTCTAGAGCAACACATGTGTTCCAGTTTCCAATTCTTCCAGGATATAACTTTGATGGGGATGCATATTTATAAAATTGCTCGAAGGATCAGACGGCATAAAAGTTCTTGGGTTTGTGCAGTAAAATTCAGTCAGCTATGAGTACAACGGACTCTTTCAGAAAATAATTGGACATGGCCCCACTTGATTTACTGTATCATGATGATATATGTTGGATTATGTATAATTTACTTTTTTGATTGAATAACTGTGATATTTGTAGTTAAAAAATTGTCAAACTTACCATTGTTGAATAGATAATAAGCAAAATGTTTTCAAGGGTGAGCATTTTCAGGTGCTTATTGGTGACTCCTCTTACGTCAATGATTCCCGAATATCCAGTGACTTGCGTAGCTGGATCTTCAATTGAGTGTATGACACAATGAGTTGCGACCCACATCATTAAATCTCGATCCACTTTTTCTGGATCCCATTTTCCTGAAAATATATGCTAACTTTAAAGTATCGATATTAATTGGCTATAATATATTCTAAATATAATTTATATAAACACTTAAAAAAAGATGGGTATCCCATCTTCTTCATAGTATTTGTATTTAATCATGTATAATAAAATTTATATAAATTAAAAAATGCTGTTAAATTTTAGTTGAACAGCTTCATAAATTATGTACGCTCTAAATTTCATTTTAATTAATATTTTGTTAATTTAGATAAACGCATGAGGAAAAATTTGAGGGTCAAATTTATTTTGTTTATACTTCGTCACAATATTTACTTAAAAGTTAGATGAATGGTATATGTATATATATATATGTATATATATATATATATATATATATATATATATATATATATATATATATATATATATATATATATATATATATATATATATATATATATATATATATGTATATATGTATATATGTATATATATGTATATATATATATATATATATATATATATATATATATATATATATATATATATATATATATATATATATATATATATATATATATATATATATATATATTGATTTTTTTATTAATTAGAATTTTAAACTAGCATAATTAATTTTAACAGGAAGCATTTAATTTTCATAAAAATTATATTAAAATACTTTTGTATTGATAGAATTACAGAATTAACGGTTAAAAACTACAAAAACAAACATTGAAAGTTTCCTTAAATCATTTTCTTGCAAATTACTTATTTCAATAAACTGGAAATTACTCTTTTATTATTCAAATATAAAAAATCATAATTTATGCCAAGATGATCAGCTTAAATTCTTAAAAATTATATTTTTGCAATAACTTATTTAATCAGTTAAAATTTTTGTTTACTTCCTACTTCAAATATATGGCTGAAGAAATATAACTTTATCACATTTTATAAACCTGAGAAAGTTAAATAATATGACATAAATATTTCCGAGAAATTTACGATTCTTCAAAGTAAGGCGACTGTTGTAAAAGAATGCAAAACAGTATTCAATATATTCCAGTCACGTGCGCATGCATTGAATGTTCTTAACACAGCGAATATTTACTATTCAACGCACGTATTGAAATAACATGTCTCGGAAACATCAACAATGATATTTATTCAAATTATTTTTCGCTTTTTAACTTCATTCACAACCGCTCATTTTATAATCATATTATTGAATCCGAATAGGAAAATTATTCTTTGTTAAATAATTTTTCTATTACGAACATATTTCCCTTTCCCATCTTATCTGCAATAAAATCCTTTTGATATGAATTTTATGAAATAACAGATATTATTCACTGTGAAAGAATGTTTGATTATAAAAATTGTGATAACGTGGGTAAATGCAGCAAATTTCTTTTGATTTAGATTCGAAGAATATTTCATTGAGTTTAAATTGCCCTGTTTTTATCTGATTCCACTATAGTTGGTCATTTCTGTATTTAATTGAGAAAAATATCTTAAGAAAATTATAATTTTTATACAGGCGCAATTATTTGCAGGCATTTTACAGGTGAATGAGTTCTTAGAATGTCAATCTTTTCAGCTAATCAAAATGAAATGTAACATTTAAGCTAAAGGATGCTCTCTCTAACGCCGTTGACTTTATAGAACAATAAAAGCAAGCCTTAATGCAGCGGTTATAATGAAAAATTTCGAAACAATCCAAAGAAACCCGAATTTTCTGAAAGAAAAATAATTAGGGCATTAAAAATCAATAAATGACGTTAAAGCGGTATACAATAAAAGTGAAAATTTCCCTAGATATCAGAATAAATTGAAATTAGAGTCTGTTTATGACAATCAAATTAATAAGTTTATGAGTGCATTTAAAATTAGGACCAAAAGTAGATTTATAAATATATTTAAGGGCCGAGTTGCTTCTAATCCTTCCTCTGAGTTACAGTCTAATGTTGGTTATTGAATTAAACCAAAACGGATTCAGATTTTTATTTCCGAAGATAGGAGTTCTATTTGTGTATTGTTATTGTATTACAATTACACTTATTTTTCGAAGAAAGGAATTCTATTTGTGTATTGATATTGCATCACAATTACACATCAGGGTATTAGAAAGATTATCGGTGATACGATCCTAAGAATATATTCTAAGTATTTCATATCCTAACTTTGTAATACCTAGAGGATATTATAAAGATACACGTTGTTTTATGTCGGTTTGCAATCATCTTTTAATTCATGATTGAAAAAAGTCACTAAAATGCAAGAAATTCGGATTAATATTTACAAATAGAATTATAAAATAAATCTGCATGGATTTTGCATTAAAATTTCCTAATTCAAATGGTGATCACGCCATTTTGCACGTAGAAGGATGTTACTTTAGAATTATTTATAGTAATAAGCAGAACATTTTTTAAAACGTTATTTAAAATTTATAGATAAAAATTATCATTTAATGTGAAAAAATCTTGAAGAATATCGGAAACTTTATCTCTGCTTAAAACAACTCTCCTAGAGTATTAAATTAATCATCTGATTAGTGCATTTAATGTAATTTTTCCAACCCTTATAGTATGAAAATTTTTTATTTTTTAACTGAAAACTGTAATTACAGAATCGTTAAAAATGTTGATTAAAATTATTTTCAATAGAATAAAAAGTACATTTTTTTCATTATGTATACAAGACAGCCAAGAAAACGAAAGAACAAGAACAAAAATCAAACCAGGTCAAAAAACAATGCATGAGTATAAATTAGAAAAAAAAAATCATAACATATTTTATTATCTGTGAATTGTGTGTGTGAAATTAATTGAGCCAAGTTCTTCATGGTACTTTTAAATGCCATTGAATTAGTGTCTTTTGTGCATTGTTACTGTTTCAAGCGTAAGTAAAACACATGTCCACTAATTAGTTTTAGGATTATTTAAAAATAAGCAATATGCATATTTGTTATCAGTGGACATAACTGGAGCATTACTCAGTTAATAATCTGTTGAAAGAATGGCAAAGAAGACAAAATCTTACAAATTCTACTTATCACCTGAAAATATTCTTTCTGTGACACATGAGACAATGAGCGACAGATTTGTTCTGCTTCCTCAGTTTTTACAATCACTTTAATTGTACTTATTTGAAGGGAAAAATATCTTTCAAATGCTTTCTTGTCTTTTTATTTTCCTACTTTCATTCTTTGTTTATTTATAAAATCTTATCAGACATTCATAAAAACGAAGGTATAAAATCTTCAAATTTATTAACTGTTGTAAATTATTTGTTACAATCAGTAATAAACTGAAATCATATTGTTTTCTTGTTTTGATATCTGAGATATTATTCATTCTGTTACATTATCGTTGTGGTTATCTTGTGCCAGTTAGGCTTGGGAATATGTGGTGCGCTGCTCCACTTTTCCAACTGAATCTTAATTTGATGTGGAGTCTGACTTCCTTGAATACACATGCCATAGATACACTGTTAAGGGTAGGCAACCATCCATAGCTCATTCATACAAGGAAAGGACAAAGACAGGAGAGAGAGAGAGAGAGAGATAAAACACATCCATATCCGAACCGGGATTCGAATCCATGACCTCCCTATCCACAGTCAGCCAAGCTGACTAACACCACAGTTTAATAGAAATGTAATTCCTTATTTGATATCTTCAGTGCCGTTTTATTTTCAATTAATTTGATTATTTATGAGTAAAATATTTACATTCTATGTAACAGATGGCCTTTGTTTTTATGCTCCAATTCAAAAGGAGACAAATTCTGCTTATGTTTTGTAATATGTTTATATATTACAAATAATGCATTTTGTTTAGCATCTTTTTTGACTATAAATATTCGTACTTGTAAGATATAGTTTCCCCCTAACTGGCTAACTTGTAAAAACATTCACAAATTCATTATGATGGAGATTGTACAACACATATTTTATTATGATTTTTTTATTGTTACTTATAAGTAAATAAACTTACCAAGTTTGACCACAAATATGACGCTACCATTCTTAGCTCTATGGGGGAGGAAGCCTATAAAATTCTGATGGAATACTTCATGGACAATGCTGTTATCTGGAGAGTCATAAAAACTCTTCTTCATCCGAAGTTTGTAAGTATTTTGCATCATTTTGAAAGCTCTGTTCACATCGTATTTCTTGCCCCTCAAGTAAGCGAGGAGGCAGGAGTCATCCGTGCGGACGTAGAAGTGTTTCTCCGCTGCAGACAGAAAACAAACGAAATTAATGAACTACTGAACTATTTAATAATCACTATAAAACAAGTAAAAAAATTCACTTAAAATAGATGAGTTGTTGATAAAATATTCTATTTTTCCAGAAAATTTATTTTTAGAAACTTAATTTTGTATGTTAAATTAATTTTCATAAGTAAATGTTTAGAAAAATAAATTCTGTACAAAAAATTAATTAAATAAAAATATGAAATGGTTTTTATATAGTGATTTCTTCAATGAGAATTTTTTATTCCATTTTCAATAGGAAAAGCTTCAACCATCACATTAAAATGTTAATAAAAATAAATAATGTTTTTGAGAGAAGCAGCAAAGTTGAAATATGTTTCCTTTATTTATGCTCAAATGAATAGTTTTTGGCTTGTGTAAGGAAATAAAATAATTATTATTTTAACCGGATGTTACATGTGTTTTATTATACGTTTGGCAACTGACAATAATTCGCAATATATTGCTTTCCAAATAGCTTTAGAGTAATTGATCAAGAATAATTTTACCGTTGAAAAAAATAATAGGTATAACTTTTTCTCCCATTAAAATTATTCTCACGATTGCTTTTTTACTGTTATTCGTATTCTAGATCATTTTATCCTTCTTTGAATAAAAATGCTTTCTATCGGCCTTTTAATCTATCTTTTCGATAGATTAAAAGAAAGATAGATTATATCGGAAAAAATAAACTAATTTTAAAAGGCAAAAATGTCAGATATTTAGAATTAAATATGAGTTAAAATGAGGAAAGTTACAGTTGGACATGTGTGATACATACAATGAGAGTTAATTAGATAGAAAAAATTGTTACTATACAATTCGAAAACTATGCTGATTTTTTGTGCAAGCTTCGTCACGGGCAAATTTAATACCCAAAAATTGCATATCAAAGCATTTTTTTAATTTGGCAATTTTTGATCTAATCTTTTACATATATAGTACACGGATTCAAACTATAATGTATTTTACTTAAATCTTTCATAAAGACGGATTATTTCTTTATTGCTTACTCAAGTGCTTTTAAATGGTTCGGAAAAACAATTCTGCCCTAGTTACGATATTATTTTTAAAGTCTTACTCTTCCATACTTGTTCAATTAGGCCGTTGAAGTGATTGTTGATAAACAGCTAACATCTACTTTATGGTTCCTCTCTATTTTTTCTGTTATTATGTTGGTTATATATTTTTTTAAAAGGAAAAACTCTTATTCTGATTTGTCGGTCGAATTTTGGTCTGAAATTTAATTAAGAATGACTGTAACTTTACATCGCAAAAAGAAACGAAATGAAACATATATCATAATATTAGTCTCTAATGTTTGTTTACTGAATCATAAGGTTTTATAATTTAAAACTTGAGCTATATTTTATTTTGATATTTTGATTACAGCATTAGAAATTGCTTTAAATGATGCCGTACCTTTCAAGAACACTGTTAACTACGAAAAAAATAATAAAAAAAAGCGTGAGGTTATTCCTCTTTTCAACATTTTGATAGGTACTCAACCGCTAGGGGTAGAGGCAAAATATAATCGGGATTTTACTTTCTCCTAATTTCAACATTTCCACAGTGTAACATTTTTAAAATAAAGAAGTAATAGGTTAATTTTTTAATTTCCGAAAGAATTTGTTTTGAAAACTATCATATTGCAGCGAATGTGTTTATACTTTTTCCAATATGCAGTCGATCGTAAGTGTTTTGAAATGTATTAAAAAGATAGTTCTGTAGAATCTGTAAATCTGTGGAATCGAAAGTCCTGTGGCCGTTCGTTGAGCAGTTATCATGGGTACCATCATGAATCCAGCTCAATATCAAAAATTGAGGGAGTAAATCCTCTGGTCCAGCCATCTATCGTAAGAGTTTAGAGTAAAGTCGTGCTTTTAACTTCATGGTGCTTTTGTCAAAACAAAGAAGCACCCTACTGACTTAAATTCGCTTAGCCAATGGCATGGCGAGCTTGGCTTGTCTAAGTGTCATAAGTTACAACAACACAATCATGCCTCTTCTGAGCATAATACTAACTGTTCAGCAAGGGCCATATAACATATGATTCTGAGTTTCTTGTTTTCAAAAGCAAGAGAAATAATGGTTACCTATTTGAAAGATTTCTCATGTTTTAAAATATGATTTTTCAAAATTTTATGATATTCAAATTTTTTTATGGCCAACCCAAGCCTCTGGTTTTCTATTGAAACTTTAGATAAATCTTTGAGGAAAACAAAATAATAAAATATTGCATAGTGTACTCGGGAATTCTTTATTGTCAAAAACTAATAAAATAAAAAATATTTTGAACATTATTTATAACTAAATATTTATTTTAATTAATTAATAAAATAAATAAATTTATCAATTTAAAAAAAAATTCTGAGGAATTCTTTACAAACAGAAGATAAGTTTGAGTAAATAAATCTTAAAACTATGAAATCATAGCAGAGCATTTTTGAATTTGATATTTTATGAAGTAAATAAATGAAAAATTTCAAGCATAAAGTAAAATCCGTTAACGCATTATTTATTCCATGCTCATAAAATCAAACGCAAAAAAATATGTATAAAAAATAAAATAAATGATTGGCATAAATAGGTTCACTTGACTTTTGCGCCATTGAATTTTGAGTAAACAGCCTTTGGGGATTATACGATACACCGTAATTAATATCGGAATTACAGCCTCTTTATACAAAAGATATGACTTGTTAATAAATGCTACTTTAGTATTCCAAACAGAAAATAAAATAATTAATACTGAATTATCTGTTATCATATTTCATTTCATAAAATAAATATGTTGTTGTTCCTTATGACACTTGGAAAAGCCAAGCTCGTTAGCCGACGACTATGCGAAATTAAGTCAGAAGGGTGTGTCTTTCGTTTAACCAGAGCACAACAAAGGTGAAAGTACTTCTTTGCTTTAAGACTCCTCCGACAGATGGCATCACCAGAGGACCCACTAAACTAATTTTGAAATTGATCTGGAGGGATATTGACTTATAAACTTATTCATAATATTTTATAAAAAATTCGTCGAAAACATTATTATTAGGTTAAGATTAGTATTCAGCAATATAATAGCCATTCATATGACTTTTACTGCAATAATATTTTTTAGAAATTGTTTTTCTTTTCTTTTTAAATAGTGTCAAATTATTTTTAAATATTTTGAATTAGATTTGCTTACTATTCTATAATATTATATGAATAAAGGTAAATGAATGAAAAGGGAGGACATCTTTAGTAATAAAAAATTACGAATTTAATAACAATTTAATATACCAATTAAATTTATCCGACAATAATATTTTTTCAAAAAATACCCTTTTTTGTTTTTAAGCAATTAAAGTAGACTTTCAAATTTATCTTAAATTATTTAAAAGTAAACATTTCATATTAAAGCAGCTATTCGATTAGTAATTTGCTTTACAAAAAATACATAGAAAAAAATTCTTAAGAAGTAAGAAAAAGAAATAACATTTATTATTTTTAATTGTAATAAATATATATTCATAACATTTAACTTTAACATAAATTGTAATAAAATTATTTTCATAACATTAACATGTAAGATTTCTACAAATATAATTTCTACTCTTAAAATAAAATTTCTTAATGCTTCATATTTTCAATTTATCAATGTATTTTTCTTCGTAAAATATAAATGAGAAAGATCAGAAAAGTGATTTGCTGTCGTGGATAGCCTTATGGTTGAATTATGCAATATTAATATTTTAACATTTATATTAAGGACTCTTTTTCAGTTCTATAGTTTAAGAATAATTTCTACGAAAACAGCTACATATGACATTACATAAAATTAAAATTTCACTTAGTATAAAATTGTGGGAAATGTTTCCTGCTAATAAAAAAATTGGTAAAATCCATTTCTTAGTAGGATCTGCGGACAAATTTTTGTTAAATGAATGTTTGACATTAAATAGAAAAAAATATTATCGGATTCTACAATAAGTATTTTAGCGGAAATTAACTTTTTCCAGTAATTAAATGATAACATAATTAATTAATTTTTTACTGATATTTAATGAATAATAAAATTTTAAGGACTATGGAGTATGCAGAATGTGCAATTTGTATTTATAACTAATTTAGGTAATTAAAATTAGCAAAATTCATCAAAATATTTGAATTTTTGAGTGTAAAGTTAGTCGCATGTTATATTAACTACCTATTAATTCATTCTATTAGCAACTAATATTGTAATTATAATATAGTAGCCATTTATATTACATAATCAAATATTCCGTATTAAACATTTCTAAATTAAATCTTCTTGTTATCAATTTGAAATTTGTGATTCACATACTTTCTACTGAAATTTCTTTGGAATGATATCGGATTTGTTAAGATTTTCCTGTTCCTGTCAAAAACTTTGAAATGACTAAGTAGACCAAACCACTATTAGGAATTTCAAATTAACAAAGAAGGAAGTTAGAAACTAAAGGCGATTTTCTTTTCATTTGCTTGTCTGTAAAAGCACAAAATCATAGGCTTCGTTGACAGTGAAGTTAGTCATCTCTAGCATGATCTCAATGACCCTTTTGTGGTGGAAAGAGCTCTGAAGTCATCTCTACCATACAATTTTATTTAATAATTTGTTGTAGATAGAAGAAATTATCATGTCAGTCATATAATAAATATTATAGTTTCACTACTGTTATGAAAATGGAACATTCAGAATTGTTATGCTATGTTCGTTTTACTAAAGTTCAAATCACTCCTGTATAAACTTTCACGAAGTATTCAAATGTCCCAAATTATTCCTGCAATTAAGATAAGAAGAAATTTGAAATATGTATATAATGTAAGGTAATGAAAAATTTGGATTACGCAACAATTCCTAATACTTTTCATCATATCAATTATGTTACTTGTAAATGTTACTGTGTAGAGCCTTAAATATACCACTAATTAATAAATAAATTTAGTAATTTTTAATTAAAATAGTAAAAAAATAGTAAATTTTAAAGTTAAAGGCCTTTAAATTACTATTGTAGATTATTTTAAACTATGATTAAAGAATTAATACATCTTTTATAAGCAGGATTTTTTATACATAATAAAGACAAGCTAATTAAAATTTTTGATTATTAGATAAACGTAAGATATATTTTGATGAAACTATGACAAATTTAAAGAAAGGAATTGCGTCATAAATCAGATAATTTTACGATGCAAAATCCAAAATGAGTTGGGCAATTTTCACCAAAAAGTTGAAAGAAATGTTAGATAAGTATAAGGAAATAAATTATTTTGGAAGAGAGTCTAAGAGTTATATAAATTTTTGAGTTAGATAAATTAACTAATTTAAAAAGTACAATAAATAATAAAATGAAAAATAGTAGACTTCCAAAGAAACAAATATATTTAAAATGTAAATAGATATTTTTATACCAATCAAATAAAACAGTTAAGAATTAATTTTAAGTTAAGAGTTAAGAATTGTTAAACCTAACATATTACCAAGGGCTTGTAACATCATAAAGGAAATGGATAACACTTCTAATTATACCACAATTTCTCATTTCAGTTTAATCTTTGCTAAATTTTATTTCATTTCTTAAGTGCTTACATTATTTAAAAAGAGAGAGATTTTGGACTTAATTTTCACTAAGGAATTATAAATAAAATTTTAAGAAAAACATAAAAATGCTAAAAATCTTTTTAATTGTTTTTAATCTAATTATGAAAGGTTTTTAAATGAAGCTTTTTGAATCATTCACTGTAAATAAATAAAAAATGTTCAGTTTATTTAACTGAAAAGAGGCTAAAATGGTAGAAAGTTATTTCAAAATCACAAAGGTTACAAAATAATCAAAAACAAAACACACATAAAGATTATATGAATATTACATTTATAAGAATATATAAGCTAATATTTATATTTTACAAAATTATATAGATGTAGTTCAAGTCATTTAATAAATTTAAAACGTTAAATTGTTTCAGAAAGAAATTTTGGTAAGAGTTTTGAAGTTTATTCAAGAATTATATGTTCGTATTGTAATGCCAAAAATGTATGGATAATTTATGGTTTTATTTTTGCAATGAATTTCAAAAAGATAAGATAATTTATTCTTAAAAACAAATTTTGGCAAATTATATGAAAATCTATGACTAAAGTATCAATCATCAATTGTTTGCGATAGCATTAAAAATTTTACAATTAATATAGTTATGAGTCATTTTAACACTAAGTTTCTGATTAATATGTTCAAAAGATTATCATTTGTGCAATATTAAATAGTTTTTATAGAACCTAGTAAAGTTATCTTTCTATAAAAATATACAAGCCATATAATATTAAGTTATATTAAGTTAAAAAAATGCAATAAATTTTTATTTTAGGATTCAAAACGACGTCAAATTGTGCAAAATGGATGTGGATTTAAATTTTTTAAATTATAATCGTTTTGTTGACTAAAAAAATTAATTTTAATATCTTTTTTTCTTAAAAATTTCAATAATATATTATTTTAATACATAAGTATTTAAAAAATACTCACCAGCTATTAATTTCCGTAATTTTTTAAGAGCAACTTCTTTTCGCTCATCAGTTTCTTTTAGTTCTCTCTCCGCCATTTCTTTCAGCTCATCAGTTAAAAAGCCGATATAATAAGGCAGGTGGTCTTCCCGTTTGTCATACTTCCTTTCACCTTTGCATGGGGGTGGAGGTACGAAAGCTTTGTTAGGAAAACAAGTACTATGAACTAGTGTCGTATCAGTGGACATTCTGGATATTTAATCTTACCAGCCCCTAAAAATCTGAAATTATTTCAGAATATCATTACTATATATATATATATATATATATATATATATATATATATATATATATATATATATATATATATATATATATATATACGTATATTATATATGTATATACATATTATATATGTATGTACAAACGCACACATACATACATACAAATATAAATGATACTAAGGGATGTTTTAGCTCAATATAATGTGATTAAATTGAGCTAAAACTACAAATTCGACAATAGGAATGAGATTCGACGATTTTCACATTACCAATTACCATTGTATGATGATAGGATACACTTAGCAAATACTGCGAACAGAAAATGTGTGCTTATTAATGAACATAAACTATCAATAAAATGAGCAGGGTAAAAAACGCTGACATCAAATATGACCTTTAGGCGAACTTCAATGTGAGACAAGTAGTTGCACTGCTTTAAAAAGGATTCCATCTTAATTCCTACAGATGTATTGCTGTCATGAATTCCAAATTCATTTAGCAGTTGCTAAATGCGTTGGTAGACATTAAGCTTATCAGCATTTGCTTATAATTTTGTCAATAATAGTTAAAGAGTACAGTTTTGGTATGGCAACTCAATGCTTAGTAAAGTGATATTTGTTTCAATATTTTGAGCATCTATTTATTTCATGGAAATGCATAGATTTTCATTTTTTTGGATATAGTGCGCAATATTGTACATGCTTTTATTTAATTAAATACTTGTATATAATTATAATACTTATATATTTTAAGCACACAATACAGAATGTATGTTACCACCATTTGAAGCTTCAGTTTTTTGAAAATGAAAAAATATATCGATATGAAGATGTCTTAATTATTTGATAGGTTAAATATAGATTTTATATTATTTAAAAATTTAAAAACTAATATAATTATTACATTATTAAAACACTTATTAAACTGATATTATTTAAATGATCATTCATAACCAATGAATGATCATTATTATGAAAAATGTATGGATTGAATAATTTATAATAATTGGTCATAATTATTATTATGACCAATTATAATTTTATATTAATCAAAATTTAGTCATATACATAAATTTCAAACAATTAAGGCAATAAATTTTTAATAACGATCTATGTAATTTACATAATGATTCATTTTCATTTTATAACAGAACATTATTCATTTTTTAGAAATTTTTAATGCCACAATGTTAGTTGATACAGACAAGAAAAACAAATAAATTCCAAGTAATGTTATATTTTAGTTAAAAAATTAATTTAGTTTGAATATATTTTTCAACCTATTTTTTATTAAAATTTATTTTAGATCGTGTGTTTAATTTAGTATAGATTATTACAAAAACTACATATTTTTTCAAAACTTAAATTTTGCAAAAACTACATATTTATTACAGTTTTATTTATTTGTAAATTTATTAGAAGATTTAAATGTAAACAGTTTAAGCATTTAAACTATTTAATAAATTTCTTCTAAGATAACATAAAATAAGTTTCTTATCTACTGCAAACTGTTATTATGATAAATGATCTATTACATGAAAAGTAGTTTATCGAAATGTTTTGTATGTTATATTTAAAGACAAACTAAGCATCACAATATTTCCAGTTTTGCGCTAATGATAAACATATTGTCAATAATAAGAGTCAAATGCTAGAGTATCTAGTATTTGAATGAAAAACCGCATGTTGATTGAATATGTTTCAAAACTTAAGAACGCTTTTACTACGAACAGGTTTTTGTTATTGGGATATTGTCCAAATTTTATTTACTTAATTTACATTTGTAAAAATAATTTACCCATTAAAAGTTAATTTTTTTCTTAGAAATTGCTTCCATGGTTGTTGTTTCAATGATTTTAAAATTTATAATTAATCTTGATAATGGGAATTCAAACATTCTTCAGTGTTTTTATATAATACTAAAATATTTTAAAAATAAATTGCGCAATTAAAAGTTGAGAGTGAGTCAATGTTTTTCGTTGTTGTTTATTAAAAATGACATATCAGGTGTTGTTTTTAAAATAGATAAAAATAATTCTTACGCCTTAGAGAACGATGATATAAAAAAACATACTTGACTGTATATAATAAATAGGTTTGGGAAGCAATGCGATTGTTTCCGTTCTACATAACTATTTTTATTTATTTGTATATTTTCGTTACTTCCTATTTTTTTTATAAGAAACAGGAAGCAAAATTGATCACTTTTCGAGTGATTCATTAATTATAGCTAACTTATATTAATTTATTTGCCAAGCCCAATAGATAAGTTTAATTATTCTTGTTTGTTGATAATTTTATCATATTGCTTTAAGCAACTAATCTCGAGATTAGCCATTTAAAGTTCACTTTTTCCAGAAGCTGGAGTTTGTTCACAAATTGATCATTATGGATAAAAGTTTTTTCAAAGTTTATGTTTTAGCATGTATTTATTTCAAAATGTATTAACCAATGTTTTGGAGAATTTAATGTTAAAAAACGATATTTATTGTTTTGTTCACTTATTTATTTGATATTTCTTTATTACTTTAACTTCTAATTAATCACTCGAAGACATTCCCGAGAAAAAAGATTTCCATAAATAGAATTCATTGATAATGTATTTAGATTATCCTAACTGAGTCATTTAGTCTCAGGTGATGCCAATTATATAATGTTTTGATATGTTGTTATTGTATAAATAAAACAGATTAAGTTATTAAATAAAGGAATTTGTAGAATCAATACCATAACAATAAAGACCATATAGGATCAAATAGTCAAGTTATGCCTTTTTAGTTTATAAATTATTAACTATTTTGTTTTTAAAACTAAGAATTATTAAATGATAGAAAATTCTGAATGAATTAAAATAATTTTATTGAATTATTTCATTTTAAAAAGAAAATGGAAATCTTAAATATTTTAAAAACTGATCTTTTTTCATTTTTTTACACATTAGAATACAATTTTCAACAGATATATTAATTTAAAAAATATCCTGATTATTGCATTAAATAATATTCATTATGTATGAGGCTCATAAATAGTACATTCAGAATTAATTTTAAATTTTAATAAAATCTTGTAGCAAAAATAAAGCAAGCAGATACTCATGAATATCAGAGGAATGAAATTCACCAAATGAGGCATGAGATTTTATTTAGCACAAAAAAAATGTTAGTGATAAAATCATTTTTTGATGGATTTACGAAATTCACACAAATACAAGTAAAAACATACAAAATGTATCAATTTCATTTTTATCATACACAGTTTTCCTTCAAATGACGCCTGCTCTTATTTAAAATTATGAAATTGCATAGCCAAAAATTAAAAACAATGTAAGTAGTAATGTGCCAATCATGGGGATTGCTAAGTGTCTTAATAATGACGGATGTTATGATGGGTCTTTTAAATTGGTTTTACCCGTAATTAAATTTTAACTGTGTCCATGATAAAATTCTCGTTACAAATTGCTTCAATTTTCTTGAAGCTCGGCGACTGAGTATTTGAAAGTGGATGTTAAGTAGTAATTACAATATTTATTCATACCTCAAGATGCTCCGGTCTCGTGACTAACAGATGTTGCAACTTTTCCCCAACCATGAATAGGACACCCTCTTTTTATCCTGAAGCTACATCCTGAGCCGTTGACACCTGTCACCTTTTTGGAAATCTTTTCAAGAGTAAAAACAGGATTAAGACCACATGGATTGTCCCTCCAGAGCACCAATGGTATCAATGTTCTCGTCCGGAAAGCTCACGGCTTCAAAAGACAGGAACAAACTGCTCATCTCAGACCATTAAAATTTTCTGAGGGCTCCAAAATTTTTGAGATCTGTACCAACTGTTTCGCTGAACAAGCTACGCCAGAACACATCCTTGAGTGCTTGGGGATATCCAAGCAAGATTTATGCGTCGAACCCTTGATGGTGCTGGATTTTTAAGGGTGTTTAACATTATGGACCTGGTTTAGCTCTGCTGGCCAAAGGGGACATACAACAACAACAAAAATATTTGTTAATTTGAGTGGTATGAATGCTTTCAATGTCTCCGAAGCATTTAGCTCCATATATTTATTTAGCAAAATTTCCTTATGTTTAATATTTTGTAGAAGATGTAAACAGCAGTAAAATATAAATTAATCCTAAACTTAGGATGACATAGAAAACAAATGTTATATATTGGCACAAATAAACGACTTCGACTCTCACAATCTATTAATTTAAATTTCGCGCGCATGCTTATTGAATCAGAATGTTGAATCAGATTTCAATTATAATTGATTTTAATAGATGACACTTTTACGAAATACATATTGCTTTAAACTACTAAAAAAACTTTTAACTAAGATAATAATAACATATTTGGTTATTATTATCTTAATTAAAAGAAGATAACTTTTTAAAAAGAATTTAGAGAATTTTCACAATTTCCTGTTTAGAATTATTTTCAAACTCTTATAAATAATTTGTTAAAAATACATAAAAAATATAATATTTACATTCACATAAAAACATTAAGGTTATTAATTAGTAATTTTAACATTTAATTAAATAAGAAATTTCATTCATTCATTTATTAATAGTATTAATTAGTTCAAATTATATGCCTGTACATATAGTATGTTTATGCAATGTGATATTTTCATTAGATTTTATTTAATTATTAAAGAAATTTTCCTGATTAGTTAAAATCTCATAAAAAGATTATGTATGCAAATATATTTTTATTACATAAAAATAGGATGTTTATAGATAAAAATATTTTGTTATAATTAAATAATTAAAAGCATTATAAAATTATCATTGTTACATTAAAATGTGAATTAGTTTTTAAAATTAGAAAGATTTTCAGTCAATATATTGTAAATTTATTAAAAATAGTTTAAATTAATTTGAAATTTTCATTTTAAAATCTCTCGTAAGAAAATCTTAAATTACTATTATATACTGATAGAAAATTTAATATATTTTATTTGTATAAATTAAGGGAAGAAAACGTTTGTAAATAATATGTTTATTTATTATAGTATTAATCTAATTACCTTAAGTTATATATTAGAATATGAAACAGTTGAATAATATTTTACTAGTAAGTTTTGTTGGAAAACTCATAAATGTTTAAAATTTTAAACAAAATTAGTAAAACATTCTATAAGAAAGAAAGCAAATGAAGTGAAATCTATAAATCTAAAACTCTGAAATTAAATTACGTAGCTAAAATTAAGGTTTGTAAATTTTTGGACAAATATATAGATTCAAACAATTAGTTTGCATAAAATATACCCACAGATATAATAACGATAAGAATGTGTAGAAATAATTTTATAAATAATTATTGCCAATAAGAAACGATGGATATTTTATCATTTCGTAATAGTGATCCAAAAATATATAAATTTTTTAATTCTCGTTGACTTAATTACAGAGAGAAGTTTAAATAAATAATAATCTGAAAAAAATGTAGAGGTTTTATTAAATGTATCAATTAATACTGTTAAGTGAAATCCTTTATTACTTTTATTAAAATCGGAAAAATATTTTGTCTACAGAAAATGAAAATTTTTTACTTTATTAATAGATTGGCATAAATACGTATTTGATTATTTACAAAAAAAGAATTAGTATAAAAATCTACCTGAATAAGTGACGTTTATCATTTTAGCACCCAAACATTAGAAAAATTGAAGATTAAAGTATAAAGACTTCTTGTTCCGGCGATAAAGACCAACAAGTGTCACCAACTTCCCTTTTACCGAACGCAATAAACACGTGATTCCTCTTCCTCATACTGGACACAAAGACGTGAGAACGTGAGGAAATGGTGTTTGAAATAGGGTAAACATAGCCGAATTGATCCCTTCTTTTTTCCGCCATAACCTCGAAATCAGACTCTCCCACAGGAAGAAAGGAGAGAATTATTTCTTCCGATTCCAAGATGAGATGCGGAATTGAGGCTCAAGGCGCAATTCTTTTGTTTGCTTGCATTTGAAACAAGGGACTTGTAATGTGATAGCAACAGTTTTGCTATCGTATCCCAGCAGTTTAAATAGATTAAAAATGCATTATTCGCAGTTACGTTTGGCCTTAGGGTAGAAAATCTTTTTCATTCTTCATCGAAATTGCTCTTAGAATGCGAATTCATTTTGTTGGTATTGTCTCGTGATCAAATTTCTGTGACACAGTGTCAAAGAAGGAAATTGTCATACAAAACTGCTCACCTTTATTTCGCCAAATTGGCAAATGATTGCATGTACCAGACAATATAACAATTCCAGTTATACAAAAGGATAAGAAAGTCAGACCACATATCACTGTTTTTAGTTTCATTGATCAGTATAGACAATCACCTGTTTCCTATTTTTTAATTTATTAAGTAATGCAATGCTTTTCTTTTATCTAATTCAAGATGAAATTAACTCTTTATTAAATGTTTTTAAGAATTTTGAGCTTGAATGTTTGGTATAAGTGTTTCTTTAATTCTGTAACGTAATATTTCTTACATTTTTAATTACATAAGAAAAACAATGTTTTCTTCTCTCTTTTATTAAAAAAAATAATGAATTCTTTCTAAAATACTTAAATGTTTTTTCATTAAAATTTAAATATTAGAAATTAAGTTTTTTTCAGTTATTTCGAATTAAACTTATCTATGGGGAATAAATTTTTAAACACATTACTATATATATAAAGTAGTTTTCTTAAGAGTGCTATATAATAAATCAAAGATATATATATATATATATATATATATATATATATATATATATATATATATATATATATATATATATATATAACCTTTATCAAACATACGAAATTAATATTAGCAAGTAATTAATAAATTTTGAAATCCTTTTTTTAATTTGAAACGATTATTTAAAAATTTCATGTATAAAAGGTAATAATTTTTTTTTAATTTTATTTACTGATTACTTTAAAACATTTATTATGGTAGAATTATAAGATTTATAATTTATGTGTTATCATCATGAAACTACTAATATCTAATTTATTTTAAATTTAGTAGTGGAACCTCTTTATAATAAAAGAACATTTTTTTTCATTTTTAATAGGTTATTGCAGGATAAAACAAAATGAAATATTCTGTTTTTTTATTAGTATCATTCTTAATAGATTTATAATGTGTTTTAAATTATATGGAGGGTGATGGAGGAAATGTAATTAGTGACATTAAGGAATTTAATCAAAAAACTTAAATGTCAAATAAGAATAACAAATTTGGAAATTTATAATATTAAATACTGGTATTTTCTGCTCTAATACTTCAGGAAACCCTGCTAGGAAATTTGTTAATGAACATTTAAACTAAAAATATGCAGTGGACAATTCATCTGTAAAATCTAATGTTGATTGAGAAAAGTTTTGTAATGGAATTCAATACGCCTAAAATGATTGAATTGTTTTCAGTTGAGATTTTTTTAAAATTTTTAATAAATAATTTTAATTTAGTTCCTGTCTGAAATTATACATAAATAAATAAAAATTATTATTAACTTTAAATCAGTAGCTACTCTTACAAAAGTAATAATCAAATAAAAATTTTTTATATTTATTAGAATAAAAGACCATCATTAGCAAAGTGATTATATTTTAAAAAATGTATATAAATTAAATAAAACTGTTTCAAGAATTAATTTTTGTTACATTAAATGTAGACTTCATTTATTTTAATTAAAAAACTGAATACAGAATAAAATGTATTACAATGAATGTTTGTTGTTTTACTGGAAATGAAGACAAATTAATTCTAGCTTTTTCAGCTGATTTTTTTAAGTTCCTTTTTTAATGCAAGAGAAGATTTCCAAAAGTTTCATCATATATATATATATATATATATATATATATATATATATATATATATATATATATATATATATATATATATATATATATATATATATATATATATATATATATATATATATATATATATATATATATATATATATATATATATATATATATATATATATATATATATATATATATATATATATATATATATATATATATATATATATATATATATATATATATATATATATAATATATATATATGTATATATATATATATATATATATATATATATAATATATATATATATATATATATATATATATATATATATATATATATATATATATATATATATATATATATATATATATATATATATATATATATATATATATATATATATATATATATATATATATATATATATATATATATATATATAAAATATATATATATATATATATGTATATATATATATATATATATATATATATAAAATATATATATATATATATATATATATATATATATATATATATATATATATATATATATATATATATATGTATAGAATATATATATATATATATATATATATATATATATATATATATATATATATATATATATATATATATATATATATATATATATATATATATATATATATATATATATATATATTATATATATGGCCTGTACTGCTAACAGAAAGCACCTGTTACGTATACAATATACGTAAGCAATATGAATGTGTATTTCAGTTATATTTTACATACAGTATTTAATTAAAGAAATTAAATATTATCTATTAAATAAATTTATATTTAATGTAAATGTTATTAAAATATTAGTCTCAAAGTGAAATTTTTTGACTAAAGTATTACGTGAGTATAAGGAAATGAATAGGAAAGCAATACAAAGAAATTTCTTTAAATTTTCTTCCGGTGAAAGATATTTTATAAATTTATTTTAATATTAGATTTTCAAACACAGATTTTTGTGTCAACAAATAACTGTACATGAAAATCTTACGTTTTTTTAAAACATTATCAATAGAATTACATGTCTAATTTGTGAGAGCATTTAATGCTAAACAATATGATAGTAATCTCAAATTATTTTGCAACTCGTGCATTTTGCAGCCTTAATACAAATACATTAATTTGTAGATATTTAGGATATTTAAACTGAATAATGTTATTTTGTTAATGTAAATGATAATTTAAGAATAATATTCCTCTCCAAATTACTAAAGATGCACAAATATGAGAAAGACAGACAAATTCAAATTTTTTTAATAATAAATTTGTCAATTTAAATAAGCATTTTTTAAAATTTAAAGCAGTTGCCAGTAAAAAAGGCCATTGCGGGCTTAGTAGTGACTTTTAGCAATTTTTTTCACCAAGCTAGTATTGAGGTGACTATCAGGATCTGTTAAGCAAATCTGGCGGGTGTAAATTAGCTCTTTCTAAGTGCAACGACCATGTAAAAAAGCAAGGAGAAAAAGTATCTCATATAGGAATAAAATAGTTAATAGTTGTATCGTAATAAAAATAAATGGATTTAATTAAATCTTTTTAAAATTTTATAAATAAACTAAATTTTGAGAAAATGCTCTAGAAGAATCTAAATGTAAACTGCCCGAAATTTTATAACATAATCATATAATATTGAACCTAAAATTTTAAAAATAGATGTTATTAATTAGCTTTATATTTAAAAAATGAATATTTTAAGCAGAACACTATAAATTATTATTAAAATATAAAAATATATTTTTAAGCATTTCATCCAAATAATACATTATAAAACATATCATTTTCTGGAACTATAATAATAACATGATAAAATTTAAGAACTTTTGATGTTCTTAAATAATTAAATTAAGCTTAGAATTCTGATACAATTATTTCTGATGTCGTAGAATTATGAAAAAAATATGGCAAAAGAGAGGAGATTATCCGACTTTAACTATCAAGGAAATATGATTCATCAGTTTTATGACTATGGAAATCATTAAACATTTGCTTAAAAATCAATTAGGAGAATAAAACTCTTACTTTTATTTTTAGTTCTCGATTTTATTTCGAATGATATGCGAAATAGGTTACTATGATATTGAATAACAAAAAATAAAATTTTACACATCATACTTTATTCTATAAATACAACGGCGCAAATTGTAATTATAAGTATATTAAAAATATAATTCTCATAATATACTCTAGTTACATTTTCCCGTTAGCATCAATTTATATTTGGTATTTAATTGCTTTTGATGACTAAAAATCTTTTTTCTAATCCTTTTTAAGATTCAGAAATCAAGAAATTGAATGTTTTACTGCTAGTTATATCTAAAATTAAGATTTTTAATAAATAATTTACTCATTTATTGCATACAAAACTGATGATTATATTAAAATGTTAATTTGTACATTATTTTATTGCTTTCAAAGTTTTAAAAGATAATCCATTTTAATTGGAGTTCATTCTGATTGATGTTAAACAAAGTAATTTTATCACGATATAAATATTTTGTAAATGTGTTGAAAGTATTATTATTAGTCAGAAATTTCCGTATTATTAAAAAAATCATTTCGATCTCTTTTATCATTTTTGAATATCATAAAGGCAATTTCTCAGTGAAATTTTGTTTTAAAGACCCGTAGAAATAATACGTCACATTTGCAATTGACATTTTCTTTTAGAAAGGGTACAGAAATTTTGTATAATAAGCATATAGTAGAAAACTTATAAAATGTTTTCATATTTTTGTTGTTCGCAAGGTAAGATTCTTGTAAAATTATATCAATAAGTATAAGGTACGCTTATATTGACAAAATGGAAATCTTCTCTCTGACCAAACATATTTTCGTTAGTCTTCTTTGTTTGTCAGTTTTACAAAAATGAACTATTTTACATTATGTTATTGCAGAAAATGAGAAAAAACTAATGCATTCATTTCATTGTAAATGTAAACAAAATAAAGATTTGGTGTAGAATTTAATTTATATACAAAAATTATCTTTGAATCTTCCCTTTTGAGATAAAATGCAAATTCTTTTCTTTTTGCGATAAAATGCAAACTTACAATGAAAAAAAAAACTTTAACAATTTTATAATGCCAGTTTGAAAAAATTAACCTTTTGAGAACATTATTAAATTTTATCAAAAATGTCTTCACCGCATTTGAGTGTTTAAATACCATGTGAGTTTCATTATTAAATTAGTGATCTTCACACGTGTTAAATTTTGTTTGGAATGTTTCAAAGTAAATCAAAACTCCATTTAAAACATTTTCTTTAAATCACGAGGAAAAATATTACAGGGTTTATAACGTCTAGTAATATTTTACAGTACACACAACTTGTGATAACATTCTAAAATAATCTAGTTAAAATTTAACTATATTTTCACCAAACTATTTGACATAGTATATGTGCATTTTAATTTGATAAATAGGCAAACGGTTTGCTTTAATAAATAGGGTAATATAGCAAATTTTGAATGCGGCTCAAACTTTAATCCTTTTTCCTTTGATTCAAAATTATAAAACTGAAAATATATTAATGATTTAATATCAAATTTGGAAATATCAAAAGAAATAAAAATACAAAACTAATACTACATTTTTATGTAAATTTTACGAATTTGCATAAAAACGAAATTTAGAAACTGGTGTATCTATGTTATTATGTCTTTTAGATATTTCATAATATGCGATGACATGTTTACAAAAATATATAAAAATAAAGAAATATGACAAAGATATATGTTTTTAAAATGAAGAAAATCAAAAAACTTTTTTTAAGAAATGTTTCACTTGACTAACCAATCGTGTCCCATTATAGAGATCTTCATGACAAAATTGAAGTGGATGTGGTAATTTTGAGGATTATTGAGATAAAATTATTATTGTAGCAGAAAAAGAGAAAAAAGTTTATAGCAATCAATATATTTGTGACTCATTGGTAAATAATTTGTTACGTTCTTTTTGTCAAACAAGTTTTACGTTTGGCTAAACTGGATTATTTGTGACTAAGTGATAATCCATGCTGTCGCATTTTTTATTAATTTCATTTTTTCTAAACGATCCAGAATTGTGTAAGCTATATATTTGCTTAATTTTATCAATAATTCTAAGAAATTTTAATAAGAATACTATATAATTTAATCTAGAATAGGGCAAAATTTCTTGATATCTTAATTTCGATCTAAATAGAGTTTGACTTTTTCTTCTTACTGTTTTTTACATACAAAATCAGAAAATGCTTATTGTAACTTTGTAGCTATGTTACCTCTTTTCATTAATGATAAAATTAAGAGTTGCGAAATGAAATATTGAATCTTGATAACTTTTTAATTATTAGAGAGAAATTTTATTCATTTATTTATTTGAATTTTGCGGAAGCACTTGTGTGATTGTTAATTTGTAGTTTTATCGGGTTTTTCTGTATATTGCAATAAGTTAATATTATTCATTATCTGGAATAAAAATTTAATAATATGCCTTTTTAGAAGTTCATAAGCGATTAGAGATTAAAACTTTTTTTTAACGAAGATGTAATAAAATGCCTGACTATAAGGTATTTGAAAAGTTCAATATGTATGATTTAACAATCATAAATATGAAATGGCTGCTATTTTACATAAATGCATTTTTATGTAAATAAAATTATACATTTTTACTTTACAGAAGCTGTTTGTTCGAGTTTAGAACTTTTGCTTACATTCAAAATGGGGCTCTTAGAAATCAATGGATGGAAAAATCCGTTTACTCTCTTTCCGAAGGTGGTTATTCTTGTTCAGTAATTCAGAAAGATTATAAAAGCCGCAGTTTGTCGATATCTAAATCCACGACAAGAAATACTATAAATAAAAAAATAAAAAATCGTCATAATCAGTCATCCAATGGGAAAGGTTTTCTATAAATACTTATCCAAAGATAAAATGCAATATTTATAATATTACATATGGGCGAGCTTCGAGGCTAAAGGAAAACTCTCCAATGCAAAGGTATATATCAAATACATTAAACTATTCTCTTTCAATCATAAATAAAACTATTAATTCTGATTTGAATCTTAAAAACTTCAAAAAATATATTTTTTATCATCTTTCTCTGCGTCAAATTGATGAATGTAGAACAAACTACTAAGCTCTATGTAAAATAACATTTATCAAAAGAAAAATGGAAAAACATTTATCTAGATAATAATAGATAAATCTTAGGTCTATTTACAAAACAATTGTAAAAAAAAATTCATTTATCATCATAAAAAAGGGAGCAAAAGCTCTCAAAAACGTCAGTTTAATATCATAGAGGAGAAAAACATTTGTGCTTCATATGGATGAAAGCATGAAAAGAAAGTTTATTTAAAGAATGTGATTGTCACTGGTTTCCATTGAAAACCATGATGAAGGAAGTAGACAAAAATGATGAAATCAAGAATCTATTTTAACTCAAATTTTTCAGTATGAAATTCTTGATCTTTATCCACAGTGATATCAATCCTGCACGAAGAGAAAGTAAGCAGCTACACATTAAAACTCGATATTGTTTTTCTAGAAATAGTGAACAAAAAAAGAATACTAAAATCATAATTTTCATGAAGATTACAACTCAATTTTCTGATGCATCACCGATTTATTTTCGTGACTTAGAACTCTTAAAATTCGAATTTGTTCCAACTTAGAACACTTTGTGGAAAATCTGTCGAGAGGAATGGTTAAAAATATATATCATTATATTATAAGAAGCTTTAACATGGAAATTACGATACAGAATTGTAGATATAAATAAAATCTTTTAAATTGAACACTTAAAACTGAAAATATATACATTCCTTCATTCCTTGATTTATTCTGTACATTCCTTCAAAATCGTCTAAAAAGAGTGAGAACTATTTAAAAGATGAAAGGAAATGGATTTTGTCTAGACTTGATGTTTAAATTAGGTGATAAATTGCTGTTTTATCATTAGATATTTGTCCTAATATACATGGAAAATGGTTTGTTTTTAACTTCTTTTGATTGCATCTGAAATTATCACCAAGCACATTCTTTAAAAATTTTACCAGAACAGTATTTGTCTAACTAAGTTTTGCTGTGATATAAATGTATAAATTTTAAACCAATAAACATTTATTTTACTCGTTTTTCATAAATATTTCATTTTTAAAACCATTACTAAATATGCTGATAGAGGGATAGTTATATTTATATTCTGATTTTAAAATAACAAAATTAAGTTAAATTAAGCATTTTCAAATATTCATTAAAATTACTTTTTGGATGATTAGTATATCGTAATTTAATTTTGTTCAATGATTATTTAGTAAATATGTATTAAAAATGATAAATTTAAAATTTGTGGTAATAAATTAGGCAAAAAGTAAACATATTAAAACAAAGCATTTCATTTTAAAGAGTAGTATATTATAATTTTTCGGAAAATTTCTATTAGCTACCAAAAATTTATTTCCTTCCAAATTTGCCTGAAAAGGTTCGATATTTAGCTTGATAAGCTTAAATTTGAATTGCTTGAATAATAATAAAACTGTTGCAGCTTTGAAAATATTTTGCTCAATAAATTTATATCCGTACATAATTTAGCCAAGTACACTGTTCATGTATTTATTAGGTTTGTTACTAAAATTTTTACTATTACATTATAATTTTTATTTATATAGTTTGGGAAAAGTCTAAACAATTATTTCATATTTTGCATTTTAATCAATCCCATTAAAAAGTGCAATATAAAATTTAAGTTATAAATGATTCGCAACTGATACAGTTTCTTATAATTTTTTTTTAATTTTATGAAAATTCTGCTCAACATGAAAATTTTTTTCTATTCAAAGCATACCAATAATTCTACTTGTTTTTAAACTTAGTTTTAGAAATACTTATGTGTAGTATAACATAGATAGAGAGTTTAAAAGAAATGTACATTAAGGAAATTGCCATTTTAATTAGTTAAAAAATTAGTGAGTATTTTATAAAAAGAAAATTATAATTTTTGACCAAATAGATTGTTAAATGCTATTAGCATAGCGAATTACTCAAAAGGCAGAAAATAACAACATTAATTATTTTACTATATTAAAATTTTAATAATCATATTAAAAATTTTTTTAAGTGAAAGATTTCATCAATAATACAAATCATCATAATTTCTAATTATATCCAAGCAGATTCAAATTTAATTGAATATTAAAAATTTATAACTACTCTAAATTAATTTTTTTTATCAAAAGCTATTTTAGTATGGAAACAGTTTTGTTTATGAGAAATCTAATGTAAGAAAATATTGAGAGAGTGAAGTGAATAACAACGAAATCATCATAATCATGTTGTATTTACCTTTGTAGAGTGTTTTCCTAATTTAATAAATTCATCAGAAAATTCAAGTGATGAAAATTTCAGTGTATATTAAACTTTCTGATGTTATTGTATTCTTATATTTTATAAGAACTGAAATACAGTTATATATAAAGAAATACATATGATCAAGAACTTTTAAGAAACTAAATAATTGCTTCAGAATGTCTAACAATTTCTTTTAAAAATTTCAAAATTTCATATGTTAAAGATGATTCAGCTATAAAAGCAATAATTTAAAAATAATTATATATATATATATATATATATATATATATATATATATATATATATATATATATATATATATATATATATATATATATATATATAATGCAATTAAAATTATGGAAAATGTTAAATGCAAGAAAGTTTTCAAAAGCAAATTCCTTTAAAAGAACATGCAAATGCATGTTTTTTCATGGGATCATATAGCATAAAAGGAGAGCATATATTATGGTACATGTAAAATGTGCATACATTACAGATTCTCAATTAAAGATGATAAATTTAGATGATAAAGGTTCTCCATTATCAAACTGAAACGAATTTCTAAAGGAATACACATTGTATCATGTTGGAGGATTTGCTAATAAAATTAACAGCTTAAGTTAAAATTTCAGAATACATATGTTGACATACTAAGTTCTTTCATTAGACTAAGAACATCTTTATGTTACAAAGAATGTCCTCATGAAGTGTAGAGACACATACAGGACCCTATGTAATGATATCATTTGTTTATTAATTAATGTTCAAAGAGCAGAGATATTTACATCGATGCTGATCGAGTATTTGAAGCCATAATTTAATGATATTCAATGTCTACTTTTCGAGAAGATGATATACAAGAACATTGGGATCTGTATGTTGGTTCACTCTAAGGTTTAACTGGGAAATGGACATTTATCTCCAATTTGATAGTTGGAAGATAGTTGGATTTCCAATTTGATAGTTGGAACATTCATTATTTCATAAATGATAACTCCATTACATTAAACCTCTTGACCAGGGATGGGCAAACTACGGCCCGCGGATAGAATTTTAATTTGTTGATTCGACGGAAATTAAAATAAAATCTGATTTATATATTATACAACCATCTCCATTTCTACTTTGTTTAAATTTTCCACTTTATTTATTTATTTTTCAAAGGATTGATGATCTTTTTCGTTTCTCTATTTTTATCCTACAAAACATAAATCGACGGAAATAGCAAGAAAAGACATCTGTAATTATTAAAGTATTAAAAGTGGAAGTTCTTTGTTAATTATAGTTATATTTATATCTCACCGCCAGAAAATCCGTGCTATGTTTGCTTCATCTTATATATGCGAACAAGTGTTTTCAACTATGAACATTGGAAAGAATCATTTTTGAAGTAGACTGACAGATAAGCATTTAGCTTCATTCCTTAGAATCAGTACAATTCACTTCGAACCTCAATACAAGGCACTTTTTCAAGAGAAATCGCAATTTTACTCATCTCATTAACATATTTAAAAACTTATATATTGTTTTCAAAATTTTAGAAAAATTTATCTTGGCCCGCTAACATTCCCCCCCCATTTTTGGCTCGCGACAGAAAAAGTTTGCCCATCCCTGTTCTTGACACAGAAAATATGTTGATGAAGTACAATAAACAGAATTTTCTTTCTTCACCTGGTTTTCTTAGATATATCTTTTATAGTTAATAATTTGTTAGTTCAAAATTCTTTAATTCTATATTAATCAAATGTTTTCAGGTCAATTAAATAAAACTATTATCATTCAATTTTTAAAATGATAATACAATTAAATCATTTCACACTTCAGAAAACCTACATAAAATGCTTAAATCTAAAACGGCTTTAAAAAGATTTGCAAAGAAAATCATAAATTATGTTAAAGAACAAAAAAGGAAAAGTGATATATTATCTTAAATAGAGAATTAAAATATTTTCGTTCAAATAAATGGAATATTATAATTTATGAATGCATGTAAATTTATTCAACATTTGTATTGATATTGATGGATATAAAATTTTGATGCTGAAAGTAGTATGTAGAAAATGATTTATAGTTCAATAGTTATGAATGATACTTTATTTGTGTTCTAGGAAACTACATTTTGATGATTGAAATTTCTTTTATTAAGCGTTTTATAAAATATTCAAGAAAAAATTTATATCTTTAAAGAGCTGAATTTTAGTTTAGGTAACAATAACTTTTTAATATCAAAAGTTGTGAAGGAAAATATTAAAATATTTCTGTAATTAGATTATTTACTATAAGTATAATTTCATATTTATCTATTCGGGAATTAGGAAAATTTATACTACTGATAAAAATTTATTATTACAATCCAATTTAGAGAAAAAATTTATTTCATTTTAATGTATTCATTATTGGAAAAAGTAGTTTAAATCAAATGAATATGACTGAAAAATGATCAAAAAAATTTGTTTTTTTTGTTTTCGGTAATGCAACGGCACAATTTTAATAAACAATATATTTACAATTAGTCGACCGAGAAGACATATACTAGTATTACTGTACTTTAAATAACATAAAAATTATGTACTTCAAACAATCGTAATTTTTGTAAGATATAAGTAAATATTTTAATCATAACTTATCAAATTTAAATTATATGATTTAAGTTATAATTATTAGAGACGTGTAAAAATTAGAAAATAAATAAATAGGTGCACTTCCTAAGTAAGATAAAATAAAGACTATTAAAGGCAAGTGACTATAAATATAGCTTTTTCATGAGTATTCATTGAGGAAAAATATAAGATTATGGTGATCATTGCTGAAATAAACAGTAAAAAATAAGAGAACATAGAATAAAAAGATCAAATAAAAATGTACTACATAAATTTTACTTTATTTTAATTTTCGAGGTGTATAATATATTCGTGTAATATATATACTGAGTTCTTAATAAAGCATTTCTTAATTTTTAAATAAAAAATTGTAAATAGCAACTTTCCACTGAATTAAATTAACAGCTTTCATTGAAAAAACAATAAAAATCTGACTCTAAGTTTCAAAATTAGGTGAAAACGTGGCTAATAGATGGCGCTATAAAACTGTTTTCAAGTATTTTTGCAAATCTATAATAAATGATGAAACTTACGTGCATTATTTTTTAATTTAAAACTATTCTTTATAAATATTTCTGGGTACAATAGATGTAAGAACTACAAAAATTTACCACATAATTTATAGTCAGAATCAAATGAGATCATTATTGAAACGAGGAATCCATAATGTGAGGCTCTTGAAAAATATTTATATAATATTCTGAAGCTAAAGCTATAAATTAAGATATCAAAGGAATATATATTTTGCATAATATTTACAGTCGGATGATGATAAAGTAATTACTATTAAAAATTTCTAATTGAAATATCTGAAAGCTCTTTCAAATTAAGAGAAATAAAGATTTAAGATTTTAAATCTCAAATATATATTAGGGTTCGAGGAATTTGATTGTTCATATCTTTAGAATTCTTCTCCTGTTGAATATAATGATTATATATATATATATATATATATATATATATATATATATATATATATATATATATATATATATATATATATATATATATATATATATATATATATATATATATATATATATATATATATATATATATATATATATATATATATATCACTAAAAAGATCAATTTTCAGAATCTTACTCTTACTTTGGAAATAAAATTACATATAACTCGGAGGATAATTACTGAATGGTTCTAATTAAAAATAAAAGAAAATATATACAAACAGTATTGAATCTTAGAAGCAGATATATAAAAAAATTATAAATTAAGGAATATTTTAGAGAAGTATTTTTTAATAGTAGATATACATCATTAAAGTTTACAAGATTTTATTACTAAAATCATTATAAATATCATACTAAAAAAAAGTGCCCATAGATTAAAAAGTTACTAAAATTAAAAAAAATATTTATGTAATTAAAATAAATAAATTTAATCTATATAAATATATAAGTATAGTGTAATGAAAATACTTACAGAAAGAAATGATGGTGTTTAGTTTTATTTCATATAAAAGTTCTAACTCCAAATTTTCAAACACTGTATCACGAAATTGTCCAAATGTGTTACTTGATGTGGTACAACGCGTGGATGCGGTGCATTTGTGTCAATGTTTAGTATTTTCTCCTTTTTTTATAATTTGGACGCCATTTCGAACTTCCCAGAAAACCAGTTTCACAATTCCTCACGTGTTTCTCCAACCCTTCACGAGACTGACCTTAAAGAACCATGAAATAAAAAAAAACAAACACAAAGGGACTTTCCTTTTCATTCAGTGGCATCTGAAAAAGCAGACGATATCTTTCTTCTTTTGTTCTCAGTGAGGCGCCATTTTCAAAAATAATTATACGAGTTTCCTTTTATCTGATGGCAACGCTGTTAAAACCTTATGAATTATATGTATTAAGAAATTTATCCGACCAATAAGAAAAATGCTTCCTTTTCGTGATTCTGTTGGGTATTATTTTCAATTTTCGTCCGGTCAAAATTTTCATGCTTTGGTGGACTGAGTGTGATCTTTAAGTTCTTTTTTTACATTGTTTTTGTACTCATTTCCTTCAAAATGTTTGGAAACTGTCAATTTTGCTACTGGAAAACTAGTTAAAAACATGTTAAGTTTGCTCACTGCTATTCTAAATTGAAATTTGTAAGATCTTGTTAAAATGATTTCGTATATTTGTGAATGTAGTTAACAGAGAGAATATAGCAATATATTTTCACAACATACACACACGTTTTCTTTGATTTTTTTAAAAACATTTTTTACTCACGCAATCTTGTTTTCCCCCTTTAAATGCCATTATTCAACAAGCTTCCCAATAATCTATTTCAATATAACATTTATGACAATTTAAAAATTAAAATTTTAAAAATGAGCGAAAATTTTGTCATTTTAATTAAAGCATATTCGTTTCAATTTTTAATTTACTAGGGCAATATTTAGTTAATTTGGTTTATTAACTGTACTTACAAGGAATAATTTCATATTTTATCAAAAATATAGACACAGCTAAATTTTCAAACATTAGATTTCCTTTAAAATATTACATGAATTTAAATATAATGAATTGTAAGCTATAACTCTTTTATGATTTATAATAATTTTTCATTAAGTAATAAGTCAATGCCTGAACTTTCTATTTCATAATTGTTTTACTCTTTCACTCTAATTATGTTGCATACATTTAAATTAGTACTTATAAAATTGAATTTATAATTTATTTATTGCAAAAATAAAATCTGCGATTTATGTAAAACATACATTCATAAGAAAATTGAATTTTGCACAAATTTGATTAGGATTATACTTATGGATCACCAATCAAAATTGGTATTAATTATAATAAAACATAAAGTGAATATCAAGAATTTACAAATATTTTGTTTTCCTTAATCTATATATTTCATTTCCCTTATGAATCTGAGTGATTAAATATCAACTAAATGAATGAATGAATATTTTAAAAATTAATTTTAAAGCGTATTTTTTTCCTATATGTATATAAAATTAGTATATAACTCTAATTATGATAAAATATTTAGAATTTTCAAAATTAGGTTTACTTTAAATATATTCAATTATTTTTATAAACATCATTTAAAGATTTGAATAATATCCGTTTTTCACAATCTATTTAAAATAAAATGAAAGAATTAGAAAGTCATCTAATTAGCAGTTATATTACATAGTTATTCTCAGGACCAATATTTTATGATGATAAATTCTCTACTTTTGTATATATATATATATATATATATATATATATATATATATATATATATATATATATATATATATATATATATATATATATATATATATATATATATATATATATATATATATATATATATATATATATATATATATATATATATATATATATATATATATATATATAGTTAGTTAGTTCAAGTAATATATTTTGTGGTAAAACTTAATTTGAAAAATAATATTTTTGCTATAAATTTAATAATTTTTTATCTGCATTTTTAACAGTTTTGTCTAATGAAATACTATTCACAAAAAAAATGTCTCCTAGGATTTTAATAATGAACTTTATACAAACTTCTTCCAATCAAACTGCCTTCAAAATTTACAAGCTAAACAAGTTTAAATAAATCATTCGTATAATAAATCATAAATCATTCGCCCATTATTAAAAATGTATGACCTTATAATAAATAATTACCTGATATTTTAAGAATTCATTAATCTGCTTAGTTAAAAATTATTAATACATAAAAGAATTTCTCAATATGTGAAATACAAAAATGTACTCATATATTTATACTAATGTTTTACATTGTTTATATTTATTAGTCACTTTGCAGAGAAATTGTTTTCAAAACAATTTCTTATCAAATGTTTAATAATTTTTTTAATTTTTAAACTTTATTTTTTTACCAAATTAAATGATATGAAATAAAATGATGATGTCAATGTTTAAAAAAAAATGACGTCAACTGGTTCCCGAATCAGAAACCAGTCGTGCTGTATTACCAGAACTTTATGCATTTTTCGCAGCTGAGTGTCAAACATTTATGAGATGGTTGATTGGAAAATTGTTTTTTCCCACTTTACAGCTCTTAATTTTTTCATCAATACATAACTCTTACAACATTATTATAAATTATGCAAAGTGTTCCCTATTTACGCATTTCAATTATTTTTGGGATAATATATTACTTTCATTTCAAAGTCGTTCTAGGAACACATTTTAATTAAAAATATCATCGCTTAAGAAAAATATATTAAATAGCAACATGTATAATATAACGTATGAACAAATTAAAATAAATTTTGAAAAAAATTAAGGCATTTTTGATATTTTAAACTGATTTGAGTTTTAATGAAATTAAAAAAAATTATAAAGGAATTTCTAATTAATCATAAAAGTCTTGTGTGTCATTTCTAGTTCTTTCATTTGAATTAGATTAATCGTCGTGACACAAAGTTGCCCTTATTCTCCTAACATACTTTTATTTCTCCACTTTTATGTTTTGATTCTCAATCGCGAATTAACATTAAAATATCATTGAATAACTCGTATTTTTGTTTGAGAAACTGAGAAACAACCTTTAATCAAATTGTAATTTTCCTGACTAGATGATTCGTGAAAATTATGTATTTTCATTAAGTTAGTTGAATATTTCGAGCCTGTCTCTATTCGGTTTAATTTTCATTTTAAGTCATAAGTCCTAATCAAACGAATTGAAACAATTGAAGGAAACGTTTGTGGAAAACTCTCTTTTTAATATTTACTCTGAATCACAAATATTATTATTTTGCATCATTAGGAATTAAAAGTTTTGGTCCTTGAACTAATACCATAATTAGAAATATTTATAGGATTATGTCGGTATATTTTGGATTTCGAGTAGAGACGTATAGGGAAAAATGATTATGTACTTTATACTTTAATAACGAGTACGTTTAAAACAGTAAATAATTAAAGCTCTTGTTATTTGCTAATTAAATACTATTTATTACTGTACTAAATAATATTATTAATATATTAATGTTTCTTAATTAATAGATTTTTGAAACAAAATCTCAAGATAAATTTCAATCATAAAAATATGTACAAAATTAGTTTAAATGGAAATAATGGGGTACATTGCGTTGTAAATTAATACATTTCAATTAAAAATTCCGATATCTATCTATCTCTATCTATCTATCTATCTATCTATCTATCTATCTATCTATCTATCTATCTATCTATCTATCTATCTATCTATCTATATATATATATATATATATATATATATATATATATATATATATATATATATATATATTTATATATATATATATATATGCAATATTTCTGGGCATGATTGTTTAAGATACAGCAATATAAACTTAAAGCAAAATTATGCAAATATTCAGTGAGTATAAAATTTGTTTGTTGTCAGTATAAAATGTGTAACAACAACGCATTTTACACAAAAATAAGAGGTATTTATAGTTAGGAAAATTTTCTCAAAATGTGAATTTTCGAAGGTAATCCTTCCGAAAATATTTCTTACAAACATGAAATTTAATATTCAATCTTTTTTTTTGCAAAAATTTGCTTTTAAATTATTGAACACTAAAAAAAGTTTGAATTTTTCGAGTAGTTACATGATCTTCATTAGCAGTTTGTAGTGCATTATTTAAAATTTTACACCATGATTCTATAAACAATTTCACATTTAATGGTATGCTGTTTAAAAAACTTTCTTATACATATAAATTTTTTGATAAATATATCAGGTCGAGAATAAAAGATAATATTCTTAATAATTGAATAAAAACCAATTTTTTTTTCATTGAAATAAAAATCAAGTTAAGCAAATTTACCCAGAGGACGAAATTAAAATAGTTCATCAACTACATTTAGTTTAGACAATTTTAGTGATAGAAAGGAAAATATTAATTGCATAAAATCTTAATAATTTCCTAAAATTTGTATTAAAGTAAAACAATTAAAAAAATTATCTTATATATAGTAAAATATTCAATAAAAGATTAGCTTATACGAGGGTTAATCTGAAATTTTTGAGATACGCGCAGACGAGAATTTACAAAATAAAAATAACGGTTTAATTTTAAAGTACAAAGTATTTTAACACAGAAGACGGTTTTTTACTGACTTACTTCAACTTGCTTAGCGTGGAATAAATTTTAAACAGAAGAGAAAATGGAGTTGACGCGAGAACATTTTCGCGCTATGATTTTCTACGATTTCAAAGCAGGATTAAATCAAGAAGAATGCGTTCAACGGTTGCAAATAGTATTTGGTGATGAATCTCCAGCTCGTGCTACTGTATTTAGATGGTTTAGAGAATTTAGAAGAGGTGGCAATTTTCTTCAGGATGAAGAACACACAGGAAGGCCGCCGTCGGCAGTAATCCCGGATAATGTGTCTGCCATACGAAAAATGTTAATGGATGATAATCGCTGTACCTATCAAATGATACAGAAGGAACTTAACATTGGATCCGCAGTCATACACAAAATCATTCATGAAGAATTACACATGAAAAAAGTAGTTTGCCGTTGAGTTTCCCATAATCTAACTGAGCATCAAAAAGAGAAGCGTGTCAGAATCGGTAAAGAAACTCTTAATATGCAGAATGATGGTGGGCACCGAATCATTTCTAAAATTATAACAGGTGATGAAACGTACATACCGTTTTTTGACGTTCCAACACGTCAAGAAAGCAAAGTATGGGTCTTTGAAGATGGCCGCCGACCACGCCGACAATGGTGGAAAAACAACGCGCACTGAAAAAGTGATGTATGCCGTTTTCGTCAGAAGTACTGGATTGGTCAAAGCCATCAAGTTGGAAGGACAGAAGACAGTATTTTGTTTGTTTGTCGCTCAACGGTCATTTTTTGCACACGAGGGCTAATTAGACCGGGACTTACGGCTTAAAGTGGAATCCGAACCACTACAAACATCCATACCCAAGGTGGGATTCGAACCCACGAGCTGTTGAACCGAAAGCAAGAGCGCTAACCATTCGGCTGCCAGGACAGAAGGCAGTAACAGCAAACTGGTATACTACTAAATGTCTTCCAGAAATTCTACAAGAACTGAATGTTAGGGGACTAATGCTTCACCATGACAGTGCATCTTCACATACTGCCGGATTAACAGTTGAGTGTCTTAAACAAAAACAAATTAAAGTGATCGAACATCCACCGTATTCACCTGATCTAGCTATGTGTGACTTTTGGTTATTCTTTAATCTAAAAAAGAACTTACGTGGACGTCGTTTTCATTCAGAAGAAGAGATTGTTGTGGCTATAAATGCATTTTTTTCATCTATTCGAAGAAATGAATGGCTTGAGGCAATCTGTGGAAAATTCGTCTACAAAAGTGCATTGATGCTGGAGGAGACTACTTTGAACACACCTAAAATTTTGTAAGTATAACTTTAAAAACCTAGTTGTATCTCAAAAATTTCAGAGTGACCCTCGTATAATGGACACATTTTAAAATAGTAATAAAAACTTTAAATTTTTTCTATTATTTGATATATTTGAAATTTATTGAAATTTTCAAATAATTTTTATATTTAATTTTGAATGAATTAATGTTTTAGCTGATTCTTATTGAAATTTCATTCAATAGAATTATTTTTTAAACTAAAATATTAATTACATGTAATTTATTTATAGTTTTCGTATTTATTTTTTATTTAATTAAAATTATATGAGTATTCTTAAATAAAATCCGTTTTTTTATGACGCTGAAATGTTTATTATTGAAATTAATGCAAAAATATTGAATTACTATAATTTCACTACTGTCAATATTCTAATATCACTATAATTTAAAAATTTACGAATATTATTTATTTTCATATTAATATTTCCATAACTAAATATTAATTGATTTTGCTGCTGCCTACCCGCTCTAGTGGTCAGAGTGCCTGACTGCGGATAGGGAGGTCCTGGGTTCGAATCCCAGTTCGGCCTTGGATGTACTTTCTCTCTCTGTCTATCCTGTCTTTCTCCTTTCCTTGTATGAATGGGTTGTGTGTGTCAATGGTTTCCTACCCTATAAACGGGTCCCTATAGCATGTGTGTACTGAGGAAGTCGGACTCCACACCTAAATATGTTTCAGTTGGAAAAGTGGAGCAGCGCACCCCATGATGCCAGCCTAGCTGGCACACGACAATAACAATTCATTTTGAAAAACATTCAGAAATGCATCAACTATTTTGAAATACAACTATTCAGAAATACTTCAACAACTCTACTATATTTCTGAAACATTGTAATGCTGTATAGATGTATAGATATAGTAGAAGTATTTTCACATTATTTTTTTAATAATTATTAAAAAAAATTTTGGGTTGCAAAAAAGTAAATATGAATTTTTGTTACAAATTCTAAAAATTGACGTAGTATTGAAATATTTAAAATACATAAGTTATCTAAAAATATTAATTACTGATAGAATGGAAGCGAAAAGTTTGATATTTTTTAAATATATTATCGTATCTCATATGGATAAGAAAATAAATATTAAGGTAAATCTTAAGATTCATTATTACCTATGACCAGAAATTTCCTAAGTTTCTAATTAAGAAACGTATAACTTATTATCTGTATCGCGGGAAAATAGCGAAATTTCAAAATCAGATATTCACAACTCTGTACTGTTTGGATACTTAATCATATTAACTGTTCATTATCAATAAATCTTAAAATAGTTCCCTGTATTTTATAACTGAGCAATTGTGTAAACATTCAATTGCTTCATAAAGAGCAATAACTGCAATTGCATTTGTATTATTTAAATTTTATATTGTCATTTATAAAGCAAAAAGAAATAAAACTCTTATTTCTTTAATGCACATTTAATGAGATTAAGTTTGAGGAAATAAAATGTTGACAACAAGAAATCTGTTATTAGATCTCACCATTTGATAAGATACTTTCGGAAGAAACACCAAAAATTTATATCTACTTCAGGAAGAAAATTGTGAACTTATGTTTAAATTTTTTATATAAATGACTTTTTAGTTTGAAATCTCTTTTTATTAAAAGTATTTTTAGTATTTATTTTATTATAGTTGAATACTTTCAATTTCATTAGAAATATTCCGTCTACTTTGTGTATTTACCATTCTACATTTTTAAAAAGAAAAGCATTAGATAACAGTGATCAAAAAGAAAAACTTGAGATACATTGTTATCAATCAGCTCATAACAAATCAAAAATTGTAAATAACAATGTTCTGAAAATAAAATTATAATTTAAGAACGTGATATAATGCAAAAGTTATTTTTATGCCTAATGATTATTTGGCATAAAAGTAACACTGATTACAATATTGTCATTTTTTTCAACGGTGGGTACTTGGGTGATGAACCTTATGTCCCAACAAGGCTAGAAACTGCTACTCATTTGTCGTTATCCAGCGGGCACCTGTGAACCAAAATCACGGAGGCGAGTAGCGTTGCCCACGCCATACCACCACAAATTCTTTTATAGGGTGGGCCTCATTCATACATCATGACAGAAGAAAGGACAGAGAAACACAGAAAGAAAGTAACATTCATGCCCGAAATGGGATTCGAACCCGGGATTCACAGATCAGGGGTCAGGAATGGTAACCACTCAGCCATCAGTCGGCCAATTTTATATCATAAGAGTCTAGATTTCAACAATATGTTCGTTTCAGTTTTCGTTTTGTAATTTCAGTGAGGATTTGGTACGTTGTTTTTCTTTTTATTTTAACTTAAATTAATTTAATGATTAATTAGAATTTCTTAAATATTATGATTTTAACTTAATTAGAAATCCCGGAAATAAATAACATTAAATGTAAATAATAAATTATGAAAATTTAATTAAATCGGAGTTTTAATTTAAGAAAAAATCTGAAACAATGTATGCAACAAATAATTATATATATATATATATATATATATATATATATATATATATATATATATATATATATATATATATATATATATATATATATATATATATATATATATACTCTGTCATTTGAAAAATGCTAACGAAGTCATACATGAAATTATCATTAAATGATCATCATCTGAGTAATAATCTTAGTACAATTTTACATATTTTTTCCAACTTGGGTGACGAACCTTATGCTCCAACAAGGCCAGAAACTGCTACTCATTTGTCGTTATCCAGCGGGCACCTGTGAACCAAGTCACGGAGGCGAGTATCGTTGCTCGCACCATACAACCACAAATCCGTTTATAGGGTGGGCCACATTGATACATCATGAAAGAAGAAAGGACAGAGAAACACGAAAAGAAAGTAACATCCATACCCGAACCGGGATTCAAACCAGGGAACCACAGCTCAGGAATCAAGAAACACTAACAATCAGCCATCGGTCGGCATATTGTCCTTATAGTAACACCTATTACATATTGCTTAGTACTTATTCTAAATTGTTACATCTAATAAATGTTTCACGTCGAAAGCACCGAAGTTATTAACTTTAAAATAACAAGTTTTTTTTTTTAATTTTTCATGTCTTTTCAACTTTTATTCTGCATAGATGCTGCATGAAAAAGAATGAAGCTAATTAATTTTTTTTGAAAACTAATTTGAATGTTTCATTGAAACAATTTTGTTAATTAAAAATATACCATTTTTATAAATAATGCAAAATTGAAAGTTTCATATTATGCATTATTCATGCATAGGTATTGAAGTTTTTCAAGGTTTCAGGTTACCTAGTGAAACATAGATAATGTGATTTTTTCATCTACTATAAATTTTACTATAGTAAGCATTTTGAATATAGCATATGTTTAGTTTGATGTTAATTAATTGATATTATATTTCAATGACAGTTAAAAAAGATGTTATTTATGTTATCTCGGTGATGTCATACTTCCAGTGCAATTACCTAAAAGAAGTAATTATTAATGGTTCTGACAAAATGCAATCTATTCGTAAAAGTAACTGCATGAGATATTAATGGATCATTTACTGCAGCTTCTACAGTATAGATTGCTCAAGTATCCTATGCAATCTATTATTATACAATTCCAACAGGCAGGAAAGCTTTGCATATAAATCAGATAAATATCCTTATCTTTCTTTAAACGAGGAAATAATTAAAGTACGTTATTTTATTATGTATGTATAATGAGTTTTATAGTAAATTTTTATTTGCATGGCTGGAATTTTAGTATATTTCTAAGTTACAAGAAAAGTTAAAATACTAAATTCATATTCATATATTTTTACAGTTATGCTTTTACTGTAATTTATTTAATAATCACGGTATATATTTTGTGAAAAAAAGATTTTCTTTAATAAGTTTAATAAAATCTAATTTTCCTTTATTTTATTATTAATAAGTAAAAATATTTTTCCATAGATTTATTTTTATAAACCTTTACAGCTGAAAAGGCAAGCTCAGGACGTACGTTTCTCATTTTTGTATCGTACATCAGTCACAATTAAAAAGTATGTGTAATCATAAAATATAATTTTACTTATACTATCAAACCTTCACTGCCATAATGATGAAACTATGGTAGTTTCTCAATTCTCATAGTAGGAAATTACATCGAAAATAAGTAGCTAGGATTAACTTAGAATTGTTATTGGAAACTGGAATATTTTACTGGAACATTAACATTGGAAACTGGAATATTAACATTTGTTTTACAATCCAAGCCGAATTGGCAAACGATTCGTTTGCTTAGTTCAGGAATTTGTGTATTTAATCCTAACTTCACAATCATGAATTATTACAGCGGTTTAGAATCCATTTATAAGTATAGGTGTACTGGTCACATTAGCTTTTAAATTCAAAAAGTAGTCTTGGAACAACTATGAAATCAATATTGCAATTTATATGAAAAAACAAACAAATGTAATTGAAAAATATTTAATGGTATGAAGGTATTTTAAAAACGCTAACTTAGTTGAATTTAAGGAAACAATCAAATTAAATTTTGATGGTTCATATTCTAGAAAAATGCTGATGGTAATCAAATATTTAAAATTAGGAATATAAACAAAATATTTCAGGGAATGATTCTGTAACATGTATAAAGTAAGTACACACACAAGTTTGAACATTTTTTGCTGAAGCACTTTCTAAAAGGTTTTTAGTTTAATATCTTAATATTAATCTAGATTTGATTCTTGTATTATTCATAGCAAACAAGAATATTAAATTAGCCTTGCATCATTTCAGAAGCCTGAAGTATTTCAAGTTACCCTCACAAAAAAATCAAAACTCAAACCTCGTACCATTTGTGCCTGGAGGTATCAATTTATTCTTCCGGTTTATGTGTTTCTTGGTGAAAAAAATAGGACACATAATAAACAACTTTTGAAAAAAAATTTCAGTCGCGTGACAGCCAAAATTTATTTCTCTATATTTTTGTTATTTAAATACCATAATTTAGAGTTAAATAATTGGGAAGGAAATGTATGATAAGGATTTAAAAGTGAATTTCAATTTAAATAAGTTTGCGAAAAAAATTGTCAGAAGTGATTACTTTTATGCAGTGTGAAGCCAGTGCTGGAAAATAATATTTATTATAAGTTTTTTAAGATATGAGGCTTATTTTCTTGATTTATTTTTAAAAGAATGATTGAAAATAAGATTTAAAATTTCTGAGCAAATACCGCTATTTATTGATTAAAATAAGTAATCTGTAAATTACATAAACGACAGATCATTTATAGGTAAAATGATTAATCCAGTAATCTTCATTTTATCACTCAAATTTAGGCATGCAAATCTAATTTATCCAATGGAACCATAATATGAATTCAATGAATTTATAGTGAAGCAATTTACATAAATTTATTATTTTTATTTTATATTATAAGTTTCTGATTTAGCATATGATTCGCTTGTAATGTTTATGTGTGTTTTTGGTATTAAACTCTTATTGAAAAATATTAAAACATTATTGTATATTATGCAGCAATTTTCTTTTTTTAATGCACTTTAAAAAAGCTAACGAAGTTACAAATCAAAAAGTTACCATTTTGTATTATTTTTTGAAAGAAGAAATATAAATTACAAATCAAATTTCAACTAACTTGTAAAGGATTCCATATAACTTAGTTGTTTTGCAGTAAAAGAAGAAAGCTATTAAATAATGCATATTAATCACACCGTTAAATAAAATATAAAAATTTTAATTGCCTAACTTACTTCAAAAAATATAAATAATTGTAAATTAATGAGGTCTAACTTTAATTTATGGAAACTAGTTCAAGTATAAATTTCATCTCATTTGATTATAGCTCAAAAATTTGGCGGTTATGTTTCAACAGACATTTTTACTCAGATTTAAATAAACATTTTTACAAGAAGGTAAAAGTTACAGGTAAATAAGAATAAAAGATTTATTAAATTTCTTATTAATTTTAGTATTTATTTAGTTTTAAATAACAAACATAAAATGCAGTAATCATATAAAATATTGTGGTATGAGTATCATGATTAAAAAGCAAAAGTTTAAATAGCAGAAAATAAACTTTAGAACAACATATGTAAACTTATTTGTTTAAACAGTTTGCAAAAAGGATATCAAATTAGAATTTTATTTAATGTTTTAATATTCTCACGTCACCCTAAAATTTCCCTAAATTCTTTTAAGAGTTGAAGAACTTAGTTTTATATATGTATGTATATGTGTAGTACTCACATAACTACACTAGTACACTAATGTGTTATATGCGACTATAAATAATTTAAAAAATGCTAACTAATGCTAAAAGGTATTAGCCCTTTTATTAAAAGCAAATGTTTGATATGCATATTTAATTAATGCTTTTTTGTTTTTAAACAAAAATGTGTGTTGTTACGCATGGCTTTACGAGAAAAATCAATCCAAGAAACAAAAATGTTTAAGTATCACAGAAGAGTAAATATAATTAAAAAAACAAACATTTAAATTAATATCCTGAAGAACATAACATGAGAACAGAAATAAAAATTAACAAAGAAAATAACGCAAGAGATGTTTTTAAAAATAACTCATGGATGTTTTACTGTTCCAGTACAATATGCTTATCTCATTCCATTTTTGGGAATATTTATCTTATTTTGGGCATACAAGAAAGTGTTCTGGTTTATAGTACCCGAATTACAAAGTTGTTATAAATTAGATGAAAGGATGCCAATTTTGTTTAGATGTTGCGCCAAGCAATCATCGCCTGTTTAAAATCTGAAATTTGTCACAGCCACTCTACCGGGTTTTCGACAAAATTTTTTCCAAGAATCTAGAATGTTATCCCAGGGCTTGCCTGTTGTTTTTTCCACCTGGATAGATTTAAGAGTATCGATTAATTAATTAAAAGTATTTTTTTAAGTGATTCAGGAGGAAATAGCTTGAAGTCATGGGGCTCAATTGTTTGGAACGAAATAGCAGATTCACTGTGGATATCTTCACTTGTGAATCTGCTGTTTCTTTCCCGTTGGTACCCATGTGGGATTGGAAAAGGAAAAGGAAAGAAATGATTTGAAGTAATGTGGCTCAATTGTCGGGAACGAAATAACAGATTCATTGTGGATCTCTTAACTTGCGAATCTGCTATTTATTTCCCGTCAATACTCAAATGTGAATGGAAAAAGATTGTTTTGTTGCATTTATAGAGAACGATCAAGTTTTGTCTTATGTCTATAACAATCTGATTATTTATGTCATGATTTATGTTTACTACTTGGAGGGTTTTTTTAGAATCAACTAGAATAGAGAAACAATTAATCTTTGTATTGAGATTTTCCAGAACCATAAAGATTGCTAGAAAGGATCTCTGAATGAAAATTCAACGTGAAATATCCCACAGAAGTACATTGCGAAAATAGTTAGTTTAATGTATGCATCAGCCCCGGGGTCGTCTTGTATTCCATCAGTATAAACTCTAATCAATTCTGGTTCAGGGTATTGTTCGTGTAACATACATATTGTGTTTTTCTTTTCTATTGTATCCGGAATGTTTTTCTATCACACTTCATTTACGTCTAGTTGGTATTTAACATCAATATACTGAACGGGATTAACCATGACTTTAAATAAAAATATAGAGGGACGAATTTCGTGCCGTTAGATATATAACTAGTACTTAAAAATACCTACAGTATCAAATGCTTCAATTTATCATGTGCTAATGCAAATGAGCACTACATGAATCATGTATGACTTCGTAAGCATTTTTCAAGCATTATATATATATATATATCATATATATATATATATATATATATATATATATATATATATATATATATATATATAATTATTTATTGCATACATTGTTTCATTTTTTTTAAAATTAAAATTCTGTTATTTGTTTCCGTGATTTCTAATTTAAATACAAATCATAACATTTAAAAAATTCTAATTAATCATTAAATTAATTTAAGTTAAAATAAAAAGAAAAACAATAAAACGTGCCAGATCCTCATTGAAATTACAAAACGAAAGCTGAAACGAGCATATTGTTAAAATCTAGACTCTTATAATATAAAATTGGCCGACCGATGGCTGAGTGGTTACCATTCCTGACTTCTGAGCTGTGAGTCCCGGGTTCAAATCCCATTTCGGGCATGATTGTTACTTTCTTTCTCTGTTCTCTCTGTCCTTTCTTCTGTGTTGTTATATAAATGTGACCTTCCCTATAAACGGGCTTGTGGTGGTATGGCGCGGGCAACGCTACTCGCATCCGTGACTTGGCTCACAGGTGCCCGCTGGGTAACGGCAAATGAGTAGTAGTTACTGGCCTTGTTTTGGCATAGGGTTCGTCACCCAAGTTGGAAAAAAATTATGTAAAATTGTACTAAGATTATTACTCAGTTGATGATCATTTAATGATAACTTCATGTACTTATTTAGCCAGGATGTTTGAAAAATCCTTATGTATAATTTCGGATTTAATATGATATACAATTATATAAATAATTGTGTAAATATATAAATATTTATACTTATATAATAATGATTGTTTCTATAGTAAATTTTTTATGTGTTATAATGTTTTATTAATAAAATTTGTTTTATATATGATTTGATATTTTTTATCAAGTCAGACGTTTCTATTGCTTGTTAGTATGCCAAATCAGATAGTAATATATTGCTAATAAATCTGACCTGGGAACTGATATTAGTAAAACAATGAAAATAAGAAGATTGTGCAATCCTAAACAATTTTAAAACTTTAATTTGTAAATATTAAACAACAAAACGTAAACATCTGCGTGGTCATGCAGAGAAAAGTGATTTCTAATGAGCATTTGTCGACCACTTTATGCATTTCATAACGAGAGACTCTTTCTTGCGTGATCTTTTGTCTCAGTTATGAAAACTCAACTTTCTTAAAAAATAACAATTGATGGAATACTTAAAATAATTTCATGCATGAATATGTAAGAACTGAAATTGTTTGAAACATTTCACTTTTAATTAAAATGATAAATTTCTTTTGTTGATTACACCACAGTTGGGACATATCTAAACAGAAAATCGCTTTTTATACAATATTTATCGGTCATTACATTTTGGAAACCAAGATTTAACAGATATTTTTTTAACCAATATTAAAAATAAAAGTGGAACTGTTGTCCTTTTTAAAATTTATCAAGCATAAATGAATGTGGTTTTCAGTGTCAACATTTTGTTTGATAATTTTTATTTTAAATATTTCTAGTAAACTTATAGTTTTGCTAGGAAAAGGTAATGCAATTTTTGTTTTTGGTACCTACTAATTAAAAATAAAAGTGTGTTAGATATTTTGCATAAAAAAATTTTGAATTTTAAAAATAGGTTAAGAAATATTCAAATTAGAAGATGCTCATGTAAGTATCATTTAATCTGATATCAATGAGAAAAAAATGAATTGTATTCTAATATTGATTAATTGTAGAATGTAGATGTTTAAATATATTAAAATATTTACATTATATTCATGAAATTTGAAAAACAGACAAAACAGCTTTCCTTGAACTGTAAACTCAATTTTAACTAATAGAGTAAAATTCATTTTTGAAAAGAAAAACAACGTTCTTTATTAGTAACTGATCAGCATTGTAATGAGCCTTTTCATTAGCCTTTTATGTAACTTCGTAAACTCTCGTCTTAATTTTATGTGTTATATATTGTAAAATCATTTTTTATTCGAAGATAAACACAATTTCTTATTTAGTTGCTATTTAAATTCTAACCTTGGGGCTATAAAGATGAGATGCCTTTCATAATTTATTGACACACGTTTTAAAAGAAATAATAAAGTATTAAATATTGTATATTATTAGTATAAAACTAAATTTGGTGTCCTGCATACATTAACTGAAACTATTATAATATTTTAATAAAATATAATTGCTGCTTTACTATAAAATATTATTTGCATTACTTGTCTAGTGGTCAGCGTACCTGACAAGGAGGTCCTGGGTTCGAATCCCGGTTCGGGCATGGATGTACTTTCTCTCTCTATCTATCCTGTCTTTGTCCTTTCCTTGCATGAATGGGTTGTGAATGGTTGCCTACCCTATAAACGGGTACCTATAGCATGTGTGTACTGAGGAAGTCGACTCCACACCAAAATAGGGTTAAGTTGGAAAAGTGGAGCAGCGCACCCCATATTGCCAGCCTAGCTGGCACACGACAACAACAACATTATTTGCATTTTTCTTAATATCGGTACAAATTTTATCATTATTAATGTCACAGTAACCAAAACTTCAAGTCTTACTATCATGGAAAAGTGGTCAGAAAATATTTGCTAATTTCCTATTGTTTAATGCTATGTTTAGTTTCCAAAAACGCTCATAAAACTAAAATAGAACTAAAATAAGGATTATTTCATTTTTTGATAGCTTTCTTTTTGAGTGATAACTGAGATAATTCTATATTTTTGAATTTATTTTTTTTATTATTATTTTCTTTATTCACTCAAAAGCTTGTGTAAACTATATTTATTTGGATAAATAATTAATTTGAATTTTAAAATTATGTGAAATTGAAATTATATTTCGTAAAATCAGATATTATCAGATTTTTTATACTAACTGAAATTGCGGAAAATTAATTGAAAATTCTAGGAAGGGCTGGAAGAATAACCTTAGAGTTAAGCTAACGGAAATCATCAAAATATAAATATTAAAGCTGTATGACTTTTTTTAAAGTATTATAAAAAATATTTTAAAAGTATTATATTGATGAATTGTTTTAAAATATGTAACATTATAACATTTTAAATTGTTTTTTTAAACATTTGTATAATATTTATAACTAATGTAGGATATAAAAATCGAAATAATTTTCTCTTACAGAACATATTTTCTTTTCAAAGAAAACAATAACATTTTTAACTGAGCAAATCAATATAAGTTTGAATGAATTTCCACAGATATGTTGTAAAAGGTCTGATTTTATGTGTTGACACACTTTATTTATTTCAAAATACATGATATAAAAAAGAAATCGCCAAACAAGCCAAATAAACAAAGATATGTCAAAGCAAAGGGGATCCTTAAAGATAATTTATAAATAGGTAATTATTTCCATCTCTTTTGTTTTTTACACGTCGTTGAGTGTTGTGTGCAATTCAGATACATAAAAATACAAGAAATAAAACTCAAGTGAAATACTTATACATTCATTTTATTCGATAGTCAAACTGTTTTTAACTTGCATTAGTAGAAATTTTGCAAATTATATCTTTATAAATAAAATATACCTTGGAATAAATAAATTTATGGCTCTCACTTTATCATTACACAATTAAAGTTAAACTGTTATTTATATATCAGAGTCATAATAGATATAAAAAAAATTAATTATTTCTGTCCAATTGAGGAAAAATAGAATATGCCTTAGGCGTTTTAATAGCATTCATATTTAAGCTAATTGAATGGAAAAAGCGAAATTTTTAAGTAACAGCACAAAATAAAGTGAAATAAAAAACAATTATTCTTAAACTGAAACTCTAATTGATATTATTATAAAATTTACTAATATAATATTCTATAAATATTTCTAAGATTTATCTACTAAACAGTGTAATCACATATAAAAATTTGAAATCGATGCAAAGGGATATATGAGTGGATGATAAAGTTAAGGAGAATTTTTTAATTACAAAAAAATGTTAGTAATGTTCATAATATAGATAATTTAATAGAATTTGAAGTATAAGTTTCAATACAAAAAAGTTGTTGATTATATTGAATAAACTTTCATTGATGAGTTATAATATTATGACAAATTAAATTTTTAAAAAGGAAAAAAATAATAAATAAATGATATAAGAAATATAAAAGCTTAACAGGCTACACAGTGGTAAATGTCAATATAGTTAAAAGTGAAAATAAAAGCTTAAATTTAAGATTAATATAGGGATGTTAGTTATTTATGAAAGCCAGGTAGATGCTCTCTTATTTACGGATATTTTAACAAATTGTTTTCTTTGTTTCTAAGAGCAATTATGTTATTGTAAAGATGACGTGAAACATAAAAGTAATTCTGCCAAGAAGCAATTTAAGCCCGAAAGTTTCTGGAAGCCATTACTTATTTTGAAAAAAAGGAAAGTAAAATGTCATGTTTTTAGTCTTTAGTAATTGCCTATCATACTGCGCGATTTATAACGCATAACTTTCAATGTCGTATTTCCCAACCAATTACGAGAACCTTCGTAGAAATAGTAAAGTGTTTTAAAGGTGCAACTGTAAATGTCTTCGCATATGCAAGTCTTATTAATTTCTAAAAGCGCAACTTAATGAAAGGATACTTGTTATGTTTTGGGAAAAACCAATTTTCCCCAATTTGAAATGCTAACGAATAAATGCCTGTGGTTTTAGTGTTAACTAATAATCCTAGATAACTCTGATGAAGTAATAAAAATAAGATAAAATATAAATTCCCTGAATTATATTTATAAAGGAAAGAAATATTTTTAATGTTTGAAAGAAACTTGAAAGTGAATATGTTGAAATTTGCTATCGCTTCACACGAATACGTACTTAAAAATATTTGAACTTAATTCATTTGAGTACAAATCTTATTATGTACGAAATATAATAGCTTAAAATGTAATGGAAAATTATAATTTAAAAAACTTAATCCATGTCTTAAGAGTTTCCATTTTTACCAATGCTCTAACAAATAGTAAAAGATTTTAGAGTAAAAGTATTAATAGAGAGAGATTTATCAAATAATATAAAACATTAAATTTTGAAATAATCATTCATTCATTTATAATTCGTATTCTGAATAAATATTTTTTGTAATTGGTTTTAAAATAAACCAAGGAGCTTGTGAATTTCTTAATTTTAATTGATTTCAAAGTTTAAATTAACATAATAAGTAAAATGTAAAACATATTTTCACCTTCGTGGTGCTCTGATTAAACGAAACTATTGACTTAATTTCGCGTAGCCGTCAGCTAGCAAGCTTGGGTTGTCGAAGTGTTACAGGTAACAACAACAACAGAAAACTTAAAAACAAGTAGTTGAAATACAAAAAATATCTTTTTGTGTTATGTATAATTGCTATCAGTACAATATTTTTAAGTCGCATATAAATATATTTTAAATTTAAATATGAATATTTTAAATTTAAATTTAATTTTTGAAATTAAATGAATAAATTAAATTTAAATTTAATTTATTAATTTAAATTTAAATATGAATATTTTAAATTTAAATAGAAAAATTTAAATATGAATCATTTTGTAAATTGATTACAATATCACATTTGTTACATACTTTTTCAGTTAGAACGTAAATGAGTTGCAAAGTAAAAAATCTTTCAAATGGAATCAGCAATTTATGCAAAACATGTGTCAAATTCATAAGTAAAATCGAGGAAAATAGAAAACTGTCTTTTATTTGTTATCTCATGACTTATGAACTTATGTTCAGACTATCGCAATACTTCAAGTATCACAACCATTTAACCTCATTTTATGAAAGCTTATATAGTTAAGCAACAATTAGTGGGTTCAATTCATTTTTGTGCAAAAATTTGACGGATATACAGGAAAAAATATTATGAAATATACAACTAGTATCTCTTCTAATGTCGGGTATCATATTTAAATGCTAATAAGGTCATTCATCTCCCCCTGTCTGTATGTTTAATATGTCTTTCTACAGAATATGTGAGATAAATTAAAGTTAAATATTTAACAAAGAGAAAAATATTTTAAATCAACATAAAGAATAATTTAAGCGTTATATTTGTATTTTTAACTATAATTTTTCAAATTCAGTTAAAGTATAATTTCTTTTTGTTGTCCTAACTATGTATTTTAAAAATCTTTTGTTTAATGAATGTAATGAAAAATAATGTGTATTAAAAATTTTTTTGTTAAAAATTTTAAAATTAAAAATTTAATCTAATTTGTGAGAAAATTAAATGGGAAAACTTTATTGTATTGATCCCATTTTCCATTGACAAATCAGTTCTAAGTTTTGTAGCTATATTATTTAATTACAAAGAAGAGTAAAGGAGCATTTCGACCCTTGAGATTCTCGATCGAAATAAGCTCTCCATAAAGCCATGAAAGGCATAAGGATAACTTAACTGAAAATAATAGATCCCAATAATATTTCTGAAATAAAAATCTGTAATATTTGTAGATATTCAGAAAAATCTCCTGATGGGTTAGTCTTATTAGTGTTTTTAGATATTTTAATCATTTAAAAGCCATGAGTGAAATAAAACTGAAGTTCCTATTTTCTGACAAAAGTTATTTTTTGTTTCATCATATAATGAGCAAGACAGTAGTAAGTATTCAATAAATTGTAGTTGTTCACAAATGTATTTATTGGTAGCAATTGTGTGTAATATCTATGAAACTAAACTTTGGCTGGAAAAGATTCAGTTCGCACCCTTGATAAACAGACCTATTTCTGCCTAGTTTAAAGGATAGGTTTAAGGAATTTTTTTAAAATACCATATGAGTGAATTTCAATGCCTAGTTCACAAAGTTCCAAGATTGTAGATGATTTTCTTTTACAATACATCTTGATGAAACTTCCCAATCTTTATGTGGGGCTCTTTTATTGATGTAGTTGGCCAAGAAATCAATTTTTGCAAAGTGTCGAATTTTTAGTTTTCTTTAAAAGCATCTTTTCATGATTTGAAATCAAAATTAATTGAATAGATGTACCCGAAGATATGAATTTATTTACTTCTTTTCCTGTTATTTAGATTATAGTGTAGGACTTCATCAGTAAAAATGATAATGTTTGCTCTGGGAGGTGTTTGAATGCTCTTAAAAAGATGCATAGTTAAATGTATATTAATGTTTATTATTAAGGCAAACTGAAATTGATTATTTGAAAGAGATTTATGTACTTTTTAGAATAAGAAAAATATCCCTTCCCTTAGACATGGAGCATTTTCCAATTTTGAGAAAACTGGTTGTCTGCAACTTATTACATTATTAGCTAACTTTTTTGATAATTAGGCATATGATAAAAATGAAAGAGTTGAGTTTTTCCTATATATTCTAGATGCTGAGATTTATTTGATATAGAAAGATATAGGAAAATCTTTTCTTTGAACAAAACAGAAATAGGCTTCCAAAGTGTGAGTCCTAAGGAAATTATTAAAACTACATATACTATAGTATTCCAAGAATTTTTTTATCGCCTAAGCTGACTCATATAAAAACGTGACTACTTACTTTCCTAAAATGTATGTTTTGATGATTCTTGAAAGCTCTAACTGCATTGTGCTTTGATATTTATAACTATGGATTATGTGAATAATTAATATTGTAACTAAAATTAACTGACATTCCTGTAATATTGGAAAGTACGAAAATAATTTTAAAAATATATTTGCTTGTTCTTCTGATATCAATTAGTTATAATTTTCTTATAATATATGTCTGCTTATTGAAGTTAATTTTCGACCTTGCAATAATATAAAATCAGCTTTCGAAGAGATCTTGAAAATATAACGATATTATTCCAAAGCTGAAGATACAAGCTTTTAATTAAAATATTCAGATGTAGGCCATTTATTTGAATTGAATCCAGATTGTTTTATAATCAGTTGTTTTCGTTTGACTCAAGTTTGCTTTATTCTTCGAATAAGAAAACAGCATTTAGAGGTCTATTATGGAGTTTATATTTACTCATTATATATAAAGACTTCTCAATATTCTATTTTTTAAAATGTGTTTTCGTATGCTATATTAAAAATTATGCTGAATAAGTTGATTTGTTATGCTAATATCTTTAAGAAATTATTTCATTGTATATGACGCCGAAAATATTTGGGCCTATTAAAAAAGTGATTACAACGTTAATTTTTATATCACTCTCTATTAAACATGTAGCTCTATTAAATGAGACTTGAGGAACAGCATACCAACTTAAGAGATAAAAATTGTAAGAAATAAAGTTATAGAATTGGAAAAGACAAGTTTAATTAGATGCATTATCTAATAGCACTTCAATGAATTACTCTATTTAAAATTTCCATTGACCCCGGCTGGTCAGACTGATTAAACATATTGGCTACAAATATTGAAATCCCCTAAAAAAACAAAAATCCTCTAGAAAATTTTACACAATTGCATATTAATTGAACTTATTTATGAAATTGAGAATTTTCTAGCTGGGTAATATATATTTTTTAACAATAGACGGAGAATTTATATTTATAGTTACCTCTAAATATTAGTTTTGCTAGTCTTCCTATCTATCCTTCGATCTCCGAACAAATTAATCTTTTCGGCTTTGAATCTTTTGCAGACAGAAAACAAAAGAGATAGCCATTACTTGTTATAGTTATCAGTTGGAGAGACAATTTTATTATTTAAAACAATCCTCTTTTAAACGATTCTCGTATTGATAAAACTTCAGCACTATTGTAATAATTTAGAAAAAGAAAATGTATTTTGTTAGTAATGCTACCAAAGTTCCAAGATATAATTTTTATTATTACATTAAATATTTATTTTTTGAAAGATAAGAAACCACTTGTTATACTAATTGCCTATTAAATAGTTCATAAATGTATTTAGTGTGGTTAAATACTATTATTCGCACTAACAACCCCAGGAAATGAATGTGGAGAGTCAGATCATGTAATAGATTGATGAATCAAAATTGATATAAGGTTACATTTAGTTTTTTTCTTGATCTATCTCATTTATATTTTGGAGGTAAAAATTCAGATGTATCAAAAGCTTTATGATACACAACAATTATTTTAATTTATTTTATAAAGTTGAAGATATGCGGAAAACAGTGATTTTGCATTTTTAATATTTTACCTCATGAAGGTTTGTACTAGCTGAGACAATGGAGATTACAAGTTTATTTATCCCCAATTTTTTGAGATTATATACGTATTATATTAGATTATTTTTAAATGTAATAACTCATAATTTATAAGCAGTCTGCATCAGAGTTTTAATGTAGTAAATCCAAGACACAGATACATTCCAAATAGCATTTTTTTTAAAAATAAAAATGAAATAAAGTTAAATTAATTAATCTGTAACATAGGTGTGACCCTTACCGTGGTTAGCAGACCTCAATGTGTACTGTTTCTTACCGAAGGGGGTTTATATAGGGGATGCTACGGGGCTGATAAATGTATAAGAACGATCTTAGGAATTGACTGGCACCTATGTTTTCGCTTTTCAGTACACTATAAAATAAATTAATATTCATAAATTTAGAATTGTATTAAATAGGTTACATTATCAAAGAGCTCTTATTCTATTAATTTAGCTTATATTAAAATTATATATATATATATATATATATATATATATATATATATATATATATATATATATTAAGATTAAAAATCCCTTATTTACTGGTCTGCTGTATTTTCTCAATACAGTTTTTTTCCCTGTTGCAAGAGATGAAACATAAAATGTGAACTCTCAACTCAAAATACGTCAATTGGTATCTCGCAATCGTCCTTGAACTTCAGTATTATTTTGTAGCACTTTTATATCTTTTACAGAAGTCATTTTTTCTCACATACTAGGTGTATTTATAAATAATCTTGAAAATATTGATCAAAAATAGCAACGCCTTGAGGCTAACCATGGGTTCAGACCAAAAGTTCGACACATGAAACGAAAGTTCTCGATGTAGTCAATAAAACTTGTTTCATGAAGTGCATGGACAAGAGAGGTCGAACTTTCTTTTAACTAAAGGATTTTTAATCATTGAGAAACACGAAATCTATTGTCTTCAAAACAAAAGTAGAAAAATGTAAAAAGGGAGAACTATATTTTTCCTTAAGACTTTTTTTAAAGTAAATTCTTTACTGTTATCAATAATAAAATAAGGTGCACTTAAAAAAATATATTAATAAAACAAATGCCTTAGGATATTTTTGAACTGAAAATTTAGAAGGGGAAATGCATTTTACCATGTATAAAATTAAGGCTGAAAGCAAAAATAAATGTCATAATTAATTTAATACTTTTATGTAAATTTATATAAGTATAAAATCATACATAATATAATGTATACGATTTGATATTTATATATTTTGTACAATCGTATACATTATATTATACCTTATATACGGTCATTATTCGTATATATGAGCATAAAATTGTAGTTAACTGTAAATTCTAAAAGTTTCTTTTGTCAAATTAAGTACATTTACTAAGTATTTCTTACACACTTGTTTTAAACTTCAGTATATACCAATCTGTGTGTAACAAAAGTTTTTAGAAACTGTAAATATACTTTAAAATACACTTTAGACAGTGTCAGTGAATTCTTGTAAACGTGTGATAAATTTAAAGGCACTTAATTTTTATGCAAATGAGGGATTCAATTTTGTCATTCTACTGTTTTGTGCTTTAAAATATTATTTTTTCAAATAAGGACACAACATATCATTTACTTGTAGCAGGTGTTGAAAAGCAGCTGCAGATGAGATTTTCAGGAAAATTCTAATGAATATTTAGTTAATTATTCAAAACATTTTCATTCAGTTGCTTAGGCAGCTGAATTGAATTCAAAAGCTGATTCTTTTATTCCGGTTTTCCTAAAAAACAAAAAAATTGGCATAAATCTAATCTTAATAAATAAAAAAGATAGGAAACACACTAAAGGAAGATTGAATGCAGCAAAATAAAGGAAAAAACAGGAAAAACAAGATAATAGAGCAGGAGGAAACACAAACATGTAAGCAGCGCATACAATGTGATCTAAAACTTTATTACCTTGAAATGACATCTCTCTGTTAAATTTAAATTTCTCATTCAGTGCTTTTATTTTATCATATTAAATATTGTAGCCTCATTACATTACCTTAAGATAACTTTCTGCAGTACTAACTGAGCATTGGGAAAAATTCTATTATCATGTGTGTTTAATATTAATTTCCCAAGACACTGTCATTCTGTATTTGTAAAATATTGTAGTTTGAATAGTGTTTGCAAGTTAAAAATTAATATCTTGTACATCTATCTTGCTAGTTACTATTTACATGAATAAGAGATAAAAATCAAATAGATAATAACCCATGGACAATTATTTTATCAACATCAAAGAATTAACACCCATTATATTCGTCAGGTTCATAATTATATGTAAATCCTGAACAATATTAAACGGCACAGCTATCCATTTTAAGATATGATATCATTTTTGCTTAAGAGAGTTTATAAAAGATATTTCATAAATATATGTAAGAGTTTGTTATAATCTCATGTTAATAAATAAACTTTCAAAAGCGTCTTCAATCCACCTCCTCTGAAATTTCTTTATATACTTTAATTATCTTAAAAGATGTGATTCTAATATTAATAAAAAAAGGTCACCAGCTACTTACATAAAATTATTTGCTTACAACAATTAATTTCTTCATTTGTTTTGATTAAAATAAATTAATGTGAGCTATATGTATTGAAAATAATGTATATTTTGACATCAGACATCGTAATATCAATTAATATATAAACTTAAAGATTTCTTAATATAAATAAAACTAAATGTATACACATTTTATAACAAAAAGTATAATATTTTTACAATATCTTATAAGATGATTATTTTTTAATTTTTCATATCGATCATTAGTTTCTAACTAAAAACATGAAAGAAAATATTGCAAAACCAGTTAAATTAAGCCACATATCATTAAAAAGCACTAAATATATTCAATAATAAGGTGTAAAGAAAACTAGCCTATATGATATTTTACAATACAATATATGTTTGCATTAAACAAGCTTTACAATACTAGTTTTACAATACTTAAAGTCTCTTAGCCTGGTAGTAAGATATAAAAATTCCCTTAGCCTAGTAGTAGGATATAAGAAGTCCATTAACCTAGTAGTAACTTTACAGTACAAGTTTTACAATCCAAACTTAACAGTAAAAGTTTATCTTAATCAAAAATCTTGCAAAACAAGGTAAGGTATAAGGAATAGTATATGTATGACAAATATTGAAAAAAATATGTTAGATGAAATTATGAATGTTTAACTCTAGAAGGTATTATTTGGTAAACTTTAACAGCAGAAATTGCTAATTTAACGGCACTAATAATTACGTTGATCTCGTTAATTTGAAGTGCTGCATATAAAACCAGTTTAGAAATAAGTATCAATGCCTCAAGCATCAATAAATAAATGGCATATTGAATTGTAGTTGCATGTTTTATCTTTTTAAATGCAATCATTTACAAATAAAAACTATTGGAACGTTTGCTGAATTTTCAATATTGTGTAAATTTACAATAGCAGTTGCTAACTAGAATATGAATGTGAACATTCTAACTGAAATTCTTAAACTAACTATCGATTTTTTTAAAAATAATCCCTAAAATCATTATCGTAGGTTATCATTAACGTAGGTCTATTAAAATATATTAGTAAAAAGAGCTCTAAAATTTAAGTAAAAATTGATAAAAAAGTTTCCTAATTTAACACATAAGCTCTCAGAAAAATACTATACAAGATTATTGAAAACATAACCGGGTTCTACTTTAGGACTTATTTTATTACAATGACTAGTTTCTTGTCAAATTAAAGATGGATACTCAAAAGACAATGCTTTGTTCAACGAAAGGTAAGAATATTGTGCTTCGAATTCTTTTATCGATTTAAAACTTGAGTTAGATAAAGAACATTCTGATTCAAAGGTCATATGGATTATAAAGAAGAATGGAAGTTTGAAGACAATGTAACCTGGGGCATACAATAAAATGGGATTCTTTTGTGTGTGATTTATGCATATACCTCGTGTGTTCTTCAGTAGTCTAGGATAGAAAAATTGAAGTATTTCGTAATTTCTCTTCAAATCGAATAATAAAATGTTGAATTTTCGAAAATGCCCTAAGACTACACAGATACGTTTGTTAGCGATGTGTTGTTGGCAATATTTTGATCTGTTGGGTCAAAAACTGTTAAGCTATTCTTGCATTTGTTATTTTTAAGTATCATTGTGATTACTATTTAAATTTAAAATAGAGAAAAAGGTAAGGCATATAAATACTATTAATTACGGTATCTATATACTTTAAATCAAAATTTTGTTAAAAATGTGTAAGTATGAAAAGATTAGCAGGATGAATTCAGGTGAGTAGATGTTAGTAACTAAAGATTAAAGGCTCAGTTTATTATTTATTGTATTTAATCATATTTGCTTGAATAATAGGTTTTTTAAAGTTTTTAATGTCACCAAACTGCTTACGTTATAAGCAATATACCAATTAGAAGGGACTCTAAAATGTTTGAATGAATTCAATTAATGTATAATTTGGATATTATTTTTCATTTCCATCTTTTTGAATTTTGAATATAAAATTATCAAATGGCTTAGTGGTAGTATATAAAAAGTCCCTTAGCCTGGTAGTAAGATATAAAAAATCCCTTAGCCTAGTAGGAGGATATAAGAAGTCCATTTACCTAGTAGTAGGATATAAAAGATCTCTTAGCCTAATAGTAGTGTATAAGAAGTCCCTTAGCATATTAGAAGGATATGAAAATTCCCTTAACCTAGTAATAGGATATAAAGATTCCCTTATATACGATATAAAAAGACCCTTAGTTTAGTAGTAGGATATAAAAAGTCACTTAGTCTAGTAATAGGATATAAAAAGTCCCTTAGCCTAATAGTAGGTTATAAAAAGTCCCTTAGCTATTTATATATGAAAGCCTTATGGGGCCTAAGTCTGCTGTAAAGCATTTCAAGGTCTTCTTCGTAAATTGCTTTACGAGATTCTTTTCATCGATAGTAAGCAGCATTTCTTGTCTGAAATGAGAAAACATGGAAAATTCCCAAGGACCTACTACTACAGCAGACCTGTTATTATAACCACTATTATATATATATATATATATATATATATATATATATATATATATATATATATATATATATATATATATATATATATATATATATATATATATATATATATATATATATATATATATATATATATATATATATATATATATATATATATATATATATATATATATATATATATATATATTTCCTTCAAATTGAAAGATACTTTTTTTAACTTTCATTGCTCATAAGTTTCGACATTTGTTTTAAAATATAATGCTATATTACAATAAATTTTTAAGTAAACTTGACTTCCTAATTCTTTCGAAAGAAATGTAAAATATTAATATGCATACTATTCTCTTTTTCCTATTCTACGCCATTCTTCTCTGTTTACATAAAATTTCTAATAACTTTTATATTTATTGTAAGAATTGATAAAAGCTGAATAATATAAAATATTTTTTTGAGAAATTTGCATGTTATTTTTATTTATAACCTGATAAAATATTCAAAATAAATGTTCATATTGTATTTTTGGAATGTAATCAAACTTTTAGCAGTTTCTATAACATAAAATTTTCATTCCAAAACATTTCAGATTTTTTTCGAACTTACTAGGAATTTTAGGATTGTACCTTGCAAAGTCAATGTAAACACTGAATTAATCTTTTATTTCTGATCTAGATGATTTGGAACTAGTAGGATATTCTTCCATTGGCGAATATTGCGACTTTTTTCGTCGAAAAGTTAAAAAAGTTAAGTTTATATATATATATAAAGAACGGGAAATTTCCAAAACTTGCAAAAATACGCATTTTAGAAACTTATAGATCACATTATAGCATAAAAATTCTAAAAAGAATTCCTGGAAAACGAATAAAAATCTGTTATGTTTGGTTTGACTTCTTTCCAAAATAACCGATGAAAGAGATAAATAACAATAATGGACTTACTTCAAATGACGTCAAATGTCGAATATGTTCGGTGATATTTTCTGTTTGATGCATCCACTTTGTAAATTGTGCTAAATTTGAATATAAAAGGTTATAAGTAATACTGGAGGGATGTTTATTTCACTATTTTGTATGTTTGTCTCTAATCCCTCCATGTTAGTTTCACATTTCAGTAAAACTAATTTTGTAAAACGTTACTATGGTAAAGTAAAATGGTGATAAAATTTATACAGAGTTATTTTGACAAAAAAATGGCAGTTATCAATGCTACAATATAAAGTGATTTATAATCATTTATATAATTCCTGATAAAAACAATTTTGACTACGAATTAGTTTTGTGACTATAAAGTTTTTTTCTTCATCAAAATACTATTTTTCATTTATTAGCAGAAAATATTCAGTTTAGTCAAACGTAGAAGAATCTACAACGATTTTCTTATTTTCAAATGAGAAATTTAAAAAAAAAATGTTTTTCCAATGCATTACTGTTGCTAGTTAATATTTTTATACCATTGATTTAAAAAAAATATGCTTCATAGTTGATTGATTTAAAAAAAAATTCAATTTAATTAAGAAGTATATATAAAATTTTCGAGTTGTGTGAACGTCGAACAAAAATTCGAAAATAAAAACAAAAACTTCAAATGCTGTTGCCACTGAAAAGAACCACATATATGATGCAAAAATAGTAAAACACACAAAAAAAAAACCCAAATTGGCAAAAAAAAAAATCCAACAAATAGCAAAAACTTAAATTGGCCACTCTATAATCAAAACAGAGGACGTTAAATTTGGTGAGAAATCTCTGGGGGGGGGATATTATACTTATACCGATAATATTTCTTAATATTTTAAGCAATTACTGAAAATTGTGCCCTTTATATATAATTATGACTAGTCTGAAAGAATCTTGTCTCTTTATTGGGATATCAAAATTTGTTTACTCAATTATTTAATTATTTAACTAATACAAACACTTCATGGAATATTCTTATCCAGGTATTTTGTGCGCATATTAATATAAATATGATAGATACAACAAAATTAATGATGATTTCATGTCTCATTCAATAACGCAGCAGTTGTAACTAATAATAGGAAAAAGAGCTAACTATTACAATCATATGAGGAAACTTTTCATTTATATTCCACAAATTGTAGATTTAAAAAAAATTCAATATCCTGGACTACGAAAGGTCAATTCTTATTATCTTTGATTATCTGTTATATTATCTATTAACAATAGTATTTTAAATACTTGTGATTATCAAGCTATAACCTTTGTACATTTTTTGTCTTATGACAGGTGGAATATGTAAAGTGAATATCGTGAGATGAAGTATTTTCTGCTCGGTATAATGACTAATTTTCTCAAACAGGTTGCAATTATTCTTCCCTCAATAACTAAAAATATTGTTTTTTTGTGTTTAAATTCTAGATGGTTGTGGATTGCGTAGAAGCAAATCTCAAGACATTAAAAAGGAACGTTAGGCTGACCGCAGCTTCTGATTGGGTCCTTTAAAGAAAATTTGTGAACGTTTGTTGAAACCTTAGCCTGTAGGGGAATGTAGTACAATTGAAAAGAGATGATTAAATTGAAATAATGCAATGACTGTTTCCTTCAGACTGATTTTTAACGAATTAGTATAAGTTTTAGTTACTTATAGCAGTAAATTAATTAATATTCTTGAAAACTTAGATATATCAACTAATTAAGTCTTATTGCACTTTTTTTACATTATCATATTTTAGGATCTTATTTTAAGGATCTTATTTTCTGGATCTTATTTTAAGGATCTTATTTTATGGATCTTTTATTATGGATCTAATTTTAAGGATCTTAATCTATGGATCTTTTTTTACTGATCTTAATTTATGAATCTTATTTTAAGGATCTTATTTTATGGATCTTAATTTATGAATCTTATTTTAAGGATCTTATTTTATGGATCTTATTTTAAGGATCTTATTTTATGGATGTTTTTTATGAATTTTATTTTATGGATCTTATTTTAAGGATGCTTTTTTACGGATCTTATTTTATGAATATTATTTTAATGATCTTATTTTATGGATCCTATTTTATGAATCTTATTTTTAGGGTCTTATTTCAGTTGAAGAGGTGTTTCTACACAACCTTAATTTAATAAAACATTTCATTCAAACTTTTTACACTCTTGCATTTACTGGGATATACTATCATCATCTTTCCATCAATCTCTTTCAATACTGCTCTCTTAAAACTTATTCATGCAATCAGTTTGATTACATGAAATAATTTTAAGAAGACAGTACCTGTTTCTTGGAATTGTTAATTTTGGTATAAAATCATTATATTTCAAAAGTAGTTAGAAATGTTTTATTTAAAGTAATGAGTTTTAAAATTATAATAAAATCTTAGTATTAGGCACAATATTAACTGTTCTTTGATCGTGAATTTTTGACTCATGCTCATTTTGGTCAAGATGTATTAAATAGTCTAGTTTTAAATTCAGTACATTTGGTGAATTTTATGGTATACGAACATTTCTAAGAAAAATATATCCCCTTTCTTTAGGGAAAAATGTAATTATATTAAATATGTAACACCAAGCAAATGGATCATATATACGTGATGAAAACTATATAAGAGATAAAAAAATATTTTTTCTCACTCAAAAATAAATTTTTTCAAGAACTGAAGCTAATTAAGAATTCACTTAATTTTGGCTTTAGCTCTCATATTCAACTATTTCATAGATGGTGAGACCTTATTGGGACTTAAATGCAACAATAATTTAATAAATAACAATTCCTTGTTTGATAATTTCATTAATGTTATTAGAAAATAATTTTTTCTTTAAATTTTAAAAAGAATCAATTACCGCTTAGAAAAGAATCTAAAGATACAAAATAGTAACACATTTGTGTAAAATTTCTCTCTAATCATAAATAAAAACTTTGAGACAATTCACTCTTTATCCATGTATTAGGCTTCGCTTGTACAATTGTCCTTAAACTATAATGAATATTAATACCTATTCTTCAGAACAGGTTACTTTTAGACCGTTATCAGTATCTGAAATTATTTTTACCGAGACCTATAATTTGAGGAAATTATATTGCATTGTATCACATTCTTTGAAAGAAGAAACACACGGAAATACCTTAAAAGGCCTCCAAAAATTGTTGATAGTCCAAGATGTTACGCAAAATTAACAAGTTTCGGTGAGATTGTGTAGACCTTAGCAATGAGCGACAAAACTGCTTTCTGAAATAATGCTATCAAAAGCTGGGAAATAAACTTTGGTTCTAGACATCAGGAAACAGGTAAGCAAGGTCAGAAAAGGTAACGGGTAAATAATTTCAGGTCATTTGGTACAACGCAGATATTTTGATATATTCTTTTGAATTTTGATTTTAAAAAATTTAAGATATTTGGTTTAAATAAAGTATCCAAAAACTATCTGTTACTTTTACCAAGTATTATCAGTTTTAGTGAAATTAGGGGAAACTTATAATTATAAATATTATATTAATTATTATTATATCAGGAATTATTAAAATTTAATAAAAGAAATAAATAATGTCTTTTTTTGTTTTTTTTTTTAAATTTTGGTTAAGCTATTTTTTATATTACTTTGTGGTGATCATAATGAATAAGGAAGCAGACTAGATAAGAATAAGATTAATTACTGTAGGATAAAATAAAAAAAAATTGTTTTATTATTTTGTACAAATGTATAAAATAAAGAAAAGGTTAATTTTTTAGATTGTACCTATTTATCGAGAACTTTTCTTCATTGACCACAGTTTTTCTGAAGACTTGTATTTATATCATAATAAACTTTTTAAATACGTAATATAAGAAATAGAAATAAATTATGCAAAAAATTAAGCTAAATTTCTTTTAGAATATAATTGGTTACATATAAGAATATTATGTCATTATGTAATTTTATGCTGTTATTAAACAGTGATAAGGAAATATAAGTAAATTATCATTTCACAATATTTTAAATGAGGAGTCTTTATGCACTCTCAATTTATATTTCTCATAAGCTATAGAATTTTCCCTTAGCATTTTTTAACATTTGAATTTTTCTAAATATAGTAATTATATTCTTTATTTAATAAATAAAAATAGTAGGCATAAAAAAAGGAAAAATCAAAAGTTTGATATTTATTAACTATTTTGCAATAAATAGAAAGTATTGTTGTTGCTGTTTCTCATCCTTCTGAGGTATAGCGGCAGCTAGATCCGATCCATGACACCGTGAACCCTTTCGAAATCGAGCACCAGTAAGGGACCTGCGCAAACTACAAACAAAACCCCAAAAAATCAAGGAAAAAGTATTATTTTCATTATGTATTGTGTGTTTAAAATTTAGTGAAGGTTAGAAATGAATAACATTTCTCTTAAATAATAATAATAACTATTTAATAATAACATTTTTTGTTTTTATAAATAGTAAATAAGTATTTGATAAAATTATTAAATCTGATTAATTTTTTTCTACATTCTGTATATAACTTAAATTTGTAAATAATTAGTGATATTTACAAGGTTACGATGTAAATTAATTTCAAAGTTTGATATTGTGCCAATACTTGTAAATGACAATTTCTTGAGTAATGTTATTTACACTTGTAAAAGTTTTTACTAATGGTATAGTTGTTTTGCTTTAAGGTTAATCATTAACAGTAATTTAAAATAATAGAAGAAGAAATATTGTGAATGAAATCTACAGAAAAACAGTGGCAAATTCAATTTTCTCTCTTACATAACTCCAGCTTTAGCACAGTTTCTTTTTTTGTAGCGACACGCGCAAAGTAGATGTAAGAACTTTAGTTACTGAATTAGTTTTTCAATTAATGATTCAATATGAATGATATATTTCTAAGCACTTATTGACAAATATGCCGCTTTATGAAGCTTTTACAAGAAATGTTTTGGAAAGTCAAATCAAAACTTGACAGCAAAATAAAAATATAAACAAAGAACTTGATTTACCAAAATATTCAAATCTACCTAACTACAGCAGAAAACAAAACAAAAAACAATCTGTTAGATAAAGACACCAGTATAAATAATAGATGAAATTCAATCGAAGAAATTTAAAATTTACGACCTCGCTTGTTTACCAAATTATCCATGAAGTGATGCAGTGACCTCTTTTAGATTACTTACTCGTCATGATCTTTGCATTATCCAATGACATAACTAGGAACCATTCATTCCAGCTCTGGATCCATCACCACAAATTTCACCAGTGATCTTAGAGCAATGAATCATGCATTACATGAATATATCTCACTTAACAACACTGATAAAGCCAATGGGCTAAACATCTTTTGTGACACCAAAGTTGCTTTAGAAGCTTTAAACAACACTGAGTCAAGGCAAACCCATGATATTCAACATCAATTGAAAGAAAGTGAAAAAATAAACAAGATATGTTTTCTGCAGTAAATGCCCAAATCCTTGGAAGGGAAGAGGCAGATCAACTTGCCAAGGAGGAAGAGAAAACTCAATGATGGAAATACCTTCAAAGTCACTCTTCACAATGTGAATGCGATTGCAAGATACCGTCTAAGAGAAAAGACTCACAGATTTCTGAAATAAACGCAAATAAAGACTTCACTAAAACTATCACTCGTCTTAGAACTGGTTCACTATCGAGATAGGAAGATCCAGAGAGATGGCAACAGAACCTTTGTCTCTGCATCAATTGCGACAAACACCAACACGCATTTTTGACTGCCCTGCCATTTTGAGATCTCTGGCTCAACTCGGGGAATTCCTCTTGATCGGCATCGAAAAGAGTCTATATTCCGAAAACATCAAGGAGGTAATCAGCTGTGTTCTGCATGCTCATGGTGATCTATAATTCTCCCCATGGGCACGACACTAACCAACCAACTGGGCATGACTGTCTAAACAACCATTTTTACCGAACTGGAAATTTTGACCATTCTGTGTTCTTTAAGAAAAAATGAACAGAACCCATCTTTGTTCCTTTAGAACACTTGGCTATTTCTCCAAAATCTCTGATTTTTAACATTCACACTCTATCTAAGACAATGACTTCGGTTATATTCTGCTTTGTTGAATCCTATTATTTTCTTAGAATTTTGTTTTACAAAACTTTCTGTTGTATTTAACTAACATTGCTGTTCCTTGCCTTGCCGTTAGAAGTAATAAAAAACTTTCTTTTAGAAATTAGTTTTGAAAATAAAATTTTTTTAAAAATATTTTTAGTTTTTAAAACCATTTTTTAAATCTTAACTATGTAATATTTATTAACTATAAAGTGGTTATTTCGTTCGTTCCAATTGAGATCATGATTGCGACACTTTATTACAATTCTCATTAGTTAAAATACCCATGACGTCAGATAACGTTTCATCTACGCTTTATATATCGTATTGAGACGGTGCTGTAAATCCGACTTTTCGATGAATTTTTTGCGGTGGTGGTGGGACTAATCCTCATCTGGTCTCGTGGAACTAGACCAGATCCATGAGATCATAGATAGCCAAAAATTCCAAAAGCAGATGTGGACTTTTCACAGCCTCCTCACGAGAAAACCCCAAGCACTTCAAGGATGTGTTGTGTGCAAAACGGAGCATTGTCGCACTTGGGGCATTTTGGGTATTTTCTTTCAAAGATCATACACTTCAAGTGGCCAGTAGAAAGTCGAGACAGTGTCGTCTGATGTACTCTGGAGCCCTTAAATGTTGTGGCGGCTCCAGGATGTCTTTGGAAGTACCAAGGGTGAGCAGGAGGGTCAGTCCAGGTTTTAGAAGTAAGTTGTTTAGTAATGGAAGAGATCTCTGATGGTGTTAGTGCCATGCAATCTTCCGGGTTCAAAGGATTACTGGCGGCAGCCTTTGCAAGGTCGTCGGCTACTTCATTCCCAGGCAGACCAACATGCGAGGGAACCCACTGGATTGGGTGTTGAACTGAATGGCTTTTCAACAAGAGTAGAATACTTCTACTAGTACTGTCGCCGATGGATTGCCAATTGAAAAGGTGCTGGATCGAGGATTGACTGTCTGTAAGGATCCATATCTCCGATGCTTACCATGAGTCATGAATTTTTTGCTTGCCTTCAAATCGCGTTCTTCGAGCGGTAGCAAACAAGGCGAAGTTCACCATCGAATGTCTAAGAATATTGTCGAAGGTCCTTTTGTTAATAAAACGATTTCTAATATAAAGACCAAAGCATCGGCTTGAGAAGGCGTTATTCATTGATTCAAGTCATTAAAACGTTGACAATAGAAGAGAAGAAAAATCGAACTGAAAAAGACAAGACAAAACATCTACTTTATGGCTAGTTTAAATCGGCACAAGGGTGATTTAAATTTTTTAAAAAATTCATTAATTAATAGAATTTTAAACTAATAATTGCAACATTTGTAGAGAATCTCTTTTAAATCTTTAGACTTATGCTTTTCTTACTCCAGCATTCAAGAATCTCTTTTAATTAAATTATTTTTTTAACATTTCATCCTCAGTCCACAGGTTCTGAAAAATATTAACAACTAATTTAATTCATAAAATTTAATTTTTTACTATATCATACTTTTAATGTTTTTAATAGGCTATAATGTATTCAAATTGTCTTGTAAAATTAAAATTGAGATGCATATTTTTTTCAAAATATAGCTGTACATATTCCTAAATTTTATGTGAAAAGTTTGTTACATTTAAATACCGACTTTGATCTTTTTATAAATATTTTTTCTCTTGAAATCATTAAAACATTATGCATAAAATTGCTTAAGCAAATCAATTAGTTTAAACGAAATTATCTAAAAAAATAGTTATCATTTGAAATATTACAGTAAGATTTTGCGTTTATGTTCATATTAAATTTAAATTAATAAAATAATATAAATTATGCTTAAATACGTTTTAAAATTATTCACGTTAATAAGAAAATTAATGTAACTAATAAAATTAATGTTAATAAGAAAATAATTAACGTACTCATGGAAATGTCTTATAAGGATAAATCTAACAAAATTTTACATATTTTATATTCCAATTTTCTTTTAATTAAAGAGAATACTTTTTAATAAAAATTAGATTTTATTTACAGATTAATTATTCTAATAAAACATTCATAATACTGTTCTAATAGACACTCTTTCGAAGTAGATGATATATAAATCAAAACGTATTTGCTGTAGATATTTAATAATAAATATATATTAAAAATAAAATATAAATATCATATGATGATATACTGAAATTAAATTTTCGCATATCAAAATAATTGTTATTGCACATCGAATAAAATACATAATTTCCGTATAAAATTTTTATTTATTTATTATTTTAACTTAAAACTCATTGTTTCAAATTTAGTCTAAGAATGAGGCACTTTTTTACATTAATTTGAATAAATTGTATGTATATTTAATGTGATTAATAAGCATAAATCGTTAACACTATAAATGATATGTCGGAAAGCTATTACGAAATTTAATTTGACTTAAGTTGTGAACTATGGAATGCAGCTACAGTAAATTTAACTATATAATTTTAAAACTTATTGTGCAAATTATTTTCTATTGCAATATTATTGTAAGATTTCAGTTCTTCCTTATTAACAAGCATTAATTATGTGCTCTTTACTGGTTTAATTTAAGTCTTCATGAATTTTATCACTTTCTCGAAAATGAAAACAAAATCATGAATTGAACATAGTATTTACCTCATTTGAAATTTACAGTTTCTGATCCATAGTCTAAGATCATTGACAATTTTATAATCTTGAAAATTTTTATTTTTCTTAATTGTTAAACTTCAAATTTGATGTAAAATTATCCGGGTAGATTCTATTTGTTTTGAATGTTGTAAATGAACGGAAAATATTTCAAATTTATTTATTTTTGGACTGATGCAGCTAATTTTACATTTAAGACGACCCTTTTAAATTTCAGCAAAAATAAATATGATTAATTTACATCTACAAATTAACTGATAAATTTTATACTTAAAGACATAAGGGAAATGAACAAAACTAATGGAAGAAATTTAAAATCTTGAAATTTTAACACAAAATAAGTTTGTTCTAAGGAATTCAGAACCAGAAGGATAAATAGCTCTCTAAAATATCTATAAAAATATTTAGCACTATTTTTCTTATATACCAGTATAAAATATTAAAAATAACATTTTTATATTATAAATTTATCTTTTAAATGAACGCGTCTTACTTTTAAAGTCAAGAGTAAATGACTATTCATTAATTTCTTTTTTCGTTTCTAATGGTAGTGTGTATTGTATAATTCAGTTTATTACTTTTAACGTGAATTCATGATTTCAACATTATTTTCTAAAAAAATATTAAAAATTTAAAGTTTTATTATTGAAATTTAAATTCACACAGCTAAAAATCCATTTAAGAAAAAATTTGCAATTAGAAGAATCCAGTTATAATCACGTGTTTCTCGAAAGTCCACCTGCTTAAATGTAGTAAATTTTAAATTAAATATAAACAAATAAATATATATATAGTCATGAAATCATGAAGCACTAATTAAGGAATCGATTATTGAAGTAAATTTTTTTTTCTTTTTTAAAAAGAATTTTTGAATACTGCGAATTTTATTTTAAAATATCTGATTAAAATTTTTAAGCTGATTTTTTCAATATTTATTTTTTAAAATTTTGATTAATTTTATAAATAACTAACTATCGCATTTAAATTTCAATGTTATATATTACAATTTTAAAAATTTCGGAGGAAAATTGATTTATAATTTCCATATTTAAACTAGATGAAAAAAATGTTTTTATCTGAAATTTCCTCTAACTGTATAGACAATCATTTCCCAGGCAAACAATGGAAGCATTTCCTTTTGGTTCACACAGACAATTGTTTGTGGTGACGTAGATAAATTTGCATAAGTAGGCGAAGGATCATATTTGTCCATGATCCAAAATAAAAGCCTGAGCACTTTGTTCGAATTTACTTTGTGATGTAAGAAGGGGAAAAAAAAAAACGCACCGCACTTTTAAATTGAGGATAATTTAGTAAAAATAATGTACCAAAGAGTTTCATTTTTGAAGGTCAAGTTTTCGCTTGAGAACACAGTTGGAGAAATTTCGCTGCTAAATTGCAATAATACCTCTGACTTTGCTTGAAGAAAGTTTCGAGACATTTGATTTGCACAGAATAAAATGGTGGATGATTCATGAATTTTGGTGAACACAAAGGCCGCGGTTGATGGGTTAACATCACGCGACAGATGGCGTTGTGAAGATAGTTTGTCTCGAAGAAAATGGGATCAATGCATAGAAGTGAGTTGTAAACGAACAACATGTGCTCGAGTACCCGTTTGACGTTGATAATAGCTTTGTTTACAATAACAAATCTATGCTTTTCTTAAGCTAAACATAGAATTAAGTTAAGTTATCTCATTGTCTTTTAGTGACTCCAATTGGACTTCTTGAACTATAGAATAATTAAGTTACATAATGTTTACTGAGAAACTTCTAGCACATGTCTTGCATAACTGGATGACAATTTTGCAAACACATGTGACTTTTTAAATAATCATTAGCTATTAGCTTAAAATGCTAATTTTTATGTCATTATCTTCTTAGAACACGAAATCTCTATACAAATTCATGATTTTTACAATACAATAAAGTGTAAATTTAAAAGAAAAAAGAATTTAAAAATTTGTTTTTTATTAAAAAACAAATTTTTATTGCAGTTTGTTACTAAATATGGTTGATTATTCAACACATTTTCTACACTGCACAATATCATACGTATGGAGCAAACAATCGAAATTTCTTTGCATACATGATTAGGATAGCTTTCACTTCCTACAAAATTTTGCCTGCCTGCTATTAAATTTTGTAATGTTGGTCACTTGCATTTATAATATGATACAGTAATACTTCGATGAAGTTTCACTACATGAGATAAAGGAACTAATAATCATTATGTTTTATATGTTAATATAGTATAATTAAAAAAATAACTTTCTAGGAAAAAATAAGCAAAAAATTAAAATTTTAGATGTTCTCGTACCGAAGTTATAATGCGCGTATCAAAGAGTAAAATATAAAAACTGGATAGAATAAGAAAATCTATAAAATAACGGAAATTATAAACATACTTTATGTGAAAATGTCTAAATATGCTAACTTAAATAAATATTCAAAGTAAAATTTGCACAGATGTATGTATGTGTGTTATGGCCTATCCCTCCTGGTTGACAGCAACATCAAACCAGGTCCATGAGCCTAAGAATTTTCAAACAATGGAACACAGCTCAGGCTCGAGAATAACTGGCATTTATTTAAACCAATGCAGATAAAATGTGGCAGGGGCAGCAAGAGTCACATTGCATTTCGAACACTGAGTATAAACTTTGTGGCCCGTCACAAGACGTTGTACAGACGTTCGAAATCTCGCGAGAATTGTCTGATCATCCCTGTTGCCAACCCCAATCAGAACAGCACCAAGGCTATTTTTTGCATACCGTTTACGCTCGGGGGCTCTCCTCAAAGATAAGTAGACATCTTGTCTGACTCAGATGGTGATATCTGAAAAAGTAAAGCAGCCACTATGAGCAGTATCTTTACGGCCAGACCATCTGCAATTTCATTACATCCAGATGTCCTTACACATCTAGATGAGATGGAACCCATTGAAAGGTGATCTTAACATTTACAATCTAGCGATTTAAAAGCCATAAGATTTCCGAGTCGGTATATACGTATGTTATTTAAAGAAAGTCACATTTGAATTTTTGATTTACATCAAGTTTCTTTTAATCTGAACCCTTACTTCCAATTTCTTAACAGTTGATTTGTTTTTTCTATCATTATTTGAGAATAAATATCAACAAATAGTAGATAATATTGTAATGCAAATTTATATGTATTTGGCTCGTAATAAGCGAATGATAATTAGTTGATCAGTAATTGAAATTACCAATGTCATCACTTTCATTTTACGTGCCTATCACAAAAGTTTTTCTACAGTTCTAAAACAAAAACTGAAATCAAGGGCTTAAAACCAATTATAAAATTTCCTATTTGATTAAGAGCAATGAGTCAGGAATGGGTTGCTAATAACCTGCATGCAGTAATCTCAGATTATCTTCTTAAATGAAGAATGTCTAAAATTTACCAAAGCTTATGATGCAATGAAATTTTTGATATTATTAGTCAACATTTTTGTTAAAAAAATTGAATATTTTGCATAAGATTTACTTTTTCACAATGATATTTACTAAATTCTTTCCACTGATCTGCCAATTAAGCTAAGAGTCAATCATATTTTTTTGAAGTGTGCATATTATCGAAGTTGTGTATTTTATTGCAAAATAAACTGAAGGAAACAGTAAACTTTGTTGAAAAAAGAGGAAACATTAAAATATATTTGACATTCATTTGTTATTTGGAAATTTTACAAAATTTAATATCGGTTTATTAATAATTTATAAGAGTTTCGTTAAAATTATTTCTTTATGTACTGATTTTAGATTTTTTAAAGTTGATGTTATTATTTGGGTGACAAAATAGTAAAATTTGACTGCTATGCTTTCAATCCAAAATTGATTATTTTCTTATGAAACATGCGCATTTAATTGTTTTCGGTAAATTATATCGCTTTTAGCCCTTCCTTTGAGAATCATAAAATTTTTTCTCAAAATAAATAAATAAATAAAATAAAATAAATAAAACTTTATGATAAATACATTTTCAAAAGCATATTTCTAGATTTATTTTTACAAAATTAATTTTGATATATGTTTGGTTTTTATTAAAATTCTCAAAATTACGCTATTCTAATACTTTTTAGTCGTTGAAATATTTTTGCCTGATTTTAACTATTTAATATTATAGAGTGTTTTGGACACATTGATAAAAATGGAATTTACCATGAATTTACCATTAATTTACCAATAGAATTTAGCAAATTGTTTGCTGCGTTTTGATATTACCGTTATTAGATAGCTGTGTTTTAAAATGAAATGAAATGATATGATGGTATGAGAGGATTCTGAACAATAGTAATAACTATATTAAATCCATTTAGTCAATTAAGACTTAGGATATGAAAGTCTTAATTATTTAAACCGATTACTTAGAAAGTCTTAACTTTTATTTATAGACCAATCAATTACTTATTAAAGAACATCTTTCACTCACTGTGTTTAGACTTCAACTTGAGCGCATTTAAGATCCAAGACAACATATTACATTTATCGATAAAATGCTCAAGTGGAAGTTAATTAAGAAAATGTTTTGATCCTGATGACAGATTCATTATAATATTAAACTGATTTAAGCCACCTTAATCAAAACATCTTATTTGAAGTTTCGGACATTTCGTGAGACTTTACATACTCACATTGTCACAAAATACTAACTATAGGATAAAATTCCATAATTTAAAGAAAGAAACACATAAATATGTATAAAATTATCGACATTGAGAAGAGTTGAAATAAATTAGGAGTATATATATATATATATATATATATATATATATATATATATATATATATATATATATATATATATATATATATATATATATATATATATATATATATATATATATATATATATATATATATATATATATATATATATATATATATATATATATGTTTGAGATTGGGTATATTTGAAATAAAATTTGTGTTGTTGTTACTAATGACACTTGGAAAAGTCAAGCTCACTATACCGTCGGCTATGCAAATTGAAGCCAGTCGGGTGATTGTTTGGTTTTAATCAGAGTACCACGAATGTGAAAGTACGACTTTTTCCTAAACTCCTCCGATAGATGGCACCACCAGAAGATCCACTGCCTCAATTTTGACATTGATCTGAAAGAAAGAAAAGGGAGGAAATTTTCTCCAGATCCTTTCAGCCACGGTAACTGCTCAAAGGCCAGCCACAGAACTTTCGATTCCACAGATTTAAGGAAAACCTATATCGCATGTACTAAGTGTGTCTTTGGTGGTATTGGGTATAGAACGCCACCTTTCTGTATGGAAGGCGCATGCCATAACCACTAGGCTACCTCGGCCCATAAAAATTGTAATGAAAGGATACCATCCACATTTTATAATAGTTGCTATACTTGCCCGTGTATGACTGGTAAAAACGCGCAAATGTAGCTAGTAAGGAAAAGTAAATTACTGAATATTGTTAAAAAATAATGAATTATTAAATATCTAAATTATTGGAGATTATTCATATTTATTCTTGGTACTGCAATACGACAAAGTAATTGTAATTAAGTAATTCATTCCTCGATTAATTGTCAACAACAGTTATAAAGTATTTCGCTGACAGTGTATCAGTAAGGCAAACATAAATATTTACAAAAGCAAGTATAAAGACAACAATAATTTAAAATAATTTAAAAATCAAAAAATTTTCGAACTCACTAAAGTCTGAATATCAGGGTGTATTCTTATAAAGGAGAATTTCAAAGAGCTCTAACCCAAATTTATCTATTTTTTAATAATATTCGACCCTTCTTTATTATACGTATCAAGATGTGAGTTCTGGATTTTCTTATTTGTAATACATGAATCAGTCTGTACACACACACACACACACATCTGCTAAGTAAATAAAAAATTTTTCTATGTTCATAGTTTTTAAAATAAAAAAGATAAGCATCTTTGAAAATATAAAGTGTGATTGATATTTCCTGTGTCATTAAATAAAGCAACACTGTGAGTTTGATTTTGCTTATTACTCAACTCCAATTTTTTGCGTAGGAGTTCTAATTAAGACCTGTAGTTTAATATAGATTCTCTCTCTGAGTTACAAAAAAACATCCAAAGTTTAAGTGGGAATTGAGCTTACGACAAATTACGTATGAGATAAAATCATATTTGGTGATTAAAGAATAAAATATGAGTAAAAAATTAAGCTGGATTTTATTTTGGAAATACTTGATAAAAGCCATAAATGAAATATGTGAGTAATCACGAAAAAAAAAATGTATATTGAGATGATGATCAGTTGATTAAAATGATAAGTGAAACGATTTAATTTTAATATATTTTCCTCAATAATTACCAATTAATTCATTTATCCATATATATATATATATATATATATATATATATATATATATATATATATATATATATATATATATATTATATATATATATATATATATATATATATATATATATATATATATATATATATATATATATGTATATATGTATATGTATATATATATATATTATAATATATAAGATAAACGAATTTATATGATAAACTATATATATTAAATTATATATCACATATGTTAATTATAAAGTATTAAAATGATTTGAAAACAATCCTTAACTACAAAGAAAGATGTGTAAGAATACTCAAATTATGTTACGTATAACACTACACTTTCAGCCTGGGCTATAACTATCTTCACAAAAACCAATAAACTGCTGAGATGATAGTAGAAGACAATGGTGATGTAGATATGTGTGTGTGTGCAAATACACATAATATATATATATATATATATATATATATATAAGTACTCTTTTTCTGACTAAAAATGTTTATCCTAATATGAAACTAATTTTTACTTATTTTTTCATGCTATTTTATTCTGTACAGCTCAAAATAACAAATGAATAAAATATAACGTATATAAGTCAATTTTCCTCTACTTTAAAAAAAAGATGATTTCTATTTTGTTTACAATTAAAATGATGGAGCCTATTTGAAAGATAACTATACCGCTATTTCATATTAGTTAATATGGTATTTGTCTAAATATGATAAGAAAGTTAATTGGAACACAATAACAGTCATTGTTTTCTTGTTTTTAAAGCATTTCCTCCAAATACAGTGTCAAGGTAATTTTAGTAGTACAATTTGCGAAATTGCAAATATCACACGATACCATTAGCTTTGACGCTTTCTTCTCAGAATGCAACTGAAACAAAGGGAGTTGACCTTGAAAAAACGACAAAAGCTAATATCCCACACTTCTGTCGATTTCATATTTTTAAATGGCGGTAAAGGTGAAATTATCCCAAAGAACTAATAATTTGGGAAGGTTTTTGTAATTTTCTTAGTGTACCAATTTTAGAATTTCATTTCGTGTTCGCGCAATGGACTCCAACAATAGATGTCATTATGTTTATTGTACTAGAAAGACCTTATTAAAAGTGAACATTTCTAAAAAAGTAACGAAATGAACTAATCATGCAAACAATTTCTTAAAATTCAAATATAAATGAGAAAAGAGAATGATATGTAATAATTATTTATTTCAATAAAAATTTCATAAAAAATTTATATAGCATTGTGTGTGGGAGGGGATGAACTGACGCGTTAGTGGTGCATTGAATTCAACTACAATTTTTCGTTTGTTGGCTTAAGTAATTCTTAATTATTTAAATGTTGATTATTTTTAAAATTTTTTGTTTGTTTCATCATAATGCATAAATTTGTTAATTTATAAGCATTTTTATTTTCGTAAATATTTGGAAATGCCAATATCGGAAGAAACTTCAAAAAGAAATTATTAATTACAAGTAGTTTAATCAAAAATCAAAATTTCTTTCTAAATTAAATTTTATTCACTGGAACGAATAGTTTTTCTTTTAATTGATGTGTTTTAAAAATTAATTTTTTGAATGTTAATTTTTAAGACAGGAAAATTGTATATGTAGTGCTTAAAAAATAAGTTGAATGTTGGTATTTAATTGATAAATTGATTTTTTTAGAACCATGTTTTCGTTGTTGAAATATTCTTCGTGTGCAGATCAGGTAAGCGTTATTATTTAAATTAACTTTTTACACAGCTATAAAATTTCTCTTTAAAATGAAATGATTTCTCAAATCGTTTTAAATATTGATTTTGAAAAATAATAAAAAATAAAAATATCAAATACATTTTATTGCATGAGATTTCAATAAATATCAATTGTAAATCTTATTTCATAAACACGTCTTCATCATAAAAATAAATTATATCGTTTAATAGAATTACAGAAGTAATATTTCTTTGGGTGATACTTAATATGGCTTGATTTATTAAAAATGTACTTATATTTTACACACATGCTTATAATATAGATATATACACATACATTTATACCATTTACATTGAGTACATAAAAAGAGTGTTTATCAATTTTCTTTTCTCAAACTTGGTAGTTTTATAACTGTCATTACTGAAAAGATGTGATTAAATTTTATTCATAAAATCAGTTGATCCCATGTCATTATATTGATAAAATGTGAAATAATTTACTTGGACTAATTTGTAAAATTTATTCGTCTATTGAGAGTGGTATTTATTGTTTAATATTTTTCATTAATTTAGTGAATTATAAAAATGTAATTCATATTTATCCAAGGCATTACAATAAAATAAAGAGAAAACGAAATGTTTTAAAATTTCTGTTTATTCCCATTTATAAAGTTTGAACCACGAATAGTTTAAAAGATTTTTCTTGTTCTTTGATCCACCTAAAAACAAAAAAAAAATTGATTCATTAGTGATATATGTTATATCGTATTTTAGCAATTATAATTAAAATTGTTAAAAATCTTCTGATGTAAAAACGTTTCCCCAGAAATAAGCCTACTTTTTATGGAGAACTTTTACACGTTTAGAAGAAACTTCACTTAAGAAAAGTTTTATTTCTTAATCACCAATGAAGACATTATTAATAATGAATGATGAAAGTAAAAGAAAGTATAATGTGTTCCCACACCGTTTTTAATACAGTGCAATATTTATAACTGAATTGTTAATTTTTTCATTTTCCCTAAAAAAATAATGATTTTTCTTCAGTTTTATTCGAGTGTTCATGTACATATTTCTGGGGATTGGTATTTTATGCAGGTTATACTATCCAATTAACAAAGCTTCATATGTTCAACATTTATATGTCTTTGTAAGGAATGGATAATATATTTCGGCGCCTATTAAATGTGCCTTCATTTGATAAGGATAGATATTCATTTTATAAGTCAGGTATACTGGTACAAATATATAAAGCAAAGCCTTATCAGATATTAACAAATATTCTCCACATCAATGAATGAAAATTGAATACTGAAGTATATTTTTTGTATATTAACCGAGGATTTTTTAGAAAAGACAAACTCGAGAGTCAAAAGTGAGATTGCGGTGATTTTTAAAAAAATATTCCTGTTGATTTGATATTCATTATTGATCATTAAAATCAATTTATTTAATAATTAAGGAAAGTAAAGTTACTTTTTTATTAAATATAAAAGCTATATAAAAATTATCATTTTAAATTGTTCAGTGGCGCCATCTATAAAACCATAATTAAATTATTTTCATCACTTAAATTTTTTTTAACTAAACTAAATGAAGAATTATTGTAATAAAATTGAGATATTTAGATAAATTCAATAAAAATGGTAATGTCAATTCAAGATGGAAGAATGAAATAAAATAACTGGATTTTCTTACAGTGAAGATTTTTTTTTAATGTACAAAATCATTTGCATTTTGTCTTATCCAATAATTTACAAATATTTTTTAAAAAATCTCTGAAATTGATTAAATTTGAATTTGTTTAAAAGCAAGAAAATAATTTGTTAATCAGCGGAAAAAATATTGGTTGCTTTCACAGAGAATCTGTTGTAAATATGTAATAGATTTTATGTTAAACACTTTCGTACAGTTTCAAACCATTGTTAGTAATGCTTATATCTATTATACAAGCAAAAGTTTGAGATTGCTTTGTTGATTCCTTTACACTTACTTTTTCCATAATACCATGAATAAAAAAATTATAACTGCTTATAAACTATGTCAAACAGTCATAGAATTCTGTTTTACAAATTTTATAAATTTATGACAGCTTAATATATATAAGATATACATATATAAATTCAAAAGAAGTTTAAACCTAAGTATTTTCTGAAGAAATCCTATAAAATGTAACTAAGTTAAATAAAATTAAATCAACTTTACTTTTAATTGGTCTGAATTTAAAATTATGCACGCAGATTCTCTTATTCTATTAAATTATTTCCTTAGTTTTGATTTTCGTACAATATTTTTATTATTTTTAATTGTGAATGTTGATTTCTAAAACCGCATATTATTTGCCACACATGTAACTAAGATATTCTATTAGTACGCTAGTGTACAGGAAAAAAGAGCTAGTGCTTTTTAAAATTTTCTATAACACACAATGGATTATTCAATAATTTAAACTATTTCAGCACAAGAATTTGAATAATTTTTATTATTTAAGTCATAAAAAGTTTTTAAAGTAAAAAATAAACTAATTAATAAAATCATGAATTATATTTTAGAAAAAATATGATTCATGATTATTTATTCCGTTTAAGATACCCTTTAGAAATATTCAAAATTTTATAATTCTTCTGTTTTTGAATAAATTAATATTTATATTGATCCGTCAGTGAGGTTTGCACTAATTTTTAACATTTTTTAATAAAAAAATGAAAATTTTATTTTCATTAAAATTATAAAATTAGTTAAGTGAAATTAACATAAATGTTATTACTTTAGCATGTAGCTTTTATAATATTTTTACAAAAGAGATTAAACATGTTTCAATATACCAATAAATTTAAAAACATCTAAAATCCTTATTTGTATTAAGTAATCAATCATTCAGATAGTTTGTAACTAATATGAATAACATATTTTTTTTTCCAATGAAAGGAAATAGTATATTGAGAAATATGTAAAACAGTATGATAATATGAAAAATTATACGAGAAAGATTTTAAGAAAGTGTTTTTACAGTTTGAACCTCTCATAAAAAATAATGTTAAAATATCTTGTCTATAACTGTTTCATTTTTATTAGTTTACCCATTCGTCGGATTACTTAAATTTTAAAATAAAAAATTCATTAAAGATTTGTTTGTTTTGACGATAAATTTGCATGTCAATTAAGATATTTTAGGAAATTTAATAAAAATTAAAATAATATTTATACATAAGGGGATTTACTCTATACAGGTAGTCTCTCTCTCTCTCTCCCCCTCTATAATACAATATATTATTTTCACTATAACCAGATTAGAAAAATTGCAATTTTTTTTTTTTGAAAATGATTTACTTCCACATCTTTGCTCAATGAAAATATTGCTTAATATATGTATTTACAAATTAAATATCACCATAAAATAATTATATATTCTACTCAATTCTTTATATGAAAACTAGTAAATAACCTACATACACATTTATTTGCTATTTCCAATCACTCATTTCAATTTATAAAGGAAAGTACCCCACTCTATAGGAATCCTAGATTTGAGCAAACACAACATCAAAATAGTGTTTCTGTGACCTATACAACTCGAGGTACTCTAGTTTCGATTCCCGATGCCGCCAAAGACCCATCGAATACATTCGATATACGTGCTCGTTAAATCTGTAGAATCGAAAGTCCTGTGATCACTCGTTGAGCTGTTACTATGGGTGTAATAATTTAAAGAAAATTTCCTTTCCCTCCAGATCAAAGTCAAAAACGAAAAAGTTGCCACCTCTTGTGGCGCCATCTATCGAAAGAGTCTTTCAGCAAACCGTACTCTCCCCTTCCAGGTGCTCTGATTAAAATGAAAAACACACCCTTCTGATTTAATATCGCATAGCTGTCGGCTGCCGAGCGTGGCTTGTCCAAGTGTCATAAGTAACAGCAACACAAGTCGTTGCTCTAACTGTTGAATGAAGGTGCAATTCTTATATAGGAATGAAGATATTCTTTGATATAATGAATTTGAAATCAATTAAAATAATGAAATCTAGAAATACAATTTTCAATTAGGCACTTCATGATCATTGGGTTTTCTCGTTAAAAGAGATTAAAATCAAGATTAAAAACATCATGTTAAAGATATGGCTATCTGCAATTGCAATTAGAAACAGAAAACGTGTTTTAATTAAATGAAAATGAAGTTAGTTCTAAATTAGAAAATGTTAGATAAATAAGATTTTTTATTCATTTAATTGTTGTGGACGTTTATAAGTGGAAGAAGTTGCCGAAGAAGACTAAATAAATTAATATATTAAATTAAAATTAAATCGGTTCTGATAACAAAATTATTGAAAAAAAAGTGAAACTAAGAATTTGAAATTGAAAAAAATTAGGAAAAGCTCTAATTTTAGCTTTTGGTGGAATCGTCTATTATATTTATAACTGGAAAAGTAAAAGATCCAATTTGAAGAGATGGGCTTGAAACTAATTTAGTATATTTGTATTGTTTAATAGAAAACCTTTTCTCGATTTTTTCCATTTTGATAATTCAAAGAATCAAATTTTTAAGTTTGTTATTCTTGCAATATTTTTACAAAACAAGTTTCAAGCTTTTTTTACATTGTGAAAGTAAATTTTGAAAATCATAGTTTCGTGAAAATATTTAAATAAATAACTTTTTACTATGTTCTAATGATTTATCTCTTAATAGTGCTAAGTATTAATGCTTTAATATTATAAATTATGTTCTAATTATACTTTTAGTTATTCTCTCTTTCACCATAAATTAATGATATAAATAATAGTCTATAGTTTTATAACTTTTTCGAAAACTAATTTTTATGTAATATCTTATGCTTAAAACTTACAAAATAACGAGAAATAAATAGGAATAGCCTATAAATAATATGTATAAAGACTACTACATTTTTCTCAGAAGAAAACGAGGAAAACATTAGTTTTATGATATAGATGACCTATATAAATTTTCAGTAAATGACTTGTATAATTTTGGATTTGTATTATCATTCCTCATTTATAATTTTACTCGTAAAATTTTAGTACGAGTAAAATTATGTGTGTGTATGAGGTAACAATTTTCTTCATATGTAATTCAGGTAATTAAAAATTACATGAAGTCAATATTACAGAAAACACACATCAGAAGTGTTCTGCGAATTTTTGTTATTTGATGAACTCTTATTAATAGCAAATCATATAAAAAAAGTTTTGGTTAATCTTAGTAATATTTTTAATGTTAAAATAATTTTATATTAGTCTTATCAAATTATGTTTATCAACTTAAATTTTATAAAATTAATTATTTTAAATTTTCTAATTTATTTCAAATTTAACTTTTAAACTCCTTTTCTTTTAAAAACTGCTGCAAAACTTTCATAATTATAATTGAACAAAGAAATAATGTCTAACCAAATTAAAGCGATAAATACGATAAAAAATACAGAATTTTTTTTTATTAGTTATCATTGTTTTGCATTTCCAAAAATTAATATAAAATTAGCATTACTATATTCATTTATGACAATAACGATTGGAAATATTTTTGGATAACTTTATATTTTCCCAAATTTTATTATTTTTAATTTGTTCCATTTTTCTGGAAGAATGAAAACAGTTTAGACACCACTTTTCATCATTAATTTTGCTATTTTTTTTATTGGAAATAGTTTTTAAAAAAGATGTAGATTCAAGGAAAAGTGTTGAATTGAGATTTGGATCAAAGGATATATGTCAACAAATACCAAAATCTTAAGTGTTTCATCTTTAAAATTTTATGTGTCTGTGTTAGTTTTCAAATTCCATTTTTTGTTTCATATTTTATTTAATGCTGATGTAAATAACAAAAGAGTGATGCGAAAATAATGTATATATTTGCATTAAATGAATAATGTATTTACCTGTAATATAAATCATGCCAATACTGTAATCATATTGGATATAGCACAATATTCGTCTGTAAATTCCTTGAATATCAAATATTTTATAGGAAAGGTACCAAAAAATATTAAGAAACGAGAGAGCAAATGCCTTAGTTGAAAGGGGCGTTGCTAGTTCTTCTCCAAAAAAAGACTACCCTTAGCTACATCGAATTGCATTCTATTCGAAAAAGAAGTGTTCGTACTATCTGAAACAATCCACCTGTTCATGATTGGTACACTGGTGGTGATGATTCTGGTGATTCCACTGCTTACAATCGTTCTAGAGCTGACCAGACTACATACTCTAGGTTTACAAGTAGTGATCATCGTGGCCTTAAATTTGATGACAAACGTTAGTTCTATGCTACCTGTTGTAAGCGCGGTGTCGAACAGACTAGCTCCCAACTCCTTCTTTTGTGTTTGAGATTTACTAAGGAGGATTTCCTCGCGAAACCCCAGATGTTTTTTGATTTTCTGAGGATTGATGTTCTCGTGGATCTGGTGTAGCGGATGGGACCAGAAACAACAACAGAATATTTATAGATATTTATTGAGATAACAGCCAGATAATTCTGCACAGCAGGCTTGTAAGCATATAAACAACTGTTTCAATAATAATAGTAGTAATAACAACATAACATAATAATATAACATTCAACAAAGAGCAATTAATAAAATGAATATATAATAAAGCGCAAAACTTTCATAAATGCAAAAGGATATAAATAAACTAAGGATGATCGAGTTACATATGTTTACAATAACATCAAATAGATTATATAATTTATTGCTTAGATTAAATTAGTAGGATCATAATTTACTTTTTGAGTGAATTAATTGAGATGCACATTTTATGCATATATACCTATGTAGTTTCATAACTTATTAAAATTGTATATATTTATTTAATTACAAAATATTTGGAGATATATGTAAATTTTCAGCTGAATATGATTTAAATGTAATAAAATATTAACAATAAATCCGTACCGCTAAATAGCAAATGCATCGTTTCGAGCACTTTTATATACAAAAATAATTGGAGTTTCTGAAACGAAATATATTAGTTCATTTAAATATTTTAGCTCCTGTATGAAAAATAAATCTAGCAAAGAATTTATCATTATTTTAATCTGAATTATGATTATAGCTATGATTATTAAACTAAGGAATAACGCTGTAGTTAAATAAATGAATTATTCACAAGCATGATTTACTATGAAGATTTATTATAATTAATTCGTGAAATAAAATATATCAGTTTGTTTTGTTTAATTATTTTAGCTCCTGTATGAAAAATAAATCTATTAAAGAAATTATCATTATTTTAATCTGAATTATGATTATAGTTATTATTATTAAAATTGCGGTTAACGATGTAGTTGAATAGATGAATTATCCGCAAGCATGAATTTACTATCAAGATTTAACATCATTAATTCATATATATGAAACTTATAATTTCATATTAAATATATCGTTGAAAATATTTTTTTTAAAAATCTCCTTAACTCTCCTTGTTTGAAAATAATGATTTAAAAATATTTACATATTTTTACAATCAATATACGAGTATCATCAGTGTGACACATTTAAGCGTTTATCTTTCTCCTTATAATCTCTAGATGTAAATATATGAACTTATAAAATATTTGGATAGTTGGTTGAAGCTCTTGAACTAGTAATCAAGTTCTTCAATCCTTTGTAAATTGTACTGTAAACCTGTTTTATAAATCTTCAGGATATTTTCCACCACCAAAATCTTCCAATTCTTGAGGTTGCATCATTTTCCTAAGCCAGTGGGACATGTCATAATTTTGAAGGTCACCCCCGTATTGAACTGGCAGAACAGCCTTAGGAAAATAATCGAGTAGTGTGTCAGGCGTGTCATGGAATAGAATCTGGAAAAAGTGAGGTAATTTTAAAAACACTGTTTTCATATTCATAAAATAAGATTCTAACTGATTTGTTTTTATAATCTAAGACAACAGAGAAAATACTTTTATGAAACATAATATTTTGAATAATACTCTTGAGGAGGCGTAACGCAAAATACATGCACCAACAACCATCACCTTCTTCAGCTGGTGACGTCACTATGCGGTGGCTGGGACCGAACTCATAATCTCAATACTAATAAACCGATTTGTGTTGCTTTAAAATTCTAACGATCAACTCATTTGTTGAATGATCATACATTATTTTTAAAATTACATTTTACGAAGACAACAGTAAAACATAACAATAAAAAATGTGTGTTTTGCATTATTCATGATTATGTGTAACATTTTTACTAATGTCAATACAATAATATTTTCTTTTCTTAAGAATGAAATATTCAGTTTTTCATTTTATGATACTTTAAAAAGAATTTATTTGTGATATGCATTAAAAAGTAAGCAATATATATTAAAATTATTATTTTTGATTAAAGCTGTAACAGATCCGTATTAACTATACTGACAATAGATGGCGTTACTGGCCAATACAAAATATTCTATATCCAATAGAGTTAGAAGATAGTATAGAGATGTGAGGAATGGGGGGGAAGTCGAACCATCCGGTTCATTAATAACCTTGTTTATAATTTGTACCAGGGGCTGGAATAATAACCAGAGACTAAAAAGAAAAAGTCCCCTTAGTCAGATTGCCAGTGATAATGTTATCTCCAATGCTGTAGAGTCGCATTCCTTGAACCCATGCATTGACCCATCTGAGGGTCTTAACGGGGTATATTTTCACCCTAATCTTCCTATCGAGGTTAACAAGTCTACAGATCTTCCTGAGAACCTAAGGCAACTTGCTCTTGAGTTGATCAACAATATCCATGATGATGCTGTGCTATTTACACGGATGTTAGCAGAAATGACAGAATTTGTTCCGGTAGTGGGGTATTTATAAAGTGTCAAAACGAATCCCACCAGATATCAATCAGAAACCCCGAAGGCTGTTCCGTCTTTCGCAGTGAACTTATTGCAATTAATGCGGGTCTTGATACGGTTCTTTCTCTCCCTAGGAATGAGGAAATCTGGATTTTGTCGGACAGCCGGAGCGCCATCCAGCATCTTACTAACTGGCACAGAATCCGTGATAATTCAGGAGTAGCTATCTTGGACAAGCTTAGACGGCTCTCCTCATCTCGTGAGATTCACTTACAGTGGATCCCTTCCCACGTAGACCTTGCGGGTAACGAATTGGCTGATGCCCTAGCAAAAAGAGGTACTGACGAACCTTTGCTTGCTCCGGCGTCTCTTACCTGCACTGAACTATACTCTAGACATAAAGGCCTTGTTCGGTCTGCATTTGCCATTCCCCCTGTGCACCATTGGTACCAGGGTAATCGTCCTGGCGGATCTCTATCCCTCCGGTGCAGCAGACTGGAACCAACCACAATAACACGTTTTCGAAGTGGCCACCTAAGATTATTGACATTTAACAACAAAGGGCATTGAATTTCCAATTTGCACTAAGTGTTTCAAAAGCCAAGCCACTCCGGATCATATCCTTGAGTGCTTGGGACTCGTTAAAGAAGACCTTCTGGAGCGACCATTATTGGTCATTGATTTCCTGAGAGTGTGCAATGTCATAGACTCGGTCTAGCGCTGCTAGACAACAGGGATCAGCAACAACAACATAATTTGTACTGTACAGGTACTAAGTAACCTTATTAAGTATTTTCTTTGTAACTATTTTTTTAATCATGTGTAATGTCGTAATAAATGTAATGTTTTACCTAATTCTAACTTCCATTTTCTTACGTCCCTACAAAGCTATATTTTTGTATTTTTGTTTACAAAATATCTTCAAACACAAAGTATGGTACCTTGGGCATTACATATCTTTTTAAATTACTTAGCAGCACAATATAATACATTACAAATTAAAAAGGGTCCGCGGTAGCCTTGTGGTTAGAGCATCGGCTTTATGTCCGGAAGGGCTGGGTTCAATTCCCTATGCCGCCAAATACACACCGATAACATGCGGTATATGTGCTCCTTAATCTGTGGAATCGAAGGTCCTGTTGAGGAGATACCGTGGGTGTAATGGTCTGGAGAAAACTCATAAGTAACAGCCCTTCAATGAGCTGTAACGTTTGGTCAGGTTGTTTTGAAATGAACACGCCACATGCAAAAGTAGAATCTTTTAATGCGATCTTCACTTCATGTCTTGCACATCACTTACTCTAATAAAGCAACATTGTGGCACACTGCTCCTGACCAATATTGTTATAACTCTTCATCAATTTATAAATTTAAACGAAAATATTTTCATCATCTATGAATATATAGAATATTTCAGACACAAATATTTTTTCTTTATGCTCTTTAAATATGATGTAAAAAATATTCATTTGTATGACATAATTTTTCTAAATTTTTACTTCTAAATGGGTTGTATACAGTTGGATGTAATTTGAAAATGTATCGACTCGTATATCTTTCTTTTTTATGTTATTATTGCCGATTTTTTTATTTAAAATTAATAATATTGTAGCTATATTTTTGTTGAATAATAAACGATATTTAATAACAAGTGGTAAATCATGTTTACAATTTCTTCATAACTTACAATTTACTAGCGAATATAACAATTTTTAAGTTACAAAACATGACTTAACATTGTATAATATTACAAATTTATGTAAAGCCTTAAGATTCTAAGAATTATGTATTTTATGTGTTTAATTACACTATAAACATTTAGAAATTTGTCACTTGTAAGAGACTCGGAGTTTGTTGAAGATAGATCGTGAGGAAAGATTTTAAAATACAGTGATGTCGATAGAGAAATAATAAAATCTTACCCTGCTTTTCATTTTGTCAGTGATGAAACATTTGGCAATCATCCAAGCTGCTTTGAATGCAATAGAATTGTTGACAATATGAATGTTTTTAAATCTGCCGGGTACGCAATCCTAGAAAAAAGAATTCAGTTCATAAAGTGCAACAAGAAATTATGTCAATCGCAAGAATTAACAAACACTTTAATAACTTTGTGAAAATATAAGCTTAGTGATCTTTATTAGCTAATCTATCATACTAAAGCTGTCTCAAACTGAATAAAAAAATACCTTTTGATCATAAAGTTGAAATAGTTGTGTAAAATAGTAAATGATCTTCCAAATAGATAGATCATTCAATTCGAGAATATTCATTCATGATTTATTTTAAGTAAAATAAATAAATGAAATTATACATATGTATATATACACATATATATATATATATATATACATGTATAGATATATATATATATAAAGAATATTTAAAAATTATACATGCCCAACTTCTCTTGTGGTCAGCGTGCCTGATTGCGGATAGAGAGATCCTGGGTTCTCGAAACCCGATTCGGGCATCGATTTTACTTTCTCTCTATATCTATCCTGTCTTCGTCCTTTCCTTGTATGAATGAGGTGTGAATGGTTGCCTACCCTATGAACGGGTACCTATGGCATGTGTGTACTGAGGAAGTTGGAGTCCACACCAAAATATGGTTCAGTTGGAAAAGTGAAGCAGCGCACCCCATAATGCCAGCCTAGCTGACACACGACAACAACAACAACAACAACAGAAGAATGATAATTACTCTTAATTTATAAAAAATATTTTTCAGGTATCTATAATGATAATGAAGCCCGGTGGCTTAGTGATAGCGTTGATTTGGGAACTAAGCACTGAGGATCTCACGTTAGGCTGACCACCTGAACTGGGACATATGCTTGTTGCACCCCACGGCTGATCCCAGTTATGAAAACAGTTATGGGCTCTGTAGGCCTTGGCCCGCATGGTTCGGTTTAGAGTTCTATATTAATAATATTCAGTAAAATTTACTTTTGAATCTTTTTTTAGGCAAAAACATGCGGAACTTGAAACAATTTGTCTATTAGAAATTAAACAAAAAAACAAACAAACAAACACACACACACACATATTTATATGCTGAACAGCACATTGCAAGACATTCCAAATATCTTCAATGATGTATTTGTTTTGTGATACAGGCGGACAATGGTATGTAATATCAGAAGAGAAGTCCTAAAATCATTTAGAAAACAACTCTCGATGTATAGAGTCACCTTGATTTTTCAAGGCCGTCGGAAACCAAAATGGACATAAATTCATGAATGAATGCAGATGATAGAATAAGGATCCTAACATATCTGGAACTTATCATATTTGTTTCAGGAAAGGGTTCACCTCCGCTGATATCCTAATACTTTCTTTCACTTGATCTGACAAAAACTGATGATCTGATGATTTGTTTAGAAAAGGTAATGTGTTTCCACTAATTAACAATGTCATGGTAGTGTTAGCATTTTCTGATATAAGATTTCGTAATTCTCATCAAAGAATTTCATTTTATGCTGACATTTGTTGAGAATCATAGCAGTGAAATACCCAGCGAATGATAAAGCATTGCAAGTACACTTTGCTTAAGACGTTGATAATTATTTTCTTTCAAGCCATAAATTCGCTATTTTTTCTTCCATAATGTATCAGAGATACGTTATTGTTCCAAATAATTGATATTCAAGTAACGCTCATGAAATGGTCTTTCTCTAAAATCGTAATTTCATTGTTACGTCGAAAACACTTCTGTTCATCTTTCGTATGTCTATAATAGTAATAGAGCAAGTTCAAAGTCACTTATATCTTATTCCTTTGCTATTACATCATCAATAATCGATCTATGCCAAACTTTTATATAAGTGATGTTTACCGCATAATATCGTTTATTGGTTGTTGGATATATAACCCAATTATTTATATACTTACATATGTATCATTTTCTGGCACTGAAGTATATATATTTTTAATTTATCAATGCAAGTGATAATTAAAATTTTATGATCTAGAAAAGTGTATCTTTTCGACAGAAAATAGGTTTTATCAAAAAAGTGTACCTAAAATAATATAAACTGAATCATTATTGTATATCCAGTGTGAAAATGGTGATTGGATTATTAATATTTTGTAATTATGTAGTATTATTTTCTAAATAATGTATATTAAATTTATTCTCATAAAAAAATAAAAGATTTAATTTCAATGAATGTTTTATAAATTATATATGCGAATTCGTAAGTATATATGACGTTTATATTAAAAAGAATTTACTGAAAGTTTAAAAAAGGAATATGATTGTGCGAGCGTAAAACAAAATTTATGTTGATTAGTAGTTAGTGCTGCCATCTATTGCCATTTTATTCAGAAAATCTGCTTTCAGTCAAAGAAATAAAAATACCTAGACTAAATTGTCTAGAATCATGTGACCTCTAGTAATGCTTTGCAAGGTTAAACTGTACTTTGTGAAAACCACTTTATATTTTTAATGAATTTAATTTAGAAGCGTCTAAAAACTTGCTAATAAAAATTATGATATCCTAAAAATATTCTTGACTTACAAATTAGTAATCAACCTAAGAGAATATAAAAAAAATATTCTAGAATAATAAATAAGAAGGGAGAAAAACTTGCGACCTTAAAAATGCCCCAGAACTGTCCCTCCGACTATTTGTGGGGAAAATATTTACAGTACGGATTTGGAAATAGTTTCTACCCCACCTATTGCGAACCACTGCAGGATTCCCTATCTTTCAACAAATCTCTTTCTTGCATTCCTCACTGTCATACTGAAAGCAGTTTCGTAAGAAGGTGTGGCAGCAACCCGTGCAGAGCTATACCTGCTTTACTTTCGGTGGAGAGATTTGAATCCTGCGTTTATCCATTGGAATATAGTCAATAATTCACTAGTCACTAGTGCTATGTTCCCAATAGAGACGCCTGCTCTAGTACAATTACCAAACAAACAAAATTATACATAAAAAGGAGATTTTTAGCTCTTATAATTGTCCAATGAATTTTAAAATGGCTAAGATTTTCTGTCAGACAAAATTATATCCAATTAATCATTTAAATGAAGCAATATGGAAATATTTTTTAAGATATTCATATTTCACTAAATATAATCAAAGAATAAAGATTTTTATTTAAAATTTGAAATTTTTTTGATATGTCTCGAAAGTTTAAATTCATAGTCGTGTTTACTTTATAGAATCATGTTCAGTAACTATCATTTCTATCAAAATATATTATAAAAAATGTTAAGAAAGTAATCTTTTTATTGCAATTGGTTAAGTTGAAGATACAACGTTAATTATTTTTGTAAGAATATTTTTATATAAATGAAAAAAAAATTCATTAATTAATTTAGCAAAAAATATTATTTCTTTCATTTAAATAGCTTCTAGAGGATTAATTAATCAGTATTATTACTGTACTATTAGAGTGGAAATTTCAGTTTTTACAAATATATCAAGAAAATTTCATTATAATAGAATAAAAATTTATGACAACAACTTTTTTATTTATATATTTTTTATTTTATTTATTTATTTATTGTTTACAAAATAGCCGTTAATGTTTTAAGTCGAAAACAAAAAACTGCTATTTAAAAAAATAAAAAATTGTGAGTATTAGTGGTGTTTTGCATTTGCATATTAAAAAAAATGGGATTTGCATTTCCCTAGAATTTTTTTAAATATTAGTACTTTCCAATTCACAAAATTGCCTCGCATTTCGTTTGTATAAGCTCCATAGAATGGATCTATTGTGATATTTTAAGGTGGGGCTTCCCCCTCTCGTAGGGAATCCTGAGCCAGTCAGCTGCTGGACACAAATATTGGCGCCAAAGGGCATTGTTAACAAAAACAACATCTTACTGGGAATCTTCTCCCGAGGTAAAAGACAGTGATTCCAGAAAGAACTTTTCGGAAGTTTCACGAGAAATCTTCTTTCTAAAGGATAGATTTTTTTAAAAATGGTTTTTTTCTGATATTATCAACAAGTTTAGCACAAGCAAGCTTATAGAGAATTATGACAGAAAAATTAATACTTTCTTAATAGATTTTTTAGATTAAGGCTTCTGCACGTAATTAATTTAATTAGAAAGTTTAAAAGATATAAGTTGAAATTATTTAAAAATTTCTTAAAACTGTAATTACTTTGGAATTCAAACTAATCTACAAATAATTATATAACATAACTATTATTTAAATGTTACAGATTCTAGTTTAGAGTATTATTAATAGGTATCAGTTGGATACTCACTAAACATTTACTTAAAAGATGTATTTGTAAATTATCATTAGAATTAAGTGCACATATTGTCCTGAATTATTCGCTTAGCATAGTACTTATATTTTTATTTGAGATTCAATTAATTAATTCTTACTTTTTGTGAAAATAAAATTTTTTTTCGTGAAAACCGAGAAAAATGTTTATTAAATAACTAATTTTACCACTATTTCTTAATCTAACACTTAGATACGTTTTTAGTAAGAGGATTTCCGAAATTCTCTGCGATTCATTTTCTCTTATATATATTAGGTTGGTGCGTATGAAATGTCGGATTCTTAAGTGATTGTATAAAACTGCATATCTTTCTTCAAAAGCTGTTTATTCAATCAAAGTATGCTCCATTCGCTTCAATACACTTCTCCCAACGAGATTTTAAAGCGTAGATGCCTGTCTTAAAAAATTTTGGTCTTTAGAATTAATAAACTCTGATATCGAGTTTCTTAGACTGTCTTCATTTTCATAGTGTTTGCCCCTTAAAAACAGCTCTAAATGCTTGAAAAAATGAAAATCGGTCGGCGAGAGATCCGGTGAATATGGTGGATGCTGCAATGATGAGCATACGTTTAACCGATCCAGCTTATTTCGCTCTGTCAGTGCGTGCGGTACCCACTTATCCATCTTCTTAACCTTGCCAATCTCAGAAAGGTGTCTCAATATCGTTGTATGGTCAACTTTCATCCTGATAGCAAGTTCCCTCGTGGATACGGCTGGATCCGCTTCCACTAGAGCCTTCAGGTCATCATTCTTCACAGACGTTTTGGGTCTTCCGCGCGGCTCATTTTGCAGTGAAAAATCGCCAGTCCGAAATTTTTCGAACCAACGCTGCACTTTCCGATCGTTAACCGTATTCTCCCCAAACGCTTGGTTTATGTTGCGTGTAGCTTTTGCAGCACTATTACCAAGTTTGTACTCATATAAGAAAATGACGCGAATGTCGGCAGAATTCATATCGGCAATAAACTCAAAAGAAATAAAAAAGGGAAGACCTTCGAGAAAACCTATTTTGCTGAAATGAGTCTCTGGCAATGGACAATACGAGTATGAATGAGGTTATGCCAAATACAAAAGTATAACGAAAACAGGGAGGAAAACGTCCGCATATAAAGAGAATCTGACATTTCATACGCACCAACCTAATAGTTTACGAGAAAGTTTAATGCGGTATTTATAGTTGAACCTCAGCTTATATGCATTAGGAATTTTTTATTGAATTATATATTAATGAAAAACGTATAGTTTGTAAATGTCACTCATATGAGTTTTAGTGAAATTTAGAAAATAAATAGCTTCTGTCATTTTTTGATGATAAATCTACTTCATAAATATGTTACAATATGTCAAATGAAAAATCATTTTACATGCAAATTGTTAGTTAAAATTTATTACATCATTTTACTATATTCATAAAAATCTTTAAGAATGAATATTTTGTTAAATTTAACTTTCATAACATATTCGAATTAAAAAAATAATGAAACGGAATTTTATTTGTTAGTATTAGATTTTAATTCCATGAAAATATATTTTTTAATTGTTAAAAGCTAAATATATCATTTAGTTATTTGAATGTATTAAAATAAAGATTTATGCATTTTGAGCATTATTATAAGAATGAAAGTTCAAGAGATTTGGTTTCGAATATTTCCTAATCTTTCATTTTAGATGATTTTTTATTTATTGCAGTTCTAATTTTTTAATATTTTGAGAAATATACTGAGAAATTGTTACCAAATTTGATTTAAAACTCTATAAATAATTTTTAGGAACTATATATATCATTATAACATTGAATTAACTTAAATAAATATCCTTATAAAATTATCCCTTTAAAATCATTTTTAAAATTTCAATTGAGATATAAAAGTCATTAGAACATTTGAATTATTTCATAAAACTAGATGCTAAAAAATGGGATGACAACCGAAAATCTGTTTTAAAAATGTTCTGACAGATGGCGCTGGTCTGTATACGTTCTGAAAGTTTATGTATGTAGCGATAAATCATGTAAAATATATTATCAGACATAATTCCCGAATCTGGACCAAAAATTGTCATAATATATCATCACGCAATATTTATTGTTTTTATAATATTAATTAATTTTACATATAATGTTAAGATTAATTGAATACCATGAGTAGTTAAGATTACATAATATTAAACGAGAAAACTAAAACAAAATATACACATTATTGGTCTACATTAAAAAAAAATATCTTCATGATTCCAATAAAAAACGTCCAATATAATTTTTGAAAATACTTTTATGTATGTTTCATAAATTAGATGCAAATTAGCCTAATTTTATCACACTTGGGTGTGAGTCATTTGCAGTGTAAATGATAAGTACTGGATGGTGTTGTATTCTCGTATTTCAATTCACATAGCGATTAATTAACAATAAAATTGCTTGCTTTAGCTAATAAGATCATAATTATTTTGGCAGTATTTTTGTGAATGTAATCCGCACGCAAACGTGCCCAAACAAAAATTTTCACATGAAATTAAAATCTGGGATATAAACTACTATTAAATTGATAGAAAGTTCAACAAGTTATGGACAAGATTTCGGTGCTGTGGATTAAGCGACTAAGCTTTTCTTCGCTTAAAATGAATGATTCTGCTTTACAATTTTCTCATATGCCCTAGAGATCGAGAAAAATGAAACTGGAAGAAGGAGAAAGTGCACAAGAGATTATATTCCTTGCATTATAACAAGTGTGCTGCAGTTTTGAATAACATACTTTCAGAATAAGTTATTGACCACGGTGTACTCTCCTTCACTGGGTTGTTGGAACTCTGTGGGTTGGGGACGTGTCCACGTTAATCTGTGACGTCCAATATTCTTCCGCTGGAGTGGCGTGGATATGGAGAGGAAGGTGCCAGATCATGTGTGGCCTTGTCACCTGAACGTGGTTCAAAATGACGAGGCACCTTAAAAAGAGCAAAGTCGTACTTTCACCTTCGTGGTGCTCTGATCCAAACGAAAGACGCTCTCTACTGACTTAATTCGCACTGCCAAAAGGCATAGCTTGTCCAAGTGTCATAAGCAACAACAACAACAGAATAAGTTATACCTTCAGACCTAATTTCAGTCAAAATTTACATGAAAAGCCAATGAATATCATGTCTATGTCAGAAGTTGGATTATAGGTGCTTGGTGAGCATTATATTAAGAACTTGTGATGAAATTAATGTTATGTATTTAAAATTAGAATTTCTATCTAATATCTGATGGGACTGAAGATGAACTTCTTTGTTTATGTGACTCTGAACAGCATTCGAGAAAATAAACGTATCCAGCCGTAATATTAAATCGTATCAAGTAGTTAAAGAATCAGACAACGGCTATTTTGAGATGGTGAGGAATAGTTTTATTTGATTGCTTGCGAACCAGAAGTTTTTCTTTTTAAGTTTATTATTTTCTGTACGTCAATGACAGTTTACAAAAATAACTACAACAGCTTATAATGACACTGATTTCAACTCACAAAGCATATGACGATTTGAAATTAGGAATTTATAATTTTTGAGAAGAAGAATCTCGATTATAACTTTTCAAGACATAATTCAGGAAAGAAAAAATTAATCAACGTACGTCTAAATATATCTATATAATGGTATTTTACACATATGCTAACTTCATCAAGGGAATACTTGTAAAGTGTTAACTTACTTGAGTTCCGTGAGTGAAGAAATAGAGGTTGTTAAAAGTTGCATGCCTTAAATGTCGAATAGGGTTGCTTTTGACGTTGATTATTGCCTTGAATCCATTCACCTGACTCATGGGTTCCCTTAAGGCTTGCAGCACAAGGAGCACGATCATTTTCTTCACTTCTTCCACATTTAATTTCCTTGGATCCCAATTATCTGTAAATAAAGTCTATTTTAAAAAATATGTGGAGAAATATATAAAATTATTATTGACCTAGGGATTAATATCATTCATGTTTGGGAGAGACGAATTAAAAAGTTTTTACGTTCATTATTTCATATGATATACAAAGTCATTTATATGTAATTTTCTAAATTTTATTTATTTTAAATTAAAAAATTATATTTTTGAAAATAATATTAAAAGAAATAATCTATATAAAATGAATAAAAAAGAAAATCTAAGTATTTCATTTTGCACAATATTATAAACAACATTAAGCAGGATATATCTCTCTCTCTCTCAATGGCAAAAATATTTTTATCCATTAATTATTGTTTATTTTTGATTTTTGAAGAGAATATAAATGATTGTAAAGAAATTAAAGAAACATAATTTGTAGTAATTTATACAGTAGTAATTTTTTCATTATTTATCTACTGAAATTTAACACATTTTAAACCGAATTTAAGGGTTTTCAACACTGGATAGAAAAATAAATTGGTAATTGCATTTAGAAATAGATAAACTAACAAATTAATCTTTATTTATTTTGTAATATCAATGTTGCTATTTTTTAGTCTTTTTTTGCAAAATGAAGTTTTTTCCAACAACTTTGAATTACGATTATTTGACGAAATTCCGACTTATCGACACCCATTATTTTACTTACAAGTACTGCTTATAAGTAAGACAAGCACTTAAAAGCAGTACATGTAGTACTACTTCAAGGGAGATAATTATTCCTTTTCAGTGCAATGAAAGAAACTTCTCCAAATTTCTTTTTCATATTTCCAGCTCTTGTTTCATAGAAACAATACTAATTTACTTAAACCTTTTTGATGATATCTGAATTTTCAGAGTCTCAACAATTTTTCTTTTACACCAAATTGACAAAGAAACGTTTTCTGATGTAGAGTTGAAGAAGGATTTCGAGAATTAATGATTTAATCATTATATATATATATATATATATATATATATATATATATATATATATATATATATATATATATATATATATATATATATATATATATAAATGCCAACTCTATTTGCGCACCTTTGGTTCAACAGTTCGTGGGTTCGAATCCCACCTTGGGCATGGATGTTTGTAGTGGTTCGGAATTCACTTTAAGCCGTATGTCCTGATCTAATTAGCCCTCGTGTGCAAAAAATGACCATTGAGCGACAAACAAACAAACAAAGCCAACTCTATTTCGAGTTGATAACAAGTTATAATTAAATACCACCATTTATAATTCCTTTTAAAACACAGACGATCGTAATAGCAGTTTAAATATTATTGCAGTATATAATACTTTGTAATAGTTAATAGAACAAACTTGATTTTATAAATCAGTATCACATTTTTTTATTAGTACAGGATTAAAAATAAGTTTGGTGTATTAACCTTCACTTAAATAGTCTAGTATGATTAGTTCAAGTTTTAAAAAACTTGAACTAATCATACTAGAAATTAATTATAACAGAGGATGTATCTTCCTTGCATCCTATGTTATAAGTTAATTTTTGTTGTACATTGAATTAAGAAATTATCATAGAATCTATCTTTCTTACATTTATTAGAACATTGTTGCATTCAAAGTAACTTAATTATATTGAATAGTGACGTATTCGATTATAAGTACACAGTTTTTGAAATTCCAAATATTATTTATAAAATAAATTGAAGAGCAACAAATTCTAAAGTTATTTTTCAATATTGTCCTTTATTTTATTGAAGAATTAATGATTTTATTTTATAATTGATTCTTAAAAGCAAATCTGGTTTTAATAGTACTGATGCACAGTGAAATGAAGGAAAAAATTTGTAAATTTTATTCAATACTTAAATTTGAACGCTTAAATAATTCCTCCTTCATATTTTAACAATGTGAAAAAATCATTCCATACAAATGTCATCAATGAAAGATTCTTTTTCTCAAAGAAAAAATTCATTAAACTCTGTCGGAATGAAATTAATAGAGAATACTGTATTATTATAATCATTTTACCACGAAGTAAAAAATAAATTTTCTTAACTGTAGTAGAATGATTTTCCCATTATATTAGAAAATCTTAATTCCAAGCAATATAAATCTATTACACACAGAACATTTGAAAATATTTTAATAAAACAATATAACAAAATGAATGAGACACTTCAATTGGAATTCTATTCTAGAAATATTTTAAAATCATCTTTGCTCAAATCACATTTTCTAATTTTCTTTAGAGGAATAATCTTTATTAACAACATTTAGGGAAAATAGAATTGTAAAATTTATAAAAGCTTCTTCATTTAAAGTACTTTTTAAATTGTTTGCATTTGCTGTCTATTTACTTTTTTTACGTGATTCAAAACACGTTTCTAATTTCCAGGAATTTAGCAATGTGGACAGTGAGATTCTATAGATTTTATTATTATCAACTTGCTTTAGTATATACAAAGTTCCGTCATTGTTTGAAACTTCTTTTCTAAATGTATAAGATTTTATGCTGCGACATCATGAGTCAAGGCAGTTTAAAGCTTCACAAACTTTACTTCAAAGGACAAAATGCCGCGATAAAAATACCGATAGCCACTCCGGAGAAAAGATAGCAAGTACGTGGCTGGTTATCACTCCTAAGAGAATTTTCTCTGGGGGACCCTCTGGGGAAGTGAAACACATTCCTATCCACCCCGAGCCTCTAAAAGACATGCAGGACAATGAACCCCTAACGATTGTCTGCATTTATAAGAAATATTCAAGGAATTTCAGAATTTCGACTCTTATCACTCACTCACTTCACTTACAGAATTTTTTAACACTCATTACTACAGAATATGAATGAAATTTTCACAATAACGATTTGAATATTTTAAAATTGATATTATTGATAAGATTGTTATTATTATTTTAGATATTCAATCTAATTATAATTTATGTCTTTATAGTCAAAGATAATAAATCTATCATTAAACTCATAATTTGTAGTCCTTATAATCAATTTAACAATTAAAAAATTAACTAATATATTTTAAAACTAAATATGAGCCGACCAACTTGTGTAGTGGTCAGCGTGACTGACTAGGGATAAGTAGGTCCTGGTTTCGAATCCCGGTTCTCGGGCATGGATGTACTTTCTCTCTCTATCTATCCTGTCTTTGTCCTTTCCTTGTATGAATAAGGTGTGAATGGTTGCCTACCCTATAAACGGGTCCCTATAGCATGTGTGTAGAGCAAAGTTTCACCTTCATGGTGCTCTGATTAAAACGAAAGACGCTCCCAATCGGCTTAATTCGCATAGCATAGCGCATAGCATCCTCTTGTTATATTTTGAAATTTAATAAATAAAAAATAAAAAAAACATTGTCTTATCGGAGACTAAAAACTAACTAAATTAACTACCCTATAAAATTATCTACCCTATAAACGGGTCCCTATGGCATGTGTGTAGAGCAAAGTCGTATTTTCACCTTCATAGTGCTCTAATTAAAAACGAAAGACGCTCCCAATTGACTTAAATTCACATAGCCAAGGCATAGCGAGCTTGGCTTGTCCAAGTGTCATTAGTAACAACAACAACCTAAATTTAAAAATACAATAAATACTTTTGAATTTAAAGGATGAAATAAAAGAAATCTTAATAATATTAAAGAGTTCATAAAGCTTTTATAACCACATCAGTAGATAAAGCCTCAAGCAGGCCAGGTTGGTTGGGGCATTCGTTCTCGTTTTAGAAAAAGAGTGAGTTCGAATCCAATTCCAACCAAAGATCCATTGTATTCCCTAAATGCGGCTAAGACATGTTAGTTGGTCGTGATTGCAATGTCCTCCAAGAGAAATGATGCTACACTCACTGCGTGCCTCACTGTATAAGGCCCTTACGCCCTTTGCAGTATTGAAATGGCAATTTCTTAGAGACGGCCATTATATAACTACACATATCCTGAAGTTTTAAACTTGATTAAAACAAATAACTTAAAATTTGAATTTTTAGATATTTTTAACAAAATTAAAACCTCTATTAATTATATTGATACATCTGTATGTTAATCACTTCATTACATATAACTGCTATTATTTTTTACGCATTTTTTTCTAGGTAAAATGAAAGATGTAATATTATTTACATAAGTGAGTACTTGTGAAGAAGTATTTTTATTGTTCTAAAATAATGTTTGACACTTTATAGCAATGTCAAAAGAAGAGTCCCTGTTCTTTAAAGGAATCATTCTTTAACGTATTTTGTTATTCAGATGTTTGATTAGTGATGCGCAGGTAAATGACTTTATTTTTTACATTAAATTTTTATTATTATTGCATTAGAGATAGTGACATTAAAAATGGGTTAAAAATTCCATTGTTACACTTTGATAATAATGTACTTATATTAAATATTCATCATTTTTGCATTCATTATTACTTGTTTTCCTTCTTTATCAATCTCTATTAAAAACAGCGTTTATTGCAGCACAACATTAGCCAAATGAAGAAGTGTATCCTCAAAATGGAAGTTGTTGTTGTTGTTTACTAATGACACTTGGACAAGCCAAGCTCGCTATGCTATGCTAATTAAGTCGATTGGGAGCGTCTTTCGTTTTAATCAGAGCACCATGTAGGTGAAAGTACGACTTTGCTCTACACACTTGTCATAGGTACCCGTTTATAGGGTAGGCAACCATACACACCTCATTCATACAAGGAAAGGACAAAAATAGAGTGAGAAAGTACATCTATGACCGAACCGGGATTCGAACCCAGGACCTCGTTATCCTCAGTCAGGCACGCTGAAAACTAGACAAGTTGGGCGGCTCAAAATGGAAGTAAATATTAATAAGCACTATGGGCTTCGATGGCCTAATTGTGAATGAATCATATTCATGAATAGGAGGTCTTTTACCTGAAGATTCGTTATGCTAACTAATGGTATCTGGATATGTGAAATAAGTCTTGGTAGCAATGTTCTTCATTTAATATGGTGGGCAGAGGATAGTGTCAACTTAGGCGTCATTTGACCATCGATCAAAATTGCAAGGCATTCCCTATCTTTAGTCGGGATTCAATACAAGGGAATAAGCATCAAAAATTGTATTGCAATTGCATACAGAGAACAAGCAAAGAAACTACAGTTTATTTTATGTCCTTTAAAAATTTCCTACCATTTTCATTTGCTACAAAATCAGCTTAAATTTTTAGAATAAAATTCGAAAAATCTGAGTTTAGAAAAAAACATTAGTAAAAGTTCTATAATTCTAATTTGTGATTTGTGCAAATCGAAAACTGAATTTTTCAAACCAAAAATAATGTTTGAACTATTTGGAAAATTGTTTACTACATTACATTTGAAAATATTTCCTACCCCTCCAGACCAAGGTCAAAATTAAGAGAGTGGATCCTCTGGTTGGGCCATCTATCGGAAAAGTCTTAAAGCAAAAACCTTATTTCACCTTCGTGGTGCTGTGGTTAAAACGAAAAACGCACCCTTCTGACTTAATTTACTATAGCTGTCTGCTAGCGAGCTCGGCTTGTCTAAGTGTTCTATAAATAACAACTAACAAATACAACATTTGTGAAAAAGTAATACTTTACCAACTTCAACCAGAATGATAGTGCAGCCATCTTGGCATCTCCATGGTAAAATTGTAACTATCTTTTCCTCCAATGTTTCCAAGGCATTTTCCATCACGAAATAACTGAACAAAGGTGGATGCTTTCTGCGCAGGTTTACGAAGTTCTTCAGCTGTGAAAATGCTTTCGCCACATTGTATTTCCTGGATCTCAAACATTGAATGAGGAAATCATCAGTGAAATCTATGTCTTTTGTAATTTTTTCACCTAAAGTAAGATAATTGTTAGTTGTTTCCACATCAGGAAACTACCCAGAATATGCAAGTTATTTTTGCTCATTCTGACCAACATTTGTGACTTGGCTTCAGTCTTAAATTTGAAGATACGAAAAACAAGAAAATTTTTATTTTAAAGAATGAAATTGATATTTATGTATATACTACTAAAATCATTTGGAAAATGTAAAATTTATTCTTTCTTATTTAAATCATCATACTGCAAAAATTGTATATCATATATATATATATATATATATATATATATATATATATATATATATATATATATATATATATATATATATATATATATATATACACATACTGGTGGACAATTGCTAAGGACGGATAACACTATCACCCATAGTAACCACACAAAATGAAAGGAAGCAAAATGTGGAAAATTAGAATAAATGCGGGATATAGTAAGAAGAAGTATGCGTATGCAAATTTTTTTACCACGTCTGTTCATCACGTGATAGCGTTCATAAGAGCTTTGAAGGTTTTGACGCGTGTGGACAGTTGTTGTTTCAAGTCAAAGTTTTACAGGAAAGATTTAATAGACGAACTTGAAATTTTTGGCATGTCTTCCCGACATCACTTAGATGATTTTATACGTAGATTTTATGCCTGATATTGGAAAGATCGAAGAAGGGTGAAAAATAACAGATGTTGCCAGGGTGTCCGACATCGCTCACAGCGTTGTTTCACGGCTGTGGAAGTCATTTAAAACTACTGGAATGTGTAGTAGGTGGCACGGGGGAGGTCATGTTAGAAGTACGACGCATGCAGAAGACAGATATATCGTCCTATCAGCAAAAAGGAACAGGCGCACCACAGCTCAGCAGGTGGCAAATCAGTTTCTTGCTGCCTCAGGAAAGCAGATCTCCTGAAACACTGTTGCCAGACGTTTGAGGGGAGGAGGACTATACGCCCGCAGATCTGTTGTGTGTGTCCTATTGACCAGACAGCACCGTACTGCCCGTTTGCAATGGTGTCGTGAGCATCGCAATTGGACTGAACAGGACTGGGCATGCGTACTATTCTCAGAGGAGAGTAGGTTCAGTCTGTCATCGGATTGTAGACGCCAACTGGCGCGAGAGTGGTACTGCTTATCGTCTAGAAAATATCCAGGAAAGGGACCGATATCCGACATGCAATGTCATGGTGTGGGCCAGCATCATGATCAATCGCCGCACGCCCGTACATGAGGTTGCGAATGGGACTATGACGGGCCAACGATGCATTAATGAAGTTCTACTTCCTCATGTTCGTCTTTTTTCCGTGGTACTGTCGGTGATAAATTTGTTTTTATGGACGACAAGCAGCATGTCATCGAACATTCGCTTTTTAGGATTGTCTAGACAGCGAGGGTATTCAACGCCTCGTATGGACATCACGTTCTCCCGATCTAAACTCCATTGCAAATGTGTGGGATGCTTTGGGGAGGCAATTGCTGGTCGAAATTATCCTCCGACAAACAAGAACACACTCACCCGTGCACGCCCAGAGGAATGAAATAAATTGCCTCAACAGCTGCTGGATAATGTTGTGCAAAGTATGATATGACGCGCGAAATTTTGCATCACATTCCACGGTGGACATATACCTTTATACTAACTGATACCTTTATTCAAGGTGTCTGCTGACTTTTATATGCATTGTTCCATTTTTCCGTATGCAGCATCAAATGAACATTTTTTTCTTTCAGATGTTTCACAGCTTTTGTAATTTCCAGATAGATGTCTAGACACAAAGTAAAGAATCTTTATTTTAATGTCTGAACAGTGTGGCAACTATATTTTATCCTACTAGGCCTCATGTCTCGCTTAATGTTATGCTACATTGCAATTTGTGATCCGGCCTTAGCAATTGTCCAGCAGTGTATATATATATATATATATATATATATATATATATATATATATATATATATATATATATATATATATATATATATATTATATATATATATATATATATATATATATATATATCAGGAAATTCGTTTCAAGCATTATATGATTTAAGAATAATTAAAGGAATTTCATTTTGAATTATAAAATAAAATTTTTTTAATTTAGATTTCTGTTAAAGCATGTTATAAATTCGTGTAATATTGTTCTTCAATTGCCATATAATAGACCTCAAAAAATGCTAAAATTGATTTTCAAGCGAGTTTTGGTTGATTGATTTCATTTACCTGACAGAGAAATTTTAAGTAAGAACTAAAATTAGTAAATCATATCAATTTCATTTATTATTTTAACAAAATATTTTTTAAATTTGAATTGTTTTTGTATTTATGATATTTATAAAATGAGCTTTATTTATTGGGCCATCTAAAGATATTGCTTTAATTTAAAATTATTTAAAATTGAAAACTCTATAAAAATTTACATTCTTCAGAAATGTATTTTGATTCTGATATTATATTTTAAGAAATGTTAAACTTATATGACTAAATGCTATGTTAACAAAATAATCTCAGTGTTTGAATTATATGTAATCTAATTGAATGCGTTAATAATAATAAAAAAAAAAACATCGGCTACAAAATACTTTTATGCTATGCATGCTTCCAAACTCTCGAAGGAGTTTAAAGTAATCATATACAAAATAGGGAAATACCTGTACAAAATGAAGTTTATGCTAACTTTAATTATGCTAATTTTGCGTAAAATAAGTTTTACTTCATTAAACGGAAATTAAGTATTCCTATTCTTTACGTTATATTTAATTGACTGAAAACGTAGACTGTTTTAAGATGCAACAAAAAAAAATAAACACTCAAATTAGCGCAAGATATAAGCAATATGATAGTACAAATGGAAAATTATAATATCTATGAATAATGTAATTCAAATAAAGGAATATTGGATTGATTTTTTTATAAATAGTTATAAGATGATTCATTTAATGTTTAAAATTAATTGTGAAATTAATAACGACACAAAAAATTATTCTTTTAATTAATTATTATTTTAATACTGACTTTTTGCAAACTTTTTCATCTGCTTCAAACCTTGCGTTCTTCTCTCCTGAGTGTCGTGCAGCTCTGTTTCGGCTTTCATTTGAAAGAATTCCGTCAAAACTCCGGATTCAAATGGCAAAATTTCTTCTCCTATTCTTGCCGTCGCTGGATCTCGATCAGAACTGTTTGGCATCTTTGGTTTATTAGGATTCCCCTGCTTCACTTACAAATTCTTTAGAAATTATTTTAGTCCAATATATCTGCAATAAAAAGGAAACGTTGTGTTTGATAGAGCATTTAAATTTTAATGAGAAATGTTAATATAAGAATCCATGATGAGTAAGTGAAAAATGTGACATGCGAAAAAGCATTAAAATGGTGCAAATAAATATTGGATTTTCATAACCCATCACCTAGTTTTTCGTTATGCTTTTGCTTTCAACACAACTTCATTTATAGTTGCACTTTCCTTTGCCAGTCATATTTTAATTTTGAAAATAAAGAAAAATAATCAAAAAAAAATAAATAAATAAATAAACAAAAAAAATTGTAAAGAGAAGAAAATTTTGAAAATTAATTAATACAATTATGGAAATCAATTCAAATGACCTTTTTTTCCAACGGCGGGTATTTGGTTGATGGATTCAGAAACTGCTACTCATTTGTCGTTTACCAGCGGGCACCTGTGAACCAATTCACGAAGGCAATTAGCGTTGTCCGCGCCATACCACCACAAATCCGTTTATAGGGTGGGCCACATTCAGACACAGAAGAAAGGATAAAGAAACACAGAGTGAATAGAGAAAGCAAATGACATCCATGCCCTAACCGTGATTCGAACCCAGGACCCATAGCTCAGGAGTCATGAACGCAAACCACTCAGCCAGCGGTCGGCATCAAATGAATTTCACAACAATTAAAAATCATTTTATAATCAATTTATTTATCATTTGTAGCAACCCAATCATGAGTTAAAAGGTTTCAGTCACCTTCGTATAATGGCTGAAAAAAAAGCAATTAATTATTTTATACAATCAATATAATCTAAATAGTGACTTTTTCAAAATCTGATATTCAACATTGTCTCAATTTCTTTCACATAATTAGTGAAAAAGTATATTTGTTTCAAATTTCGTAAATATCTGAATATAATTAATACTGATATAATTTTTTGGATGAATTTAACTGTTACAATAATTTTGCAAAAACTGCATATAATGTAAATAAAACATCGGCAACGACAGAAGTGAGCAGATTTGCTTTGAAAATTTTTACTCTTGTGATTTTTAACTACAAAATGAACCGTATGGAAGACTCAAAACACATCCGTGAAATAATTATACTTTGAAACCACTAATGGAAACGAATTTAATTGTATGTGTTATGCAATTTGCTATGAGTATGAAAGTTGACCTTACAGCAATTGGGCATTTTGACATTTTATATTGTGAGACACTTTTAAAATTGTCAAAGTGAAAAAAATAAGTGGGGAGACTGCAGTTTAATGCCATGTGATTGGAGAAATTCACCATTTATTCTTGGGGCTTAGAGAGATAGTAACAGACAAAAAATATTGCCAATACATAGTTGAATTTGGGCCGCGGTGTCCTGGTTGGATAGGATGTTGTCCTGATTATCGGAAGGTAGTGAGTTCGAATCCCGGCCGACAGAAGATCCTTTGTGTTCGCTAATGGTGGCTGGGACACGTTAAATTTGCGCGTGGTCGCAATGTCCTCGAAGTGAAATGATACTTCTGGGTGTGGCAGGCCAAGTATTGGGGGTCTTATGTTTGGTACCTGCTTCAAAACTAAGATGACTCACCCGGCTGCTTATATGTAACTGGTAGAGCCCACAATTTAGGGCTAGGTACAGGGAAGCATGCTAATGCAACAACAACAACACACAGTTGAAATTCATTAAAACTGAAAAAATTATACACTCATCACATCTTGTTAATCAAATAACTCGAATACGGTCTCAACGCGGTCTAACGCAAAATCGCATAAAAAATTACTAAATTACAGGAATTAAAATTTGAAAATTCTTAGCACCCAGTTTATATATCGAGTTTTTTTTTTTTTTTTTAAATAATTTACATTTTTTTCAATACTTAAAATAGGAAACTGTGGAGAATCTGAAAAACCCAACATGCAAGTGTATTTATTACAATGAACAGTTTCTTTAGGTGAGTTACACACATATAACTATGCATTAAAATCACATTGTGTACTGAATAACTTAGGGCATTTTGATTAATTAAGCAGATTTTGAAAATAATATATACAGTTTTGCATACACAGTTCAAAATATGACATTTTATGCGTGTGAGCAGTAACTTGATATAAAGATAGAAAATATTTTCATTTTTATACATAATTAATAAACATGATCAGTTATTCTTTATTACTTCTAGATATTTATAAAGTAAAGTAAAATTAAATGTAAGTTGCTAATTTTTGTTTTACTGATAAATTGTGTACATAAACTGTATGCTTCATCAAATCTGGAGAAATCTTTCTTCCGCTCAAACATAAATAATTCGAAATCATTTCTTACTTGTTTCTATTAAATTTGAACTAATGAATTTGTCTTTCTAAAAAATAATGCTATATACTAATATGCAATATGATAAAAGAGTTTGAAGCGTCAAGTCTAGTAAAAATTTATGTATATATTAACACCACTTATTCTGAAAACTAATTCTGATTTTCACTGTTTGTATGCCTATTTTCTTCATTATTATATTTCTTGTGAAAGTTTTCATAATCCCATTGCTTAAACTCTTTTTCATTGAACTTTGTAAAGTGATTAAAGATATAGAGTCACTTTCTCGACAGATATGTATGAAAAATTGACAGAAAGAAGGAATGCTGAAAGTTCTTAAAAATGAAGACGGATATAAAAGTTAAGTTTTCTTTAGAATATGCTACTTGTTTGTCATAACTTTCGAAGAACTATATTATATTTTTACAAATTTATTTTATTATAATTTTATTTTTTATTATTTTTACATTTTCATTTATTTTTATAACTTTTGAAGTTTACTATGATTACTATGACAATCTTGAGGTCATTTTAGTAGTAATGCCAAGTTACGTGATCCTTTTGACCTTCAAATTTCTATGAAGGTCAAGAAATAATTCTAATTAAAAACTGCGTATTAGCATTTGTTTTATTATTTTACAGATATATTAAGATAGTTTAAAACTAATTAAGTAAGAAATATGAAATTTCGAAATACTTGGAATAATATGATCAACATAAAATGTCATTTAACACTTTGTTATTTAATTAAATAAGATTGAGAGTTTCCTACATTTGTTGCTATATGACTTAATTATTTCCCTTAATACACTCCTATCTTATTATTAATATTCATTAATTTTATCTGCAAAATTAAATATTATTTTTTGCTACTCATTTGTTCAAAAAAAGTGACATTTTTGTTATACTTGAAAAATGTTTATTTATTTATTTATTTTTTTGTTACCCAGAACACTTCAAAATTCTGTTCAACTTTATGTTTTTGTCCAAAAACTTTCATAATTAAAAGCAGGTTTAAATTAAAAGTTAGAATATTTTATAAGAAATACCTTTCATAATTAAAAGCAAGTTTATATTAAAAGTTAGAATATTTTATAAGAAATAGCTTTCATAATTAAAAGCAGGTTTAAATTAAAAGTTAGAATATTTTACAAGAAATACCTTTCAGATATATTTTACTGCTTTGAAAGAACGTAATAAAAGAGAAAGAGCTAAAACTTTTATTTTAATATGTATAATCTTTACATTCATAATGCTTTTTACCTGCATTCTCATAAGAATATGGTATGAAATATTAATAAAAATTGCTTATAATTTTTGGAATAATACTGAATGGCATTATACTGTTACAATATTTATATTTTATTAGTTTTTAATGAAAGGGTATAACTAATTTTAAAGATATAAAATTGTATAAACTTGGGTATGGAGTGAATTATATTTTCAATTACTTGGATGTAAAGAATATTACTTTTGTAGACATTTTTTGTATAGAATTCATTATTTTGTCACCGTATTTTTAGCATTTAAAGTACTAATCATTTTATTTATGTTAATGTATTACATTTTATGCTGAGCATGATATATCCATCTAATTTCACTATTTTAATTCATTTGTAATTATACGCTAACGAGTGAATTTAATTTCTTATATTTAAATATAATAAAGATTTTATTACCTTTCAAACTAATATTATTTCATAAATTAATAAATTATTTTTCTATGGGTTTAAATATTTCTTTTTTTCATTTGAATAAGTAAATTTGATTTTATCAAAGAGGTTGTTTACTCTACAAATCATAATTACAAACTTGAAGATTTCAATTATTGAACTTTTATAAATCAAATAAATTTTTAATAAAAGTGAAAATAAATATTACGCAATTTAAATGTTGGTATTTAATTTAAAACTATAAATAATGGTATTTAATTGCTTTAAAATTTAATTATTTTAAATCTTTTTTTAAATACGAGTATCGCATAATAGGTATAATAATTTGCTTTCTTATCCATAAAATCTTTTGCATCCCAAAACTGTTCTTCGTTTCAACTACCTGAGTGAAAATAATTGCCGACCTAGTAAAATATTTTATTCTTGATCTACTTAAATGGATTTTATTTCTTCCCAGTTTTTTAATTCTTGAAGTTAATTTGAATCTTTTTACCTACTATGTGTGCTCATTCAAAACTTGTTTTCTTTTATATGGATGAATCTTAGCCACATAAAAAGATAAAATTTAAAGTGTATTTTCAACATATAACGTATACAAATAAAATTAGCATTGAGTACGAGAGTTATAGAAAATTTCTTGTATTTATTTTTAAGAAAAAGGTTTCAAAATGCTTTAGAATTGTTCTGTTAAATAGAAATCACAGAGATATTAAACTATATCACTGCTTAAAAACATCTCAAATAACTTTTTAATTTTTTATATCTTAACTTGGGATAAACTAAACCAATCAACAACATCAATGTGAATGCAAATTTTTAAATAGTCAAATCTTATGTGTTTGCGCTTCTTGTGAGATCTTATATGCCTTTTTATACTTCATTAATCTTAAATTTAAAATTAAAGAAGTCTTATATAGTTCTATTTTTTTTTGAGAATTGTTTTTGTAATATGAATTACAATTTTAATGTGCTTTTTATTTACTAAATTATAAACACTTTGATGAAGTCCAAAATTATATGAATAAAGTTCTTTGAATCCTAAAATTGTGTTCTGTTTTGTTAAATTAAAATAGGTAATTCTGAAACATGTATTTTATGTAGATCAGAAAATTCTAAATAAAATAATTTCCAGTCATAAGAATAAATCAATAAGGCTATTTCTATTTATTACTATTTACTTCAGGAAATTAAAAATCACCGCGCCGACCAACTTGTCTGGTGGTTAGTGTGCCTGACTGCGGATAAGGAAGTCCTGGGTTTGAATCCCGGTTCGGGCATGGATGTACTTTCTCTCTCTATCTATCCTGTCTTTGTCCTTTCTTTATATGAATGAGGTGTGAATGGTTGCCTACCCTATAAACGGGAACCTATGGCATGAGTGTAGAGCAAAGTCGTACTTTCCCCTTTATGGTGCTCTGATTAAAACGAAAGATGCTCCCAATCAACTTAATTTGCATAGCATAGCGAGCTTGGCTTGTCCAAGTGTCATTAGTAAACAACAAAAATCATCGCTCATCATTTTTCTTATTTTTTAAAATTTGATGTTAAAATAATTCGATTTAAAATTTTTTTTTTATAAGTTATGTAATTGTAAACACGGTTGAATAAAATAGTAAATAAGACTAAAATAAATATTTTGATAGAAATATGTTCATCAGTAAAAATCTTATGGATAAAATTATTTATTCTTTATACTAAATTAATTTTCATCTATATTTATATATTACGTATACATTATTTTACTGTTTATTAATATATATATATATATATATATATATATATATATATATATATATATATATATATATATATATATAGATATATATATATATATATATATATATATATATATATATATATATATATATATATATATATATATATATATATATATATGAACTTCTAATGACAAAACATTATAGATTGTGTTAAATTTTGTTTTCAGATTTTTTGAGGAAACGTAAATATTTCGTATTTATTTAATAACAAGATGTGATAGCGTATCAGCAAGGAAACTATAGTTGGGCTTTTTTGAACGCCCTTCATTTGTTCAGCCCCCTTTATCAGACGGATACAGAAGCATTTTACTCCACAACAATACTACGTGACTATTCTGTGACATACGCGGTGACATTCAGTGTCTAAAGAATGCTAGACGGACGTCTGATCTCAAGCGTCAATATTTTCAATCGATATCACTGCATGAACAACACAATGTCAAATAAGTTTGTCTCGTGACACACACACAAATGCTTATTTGATGATAGTTTAAAATTCCAGAATTTCAGATGTTTTGAATTTGTTTTGTCTTAAATATAATTTTAAGTTAATTTTCTTACATAAGAAGTATTTCAAGTAAGGTGTTTTCAGTACAAATTATAAATTTGAGCTTCATAAAATATTTGTTATCATCAAATAACATTATCATTCATATATAATGTTTTTTTATAACATATTTATGCTTTCTTTAATTTTGAATCTAATCGAACATTTAAATTTCTTATTTTTATTAGATATTTATATTTTTGATATAGAGACTTTATATATTAAATGAAGCTTGATGCTAAATTAATGTAAAAAATGCTTTTCACATCCTGTTAAAATAGATTTTACATGATATTATATTACATTAATATTCTTGAACAATCATGCGTTACCTAAAGTCATAGACTTTTTTGTTGCAATTAAAATTATATTATATTCTTAATAAATAATTTTACTAAAAGTCGGAAAATGTTTTTGTTTCAAAACAAATTGAGGTGAAATGTTTTTTATTTTTTGTCAATAACAACACAAAATTTTCAATAATAAAATAATATGATTTGTGTCTTAAACTCACTGGATTTTAAGACTCTTAATTTAAATGTATAATCTTATATTAAATATCCTTTATAAGAAAAAATGTGGCAATCATTTCAATATGAATATTTTTATAAATCTATTTTTATATTAGATTATATTGATGATTGAGATTTAATAATTATAAAATGATTATGGTAATTGTCTAATCTCTCAAAATTGTTATTGAAGAAAATTTGAGACTCTTCCAGAAGCACAATTTATGAAACAAAATAAATTATCACAAAAGGGAAGTGAATAGAAAAAAATGAGTCATTTCAATTTCAAAACATTTAAAAATTTTTAATTGATTTCAGACTGTTAATAAAGGTATTTTGATGATTACACCATTTTTTTAAAGTCAGAGATACAAACGGTACAAACTGAAATTTAAGTGTTAACGTTACTGGGATAATATTGAAATTAACAATAAGAAATCGACTCACCTTCCCACATGAATTTATTGCATTTTTCATGAATTATTCTTAATTAGGAGGAATGCAACAATGAAATTGAACAGTTTGCGTATTATTGCATTTTGTGACCCGTCTTAGGACCACTCCGAGTGAAAGTGATATTGATTCCTCGAAGGTAAGACAGAAGTGGGGAAACAAGCTAGATGCTCCCAATTTGACTTCCGTGTACACATTTTTTTTGTGTTTATTGCATACTGTCCGAGATCTGGTCAGTAGGATTAGGTTAGCGTGAAATGCAAGCATCAACGGGGTAATGAGCCTATTGAGCACACGTTTCGTTTGTTTGTTATTTGGTTGCAGGTTACCTTTTACAAAAAATGGGTAATAGATTCTATTGTATCAGGAAATTATTATATTACTTGAAAAGAATGCTGAGTGTGACTGAAATTTTCAGTCAAAGTTAACGCGATTTATAAACATTGGATTCAAAATTAACATTTTTAAGAATTAGTGAAATCACATCTTTTTTTTTTGTATACGCATTAAATCGAGACGTTAAATGTTAACAAAAATTACTGAAGTTACTTAAAGTTGACTAACGTAAAATTACAAAAAATTAGATTTATGGAGGAAATGAGAAGAAAAAGAAATATTTCATGGTGGAAAAAAATTATTAAATAATAGCGCAATTGTATATAGTAAATACAAGGACATTGCCAAGTACATTGAAATATTTTTATGTCAGTTTGTTAAATTTAGTAATAAGAAATATACTTTAGAAGCTATTACGCTCTGATAGACATAATATAGTGTTATATTTACTGAAAATAAAAACATTATTAATGTTTTAATAAAACCAAACTTCTTTACAGAGATTTTTCCATTTTTGCTTAATTCCCATATTTTAAATATATATATATATATATATATATATATATATATATATATATATATATATATATATATATATATATATATATATATATATATATATATATATATATATATATATATATATACATATATATATATATATATATATATATATATATATATATATATATATATATATATATATATGTATATATATATATATATATATAATTCATTGCTTTTTTTATTAAATTGGAGTTGGTTTTCCTTTTGAAGACAAAGTGTAAAAGATAATTTTTTCGATCCGGTTTCATAGAAACATGCGCTAAAGCTTCATTTTTCGTTTTCCCACTCAATACTTATTCACACAGAGTATTTTAAAGACAGTTAAGTGACAAATATGATGTTAATTTTTTACATCAATCGATACTATCACGACCGACTGGAAAAATTATTTAATTGCTACAATTCATAAAAATTAATCTATTGATTTTTGAAATGTATAAAAAAAATCTGCTGTTGAATACCTAACATTCAGAATAGTACCAGTATATTAAAAATATCAATGAAATTTTACAATAAAATACAATTACGATAAAATCAACTATTAATTTTACAATTCTACGATGAATGAATTGACAGTTACAAAAATATTATGCTTTGAAGATTCTTGAATTCAGATTTTGCTTCTCATTAAATGACTATTTTAATTTTTTGATTACTTGAAGATTGTTGAGAGAATATTATTTAGCATTTGGCTCAATACAATGTTGAAAAGATATCTATACAATATTAAATAAAATATTTTTGCACAATTAGAATATTGTAAGTTTTATTGAAATACTGTAAAAATCTGTAATTTGTTTTAATGGATCTTATTCTTCAATTTAATATTTTATAATGCGGGGTTTTGAAAAGATATACTGTTTCTTTTGTATCATCCACATACATAGCGTATACAAAGAAAGATTTTCATCGTTACATATTTAGTGTGCGGGATTCTTTATTTTTCATTTTCTAAATGCGAAAACTCACTTTTTAAGCATAAGTTTGCGTGTACATCATTAGAAACTTTTAATCCGATTATGAGCGAGCTCTGATTCGAATTAATTGTCTATTTCTTTCAATTTTTTTATCTTTAAAAACTCATTTCGCAAGATTATATATGGCAACAATTAAATTTGCCTCAATGAATTAATTTTACTGTCATTACTTAGAACACAAGCTAACTCGCTAGTTGACGGCTATGAGAAATTAAGTCAGAAGGGTGCGTCTTTAATTTAATCAGAGTACCACAAAGGTGAAAGTTCGTCTTTGCTCTAAGACTCCTCCGAAAGATGGCACCACCAGAGGATCCATTCCCTCAATTTGACTATGATCTGGAGGAGGAGAAAATTTGCTCCAGACCATTATAACCATGGTAACTGTTCAACGACTGATCACAGGACTTTCAATTCCACAGATTTAACGAGCACGTACATCGCATGTACTTAGTAAGTCTTTGGCAGCACTGGGAATCGAATCCAGCCCTTCCGGAAGGAAGACCAATACTACCCACTAAGCTACCACGGCTCTTGAATTAATTCTTTGATATTTAGTGAAAGCGACTCGATAGTCGTTTACTCGAACTTTACTGCTGGTTTCAAAAAGACAGAGCCACTTCACACACATTCAATCTAACAATTGAAATGCTACAGATAGTTTAATTTCTGAAGGCCTCTGTAGCCATCAAGGTTTCTCCGTTAGACTTTTTGTGGCATCATCTCAAATGTAGGGTTTTACAGAGAAGTCCTGCAAACATTGACCTTTTTTTATTCTACGTCGAGACACGGCCTTGTCGGCCATGTGACCACTGGTAGCCCAATAAAAATTAGCCTTATTGTGGAAGTTGTAGGGTAAACAGTTCAAAAGAGAAAGCGCAGGGCAGCTTGTCAAATGAATAAAGTCCATAAAAGTTCCTGAAGGATACAGGGTACATTAGAGAGTGTTGACTACGCCGATACGGCTTAAGTGTCCTTGGAGAAAGTCATGTCCAGTCAAAATTCTGAAATTGGCTGTGAAAATGGAACGTGGAAGGCACATGGGGAGTGGAAAGTTCAACAGGGAACCCCAAGCCTTGTCTTTAGTATTTTCGTTATATGGATTATGAAGGTATTTGAGGAGTTTGTTTTTGATTAAGTTGCAGATTTGTTGGTATGATGAAATAAAATCAGGCTGTTGCAGTTTACATCCATTCTTTGCAAGGTCATCTGCTTTTTCGTTCCCAGAGATATTACAATGGCTAGGTATCCACTGAAGAACAATCTCCAACATGGCGGAAATGACATGATTGAAGAGTGATTTTACTTCTTCCACGTGAAATGAATCACTTATTGAGTAAGAAATTATGGCTACAATAGCAGATGGGGAGTCAATAAAAAAGCAACACATTGAGGAAACGAAACAAATTATAACTAAACACATCTCATTAATAACATCAAAAATATGGCATAATGTATCAAAAAGTCAATTCAAAGTCTTCATATTTTGATTCAAAATAGTGGAAACCACTTTTAACACTTTCTTTGAAGAATAATGTAAGGAATTTAACGTAATTAATACTTTTGAAAAAGAAAATTATCTTAGGATTAAGTAACATTGATCATCTTATTTGTATTTTAAACATTAATAGAGTTGTAACGGTCCAACAGTATTAAAAATTGTTTTTCACGCTTATGCAAAGCTTAAGTAATTATACTTCATAATTAGAACAGTTGCCTCATTAGTCAGATTTAAGAATAATTAGAAAAACCAGCGTATGCTGTTTTAAACTGTTCATCCTACAGTATCTATTTCTAAAAATTATGGTAGTCTGAAAAGTTTTCATAGCTAAAGGTATATTAGCATTTGTGTGTGTGTGTGCTTTGTAAATTTTCTTAATTAAACAGTCTGATTTCAAAAGCACATTAGATTATTCTTCTCTGTACAAGTATTTTAAAGATATTATTTATATTTACTTTCATCGGAGTAAAAAATAGCACTATATGAAGAAAAAACATAATTTCAGTTTGAGATGTGCTGTTGTTTCGCCTTTCGAATGATTTAATTTCTACATGTGAGAATAATAAATTTTTGTAATGAGAATAATAATTATTTTATCATGCAAAATATCTTCCGAATATGTCATATGCTTGAACAGAGTGATTACAAATATTTTTATAAAAAGAGAAAATTGTAGACGAAATGAACTTAATAATTCACGAATTTCTTATGTTCTTTCCAAAAAAAGCATAAAAAATTGCATTTCGATCATTAGAATTAACGATTTTAATAAAAATAAATTTAATTTGAAATTTTCATTTGCTGATTAAGGGAAATTCGAAGCAACTATAACCAGATAAAGAAATAATTCCGTAAATTATCGCTTATCGTATTAAATGAAAGAAAACTACCATTACAAATAAAATTTAGACAAATTGGTATGAAAAATTTTTTCAACTTCATAAAATCATTGCAACCCCAACATAATTCTAAAATCATTTAAAAGTCAAAAAATAACAAAAATACAACTTTTCTAATTTTTTAAATCATTCCCGTAAAAATAATAAGAATAATTGTCATTTATTAAAATAAATTATGCTTTTAAGAAACTAAATCACAAATTAGTTTTTAAAAATACCAATTAAATTTGTTACGAATATACGTATTAAAGCTATAGTAAAGCATAAGCACTAATACCAGCTTATTAACTTGTTAAATAAAATTAATTTTATGCAATAAAAGTTTTAGTTTCAGAGGAAAAATTCGTCTAAAATAATGAAATAATAACAGAAGCGGTATGAATATAAGTAGGACAGAAATGCAGAAATGCTAAAGAAACAATAAAAATATGAGAATTAAAGCGCACTATTCAAAATCCACTATAACCAACAGAAGCAAATAAATAAGCCTCTAAATGAGAGGCATATTGTCTATGAACGCATAAATGGTCTCTTGAGATATTTCTTGGGAAGTCGAGTCCACTGCAGCCTGTACTTCCTTTATGGTAAGCTTCTGTCAAGCTTGATATTGTTGCTCTAGCATACTTCCTTCTATCTAACCATAGATTGGGCTCTACAACCTGCCAAGCCTGTGCGATACACAACCAATAGTAGCGTAGATATTATTGTTGCACTTACATGCTTCCTTGTACCCAGCCCTGAATTTGGCTGTACCCTTGGATAGAAGCAGCCGGGTGAAATTTTTGTGAGTTTGTTAATCAAGGATCAAGTAGAAGATCCCCAATACTTGGACTGCTATCCCCAGAGGTATCATTTAATTTGGAAACAATGCGACCACGCATAGTTTTAACATGTCCCAGCGGCCTTTTGCAAACACGATGGATCTTCGGTTGAACTGGGATTCGGACTCACTACCTTTCGATAATGAAAGTGACGCCCTAACTAACCAGCCCATTTACGGTCTTAGTAGTCTAGATGTACATGATAAGTGAGATTCAGCTGTTATTTGTGACCTAATGCCTGGCATTATCCTTCTGGAATAACTTGCTATAGGTGGTCTGCACAAGTGGCCGAATTCAAGGAATAACAATTTACCTACTTTTTAGGGCGTGTTACGTTCCATATTAACAAGAAATATCCGCTATCCAAACATGATGCAACTGCAAACCTTAAAAGCCCAATGGGGAAGGGGACTGGTGTGCATCAAAAATTGGACTGGCAAGTAACAAACATCCTTCGGTAAGTGACCTAGCAAAACTGCGAATGTCATTCGGTATAAGTGATAATGTAGATAATTTCGACATTAAACAAGACACTCAAACCTGTAATCAAATTAATTGTAATACCTCGTTGTCATAGACATTGCACTGTTTCATGTAACATTTAACATATAATTAGCAGGAGAGAGATGTTCCTTCTAATAATGGTAAGTGGATTTAAATATTATTCGTCATGGAGAACTTTCCTCTCAAATCATTTGTTGAGTTTACTTTCAGGTCTGATATACAAGTAGATGATACAATGCTTTTTTGTCACCACCTATTGGATAGCTTAAAGGCCAAAGGTCATTATAAATCATTTTAATATCTGCATCGTAAATTGCCTTCGGGTGGTAGTTCTTATAGACGATGAGAACAAGACAGAATTTGTCTTGCTACTTCTACACTTGTCACCAGAGAGGGAGGCAGGAGCAACTCTAAATACCCACCTCAATAGAGGAGCATGCAGACTGAATAAATTTAACAAGCTTCTCTTACTTTTCAATAGAGGCCGGCATCTAACAAGAGATTTTGATCTGAAGCATGTTGCTCCGAAGCCTGCCACTAAGCAAGTTGAGCCATACACTGCCTACTCACCATTATCATAGACAATCCTGCATCCACCATGCTTCCAACTGCGAACCTATACTCATGTCCAGTGAATAATACGATATCCATTAACACGCATGGACAAACTAACCTCAAACAGTTCCAGGATACTATCTTATTTCTATTACAATAGCTATTGATTGTCAGTTTATTGGTGTCTCAGGGACATTTTCAACAACTTTTAAGCAGTTCCATTGTATTAAACTGTTGCAGATAGTATATAGAGAGAATGAGGCAGTTACTAGTTTTTATAACCAGGAATCGTATTCCAAGTGATGAGAGGTAACTTTTGAAGAAGTCATAGATTCATATATTCCATTTTTAAATAGAACTTCGAAGATTTACTGGCTATCGAAAGATAAAACAATTTAACATACAATAAAGTAAACTTATATTAAAGTATCAGAAAAAATGGCTCATCTACAAATCTTGTGTAAGTAATCTTTGAGTTAGTAGAAGTACTGCAGCACAACTTGACAAGGATTTGACTTAATGTTTGAGTTATCTTGGAGGTGATTTCCATTATGAATTTTCCAGGGCAATCCGAAAATCAATAGGAGGGAAATAGGAATTTCTTTCCCTCCTATTGATTTTCAGAAAAAAAACTAAAATTAATAGGAATCGACAGTGGTCTTTACAGAATGATACATTACAAAGCCTATAAGAACATTATATCCTTATTAGAACATTATGGGTTCAATTATGATCTAATAATTTTGGGGATTTATGAGGCTTGTGAAAATGTCAAAAATAAAAAGCAGGATTTTACTCATCATTAATTCCTTACGTGTGCACTAATGCATTATTTTGCTGCAAAAGTAAAATCTGTTGGAATGTACAAATAGATATGAATGAGTATAAATGACGAGACAGAATGCTTAGTATCTTTTACCTATCATATACATCCGGGTTTCTTAAACTTTTTGATGTGTGAACCCTATAGCATTTACAAAACTATCTTGTTACCATATAAGCATTGTGCAAATCCTATATAATCCACAAGTGAAACGCCGACAGATGATTGAGTGGTTACCGCTCCTGACTCCCGAGCTGTGGGTCCCGGGTTCAAATCCCGGTTCAGGCATGGATGTTACTTTCTTTCTCTGTTCTCTCTGTGTTTCTCTGTCCTTTCTTCTGTGATGTAAGAATGAATATGGCCCATTCTATAAAAGGGTTTGTTGTGGTATGACGCGAGCAACGCTACTCGCCTCCGTGACTTGGTTCACAGGTGCCCGCTGGGTAACGACAAATGAGTAACAGTTTCTGGCCTTGCTGTGGCATAGGGTTTGTCACCCGAGTGCCCACACAGTTGGAAGAAAAAAACATAAGTGTCAGTTTCTTCATTTGTAAAGTGAAATACTTTTCCTTTTATGTCATTAATGTTAATTTTTAATTGTAATAATATTAAAACTTAAATTACAAACTTAAAAAATATAATAATAAAAAATTCCATGAACTATAGTTTGTCGAATAGGTGAAATCTCCTGAAAGGTTACTATCGTGAATACCAACTTTTAACACGCTCATATGTAAAGATTAGGTATTTATTGCAAATGTATGCCTATGTATTTTTAATTATGTTTTAAATTTTTGCTAAAAATGTCCAAACTTCAGGATGAAGCATTTAGTCAATATTCCTTATATTTGATTTGTTTGTTTGCTGTTTAATGCTCATTTGTCACATATAAGGGCTAATTAAAATGAATTAATGGTAATTTAAAAAACGCTGAAAATTACTAAAATGTTTGGTGATTCCTGCTGCAGAGTCTGCAACTCCAATTGGGATTGCCACCCTCAGTATTAGAAATTCTGCTATCTATCTCTAGAGTATCAGAGGTTCCACATATAAACTGCAGCATAGTTCCATACGATCTTATGATACTTCCCAAGAATGAGTAATCCCCGGTTGACAGATTGGTGTTTTCATACCCTCATGCATTCATATTCCCGATACAGTTAGAAAGAAACTTGTCAAGAATGAGTTTCCAATCATTGGTAGTATAGTGAGGGTTTTAGGATATTTTTTTTGTTATCTAACACTGATGGAGCTTCGAATTCCAAAACTATATCAATCATAATTCGCATGATTATATTTTCTGATGATCCAATCATGGAATCTGCAATAATTTCCTACATAGTTGAACATCTGTTTCTCTTAAGTATTCTCATCGGTCCTGTCAAGCCCTGACTTGTTAAATATTTCAATTTTCTTTTAAAAATACATTTCTATAGCTGTTTTTATGGCACTTGATAGCATTTTTCAATGATATAAAGCAGTAATAGATTGTGTAAGATAACGCAAATGTTATAGAAATGTTTATTTTGGATTTACAATAAATTTTGAAAAACACACAAGTAAAGAAAAATACATTTATTCATTAATCAATTAACAACAAGTATAAATTATCTTATTGCCAAATTCATAAATAAATAAATTATTCTTATTAAATAAGTTTGTGACAGTGGAAATTTTATTTATGTTCAATTAATGTTCTTAAATATTTAACACAATGCACGTATAAAAAGTTTCACAAACACATAAATGATATTATCTTAAAGAAAAATCTGAAACATACTAAATATATACATAAAATGAAATGAAAATATCTCAGCATGAAATATGACCTTGATCTATATACATAGGAAATTAATTTCTATTATTGTTACTAGGATGTTCAGAGAACAATGGAGAGTTTAAAAATAATTAATTATAACATTTATTTTAATAAATAAAATTAAATTTTCGCATAAATTACGTTATAATTAATAATGTAGATTTTTCTGATATAGATACGACATATGCGTCATGTGTTAAAGGCATTAAATTTGCAATGAGCTCGAAAAAAATATCGTACATTTAGTAGATGGGGAAAAAGTACATAAATGTAAATGTAAAAATATTAAAATTGTTAATGTTAATGTAAAAATATTAAAATTAGAATATTTATAAATTTTTAAGTAGTTAAATAATCATATTTTGATTAAAGTGTTTAATCTTTGACAATGTAAAATTAGAAATTTATTCTAGTAATAATAAATAAAATTATGATTTAACTGAGATTCAATGATAATGAGACAAACTTCAGCTGAGAAAAATTCATGTAGAAATAATAGATTATTATATGCTATTAATACTTGCAATAAAATTAAAATTTAATTTTATATATATCTTGTAATTTAAATATATAATAGCATAATTAAACTCGTATAATTTTCTCTTATTAAAGTTAAATAATTGTTTTACAAAAGCTGATTCAATAACCAATTGAAATCTCTGACTAACAGTAGATTTTGTTCTTATTCCTACCAAAATTGAAGAAAATGTTTCAAAATTTTGCTGCATTTTACGAATTGTTAACTATATCACTACACTATATATTAATTACAGCTCAAGTAATTATTATTGCATTAATTTTAACTAGATATACTGGACTTTAAATCCAATCGAAATGGCTGATACTGATATAGAATTTAGTGAGGAATTGTTTCACAACTGGCTATTTAACCAATCAAAATATCTTATTTAGATTTAATTTAAGTCAAAATATTTTATTTTAAAAATTTTCAACCACTTTAAGTTATTTTATTTGTATCAGCAAATAATACACAATTTTAAGTAACCTAATGCAGAAAATTATATAAGTCAAATTTAATTATACAAATGCTGCTTCATTTACTATTTTTCTAATTATTTAGTAAATTATTTCAATAATTTATAATTTTGGTGTATCGGAAATTATCAAAGAATACGGATTGTGTTTTAAAGTCTGCATTATTTTCTGAACCATCATGAAAATGCAGAAAATAAGATTTCAGATATGAAACAAATGATTTGTTAGACGTGTTCCATAACTAACAAAAAAAAAAAAAAAAAAAAAAAACACAATTATATGATACAACTAAAATTGACCAGGGAACTTTTAACTTTATCACAAGCTTTGATAAGCCGCTACAAAAAGAACTTATATAGTCAATCAGGGAACATCATAACTATATGTGCAATGTTTTGCACATCATTTGTTCAAGTTTGCGTAAGTAAGCTGAGTTTTATCACTTAAAACGCAGCTACCACAGTACTTTATGAATTGACAAATCTCATCAAAGGTTCTTCTTGCACCGCATTGTGCAGCCATTCGGAACAATCACTTTCCTCCATTGTTCCTCCAAAGTCTGCGGGTAAAATAGATTCATCGAAATACTTCTTAAGGCCATCATTATTCTGGTGAAATATAAACTGCAAGAAAAAAAGATGATAAAATGTTTAAAGAACAGCACATTGAAAAGTTTTATTTAACAGGCTTAATCAAATAAATTTCAGATCAGATAATAGTTGTGGTAATTGAGAACTAGTAGGATATATCCCCCAATTGGTGATCTTTGCACCTTTTTTTCGTCGCCAAATTGAACACATGTTTTTGGAACAGGAGATTTCCCAAAGTCGATACGCAGAACAAAAATGTCACAAGCATTTGCCACTTACAAATACCTTATATAGAAAAGTGACATAAAACACAAAAAAACATAACTTCGCAAAAAAAAAAAAAAAAATTGAAAAGCAACAAAAACTTAAATTGGCAACACTCTAATCAAAACAAAGGACGCTAGATTTGGCGAAAAATCTCTTGGGTGATATATCATACTTATACCGATAAACGTAACTAAAAATATGTTTCAGGGAATTTATTAAAGAAAATGAATCAAAAAAAATTTAAAGAAAAAGTATTATTAAAATGAACATTATTATTACTAATTAGAACTAATTAGTCACATATGAAGGGAATTCTCACCAAGCCTAGGTTTCTAAGTCTCTAACTAGAAACAAAAATTTTTATGAATACGTATAATTAATAAACTCAAATAATTTATTACAGCTTTTATTAGATTGAACAGAAAGTTAATAAAATTATTTAAAAGTAAAACTCTACAAAAATTATTAGACTTAATTTTAAATGGAGTTTCTTTAAACACTAATATAAATTTTTTAATAATTTTAAAAATTAAAGTCAACTGTTGTTATGTATTTGTATTAAAAGTAAAGTTTATGTTATTTTGCAGATATAATTACAATAAAAAATAAATTAATTGAAAAAATATTTGGCTAAATACATTTTAATTTTATTTTTAATACATATAATTTCATACTTCTGCGTAATAATCACATACCCTATTTAAAATGCTGAACATATGACTTTAATGAATTAACTAAACACATCTGAATTTGTAGCTAATGTCAAATACATAAACGATGCATAACTTAATATATAGCCAAAAAAACTTTAAAACTAAAAACATCCCTAATGTAAATATCAAAAAAGTGATACAAAGAGAGAAATCATGCTTTGTATTTATTCGCTTTATACAGCTTTTTATTAGTAGCGACTTCTATTGCTATTTTTTCTTTGCATTAAAAGTAAAATTCATTGGTACATTATCTGAGTTGAGAAAATGTGACATAAAAATATCACTGATAAATCATACATTTTCACTGATAAACGCGTGATTTATCAGAAGTTATAGTTTTCTGAATTACCAAGGAATTTAAATCCAAGTAAACACAAAGAAATACGTTAAATGTTTTTGGAGTAGCAAAAGAAATGTCATATCAAAGATTCCATTCCGAGAAACATGGAATGTTAGATGTCTGTCAGAATAACGATGTCTACAGACGATATTTGAAATATGATATCCTGTTAAATTTTCACCTAGACAGATGGACAGTGCTAAACTATTGCTAAAACAATTCCATTTGGAAAAAAAGTAAAGTGCCTCACTTAAAGAAAACGGAAATAAATTTTATTAGTGTGAGATGTTTTTGTATATTGAAGGCCAGTGGCTTAGATGTAACTCTTAGCGCTCACAAGGCACAGTTCCAAGGTTCGATCCTTGGAACTGGTTGGCAAGGTCCTTGGAAAGGTTTGGCAAGGCCAACTCAGCTTTTCAGATCTTCAGTGGGTCAATAAAACTGAGTATCATACATTCTAGGGAACTAATTACTTGGAGTTTCGCGTTAGGCTGATCACTTAACAGGGACATATGCTTGGCTTCCAAGGGCCCTTGGTCATGAAAACAGATATGGGCAAGGTAGGCCTTTGCCCTTATATCCATTTCACTGCATTATACTGCGGCATCTTGTACAATTCATATTTATAGTAAATAAACTTGAATGGAAACACTTGAAAGTGGTTATACAGCATTGAAGGAAATTCGCACTGTACATTTTGCGAAATCACGATTTTCTTTCATTATACGAGGCATAGACTGAACTTTATCAAAAGTTTAGTTTTATTTCCAAATTTTTGTCGTTAACTTCATAAACGCCTTATAAAGAAGATTAGTAGAAATCTCAATGTTCAAAAGGACCAAATATTAATAATCTTGCACAATATATATATATATATATATATATATATATATATATATATATATATATATATATATATATATGTATACATATATGTATAAATGACACTTTGATATATTTATACATTTCTGTCATAAACTAAAGATTTTTTGTACCCTAGATTAAAACTAATTGTTAAGCCATCAAACTTACTCGTTTTCTCAATTTTTCAGATAGAAATGGTTGCACTAAAGCCCATCCAGTCTTGAAAACAATTGAAGTGTTGACTACATGAAAGGCTTTGAATCTTCCAGGGAAACACTCCTGAAAATCAAGAAAAATTGATGAACAAATAACGAAAAATGTATAAAAATAGTTAAAAATTTATTTAAAATATCTTGCATTATGTGTGGTTTAAATTTCTAATCCAGTTTTATAAGTTCTTTTTTTTAAACCTAAATTATCTTACAAATTAAGAAACCTTCTTGTTATATTTTTTCCTCCAGCACTGAATTCTTAACAATGATTTTCCTAGCCCATTCCTAGATACATTATTTTTCCATACATTATCCAAAAATATCCAAAAATTATTCCATATTTATCCAAAATTCCATACATTATCCAAAAATACATTATTATTATACAATATGGCCGACTACCCAAACGCGTTTTATATACATTAAGAAATCAAATATTTACTTATATTTAATATTTAGAAGATATTTGAATAATGACATATCGTTCACGCAAAAGCATCATTAATTTCTTAGAGAAGATAAACAAATGTTGCATTATACAGTTAAATATTAGAATGCAATGTTAGAAAATTTCAAATCCAATTAAATGTAGTATTTAATAAGCTTTACATTTCTGAATATTTATATAATCAATTATTTTATAAAATATACTTAGAAATTATTTCTGAATTTTAATTCACTATACTAAGAATACTAAATGTTAGACACTATATTTTAATTTTTTCGCAATGTATTGCTATAGATTTCCTTAAAATTAAATTTTTGAATTTGGGTACATGCTGTTTTGATAACATAATTATTAATATTTTGGGTATTAAAATTTTCTTATGTAAGAACAGAAAAATTTTATAGTTTAAAACTTAAACTTTTCGAAAAAGAAGATGACTAAATTGACTGCAGAAATTTAATGTTAAATTACTTATTATGAATTTCATAATACTTATTATAAAAACATCACTTTAATTATTATTACTACTTTCTAGTTATAATTCATTTTAAACTAAACAAAAGAAATGAAGAACATCTTTTTGAAAAAAAAAGCTCTCTGAAAATAACATTAATTTTTCATACTTTCCTTTTATCTAAATAAACAAGACTGTATATGTTAAAAAAGTATCTTAGTTAAAAATGATATCTTATCTTATAAAAGTTATGTGGGTCCTACACTAGTCAAAACTCACAATTTCGAGAAAGGTTAAGAACCTTTATGTAGGTCAAGTAGTTTCCAGTAAATTTTATCAAATTACAGAGCAGTCTTTACTGGTATATTCTATAATAATTGGAGAATATTGTGAAAAATATTTTAGTAAACATCTTATTTTCTATAGGTTATCTGATTTCATATACTAGTTAAAGCATTATTTATTTTCTAAAATAAATAACGCTTTAAGATTACACAAGAAAAAATTAAAATTTTGATTAAAAAGATTAAACTCTTTAGAAAAAAGATTAAAATTTTGGTGTATTCTAGGGAATAAGAAAATATTGTTTTCAAATAGTTTAGAACATTCTAATCCATATCAATTCATTAGAAATATTTCATAAAATATACCATGATCCTTAGGGATACAACATTAAGTATATTCTTTTAAATAACTTCTTAGATTTATTACTAAAAGTGGTTCAGTAATTATAAATTTCTCTTATTATATATATATAAAGTTCAATTCCATTTACACTCAATTAATTTGTATTCAAAGCCTGAATTAATATTTGAAACTATAATTACTATAATAGAACTCCAATTATCTGAATCAACTGGGGCTGGATCCCATTCGGATAATCAAAAATTCGGTTAATTAGATTTTTTAAAAAATAGGTTTATTTTAATTATTTTACGCTGAAAATGAGAAAAAAAACTTTATATTAAAAAAACTTTTAATTAATTAAATGGAAGTCAACACTTTTACATTTTAAAGTACAAGTGTTGTAGATTAATACAATATAATATGCTTCAACTTGGACATTAAGGTCATCTTTCTTTATATTTTCAATAAATTTACCATCATTTGCAATTTGAAATCCATTGTCTGACTCTCAATCCATTTTCTTATATCTTCAGCACTCACTTCTGGACATCCAGGAATTTTCAAAAGGATGTTTCTGTATTTGACAAATAACACGTCATTTTCTCTTTTATCTCTCCTTTTCTCCTTTTTTTACATCTTTCTCATTTTCCAGTTCTTCTTCATTCTAATTTATTCGGATATTTGGAGCTCGGATAATTTGAGTTCTATTGTACTCGATTATGTCCAAAATTGAACTAATTTTACACTCTTACGCAGCTAACGAAGGCAATAATAAAATATTACAAACTATTTTTCTAAGGATTTAAGAGTTACATATAAAATAAATTATGAATTTTGCAGAAATGAACTGCAAAATTAAAATACTAATTGAAATAAGAATTGACTATCTTTAAATCTTGTTTTAATTGAAAAATTAATAAAATGTGAGAAAGATTATTTATATCAATAATTGTTACCAATTGTTACAGTGAATGGAAAATATTTAGCTTCATTTAGCAAGTTTTCTAATTTACTAATAATAATTAGCAATATTATAAAAAAATTATATTTTAAAAATTGAATTAAACTAATTGATGTGGCTCCACATACTTGTGTTCCGCTGTAAAGCAAGTAAATAATCTGAGGAGTGCAGAATCGAAGGTGCTTCAAGGGGTTGCTTTTGACGTCAATGATGACCTTGTAGCCATTTATTTGAGTCAGAGGATCCCAGGCGGAGTGGAAAAGATACAGAAACAGCATTCTTTTCACATCATCAACATGAACTTCAGCTGGATTCCAGTTATCTGAAAGTAATATAAATTTCTTTTTTTAAAAAAATGAAAACATAAAAAGTAATTTTTAATAAATTATATAAAGTAATTACAGAGTTTATAAATATGTCTCTAACAGGGGTGTTCCTAGGGTGAGCCGCCCCCGGTGTGAGAAAATAATATTACTCTCCTTACGTATTAACTAAAATTTCTTTAAAACACTTTAACTTTAAATGAAGCATCGAATCGCAGAAAATATTATAAATTCAGTTTATTTTATTTGCCATGCATGTGCTACAGACTCCTAGCAGCCACCTGTTGGAACAGCCCTGGTCACTGATGTAACAACAATCAAAAATTAAGGTATAAAATATTGATGCATCAAAATCTAAAATTCTCATAATTTATTAATCATAAATTACAATTTTTGTACTTGAATTTATTAAACCTATCTAATGCCTAAATAACACATTTTTAAAACACTAAAGAAACATTTTTAAAAAAGAAATTGTGATACGTTATATACATATAAGCTCTTATTTAAAAATAGCTCCAAAATCATAACAAATTTATTCGAAATTTAGATAAGAATATATATATATATATATATATATATATATATATATATATATATATATATATATATATATATATATATATATATATATATATATATATATATATTAGATTACTGTTATTCTTGTTATACATTAAACTTTAATGTTTTTTTAAATTTTTTGATAGTTTATTTAATATATTGTAATTCAAAAGTTTCAGAAATAATGTATTATCCTATAATAATACTTGTTCAGATTTTTGAGAACACAAAATTTCTAGTTAATTTCAATTAAAGTACGTATTTTATATAATCCTATTTATGATGGCAGAAATACTATAAAATATATGCTTAATATTAAAGCGAATTTTATTTAAAGAAAACAACAAAAAAGGAACAGATAAATAAAAAAAGAAGTAAGCAATAATTATATATTTTAGAAAATGCACAGAATAAATAAAATCTTCTTTTCCTTCTAAAATAAATTCATTTCATAACAGACTTTTAAATAAAAATTAATTAAGATAAACAGCATGCATTTTCTATGCATTTAATAATAAGGTTCTTCTTTTCATTCGTTTTTATTGAACTTAAATTTTTTATTAAAATTCATTATTCATTGAAAAATAGGAGAAACATTTATCAAGATGATGAATTCTTAGACTTATGTTTCATATTTGTGGTCCATTTTAATATCTTGGTAACCGGTATCACATCTGAGATATCGCAGGTTGTGTCACTTTGTCCACATGGGTAAATCGCACTCGCAACAATTCCCACACTTCGATTTCCCGGCGAAACGCGGCCGACGATAGGAATTCCAGGGGATTTTAAATCATCTTCTTGTGTATTCTTTTGAATGAATCCAGATCACCTCGCAACAACATCCCAATCAAAGTGTAGCTATGCTCAGATTTAGGTACACAAAAATACAAAAAAAAAAAAAAAAAAAAAAAAAAAAACTAGTGGTAAGTAATGATACAATGAATTTTTATATTTTGTAATATAAAATAATTTACAGAGAATGTTATTTAAATTACATAACAACTCTTTATTCTTACAGTCATTTTAGTGTTATGACACAATAGATAGAATTTTGTAAAATTCAGCTTTTGTAGTTAAAAAATGAAATATACAGAGTATTTTTAATTAATTTTATAAATAGATACAATTTAAAATAAATTTGGTTCAACTACTCCTAGAGTCATACAAATTTGAATATTTTGTACTTTAATATATTGTAATAATAGCATAAAATATTATAAGACATAAATTAAATAAATTTATAATATGGAAATTTAATAAACTTAGCATAGAAAACTTTCAGTTAAGATTACTTAATTAATTTGCTTAATTTTTTAATTAACTAAGAAAATTTTAATTTAACTTCTTAGTAATTTCTGTATTTAAATTATAATTCAATTTACTCAATACGAAATAGTAATGCTATAAACATACAAAAGTTATATTTATGATATAAAATCGAGCTGAAATAATATTTTATGGGCTTAACTCTATAAAAATATATTCATAAAAATAAAGTACATACAAAAATTATATGCTGGTTATATTATAACTATTTTATAATTGTGAAAAAAAGTACTTACTTATGTGTACAGTTAAAATTGCGCAGCCATCGGAACATCTGTATGGTAAAAATACCAATGCTTTATTTTTTATTAATTTCACCATAGAATCGTAGTTCATCATAGTAGTGAAGATGTTTGGATTTTTGGCCTTAAAACACATGCATTTTTTTACCAGGTTGAAAGCATTAGGGATGTTAAATTTTCTGGCTCTCAGAAACAAAAGGAGGAATTCATCTGTAGTGCGACAGGTAAGACCTTTTTCTTCTGTGGAAAAAAAAAAAGGAGTATTTTAATATAAAACTCATACTATAAATCATTTCATAATGAAAGTTGAGCTAATAAATTTTAGTCTTAACATAAAAATTTTAATTATTTAGCTTTGATATCATGTACTAGACAGCCTATTGGTGAGGCCTTTTGATGTCCTGTGCGTAAATTTCTTTTTGGGGATACTTTTCATAGATAGTGGCCCGTACTGAAGCGTCACATCGTTAAGAGACCCAGAACATCATGCACTTACTTCGATAAATGTTCATGTATAAAGGCAAAGCGAAATATCTCTCTCCCTTTGTTAGTTGGAATCGAACCTGGGACCTTACCCTCTGGAAAATTATAAAGATTGCTTTCTGAAAGGATTTTCCATAGATAATGGGCCATATTCACTTGACACAAGGGAGAAAACCCTGAAAAATCTCAAATATCCATCCCAACATACATGAACGCAAACAGTGGCTGGGATCGAACTTAGTACTTCACGTTCTGAAGAACACTGCCCTAGTACTTGCCCATGGTAAGTCAAAGGTTATTAAGTTTTGATACCACGTGAAGGAAAATTCTAGGAACGAAGGGAATTTTAAGGTATTTTAATATTCACCTCATAAATTGTCTCCTGAGAGAACTTTTTATAGATAATAGAAATAATTATTCAGTATATCGGCATTTCTGCAGTGTTTACTATCTTTAAAAATAGTAAGCAATAGTATTTTTAAAAGAGTATTAAAATAAATTATGTTTATAAAAGTGTTATAAGGGATTAATGCTGCTCAAAAAATTTAAAACATTGGCGAGCTTTTTTAAAATTAACAAAGACTTATTTTATCAAGTTTAAATTCTCGTTTACAGCTCTTATTTCTATTTATGCATTTTACAATACTCTTCTTGTATTGGTTTTTGGGAAATACTTCCTACATGTAAACACTGGTTCTTAACTTATAAAATAGGTTACGTTTCTATATATTTTTTTCAGAGTATCGTTTTTCTGGGTATTTTCACTGATAATGGCATGAATTCTGGGTCAGAATGAAAAAAAATTTGAAAATTCTTCAACGGCTATCTCGAAAGATGTGGATTCTCTCTGCCAGCACACACACAATATCTGTCGCTGTTTATCATCCATCATTAACATCTGGTAAATAACATCGATAATAGATGTGGACAAACTAAAAACATCTCACTTCTCAAACTGTGATCTTATCAATAGGCCACATATAAAATTACTTTTGCTTATAAAATTTGATATCGCTTTGTGGATTGCCTTAAAGTCTTGCAAGGCTTTTAAATGTAGCCATCGCATATAATTATCTTGCCAAAAATTTTTCATAGGTAATGGGCAGCATTCTATTGTTCAGGCAAAGCAAGGCTTCAAGTGAAGCATTCAAGCAAAAAAACTGGAAATTTTCGAAGCAACTTCTACGTCAAATTCATAAATTTAAAACATAAATGCAACATCCTTTCCCACTGTTCAGCAATGACTAAGATTGAAATAAAGTTTCTCATTTCAAAGAATCATACTACAAGGCAACAAATGCGTGTAAATTTATAGTAAGAAATCTTAATTAAATTTATATTTTTACACGTTATTAATTTTTTTAGTTTTAGTATTAATTGAATCAGCATTAAAATAAATTATTGATTCATAATATTTTGTAACTGATATGAAAAGGGAATAAAAATTATTAAAATTTTCTAGTTTAAATTTGTTTCAGCAAAACGAATTAATGTAAATTAATTTAATTCATTTGATTTCTAATTTCAATTGATTAAATTCCAATCCCTTTACTTATGGTGAGAAAAATGACATCTCTGGTGGTGCCATCTATCGGAGGAGTTCAGAGCAAGATCGTACTTTAACCTTCGCGGTGCTCTGGTTAAAAGAAAGACGCACAGGACTTAAATTCGAGTATCCAACGGAATAGCGAACTTGGTTTGGACCAAAGTGTCATAAGTAACATCAACAACAAACTGACATAGGAATAAAAAGTAAAACTTACTTAAGATTATTTCTTTTAATTTTTTGATCGCTAGAGATCTATTTTCTGGATCTTCCTTCAGTTCATCTTCAGCTTTTTTCAAGAATTTTGATGGAATGTAAAAAGCTTCAAAAGGCAAATTATCGTTGGATGAATTTTTCGTTATTACCATTTTGCTGATGTACCTGAAAATAAACTACATTGAATTAATATCCTTTGGTTCAATAATTAAAATTTATGGTAACTTTTGTTTTGGTTGTTTAAATAATTTAAAATACTGTGAAGTTCATCCTCAGTTATTACTTTATTTAAAAGAAAATATATGGTTATATTTTTATAGATATATCTCTATTTATCAGAGAAAAACTCACTTGAAAAGCTTTTTATTTTAGTTAATATAACTTTTCAAATTACTTAAAAATTTACTGTCTCAATCACTCACAAAAATTACTTTATAACTTAAAATGAAACTCACCCCTCCAAAAGTATCTTAAATTGAGTATCTTTGGAATATATATAGTTTTGCAAAGGAATTGTATTGTAATTTCTGAGTAATTCTGAACAGGAGAATTTGTTAGATATCAATCAGTGATCAATATCAACAACATTGATGACTGGTTTATTTCTAATAATATTGAAAAATAAATTAATGCATAAGCATTTCAAATGTGATTTCATTTTTATGGAAACTATATATTTTTGAATTATAAGTTTAACTTTTAAACAACTTCACATTATTATTAACTGAAAATGATTGCGTAAATAATTTCTATGATAATAAATATATGAAGAAAAATTCCTTTAATTCATTATTTTGGAAAAATAAATTTCACTCTTAACAATAAGAAGAATTTCGATACATGACTTGTTTTTTTAAGAATTTGTTTTTATTAACATACTCAAATTAACATAATTTATGCGAAAAAGTTTTTTTCGTAAATTTTGGTTCAAAAAATGAATTCTAAATGTTTCTTTGTCAATTTTTAATGAAAAATATTCATGATGATTACAAAATAAGCTTCAATTGTTCCTCATAATTAAATTTATTAAATTTCTCTCAAATAATATTTTTTCCTATAAATAATATCAAACAATGTGAATTTAAAGTGAATAGGTTAAAAATAATTGATTTAAATTAATAACGCAATAATAGAAAGCATAAGACTTGAATTGTTTGCAAACAATAGATGGTAAATAAAAAAAGTTACAAAGACATTTAAAAAGGTTTTACTCCATACATGCAATCGTAAAATAAAATTATCTTAAAATACAACTTCTTAACATATTACAACCTATTCTATCATTCCTCAATCTAGCCTTCTACGGTTTTCAATTAATGCGCAATTTTCCATTTATCTCGTGTAATTTAATGCTCCATTTCCAGCTTTAACTTGGAAGATTACAATCTTTCAACAACAATAAGGAAACATCTTGAAATTTCTGTTTATGTATGATACAAAAAATGAAGGTTGTTAAGAAAAGTTCCCTTGAAGTACAAAATTATATTTTGTTACTCAAAGTGTAAATATGGTCAAACATGGAATGAATACTTAAAAAATAGAGATGTATTTTGCCAATATTACCAACTGCATTAGAGTTGTCTTTAAGCGATGTTTTGTTATAATCATTTCTGATAAAAAGAATAAAAGTATAGAAATATAATAATAATCAATAAAAAATAATAACAGTGCCGCCCAACTTGTCTAGTGGTCAGCGTGCCTGACTGCGGATAGGGAGGTCTTGGGTTGAATCCCGGTTCGGGTATGGATGTATTTTCTCTCTCCTGTATTTGACTTTTCCTTGTTGTGAATGGTTGCCTATCCTATAAACGGTTACTTATGGCATGTGTGTACTGAGGAAGTCGGACTCCACACCAAATTAAGGTTCAGATGGAAAAGTGGAGCAGCTCACCCCATAATGCCAGCCTAGCTGGCACACGACAACAAAAACAACAAAAGAATAAATGTATTTCCAACAAAAAGAATAAAAGAATTTAAATGATGACACAATTATTTCCACTTAAAAGATTTATCGAAAGCGTTTCCTAAAAAATACTTCTAAATACATTTAAATGTATTTTTAAGGAAAAGAACAAACACCTTCACTTTTATAAATAAATTACAAACTTATTTTTGATGGTTTTAGAAACAAGTAAAATTTCTAGAAAATTTATTTGTAAAGTAAATTGTTTTGCCATTCTATTAATATAAAAAAGTTTTAAATTAAAAATACTATTTATACAATTTAGAATAATTAAAAAGAACAATTCTATTAGTACAATTATAAAGAATTATATAAAAAATGAATTATTTTTTTGGAGTAAAATATTCCCTATTTTTTAAATAAAGTATCACTTAAATTTGTCACTGCTGCAGTACTCGGATCTGTGATTTATATAAATATGTATAAATAATTTTAGAAAGTATTGAATGTAAAATTTGTTTTTATTTTCAGTTTAATTTTCACTGCAGTTTTTTCCATATAATTTAAATAACTTTTAACTATATTCACGCAACGTAAAATGCAATTTATAATTTGTTTATTACTACAATATATATAGAATGCCCTTTCGCAAAATACATTTAATACAAATTTATGGCGCAAAATAAAAATACATGTATTTCTTGTTAATTAAAAGAATAAATACTGTACAGAATTTGTATTTTATATCATTTTAAGTTAATAATCATTCTTCCATTTCTAAATGTGTAAAATATAGAAGAAACTAGTAAAATTATACAGTAAATCTTTATTTAGGTAATTTTCAAATGAACAAAATAGAATAAGGATAACTGGTCTCAAACAGTAAATTAAATTATAGTGTGGGAATTCTCGCTAGATAGTAACGGCATATTGATTTGAGGGTCAAAAAGGAAGATAAGATAAATCTTTATTTGGGTGAATATCCAGAAAAAAGGAAATATCTACTTCCCCGTTTTTAAAGTGAAGGAAGACAGCACTCAATTTTTCATTCGCTGGTCAAGGTTGTAGGTTACTTCCTTTGTCTTAACTGATCACAGAGTTAGTCTACGTTCTTGCAGTTGAAACGCGAGTGTGATCACAAGGAAAAACGTGTGCAACCTTGAATAACTGAGAAATACTTTTTCTTCTTCCGAATCACGGACGTACGTGGATAGGATTTTGAACGAACAAGTGGTTGGTTCATGGTTAAACTAATTAAAAAGATTTATTTCTAGAAAGTATTAACATTACACTGTTTTTTTCCATCAAAACTTGTTTTACAGTAAACTTCATTAATATTATATGTAAGTATCATAAAAGTTTATATTTAATGCTACAACGCACACTTTGTTTTTCCTGTAAGTTTAAATCAGAAGTATAAACACAATAAAATATATATACAAATACTGTTATAAACTTGATTACACGATATATTTGATTTCGAAACATAATTTAAAACATTTTGCAAATTTTTGGAATCTTAAATTTTAAATGAATTATAAAAGGAAGACTGTAGATAAGTAATTACAAAATTAATTACTTTAAATTGAAGCAAGTATTAAAACATCCTTAAAATTAAAGCACTCATGCTTAAGAATGCGAGGATTATGATTAAAAAATTATTCTAATACCTATTAATTTGCATGTTATTATATAGTATATAAATATGAAAATCAAAAAGCCTTTATCATAAAATAAGGCATCAAAATAATGAATGCAAGAAGAAGAATTTTATATTATAGAGTAATTGTATTAGATTGTGTGTGTGGGTTGCTTTATGAGAAAGTTTTATGCTCGAAAAAAGGTTGGTGATAAAAGCTGCTGATTTATTTGATTTAAGTACACTTATTTTAAATTCTTCTTGTGTATCTACGTCAAAGAACTTACATTAATTTCCAATAAAATGTTTTTGCACATGTAATATAAGGAGGAGTAATTGAGGACTTTGATATGATATCTAGTTATACGAACAGGAAATTTTTTAAAAGTTTAAATTTGAAATATTGCCCTTATAATAGTCCTGTTGCAGAATGATTATCATAGAAATTAAAAAAAATTCATTGATTTTTTTATAGACTACACAAAACTTTATTTTTATTGTTTGGCCGTTACCTTGTATCATAATCAAAATTCCGTGTCAAGTGTGATTAAGGACATAAAAAAATTGTTGTCTAAAACGTAAAGTGTAATCTTATTATATAATTATTTTTAAAATTTTTATTGAGTTTAGAGTAATACAGATTTGACACTGAATCTGAATTTATGGTCTCTATAAAACAATTATACTGTCGTTTTAAAGTATCATAATCGAATATACTTATATATTTTATGTAAAAGCTTGATATTAGACATCATTTTTATATGGGTCGTTAAAAATATTGTTATCTTTTGGAACTTTAATTCATATTTCATAAATAATATGCTACATCTTTAGATCACTTACCTTGTATCATCATCAATTACAAAACCTGATATCAGACATGTTAATGATTAGCAAAAAAACTGTGTGTTGCAAGAAATGTAAAGTATAACCTTACAACTTAACTTTTTTATTAAAAAATATTCTTAGCATTTTTAATAAATTTTGTGTGTATACATTTCTCTTGGAACTTTATTTCCTTGTCCGTATGTGACTTTCTTCATTTATAAATTCCGTTACCTTGTATCATAATCAAAAAAACACGTGCAAGGTCTTATTCAGACACATTAACGTTTGAGAAGAAAAACTATGTTGCAAGGCACGTGAAGTTTAACCTAATTATTTAATGATTTTAACGTTCTTCAATTTCCCCTTGAATCGGGTAAAATAAAGATTTTCCATTGAATTTTATTTAATGGTCTACTTAAGATACACTTTATTTGCTAAGTCATTCATTAAATCAAAATCATAAGTACAGCAGAGCCAATGTCAAATATTTAAGATTAGAAAGAAAATTATATTTTAATCGCTTAGTACTATATGTTTTTACAGTCTGATGTTTTCTCATATATTGTTTACAGTTTAGAATAATTGGTTCTGATTCACTGTAGTAGTTTTAATTTGCAAATATACATAGATAAGAATTGAGAAATACTAGTTTTAACTTTTGATTATGTAACCCATCAATATAATGCGCTTGTTCCTTATATGTTTGTCGGAACTAAAGATGTACTTTATGCTTCGCACATTAAAGCTTGCAATTTTGATTAATGGGCAAAATATTTAGGTTATTGATTTGAAAAATACAACTGGTTATTTGTTTTTGTACAAAATTAATTTAATCCAAGAAATTAGCCTAATAAGTATAAAAATATGGAAAACCGATTGCATTAGGATTCACATTCCATTTTTGTTGCAAACTGTATTATACATTATTTTCGACGCCACTACAGGTACTAAATTTAAATTAAGAAAGAATATGTAGGCATATAACTATGCGAACTGAACTCAAAATTAATGTTATTAAGCAACTCGTTCTTTTCTTCCTTTGAAAATAAATACTATTAAAGCTTGGAATATTTTCAAACTAAATGCGATATTTGCACTTGAAAGTATTATTTTAATTAATATTAATTAAGATTAAGCTTTGTTTAAATAATTTATGTTAAAATATTCTTAATTATTATAAATTCTTAACTTATTTTAAGTTAAGGAGTCAAAAGAATTTACGAATCATCGAATTATGAATTTCCGGTCACAAATATTCTTATAAAGCAATACAAAAAAAAAAAAAAAGCAATTATGTAAAAAAAATTCTAACAAAAGGTAAAATTTGTATGTCTTTTAAACAAAGCACCTTGAAGTCAGTATTTAAATGTATCTTAGAAAGGTAAATTAACAAACAAAAATTCTATCCATTTAAAAAATTGTAAATTGTTTTCTTCAGTGAACAATATCTTATACTCTAAATGTTTTGCTTATGGTAAATACATTTCATTACTAAATCACTTTTATCATATGGTAAAACATTTATGCAAATGAATAAAATAGGAACTTTTAAATAAAATATTCATGTCTTTTTTAAAAAATTTCAGAAAATATACCGTTAATTATTGTTATTAAACAACAATTAATGCGATATTTCTGCTAACTAATGGATTCCATATTTAGCAGAAACTAAACATTTTATTAGATACTAAAGTAGCGCGATTGGTTTATTTACTTTTATTATTTAATTCCCAATAAATTATCACACATCGCTAATTTCTGAAACTATATTTAAATATAAGAAAAAAGTAAATATACTAATATTGAATAAAATCAATAAAATGTCTAGTTCACAATTAGGCAATATGTTACCCATATTATTCGCGAATATGTATAAACATAATTTATTAGCATTAATTAAGATAATGTTAAATAAATGATTCAAAGAAATCAGAAATAACCTCAGTTTCTCAATGAAAAACTATTAATCTAAGATTTTTAAACTTTAGTGACATATTAATTAATTATTAAAATATTATTACCACATTTCGAATACACAATATACGTAAATAACCAAAATTATTAAATCAACTATCAGAAGCGTATAGATATTCAAAAATATTAACAATTTAATAAAATTTAAAAAAAATCTCGAAAACTTATAAGAATTCTCCTTAAAATATTCTAATTTTTATTGAAAGCAATTTTTTTCTGCTTAATTTTCATTTATTAAATATTATTTTAAGTACAATATATTAAATATAAACAAATTTTTTTTAAAATTAATAAAAAAAGAAGAAAACTTACCTAAAAAACTACAAAACAAAGTTTGTTTCTAGAGTGGATCTTCAGCATCGAAGGGAAAAGGAACAGAGTCGAATTTCAACAGAGCAGAAAACTGTTCTGAGTATCACTATACAGTTGAATACTGGACATACACTGCCCAGTGGCTATTGTGTATGTTTGCCTTTTCTCTGGTGGGTGCAGTATTTATAGTGGGACCGCCAAAGCACGTGTGAAACTCGTTTTTACGAGAAAAAAGAAGAATAAAAAATAAAGACGTCCCACAGAAGCTGTTGTGTGATTGGTCTCACAATCTAATGACGTCACGGTGCAATCCGAAGGTTGTTTGGTGATTTCATCCATAACACCACGGCGAGGGAGACCCGGTTATCTTTTAACCTCAAGAGGAGGACTTGTGTGTTTTTGTTTGAAGATTTATTTTTCTTAATATTGCTCAGAGTTGAATATTAAACATTTGTTGTTTTGATTGAATTAGTATGTTTTTAAAATTCTTTAATATTAACAAATAGAAATCTAATGAGGGATCTTTTTTAAATTATTTTACATATTTATACAGATACAGACATTTATAAAATATATAACAAATATTACAGAAATGGGAAGTTAACTTAGATTTTAAAATTCAGTTGAAACGAATGATAACGATTGTTGATTTCTGTATATCCTTGATTTGAAATTTGAGGCTACTTTTTTGTAAAGTCTAAGCTCATTTTTTTCCATTTTTAATTTTAAATATTAATATTAATATATTTAATATTAATATTTAAAATTAATTTTTATAAATTAACTTAATATTTAAATTTAATAATTATTTTAATTATTAAAATGCAAAATTTTATATATTAATATATTTTATTTACCGAAGAAATAAAATGACTGTATTATTTTGTATAGAAAGTTTTTTGCGGGTATATAGATAGTGCATAAAATTGTGCATTGTGTGCATTTCCGTTTGTTAAAGGTGAAATAATTATTATGCAAAATTACTTGCTTGATAAATTATAATTGTTATTACGGAACAACTTGCTTATTAAATAATAAATAATATCCCCTGAATGATAATTTTATACTTTATAACATTTATATTATTACTTTAGAACATTTATACAGTGGAGATTACTTACAGAAAAATGTTTTATAAAAACACCATTTTTTTAAAAAAATTATTTTTTTATAAAATATTTATTCTGGAATATTTATTTAAAATAACAATGTTCTAAAATTTTCTATATTAACTGAAGTTTTAGAAAAATAATTATCCAGTATACACTTAAAGCTATTTAAATAAAGTTTATGTATATACAAATATAACAGCTTGTGGTTCATTATTTTTTCTTAATTAGGTAATTTATGAACTTTTTGCTATCAAAATGAATTCCACACAAACAATTTAAGACAACAGATTAAGAAAAATTTAAAACACTGATTAAGAAAAATTAAGTATAAAAAACATGTACTGACAAAATTTCAAAACATTATAAATAAATTGGTATTCTGATTGATTCTTTCATACACATATTTCTTCTATACAATTTAAAATACAAAGTTTACTATTAGAAAGTTTTAAATCATACATTGTGATTAGCAATTTTTTAAACAACACATTACGATTAGCAACATTGAATCCCACACCGTCATTAGTAAGTTTTGAAATTCACAAATTGATGCCATAAATACTTTATGTTACGCATTCATATTTTCAAAATTAACATCCGTGAATAATAATCTTTTGGAGAAAAAAAATTATAAAGAAAACAGTTCTTAATGTGAAACTAATAGCAAAGAAAAAGAAAATAAAATGAAAATAAAAAAATGCAATGAATATTTATGTATATACATATATTTACGAGACACACACACACACACACACACACACACACACACACACACACACACACACACACACACACACACACACACACACACACACACACACACACACACACACACACACACACACTATATATATATATATATATATATATATATAACCAAAAGCACAAGAATATATAAGAATTTTAAGTTTTAAGTTTAGCAATACATTTAGCGCAAAAGCAGCTGGATGTATTGCTGACTTAAAACTTAAAATTTTTATATATTCTTGTGCTTTTGGTTATTATATCTAACTTTGCATATATATATATATATATATATATATATATATATATGTATGTATATATATATATATATATATATATATATATATATATATATATATATATATATATATATATATATATATATATATATATATATGTATGTATATATATATATATATATATATATATATATATATATATATATATATATATATATATATATATGTATATATATATATATATATATATATATATATATATATATATATATATATATATATATATATATATATATATATATATATATATATATATATATATATATATATATATATGCATATTGTTTCGAAAAGTTTGCTTTTTATATTAAGTATTAATCCAACAAATTACAACACCTTTCTGGGATTCATTGCAAAGGAACTCGTCAAACGCTGATTATGGTGTTGTCTTCCCCCCACCCACAAAATTTTAGAGGTGAATTGAAAATTGTTTTTCTTAACTTCTTATCACCTGATTCGTTGAGACTAAGTCACTATCAGAGAATATTATCAGAAACTGTGTTCCCGTCAGAATCCAAGAGCACAAATGATATTTCTCAACTGTTTACTATTTCGTCTTGTTGTCCACACTATACTGAGCACGTACCCTAGTAAAGGGCAGACAATGACACAGAAAATATCCTGAAAATAACGAATTAGTAAATTCTAATTTAGAGATAAGTAACATTCTTGAAAGGATATGATTTTAAATCCATCTAATATTCAGTACCAAATTTTTTAGTTAATGTATTAGAATTTTCATAATATACATCTTTCTAATAATTATATTAAGTTTGATAGCGAATATACAAAAAACATTTTGATACCTCAATGAGCATAAGTTTTAGATCTAATATTTGCGATTGATATTTACATATTAAAGAAGGTAAATTCATTAAATCTAACCCAAACATCTTATCCCATGACTGTAAATTTATAAAATATATCGACGATCTTTTAATTAATTTTATCCTACAACTATACAATACCTCAATAATCAGCAATACCCCAATGAGCACTAATTTTAGTTCTAATTTTTGCGATTGATATTTACTTATTAAAGAAGATAAATTCATTAAAACTAACCCAAACATCTTAACCTATGACTGTAAGTTTATAAATTATATCGACGATCTTTCAGTTAATTTTATCCAACAATTTTCAATCACTGGAATTTACCTAAGCGTTTTAAAAATTAAGAAAACTAATTTTGATAATCTTAGTGTCCATTACTTAAATATCAATATGGTTATTAAAAATAATACAGGGTGACAACTTTATCCCGTTGACAAAAAAATATTGTATTCAACTAAAATCATGGAATTTATTTTCAAAAAACTAACTTTACTTAAGTCATTTGTTACTTAGATACAACATATTCAAGTATTTTCAAAATGGCACCCTTGGGCAACGATATAAGGCCTTAAACGTCGCGTAAAATTTTTTGCAATGGGCCGCAGTTCATCAGGCGTTAATTCAGCCCATTCCTTCTTAAGAATAGCCTTTAGGCATTCCCAAACTTAGATGTGGCTTAGAGAATACTCTTGATTGCAGAATAGACCAAACACTATGGTCTATTGGGCTTAAGTCAGTTGAATAGGGGGTCACATTCCCACAATTTGAATTTCCTTTAATCCAGCATCAAACACAAAGAAAACACTTATTTGCCGTCGTTGGTTTGGCATATTATTTCAAACAAGGAACAACCTATTTATTTTACTAACATTAAGATCTCTTAAGTAAATGAAATTTTTATAAAAAGTGGTGGACATGAATTAAACCAATCAAAAGCAGTACAATGTCAACAGTCTAACTTGTCTTGTCAACAGTATAAAGTTGTCACCCTGTCTTTACTTATTATGAAAGGAAAGGCTTTAATATCAGAATAATTAAATTTGTTAATAGGAACTTATTCCTCTTAAAGATTTTTCTCCCCTTCTTCTTCAATGAAAAGACAGCCCAGGATGGGCCCTTGCCTTCCTCAGAATCAAATTCCAAGCTCTTCTATCCTTGGCCATGTGGACATCCAGTTAGTTATTTTTAAAATTATTAAGTCTGTTTCCAAACAGTCTACCCAGCTAAGTTTAGGTCTTCCTCTTTTTCGGGTGCTGAATAGTCTGACCGAGAAGATTTTTCTTGTTGCACAATCCATTCTGCACAGGGGTTCTGCCCATTTAATTGTTTGGCTCCTTATATATTTTACTGTATCTAGTTTTTTAAAAGATTTACAGAGTTCAGAGTTAGTTCTTCTTCTCCAGACATTGTTACATTTAATGCCACGAAAAATACTTCTCAAAAAATTTCTTTCAAAAAGAGAAATGATACTTTTAACTTTTTCTGTCATTGCTTTAGTCTTAGCAGAGTATATAAGAATAAATATGATTAAGCTTTTGTAAGTTAGAATCTTCGTTTTTCTGCTAATGAAATTAGACTTTAAATATTTTTTGAGACCGAAATAACATCGTTATCTCTCATCTGTGACTCTAGTACTAATCTCAATCAGAGCGATTTTTTGCTAATATCATTATTAATAAAATTAAAACTTATTCGATTTAATTGTGACTTCAACGTATTTATAGAAACTACTCAATCTTTTATGCTAAATTTAGTCCACAATTTAATTTGAATTTTTTTCATAAATTTTTATTGCAAAATCTTTTAATAAAATTATAATTAAATCAGTTAAAAAAATTATATCGAATTTTTTTACCAACTGATTAATGTCCAAATTGCTCCGTTAATTTAAAAATATTTAGACAGAAAACTATGGAATTTTGTTAATAAAGCCCAGTCAGGAAAGATTCATTTTTGATGTTAGCCATTTTCTACTAACCCTAATAATTAAGGAAATATATTATTTTAATTTCAAAAATTAAGGGTTTTCTATTTGTTTCTTCATTTTGTAAATTTAGTAAATCTCAAACAATTCTTTCTTATTTTTTAATTTTCACACTGTGGTCAATGAATTCTAGAAAAGTTTAATTGTTACACTACAATATTCGTTTTATCAATTTTATATTTCAATTACTATTATTCCTCTTTTTTATGATTTTAATCTTAGAGATCTGCATAATTTAATAAAATTCAATATTTCCAGTTTAAAATGCTGCTTCGCCCATAAAATGCCATATACTTCAATCGTTTGGTAAGAGAGTCATCTAACTTGTATTTTTATTATCTTCTTTTCTTTTCACGAATAGCTATTAAACTTCGCCTTATCAGTATTTCCTGGTAAGATATAACTTTCAATTTCTTTTATTTTTTAATTATTTCTAATACGCATTCCATGTTTTAGAGTTTTATAAAATAATAACTTCGCTGCTTATAATTAACGTTTTTTAAAAAATTTTACACCCCAAATATGGTTATGTTTTCGTAATTTCTTTTTCGTAATTTTCGTTTTTATTTATGAATTTTAAATATTAATTGATTCTAATTTTTCTTTCGAATGCTTTAGGAAGAGTTCATTTTCGTATTATTTATCCTTTAGAATCTTTACACAAAAATATTCGAAAGGCATTCCCTTTGTTTCCGTGATGAGAAGGGATAAGTTATATTTTTTTCGTTTATCCTAATTTTTTTTATTCGCAATTCCGTACAGTTTATAATATTTGATTTTACTTGTTTCATTAACTTCTAATTATTTTCCTTTGTTTTTTAATCTATTATTTAGTTCTTATTAAGTGGTCAACGTGCCTGACTGCGGAAAAGGAGGTCCTGGGTTCGAATCCTTGTTCGGACATGGATGTACTTTCCCTCTCTATCTATCCTGTCTTTGTCCTTTCCTTGTATGAATGAGGTGTGAATGGTTGTCTACCCTATAAACGGGTCCCTATGGCATGTGTGTTAGCAAAGTCGTACTTTCACCTACATGATGCTCTGATTAAAAACGAAAGACGCTCCCAATTGACTTAAATTCGCATAGCCTTAGCATAGCGAGCTTGGCTTGTCCAAGTGTCATTAGTAACAACAACAACAACAGTTCTTATTAGAAACTTTTTTAATTTCTCAAAAATTTTTTGTTTCCATGAATTAAATTATGTCATTACACTTAGCCATTTACGTTCTGTATTTATTTTGCAATTTTACTTGGTTTGAAATTAAATAATTAAAAACATTTAAAAAATTATAAACTATTCATATTTTTAGCAACATTTAATGTTTTGTTTATACTGTTTGCTTATCTTCAACTTTATATTTGTAATTTTGCTGTCTTGTTTACTGTTTATTTTGGTTTTTCGTAGTTATGACTTATTTACGGTTTGGAATAGTTTAGACTATTGTCTTTGGCCATTGCAGAAAAGCCATACTTTGTCCCAATTTAGCCAACAATCCCTGATAAATATGTCTATGTTAGTATTTTATTTCCTTTTCTTTTACATTTCGTTATGTTTATTTAATTTAATTAATTTTAATAACATTTTTCAATTTTTTTAACATTTACTTCTATTATATATATATATATATATATATATATATATATATATATATATATATATATATATATATATATATATATATATATATATATATATATATATATATATATATATATATATATATATATATATATATATATATATATATATGATAGATATAGATAGATAGATAGATAAATAGATAGATAGATATTATGTGATTTCCATAATAAATTCGCACAAATTAAGATACGAAGGAAATAGCTAGCACACATCACTGTCCCCAAACATTGAGACTTGTGCTATGACAGTTGTCATACTAGTTGAGGAAAGCTTATAAAATGAAAGTTTTTCGAAAAAAATTCTGGTTGAGAAATTTTGAAAATGTATTTTATTCAAGACTGAAATTACTTTTATGTACTGAAAAAAACAGTACATTTTTATATGGTTTTATTTTGTGGATAAAATCATGTAGACTATATTATAAAGTGTGTTGCGACATTAAATTATATATTTAAAAAAACTGGAAAAGGGGAATACTTGGTAACAAAAATGACTACAGCATATTATATATCATAGCAACCTTTCAAAACTCATATTTCGTAATACAAATCCTGATTTAATTTAGAATATAAATCGTCGAAATTTGTCATGTCATAGCTTTTATATTTTTTGCTATGAAAATGCTTTATTTGAGGATTTAATATCAAAATTATCTAGTTATGATATTATTAAAGATAGTATCAGAGATTTCAGTTTCTAATGACTTTGAAAACTAAAGAAGGAACTTATGATTTTCCTTATGAACAAGTAGTTTTCATAATATGCCTTTTTTCTTCCCAGCTGTATATATTAGCCAAATGTCAATTATTGGTAAACTGTTGAAATGCAAATGAAGTTAATATTTCATTATTTTAATCATAATTCCACGTTAAAGGTCTATATTCATTAATTATAATTTTTCATATAGTGGTTTTTTTCTATAATGCTTTCAAATTGTACGTTTTTACTCTAAAAGATGTCTTGATAAACATAATTGCTTTGAAAGATGTTTTAGTAAAAAATGTTTCGTTTTTTTCTATATTTACCACTTCAGATTTTATCGTCAAAAGAGCCGATTTTACATAATTTTACTATCCAAATTTTTTCTTTTCATATATTTAAAACGTTATTAGAGCTGTTATAGTTCTAAAAGCAAATACATGCAAAATAATTCAAGTACTGCTTACCTAAAAATGCAAAACTTCACTTTCAATAAAAAGGAAACTCGTAATAGAAAATGTTTCTGCTGAAGAAAGTTGTGACAAAATGTATAAAAGCAGTGCTTATTTTTGTTTTATCAAAATATAAAAATTTTGTTTTATAACAATATAAATATAAGCATTAGTCATGTTCCCATTTAAAGAGAAAATTCATACTAATATATAAAGAAATAAAAAAATAAGAAAAGTATAGAATGTAGCGAATTCACAATACATCTCGAGAGTGTCTCATTTTTTCATAAAGATTTATAAGTTTCCTAAATAGAGAGATATTAATAATAATTTAATTTTTTGGCCAACACTTATAGTAAATATAAATTAATCAATTTACATATAGTTAAAATCCTTATTTTATTTATAATATGTACTATTTTAGGTATGCAAAGCTAATTTAATGAGCACGAGAAATTAGCTTTGCACTTTTTTATATACTTTTTATGTATATTTAAAGTATATGTATGTAAATAATTTAATTAATATCAAAATGTACTTACTTTTCAAACGATACAAAAGCTTCTAATAATTAATAAGAATTGTATATGAAATTTCTATTTTCCCGCTCACAAAGTAACCTACTTGAATTACTTTAATTTGACAAAATATTAAAATATTGTTAAATTTCCCTGATGTTGTTTTAACAATGCATACCTTATTATTTTATTTAAAAATACTGCATACTTTCCCTTTTTAAGGCTATTTCACTGAGATTGCGATTTATATAAGTTGAATAAATGATTCAAGTAAATAAAGTTTAATCATAAATTTATTAGAATTTTGCATGCGTCAAAGTTTTATCAGCAATTATGTGTGATGTAAGAGACGAGTAAAACAAACATAATCCTTAATGTTATTGGAAATCAATAAAATTCACAACAATTATGCGCCAACGATTTCTGTAAAGATAAACCCTTCGCGTATGATGGATGTATAACAATAACAAATCCAACATATGCGTATCTGCGTCATTCAGTACAAAGACTTTAGACTTTAATTTTTACTTTCCCAACAACTCGATAGGTGTTTCTGTTTCAGAGAAATTTCCGGACGCAATAAAGTTGAACGACTTTCCAAAGATCAACTCTTCCCATTTTGACCTAAAGAACTTGCATGACGTCGGTCTTACAAAGGTTACCACAGTAGGTAATGACGTCAAGAGAAATATCTCTTTTAATAAAAAAAATGTAACGAAGGTCAATGCGAACAACACAGAATACTGGGGTCCGCTAAGAGTTTCTATATTACATACGCAATATTATTATTGAGATAATATGGAGCGAAGTGTTTTCCAACTGTTTCTTTAAAATCTATCTATTTTTCATCTTTTAGAATGGAGCAGGCCTTAGAGATTTGTGTTAAAAACTCATCTTTTTTATTGTTAAGCATTCTTCAGAGAAGTTTATTTTAAAAATTTCCTGGAACTCATATTTATTCAGAGTTAACTACACTACTGGCCATTAAAATTGCTACACTAAGAAGGAATGCAGATAACAGAACGGTATTTATTGGACACATACATTATAGTGGAAAGAACAAGTGATTAGATTTACAGGAAATTAGGTTGTATAGATCTTGAGAAATCAGTACCCAGAGCAGCCACCTATGACTGCAATAACATCATTTATCCGCCTAGGCATGGAGTCAAACAGAGATTTATGGCATTTACATAAATCTCTGTCCATGCAGCTTCAACACTATGCCACAGTTCATCAACAGTAGTGGATGGTGAGTCATGGCGTGCCAATCGCTCGGCAACCATTGACCACACGTTCTCAATTGGTGACAGATCAGGAGAACGTGCTGGCCAGGGTAACAGTCGAACCTGTTCTGTATCAAGGAAGTTCAGAACAGTACGGGCAACATGTGGTCGTGCATTATCCTGTTGAAACAAAGCATTAGGGAGGCCTCGAAGATAGGGCAGAGCCACGGGCTTTAACACATCGGAAATGTAACGGTTGCTGTTCAAAGTGCCGGTAATGCGAACAAGAGGTGATCGAGACGTGTATCCAGTGGCACCTCATACCATCACTCCAGCAGATGGGCCAGTATGGTGATGTCCAATGCAAGCTGGCAATGCGCGTTCTCCACGATTCCTCCAAACACGGATGCGGCCATCATGCTCCTGTATACAGAACCGAGATTCATCTGTAAAGATGACGTGATGCCATTCTCGCGTCCAGGTTCGTCGCTGATCACATCATTGAAGGCGCTCCTGTCTGTGACGCAGCGTCAACTTTCTTTGCCGAAAACAACGTTGAAACGGAAATTGAGTATGAGAAAACTGCTGTCAAAACTCTGGTTTTATACACATTGTAGATGTCGCTACTGTCGCCTGCTTTGTATGAATGCGCTGAAAATCTAATCATTTGCATATCACAGCAAGTTCTACCTGTCATGCAAATTTCACGTGTGTGGTGTACCGCTTTCCTGGTGTAGCAATTTTTATGGCCAGTAGTGTATATTAAATTTAATTATTAGTAGAAAATCAACTTACCGCTTCAATGGGTCGATAAATCTGAGTATCAACCATGCTTTGGACTGAACATTGGGTGTTTCGCGTTAAGCTGATCACCTATCTGACACATACGCTTTGTACCGCAGGGTTCTCGATACTATAGGTTTTAGGCCCTATATTAGCTCTCGTGTCAATGAGATTAGTTCTTAGAAAATTAACAGCAATGTTTATACTTAAAATGTCAGATGAAATAAAATTCTCCTTCCTTTGATTGTTCATTACATTGATTCAAAAAGTAATTCATAATGTATGTCTTGCTAGATACACGTACGACAGACAAATTAGATGAAATAAATATCAGTCAACAATTTTCGTAAAATCTTTCAACATATTCTAAACCAAAACCTCAAATATCATTTAATTTATACATAAAGTGATATCCTATTGAATACTTACAGAAGTGTGAGAATTAGTTCTCTGCTCATTTGAATCCCATATTGTGCCATTAAAGTAAGGTTTTCAATATCCCTCAATGTAAAGAATAAGAAGGGACCTGAAGAAAATAAAATTTCTTGAATGTAAATTAAAATGCCATATGTATTTCTAATTCTACAAATTTGTAGAATTTTTCCTATGATTTGTTTAAGAGTAATAGGAACAAAATGGGGAAAATAAAACCCATTTAATATTGAAAATTCATAACTCATTTACACAGTTTATAGTAATTTTAAATAAAATTAATAAATCTTCAAAATTATCCTAAAGTATGCTGAAAAATATGCTATTCAGTGACAAAATATGTAAAAAATGCTCAAAATATGCTCAAAACTATGCAATTCAGTGACAAAATATGCTATTCATTGACACAGAAATGTAAAAATTATTTTGTTTAATATTGAAAAGTAATTCCTGTTATTTGGATAAACTTTAATATTTAATAATTTTTTTCTGAAAATAATTTCCAGTTTTAATATTAAGAATATGTTTTGATTGAATAATTGATCCCAAATTTTTTGATACAACTTATAACTAAGCAACTTTCGCTAAATCGCATGAAAATATCTTAACTCCTAGTAATATATTGATGAAAATGGCATCATTGTAATGTGATAGTATCAATTACTTCAAACTAAATTTGAAAAATAATTTAAAGTTTCACTAATAAAGATTTAAAAGTTAATTAAAAAACCATTATTATTTTTGCAAGCACATTAAGGCAAACTATTCTTATGAAAATTTAAATAGTAAGGACTTAGGATTTTTCAACTGAGGAAATAAAGGAAATTTGTAGAAAATTTACAGAAATTCTGTTTTTTGAATCTTCTTTAGAATTTCTTTAAGTTTTAGATTTAAATAACCTGCTTGTAATTATAAATAAGTTTACTTGTATGATATGCTATAAATTCTATCAGAAAAATATCTATTTGTAGACATTATTTTTATCAACTGTTGGTTGCAATTAAAAAAAAAGAATCAAGCAAATGTTGAATTAAAATATTTATTATTATTGCTGTTATGTATACTTTACATAGTTAAAAGTTTTAATAACTCTAATAATGTTTTAATTCAGAAAAATATAGGAACGAATAAATTTAAAAATTTTCATTAAAAAAACAATGTAATCATTGTAGACTGAATATAATCGACACAAATCTAAATTCTTTTTAATCAAACTTTTATCAAAATATTTTAATTATTGTAAGGTCTGTAATTCAGAAAACTTGTTTATAACCATTAAGTTAAACCCATCACTAGTTATTGACTGTTTTCATTCATTTAATATTTTACAAACCATGTACAATCATTTTTTTAATCGGAATGTTTTTTGAAATTAAATGAAGTTTAAAGAAACCAATACATCGATTAGACGATATCCTATTTTGCTTACAGATAACTAAAAGTGAAAAAAAGGTATAAAATAGATGAAAATTTGTAAATTTAATGCTTCGTCATTTACTACAATAAATACAATTAATATCATTTGCTGATATTTCTTTTATTACTACTTTATTACTTATCTTATATATTTTCTTTTACCTTAAACCTCGTCATGCATTTAATTTTTTGGGGAAATGCACAAATGCTTACATTTTTATCTTCAGCAATTTACCAATCTCTTGTAATATGATGTGTTCAGCAGTTAATATTAATCCTAAAGGGCAAATGTATTTTTAATCGTAATTTTTTTCGTTGAACTAGTACTCCAGATCCACAAAAGCTACATTAAAAAAATACAGTCTGAAATTTTTTTGACCAACAAAAAATTGATGCTAAAAATGATGTGCTTAATTATGATGTATTTATATAAACTGAATGAGATGATTTCTCTACTCTCTTATTTTGATAATCAATCTCAATTCTTACACCACTTTCTATGCATTAGAATATTATTAGAAAAATTTCAACTTTCATAAAATTTATGAACTATATGCAGAATTTTTAAATCTAACAATTCTTCATTAAGTCTAATATTTTTTATCAGCCAATTTTTATCAGGGGAGGGAAATCCAAAATCAATAATTAATAGTTTATTTAATTTGAATATACAAGCATAATATGGCAAATTCCAAAATATATAAATAAGAGAAATAATTTAATACAAATGTGCTGCAAAACGTTTTTAATATTTGATATTTGTTAAATTTTGATACATTAGTTGCAAGTTTGTAAAAAAAAGTCTCTAAGAGGGAAGAAACAATGCCTGTATTTTTATAAATTATCTTCAAACAGTTATTGGAATGTAATTTACAAAATAACAAATATTTTTTAATTAATTATTAAATCTTGTTTTAAATATTTCAAAATAAATTTGTCTTCAATGATGATTGAATATTTTAAGAAATGTGAGGAAAAAACCTTATTTTGTATTTTCGTTTCTCAAAACACAGAGATTTCAATAAGACTGATTGTTGTTGTTGAAATCTTCTAGAAGAAATGAATTATTTAACATCTTTATTAAGATTAGACTGGTAAAAAATAATGTTTTATGAAAGAGATTTCCCGAATGTAAGTTAAACTAGAAAATTCAGTATACATTTCGAACAATTTGCACTTTTATTTTGTGTATTACTGATACATTTTGAATTATTAATTTTTGATTAATATGAATTATTTAAATAAATGTTATATATTTTATAAATACGGTTAAATAAAATTAATACCTTTTTTCTTTAATCTTTACTTTACAAAATAAGTGTTTATGAGAATTCCTTCATAATCTTAAAAAGATTCATTTACTATTTGGCATTGATTAAATTAATGAATAACTAAAAATATATAAAAAGTTAATAATTTTCTTATTGATGAATTATGTTTCATGAATAAAATATAATTTTAGAAATGAATTTTAGGACCGAAAGTAAAATTTTTTAACATAGATTAATCATTTATTACAAGGTTCACAATATATGAATACTTCAAATTTACAAAAAAAAAAAATTAAATATTAGCAAATAAAATCAGAATATTTTTTTAAATCTTTAAACAACATCAAAAATATTTTATATTAACTGAAAAAAGTTTTTTGGTGTATTTCAAATATTATAAATATAATTCTTTTAATAATTTCAAATAATTAGAAAGGGATTATTTTGACGCATAAAAATATATTAATTGAATAAACTAAAATGAAAGTGTTATAATGTAACGTATTTTTGCATTGCAAATATTTTATTAGGTTTATTCTTATTTAGATTTAGACTAGTGCTAATGTGTATTAATTCAATATCAATAAACATTATCGTTAGTAATTAAATTTTAATGAATTGTTAAAAATATATAATATGATTAATACATTATTATTGATTAATTATGTCCTATCAATAACACATAATATTAAAATGGAACTAAAAAATTTTTTTCGACATGGCATTTTATGTGATAATTTTGAGATATAAGCACATATTGATTACAAAAACTGGGTATTCATATACAAGTTACATTGTTTATAGATATTATTCTTAAACTACAGTAAACGCTAAATATTACATACTTAATATTCTAGTGAAATGTGGCTCTTAACACACTTCCAGTGGTCTCAAATATTCATCCGATTTCCTATTTACGCATGAGCAGGTGAACTTCAAAATGTTTATAAAAATATTCACGTTTTGCTCCAGCAGATGTAAATTCCAAGGACATATTTAATCAAAATGCGTATTTTTAAAATATGCTTTGGACAACTTTGATATGAACTTAACATTCAAATTTTATTATGTAATCTCAAGTTTTGTATTTTTGTAACGTAACAATAAATAAATATTCTTCAATGCTAAACACGTGGTGTATAATAAAATAAATTGTAATAATAAGATATTTTGTATATGTGTTTACATAATGAGGGAAGAAAATAAAAAAATTTTTTTTATCACTATTGCTTGAAATAATTTTTATGAGACAATTTCAAACATTAACCTTGAAGTCTAATGATTTCAAATTAAGGAGTTTTTTCTGTTTGCAATGTGCTTTTAATGCAATGTGAAATATTCTGATTTAGAAAGATTATCATTCAATAACCAATCCTGATGATAAGGAAGTCATTGAGTTGCAAGAAAACTTTTATTTTTTAACACGTTGTACAAATATTGTTTTCTAATTTTTTTTCAAAAATGCTCCTTTGGCAGTTTTTAATTATTTATCAGGATTTCATTAGTATGTGTTCTAATTATAAATGTAAATAAATCACAGTTCCTAGTGTTAGTTAAAAATATCAGAAATTTAACATTATTTTACAAGCATTCCTATACATAATTGATATTTTATCTTATTATAGTTTAAAACTACACAGAGTAAAATTTTTACTTTGCCTTTTTAACATAATATATATAATATTCGAGAATTGATAAAATTTCTTTGGAAACTATACTCAGTGAATATTAAAAGGATTTACAAATATTCAATTTTCTTCATGATTTTTACGATTTATTAACATTGTATATTAACTATTAATAATTGTTAATGTGTTTTTATGTTTGCAATAATTAAAATTTCCTTTAAGTTCCTTATATAAGTGTATTTATCACATTGTCTTTTTGTTGTACAACATAGTATACTAAAAAAACATTTTGCATTTTATTCCTGTAAACTTAACTTAAAAGTGTCGTTAAAGATCTTAGTATTATTAGGACTTTCCTGTAAAATTCAAACTTTTTATACTACTGAGAAATGATTTTCCAAATTTTTCTTCGTCATTAATTGGGATAGATTCCATTATATATATATATATATATATATATATATATATATATATATATATATATATATATATATATATATATATATATATATATATATATATATATATATATATATATATATATATATATATATATATATATATATATATATATATATATATATATATATATATATATATATATATATATATATACATTCATATTTTGTTTATTCATAGGCAAATGATGTATTCCAAATTGATTAATAAATTAATAGCGTATGATAAAAATTTTTTATGTACATTAACTGTTAAAGAGCACATTAGATACGTTAAGAATTACTTAAAAATATGAAGAAATTTTAAGAATAAACAGAGAAATTTTATAAGAAGAATCCATTTTAGTTCAGAAATAATGATTGTTTTTAAGATATTCTAGAACTTATATATTTTTATTATTAATATGAGAGCATTTGCTCATAAATATGTATTTTTTTTTTAAAATTATGCATAAAAAGCATAATAAACTGTTGAATATTAATGTAAAGTTAGGACTGACAGTTATATTCGGTTATTTATTTTCTGATAGTTATTTTCTGTTATTTTTATACCTTTCACATTTTAGTTAGAAGATTAAATATGAAATAAAATTTATATAAATGTAATTCTTCATTTATATAACGCGTTAATTTTTGTAACTTTTCCCTGTAAACATAATTTCATTTGCATCATCGATTTTAAGTTGACATGATTTTAAGATTCAGTGTTAAAATGTGCTCATGAAATGTTTAAGCTAACTTTTATTACTTAAGAATATTTAAAATGATTTGTATTTATATTGAGTTCACTTTATATAAAATAATATTTTGTATCCAGTAAGCAATGTTCAAATTTGGAAGTTTAATTTAAAATGCAGCTAATATATTTTCAAAGAAATAATAAACAATGTGACGTAAGAAAACAATGTATAAAGCATTTATACTTAATCCCGGTAAAAAACTTATTTTTATTTTCATAAAGTAAAAAAATTGTCAACAGTAAAAATTGCGAAAATTCTGGAAAAAAATAACAAACATCTCCAAAAAAGATAATTTATGAAACGAACACAAAATATCTGAAAAGATTACCAGGTTTTCTCTTGTTTTTCTAAGGAAAATTTTCATTTCATTTTGAAAGATAATATTTGTCTTTTTAATGACCCGCGTTGCTAGTTGATTATATAGAAGTTTCACTCTATTAAATTATTTCTTTGTATGAATTCACATTTAGAGTACATAAAATCTTGCAAAATGTAGCGATACACCAATATTATTTTTCTATAATCATATGTACTTCCTTTGTTGAAATTATTGATAAAAATTAAGTGATTAACAGAAATTGAAGTTTTTAAAATTATGTCAATGAATATATGCCATTCATCAAATGTGTTAAGTCTTATGACATAGCTATTAAAAATGTATATTCTTACTATAGGAAATCAATGAATTGCATTAAACACTTTAATTACGAAACCGAATTTACATTTTTTAAGCAAAAAAAGTTATTTTGTATTAACTATATATCATATTAAAACTTGTAAATTTTATATTGAAAGTATATATATATATATATATATACATATATACATATATATATATATATATATATATATATATATATATATATATATATATATATATATATATATATATATATATATATATATATATATATATATATATATATATACACGATAACTGAGTGGTTAGTGCTCCTGACTGCTGAGCTGTGGGTCCCGGGTTCGATTTCCGGTTCGTGCATGGATGTTACTTTCTTTCTCTGTACTCTCTGTGCTTCTCTGTATTTGTCTGTGATGAGGTATGAATATGGCCCACCCTATAAACGGGTTTGTGGTGGTATGTCGCGGGCAACGCTACTCGCCTCCGTGACTTGGTTCACAGGTTCCCACTGGGTAACGACAAATGAGTAGCAGTTTCTGGCTTTGTTGTGGCATAGGGTTCGTCACCCAAGAGCCCACTATTGAATATTGTATTATTAATGAATTAAATGCATTTTTACTATATTTTAGTAATAATTTTGAAAGTTTAATTTATGAAATCTAAACTACAACTACAGTCAGCCTAAACTTGTAATCAAAATGCTTCGAATTTTGCTAATATTAATATATAATTAAAAGGAAGTTTATTAAAGTTGTAAAATACATCAAATTGAAAGAATTATTTAGAATAAGTGCTTAAAATATTAACTGGAACAACGCATATTTATAGCGAATATTACCTCTGCATTAAATAATTAAAATAAATGACAAAAATTACAAAAATTTTTTAGATGCATGTTTTTTCTCCTCTCTCAATTATTTTTCTATGGAATTGCTAATTAGATCGGGAATTAGAATTTAAATCAGATTCTGGATCTTTGCAGTCATTCATGGTTTGTGTGCTTCTGGATGCTTATAATTATTTTCGTATAATTATTTACCAGGAATTGCCATTTTCCCAAACACTGTCTTTTCATTACATTTTACCAATTCTATAATAAATCTACGTAAACTTCAAACTTGATGGATGAAATTGCTTCTTTACAACGTGCAAAATTTCCTAAATTTGAAATTAATATTTAGATCACAATTTATAAAAAATAGTCTTGTTGTTATTACATATAGCCGGTGTTTATCAACGCTAGACGCAGTTCTATGAAATTTGTCATTGTAAGAAAATCTAAATTTAAAATTGGTGTTGTCAAAAGATCAATTCTGGAAAGTGCAGACAGCTAAGAATATGGTCAGGAGAGGCCGAATTGGCATCATACTTCAAACAGACTAGGAAATTCTTTTTTCCATAAGAAAAGAGCATAGATTTCAAGTGTCCACTGATAAGCTTGGTAATTGCTGTGTGGTCACGCCTACAACACTTGAGTGATAACGCCCCCCCTGGACACTCTGCCTGGTGAACAGGTGAGATTTTCCAAGAAGCATATTTTAGTTCTTGAGAAAGCTCCGAATGAGTCAGTGACTCAGGTGTACCTTTGAGGGCCCATCAGCATCACGCTTTGGCCAAAATATTTGCTGTCTCATTACCATGTTATCAACGTGAGAAGGTATCCATTGAAAGTGCATCTCACAAAAGGATGAAAGGTCAACCAGTTTAAGTAAAAAATAATGATCTTATAAGAAAAATATGCTTTCAAATACACCATTTATATATTTTTTACATAGATTAAGTTCAGATATAGTTTATTTAAATATAAAGACCTTTCTGCATATTATTTTTTCATTATTATTATTATTATATTTTTTTTGCAGCTGTAAAAGGTTCAATGACATTATGCAAAGCACAACTATCCATTGTTTACGTTTAATGTGAATCATATAACTGAATAAACCTTTACAAAAATAATATATTTTAAATAATAATTTTTTTAACACTGCAACATTTTAAGCAGTGTTTACTTATTTTTAAAGGACTCGAAAAATATATATCTAAGAAGAGCAAAAGACTGTAAACAATTTTCAAAAAATATTATCAAATTAGATTATTGCGGTCTAATATTTTATCTCGTGATACAGAAACGTCAATCATTTCTCCAGATATATTAGTCATAGAACAGATAGTGGGGGCATATAAAAAAAACTCTGTTGTTAATATTAACCACTCATTTCCTTTGGTATTTCAAGGTGAAATGGTACAAACAACTGATTAACCCTGGCTACTCACTGAGGAATGTGCTTATTGATAGTCAGAATCTTATTGAAAGTGAGTGTTCGATAAGAAAATGTTTTTTCATTCTCTTCCAAGAACGTCCTAGATCACGCACAGCCTGGATGATAAAAGTTCATCAATCCATAAATATTGCTTATATTTCTCTTACTAACACAATATTTTTTAATAATCATTGTAGCAATTTTTTCAATAAAATACTTATTATATAGAAATATAAAAATTTTTACCAACTAAACACCTTTCGGATATATATATATATATATATATATATATATATATATATATATATATATATATATATATATATATATATATATATATATATATATATATATATATATATATATATATATACCAAAATCAAAAGAAGTTTTGCCGCCCAACTTGTCTAGTGGTCAGCGTGTCTGACTACGGAACCAGGGTTCGAATCCCGGTTCAGGCATGGATGTACTTTCTCTATCTGTCCTGTCTTTGCCCTTTCCCGCATGAATGTGGAGTGATTGGTTGCCTACCCTCTAAACGGGTACCTATGGCATGTGAGTACTGAGGAAGTCAGGCTCTCCACCAAAATATGGTTCAGGTGGAAAAGTGGAGCAGTGCACCCCATATTGCCAGCCTGGCTGGCATACGACAACAGCAACAAAAGAAGTTTTAAGTTTTCATAACATTTGCATATGAATAATAAAAAATTAACTATTATTTTAGTGGAAAAACCTTTTTATTTGTCTTGAAATTTTAAACTCTATAAAGAAGCAAAAGTTACTAGCATTATTTTATTAGAGAGCTAATACAAAAGTAAGTAATTAAATAGATAATAAAAACATATCAATATTGGCTGAATCACAAATTTTCTTCACAAAATCATTGTTTTTAAAAATTACATACAATCCTTTTATTATGTATAAATAATACAAATCCATAGCGTTTAAAAAAGCATTCATTTAAGTCGAATATTTCAACGTACATATAATTTTCGAAATTAATTTTTATAAATTAAGTTTTTTTTCCTATAAAAATTTTGATTGTAATAATACTCACTATAGATTAAAAGAGACATTTTATTTGTTAAAAGTAATTATGCGGGCTAAGGGATTTTCTATATAGTTCTGGCATTCAGATTCTTAATGTTAACGCTTACATGCGAGTAATAACAATTGTATAAGTAGCACATTCAAGCATTTTTTTGTTCAAGTAAAATCATGTCACTGCGAGGTCACATTATTTCTCAAAATGAAAACCCTTTCTCTCTCTCTCTTGATTAAAGTATAACATGTGTGGTGATTATATATGCAGTGATCTAAATCTCAGAAAAAGATTATGCAACACTGAATTAAAGATGTGCTAAAGGCATGTCTGTCAAATTCCAGATGGATTGTTGCCTTTCAATTTGCGACAAATAATTTATTAATGGGCCCAGGGAACTTATTATTTTCGAAGTACGCAGTTATATAATGATAGCAAATTGGTGAAATATTAATTACTGATAGATATTATTATATACTTTTCTTAATCATTAAAGGATATGATATTAGTTAATTTTATTAACTTCATTATCTTTAATATGCAATTTTAGAATCCTTTACAAATAACCGCTCACAATACGGGAAAACATTTCCAAATTAGTTTCAAAATGAAAACGTTTCCTTTTCGATTTTGTAGCCAAGATACGTGAATTAAATTTAAAATATTACATGCTTATTTTTAAGATAATTATTTCACGTGAATAGATCATCTTATAAAATGATAGTATGAAAAAAAATATAATGAAACCGATCTCAATAAAATGAAACAGAAACTTCATTTTAATTTATTATACATTTCGTATCGTAATTATGAGGTCAATTTCCGAAGAATTAAATATTTTAAAAGAAATCACACGAAGCTGATAAAAAAATTATGAGAATATCTGTACGGAAATAAGAGGAGGTTTCTTAAACGAAGACTTAATCGAACTAGAAATGGAGCACAAGCAAAAAGAATGATGAAAATTTACAAAGAATGCCAGAAGTAAAAGTAACAAAAACAATAGAAATCTATTGAAAAAGAACTGTGAATTTCGCAATATTAATCAAAATGTAATAAGTAAAGCTATCCGTAAAATTCAGCAATTCTGGAAATCAACATTTCACAGCAATTATATTCAATTGCATTCTACAGTTACAACTAGTGTCATAATTTTTGTATGAAAATATAATATTTATGAAGAATATTTAAATTAAATTATTTGTCAAAAAATTAATTCAGTCAATTCAAATTATTATGATATCAGAAGTGCTTATGGTTCAGTCCTTCAATTAAATCTGACAGTATGAGCACTATGTGAGAAAATTAAATAAAAATAAAGATTAAACCCAGGAAAAATAATTAAGTGCCCCATGTTCTTTTTGCTCATTTGATTCAGGTTAAGTATTTTTACTGATATTTTGTATGTTATAATAATAAAAATTTTCATCTAAATAAAATATCTTTTTTTCAAATCTTTTACTTAATATCAACCTTTACTTAAAATCTGGTAATAGAAGCACTTTTTAAAATTTCAGTGAAATCAAAGCTTATTCTAAGAAAAATATTGAAATGCGTTCTGTTTTTCTACCTAATTTGATTGAAGCTAAGAATGTAATGAAACCATAAATTATACGATGAAAAATTTCCAAATAAAAAAATTTATATTATCTGGAAATTTTTTATCGTAAAAATTAAAGAAAAATGTATTTCTTTTTACATTTTTCAACCGATAAAACTAGCCTTTTTTAAAAAAAAATTAAACCAATAACTAATTTCCTATCAAATTTTAGATATTTATGATACACCTTTTATTCTTTTTTTATACTTTACTATTTAATAATTCTTTTTTACTGCTTTAGCTGTAAGCATTTCCATATAAATTTCAATCTAATATCTATTTTCTAATTACTTTGCAATTAATTAATTTGCATTTTTAATTATTTTACTACGCATTAACTGGAAATTTGTTTGACAAATTTAAGAAAGATTATAGTTAATTATTTATATTTACAATAATTTAAAGAAATTCACTACTTTTTATAAATTGTGTTTATATCTTTCAGTCTTCGGACTTTTAAAGAGAATTTGTACATTGATGTATCGTTATATGAATAACTAAAAAACTACAAAAAACTAAGTAATTGTAGAATATTAAAAAGGTTATTGGATGAAAAAGTTCCCGTGTTTACGAAAATGGCAATTTAAAATGTAAGCGAAAATGATTGAGTTTGCTATTGACTACAATAGTTAGCAGCTTCTAAAAAATGAAATAAAATCATGATTAGGAATATGGATATATATTTTAATGGAAACAAACAGTTTAAGAGGAAAATTTGTGTGGAGGAAAGTCTATTTGAGAGACATAGGATAAATTTTTAATTAAAAAAACGCTCCTTTTCTTAAAATTTTTTGCTTTTAAAATCCATAAAATGACATCATCATTGGAAATATAATATTTCAGTCTGTTGAATAAAAATCAAAAAAAAAATTATTATTTTTAGAATTCTTATCGAGTTTTAATATTTATAACGCGAAATTTATTGAGAACATCTTAATAGTTTTTAATATTTTTCCTTAAAGTAATGAGTAAACAATCAGTAAAAAACGAAGCCAAATATTACAAAACACTGAAATGAAATTAAAATATAAAGGATAGTTAAATAAATGTTAAAAACATTTTTGAGGCCTCTTTAAGAGAATAATTTGTTTGCTTTTATGGCTCAGTAAAAATCAGTAGCATTGTTGAAGATTATTGATAAATTAATTTCAATGAAGGTATTACATAATAAAAACATTAAAAAGCAGCTTAAATTTGACGCAAAAAAAAATAAAATTTTTTTGAGCAAATAGAGTTAGTTACAAACTTGTGTAAAAGTTTGAATTATTAAACATTGTTTTCATTACAATTGTTTAAGGTTACTTATTTATTTTATGCGCTCTTTATTTAATTTTCGTTCATATTTCTATCACAAAACGGGTAATTATAATTTATTATCAATGTTTTGTATGTATCATTTGTCATTAAAATGTTATCTCAACCTGTTAAACATTTTTTCTTTAAAGTTAAATTACAAAAAAGTATTTACTATTTTTTTTGGAAATTAAAGTTTTTATAAACTTTTACTCAGTGCAAATTAATCGACCTATTTAATATGAGCCGAGCTGGCAGCCGAATGGTTAACGCTCTTGCCTTCGGTTCAACAGTTCGATGGTTTGAATCCCACCTTGGGCATGGATGTTTGTAATGGTTCGAAATCCACCTTAAACCGTAGCTCCCGGTCTAATTAGCCCTCGTATGCAAAAAATGACCGTTGAGCGACAAACCAAACCAAAAACTATCTAATTCTAATATGATCTCTGATTAGTGCAAAGTTTAATTATAGTTAAATTTTAACACAGTTTGATTTAATAACTCTATTAATTCTTATTAATCAGAACAAATTTTTTTTATTTAATTTATATTTTTATGATTGTAGAGAATATTTATATTTTTTTATTTTTATAAGGTAGAGACAAGGAAGTTCTTTCCGTTTTTAATGACAAAAACGAGCATGTTTTACAGATAGCCCTTTCAGTCCTCAAAGTAATCACCATAGCGTCATCCAGTACCTTCTGCCGAAATGTCTCCTGTTGTGTAATCCCCTTGAAATTAAAATCGGGGTTTTGGACACAAAGAAGTCCGTGAGTGTTTGGTGCAAGTTTGCTTCACTGATGAAGGGTTTTCTTCGAAGATGATTGTCCAGGGAATGAAAGAAATGGTAATCTGATGGTGCAAGGTCGGGTGAGTAAGGAAAATGGCGAAAAATCTCTCAACCAAGTCGCTGTATGTTATACATGGCCACCCGCGTGACATGCGACTTCGCGTTATCCGCCTAGAACAGTACACCCTTGCGATTAAATAGAGAATGCTCTTTCTGTTGCAATGCTTGTTGCACACGGTTTAATTGTTGCTAGTACTGGCCCGCAATGACTGTTTGGTCCGTTGGTAGCAGCTCATAGTAAACCATTTGACGACTAGTCCCCCAGACACCAGCTTCATCACAGAGGGCTAGAACTTAATTTTTTACCGTATTAATAGTATACCAGTTTATGTTCCTATACTTATGTAAAATCTATAGCGCTGAAGGAGTATATACATTGTACATGAATATTATCACTTTGTTTTGTTTTTTTTACTATTTTACATAGTACTTTTTAAAGATTGTGGTATCTTTTTTGTAGGTAAAAGACTATGCAATTGGTGAAAAACATTTGAGTTTTATAAAACATGCAATCTATGCCTATTATTGTTGTTTTGTACCAGTTAAGGTGCCATTATGGGCTGCGCTGCTCCACTTTTCCAACTGAACCATCTTTTGGTGTGGAGTCTGACTTCCTCAGTACACACATGCCATGAGTACCCGCTTATAGGGTGGACAACCATTCACAAACCATTCATATGAAGAAAGGACAAAAACAGAATAGACACAGAGAGAAAGTACATCCATGCCAGAACTGGTATTCAAAACCAGGACCTCCCTATCCGCAGTCAGGCACTCTGACCAACTGACAGCGTGGGCGGCATCTACGCCTCTCTATTACTTGTTTAATATTGCTTGATGTCATTAGATATTTTATCAGATAGTTTTTCCCATGACTCTTAGATCAAGTGAAAAATCTTGTCTTGCTATACGAACGCAACTTACAAAAATTTGTCTTGTGTTATATCATTTAAAATACTTTAATTTTGTTCAACATATAGTTTTATCATCTTTTAGAGAATTTTTTAAAAAAGGCTTTCATACAAGACTGTTTTCAAAATTTGTGTAGTTATTATAACTAACCTAATAACATTTTATTTATGTTAGAAAATCGGAATTAATTAATAATTTTTTTCATAATACAAAATTAAGAATTATTTAATATTTAGGACAAATATTTTGTAGCAAGATTTAAAGACACATAAGCTTCTAATTGAGTACAGTTATTTAATTTAGAATGAATTAACTATATAGTTCATAAGTTAAAAAAATTATTTAAGTTGGGAACTCATGCAAGTTTATATTACAATAAACTACAAAGATGGTGTTATACATCTATAAAAAAGTTGTTTGAAAAAAATCTATTCAAGTGACTAAAAAAACAAAAGTGTTTGGTTAAATATTCTAAAGTCTAAAATTCATTCTTTCTTTCAACAATTTATAGCACAACATTTTATATTCAATTGATATTTTTCACAGTAGACATTTCAAAATTCTTATAGTTTAAAAATCAGTGCTTGTGATCTATAAACAGGTAAATCAAGGCAATTATAAGATTGTTCTAAAAGTACTCTTAAAATTAAGCTGTAAAATTTAGAAATATTTAACAATATATTATTTTTTGACTGTTTATTTATTACATTATGTATCTATATCTTAATCTCAACTAAAATATTGTATTTATATATTAATGTCAATTAAAAACCACATGCCATACAATTTTTCTTTTAACTATAAACTCATTACCATTTAATGATTGCATAAGATTTGGGTATATAAAATGAATATTAATTCATTTTCTCACATATTAGGTGATGATAAAGTTTCAAAACGGAATACTTCTCTTTGATTCATTCCTAAAGCTAAGGAAATAAAAATAAAAACATAAAACAAAGGTTAGTTAATCTTGAAACATTGCGACGATAATTTATTATAGATTCTGTGATAATTATTTTACTAAAAAATATATTCACTGCTGTACTGTTTTTCTATATTTATACTGAATCATTTAAAAAATTGTTGGGTAATAATTTTATTTTTTATTTATTTCATTAAAATAATTCCTCACGAGCGATTTCATGTGAAACAAAATGTTTTTGAAAATCATTATGTAATTTATCATTTAGTATATTTGCCTAGGTATTGAAATAAGATTTGCAGCCTTAAATAAAAAGCAATAACAAGAAACTTATCGACTTGATTGGATTGGCAAATTGCGTGAATCAAAAATGGTTCCCAAAAGTGAACTCATTCTACAGGGCCATGAGAATTTTCTTTTACATGGAAATGTTACTACCATAATTTATTTATTTTATATTATTTTTCTATATTATCAAACGCGTACTATTTAAGCTTTATATAATAAAAATGCATAAATTAAATACACTATACTCATTAATAACAACAATTTAACATTCGACTGCTTACAATGAATTTTATGTTGCCAACACAGAGGTTATTTTGACATTTAGATATATTCTAATAACTGTAGTCTTTTAAAAATAATTTTGAATATTCAGAGATTATTGCTGATGATGAATATTTTTAAAAAAAAATGAATGATATTCATGCTTTAAAATATCTGCAAGTATTATCAATCTTTATTCTTACAAATATGTTCATTAATAAAAAATCATATTGTTTTTCAATAACAACAGTTAAGTATTAAAATCTGAGCTGTTTTTTGCGATGCATTCAGTCATATTTAGGCTTGCTAGATTTTTTAACTTTTCAACCGGGACATCAGAATACTTCCCTCTCAGCGTCACAGGTGTTCAAGGGCACACAACTTAGCAAGATTTTAGAGTGTTTCAGAAGGCAATTTTATGTGCCATGAATAAATGGTTATTGATTAGGTACTTAAACCAACGCATGACAAGCATTTAAATTTAAACATTTTGTTTCTGACACGATAATATTTATGAGTTACTTAAGAAGAAACTTTTTGAATGAGAAGTAAAACTTTTATATATTTACATGGGCACAGATGTCGTATAATCCAGGATGCCAAATTATGAATTTGTTGATTTTTTTTTTGAGGATTTTCATAAGTATATCGCAAAATGGTTTTTATTGCTTCATAGATATGGAGACCAACAGAAAATTCTATTTTGGCAACCCCAGTATTTACGTCATTACGCATGTCACAATACGTAATCTTCGCAACATTTCTTTGTCGCCAAAAAAATTCAGAATTCAGCACCCTGGATTATACCGCAACTGTGCCATTTACATGCCTTACTTATCATTAACCAGGAATTCTTTTTAGAAAGTCTTTTTTTTTGGGTTTTAATCTTATTAAAATCTTCACAAGTTAATCTCCCACCATTTAGATTCTTTCGTCAAACCTTTATCATCAGTCCATGCGTTGTCCATCAAAGAAAATACTCTGTACTGGTACCGATGTCCTAGGTTAGTAGGAGACCTAATCAACGATCTTCATCAGGTTTGGGACAGCTGTTTGCTAATCCTTTAACTGACCAAACAGCCTGAGCAAATTTTCTTCATTTGAAATTACCATATCTTTAGTAGTTTCCTCATGCTCTCACTGTTCTCAATTTGACTGAAAATTCTCCTTACCACAACCACGCGCATGGCCACGGTTGGTAAGACATGACGGTACAATGACAATATTACTGATCAGCAGAGTATCACTCTTCTATGGTTTTCCCTCCATATAGTACAAAAATAAATGACAAATTATTCTAAATAATCCATCAAAGTTAATTTTGCACTTTTTTGGTTATCTATAAAATCAAATTTAAATTTGACTAGGACGTAAAGGAAACAGGCTGTTACATCGGGATTTTGCCTGAAAACTCGGTCACATATCGGGACATATGGCATTCATTTTCAAAATCTTTATGATGATCTTGAGTTCTTATTTATTATTTGGTCGACCATTTTCTTTGCGAATTTGTGGCAAATGTAGTTTAGTTACAACACTTATATTTTATATTTTTTATTCTATTTTCTATTTCTGTTTACAGTAATTTTAAATTGGTAAATAAAAATTGGAATCTGAATTTAATGAAAGTTTTATCGATTTTTTTTCAATGAAGATATAAGTTAACTGCTTTTCTTCATAACAGTTTGATAAAAAATGACTAAAATAGGCGAAATATTTGGCGATATATTTTTGTCTAGAAAAGAATGTCTTGAATTGCTGTTGTAAATTGCTTGGTGTGACAGTGAAAAATGACCGGTCACAAGTCGGACTTTGTAGCAATTATCGAGCCTTCTTTCTCACTAACTAAGGTAAAAGTAGTAAAACTACGTAATTTTACTACTTAATTCTTCTTAAATGAAAATCTGTTACGATTGAAGACTAAAAGAAATCAAAGAATTTTTTTGAAAATAGCAATAATTTATCGCATAAGTAATTCATCGAGTTTCTATACTCTCACATCGCACTAATAAAAGTTGTATGGATTTACATCTAAAAACATTTAATTTACTTTTCATTTCAATTAAATAATAAATAAATTATTTCACTAATCAAATAACATTTTAAATTGTTTTGTTCGTTAATTTAATTAACAAATAAAGTGAAAACTACCGTTTTAGATTTTGTGTCAAAGCGAATCTGATAATTAGTTCATTGCACTTATATGAGGCAAGTGCATTGAAAGAATCTTGGAAAAAAATCAAATTTCCCTCTGTAAACAATAATCATACTATCTGATTTCACTAAGATCGTTACTAAGGAGGTCAGGATGTAAAAGGAGAAATCTACACAGTTGAGAGGAAAAATCTTCTTCCTCTTGATTTTCTGATATTGAAAAAAAGAAAGTGAACTCAAGACCTTGAAGGGTTTGCCGCAGTGAAATAAAATGTTGCTCAACACGCGACCTGCCACTGTGATAATTGCAGCAAGAAAAAAATCAGAGTTTTTTTTAACAATTATGGGAGAAATTTTGTTGTTTCTTATCAGTAATTGAACACCAGTTATCACATCTCAATTGATTTTTAGTGCAAGTGTAAACAGGCAAGAATTCTGCCAAAATGACTCTAAAATCATTTGATATTGTTCCTCCAGTGCTTTATTTAAAAAGAATTAAAACAAAAGTCCACTTTTCTTAAAAGAGCTGTCAAAATCAATGTCTTAGAACAATGGCCCGAAGGAACAAATGCCAGAATATCGTTTGAATGCCGGGTAACATTTTTTTTCGAGGTAAATTTATAATTGGTGACATAGTTAATAATATTCACTACATATAGTGCATAAAAATTTCATATTGTTTCCCCCTGTGCATATTTTATAACAATTAAAACAAAAGTTCATTTTTCTAAAAGTCAAAATCCATGTTTTAGGACAGAGGTCCATAGGAGCACATGCTAATCGGTTGAATGGTGAACATCATTTATTTTCTCAAGATAAATTTATAGATGGTGGACAAAGTTAATTATACACACTGTATATAATGCACAAAAAATTTAATTTTTAAAATTAATTTAACATATGAATATAATTAGCATTAACGTTCTTGTGTAAAATAAATGATTACTGAATTGCTTGCAAAACATATGAAGTATAAAAATTATTTATAAAATACAGTCAATGTGATCTTTTGCACTGCATTTAACTAGTGTCTATTTGTAAGTCGTGATCTGTATTCTGATTCAGTGATATTCACTGTCAAAAATATTCATTCATCCAAGTATGTTCCACCAAAAAATAACTTATTTTATATGCTGCACCTTTTAATAATGGAAATTTACTTCTGTCAACTATATTCCAGAATTTCTCATTTGATATAATAATTTTGAGGATAATATCATTCTGAAGATCAAAATTTTTTATCTCCACTTCTTCTCGCCTTACTTGAATAAATGCTGAAATACATGTTGCTGTTTCGGTTACACGGTTATTTGGTTGATAAAAAGATTTATAAAAAAGTTGACCATGGGCTTGAAGATATTAAATTTAGAAAAGAGCTTTTCAAATTGATCTTGATGCAATTAGAGGTTGATGATATATGTTGAGAAGTCAATTACACTATCGTCTACTATTTTTCCATGTTTGGAAAATGCACAATAGACTTTATTGTCAGATTTGATGTCCATAAATCTAGCTTAGTCTGAACAAGTTTATAGCCTCTATGATTCTTAGCCATATTATCGTCCTTTCCCTGCAGCTGTAAGTTTAAATTATTTTGTTTTTCCATTATGACTGTTACGAAAAACAAATCTACTAGGGAAAAATCATCTGTTAGTTCTAAAAATATTTGATTTTTGGCCGTATAAGATATTTTATTTCTTCAATTAAATATATAAATCTATCTAGTGCTTCGCCTTTGCTAATCCAGCATATTTCAATATGTAAAATGAGATCAGCATCATCAGGATTTTGCAACAGAGCTTTGAAAAGTCGATGTTGCAAAGAAGCTTCTCGAATTAAGTTGACTATTTTGTTAATAATCTTCAGTACGTGTCCCAGTGGTAGTACTTTACCGCAAAAAACTTCCTGGTGGATAATGCAGTTGTATGACAAAAAATCTAGAACAGACCCATTTTTTATTCAAAGAGCAATAAGAACCATCTTTTCTGCGAAGAGCAATACATGTTTCCCACCATTGCTGGTGCCCCAGGAGTGTGTGTCACAGACAGTTTCTGGAGAGGGATATTTATCAAATTTACATATGTTATAAATGTTTATAAATATCCTCACCTGTTGTCCGACCTTTCATGGCCAATATTTTTAGTAGCTCTTATAATACTGTAACATAGATACATACCCTTCTTACCATAACTGTAGTATGTCTGTAGAATTTTGTAGTGAGAACCATTCACATATTTCTAAACTACTTATCAACCACGTTTGCATATCTTTGGAAATGGCTCTTACTTTCTTTGTAACAGTATTATCTGATAACTGTAAGTTTTGTATTGCTAACATGATCTCACGTTTGTTGAAAAATACCTCAAATAATCAATCAGTACTAGTAAGAAAGGTTTTTTTAACTACTCACTATACTGGAAAGTCTTTTTCTTTTTTGTGAGCATGTGAGAAATTTTTAAAGAAGCAATAGTTACATTTTTAGATTTTATCACAGGTCTTGTGAAAACTGACTGTTGACCCGAAAGATTTGATCTGTTGTATTTTCTTTTTTCGAATTGCAAGTTTAAATGGTTAGCTCACATTGAAAGTAAAATGAAATGTTTGGAAATGACGTTCTGTGGGGAGGGAAGTCGTTTTTCAGCCAATTTCTATTTTGGTTTTGATTATCCTTAATATTAAAAAAAAAAAAAAAAAAGTTATGTCATTTTGTGGTAAAATGGGAAACTGAAATATTTTATCATTGGGCACAAGAGTAGGCCCAGGTCTAATTAGCCCTCGCTTGTAAAAATCGACCCTTGATCCAGCGGGCATTGAGTTGGGGACTCCTGTTTTTGAAGATATGATTAAAAAATATTGTGGCACAGTTTATTTGCAGAGGTGATTAAACGTAAAGATATTTTAAAAATTCATTTTTTTAACAAAACAAAAGAACATTTGCCGCTAAGTAAAACTTCAAATCATTGGTGCATTTTTCATTTTGGAAAAAGAGAATTCCAATACTTAGAAAATACTCATTCGTATTCTATTCAACAATAAGTAAGCCTGCCGTTTAATCATCTTAGGTGTAAAAGGAGTGAAATAAATTAGAATTGAGAATTCTTTTTTAAAGAAAAATGTAAACGATTTGCCAAATTAAATCATGCAATTGGTGTATAGTTTTCTGTTGTTGGCGAAAAATGGTGTTGTTATGCTTCATTTATTTTTTCATGGCGGCCTTCTCACATGTAGCTCTTTTTCTATTTATAACGTATGCAGTCTTATAGATCTTTAACAATGAAATCTATTATTTTAATACTAGGTGTATTATTTACCTCTATTTTAATTTAAAGCTTATTGTGGCAACAAGCGGACTTCTATTCGAAAAGAAGTCCCAAATTTCATCCTGGTTGTTGCTGAGAAATGTTAGATAAATTCAGTTTTACTTTTATCTTTCTATATGCATGTCCATTAGAGTTCGTGTCGGATATTTCTATCTTTGATTTTTACCGTTGCCAGATAGTTATTAAGAGCATTATCAATGAAAAATCTCTTAGAAAGGAAAGATGCTATGCATGATTTAAAAAGAAGGAAAACAGTTTTTAGCTTCAAAGCTATTCATTTAACGACATCAATATGGCAAATTAAAGAAAATTCTAATTCACATCTCAAGCATTTTGAGTTGGAGACATCTCGGGATCTATTATATTTGCAAATTTATCAGAAATGTTCTCTTCAAAAGATATGTAATATTTTGAATTTGGGGTATTATTTACGAACCATTCTGCAGATGTGATTAATTTAATTTCATTATGTATTATTGCTTAAAGTGTATGATATTTATACATGTGACTTTTAAAATCTGAGACAATAAATGTTGATTGAAATTTTGGGAACCAGAATAGGATTTTAACCCCTTAACTGTAGCATATATTTCAGAAAAACGTACCAAAAATGGAATTTTTTTTTGACTGTTTAATTTTATTCTTTATATTATTATAAGAGTTAGAAAATGCTTTTTTATTACAAAAATAAAGTTTTATAAATACAATAACTACTATATTTATAATTTTTACATAAACATAAAACATTGATTACACATACCTGTTATTCATATCGAGCAAATTAAACGAAATTTTGAAGCTAAATAAAACTAGTATAATATAAAAACACAACAATATGATTTTCAATACATAAATTTTACAAATCTTTTACAGTATGGTATATCCCAAAACAAGGTACTGTTCAAAAGCCTATATATCGCGATGTTTACAATAAACTTGTCTCATGCCTTATTCTCTTCCCTTGTTAGTTGGTTTTACGACAGCATGTAAAACACTGCCTGATTGGAGTAGATTTTTTTTCCCATTGATGGGATGTGTTCTGGAAAGTGTCGACCTGTGAAGCGCAGTAAGCTTTCACTAGGACGCCCTGGTCCTGGTAGTTGAACATTTGGTTTATTTAGTTTAACAATTGATTTTTTGAAGTTCATATTTTTCGTACCTCCTGCTGAAGTATGCAAAATAAAGAAGTTATTTATATAACGTCTGATGAAGGAGATGGAAAAATATTTTCTAGCAACCGGGAAGTCTGTAAGATGTTGATAGACTTTAACATAACCTCTCATAGTGTTGTTGTAGTCATGGACTACCTTCAGAGCTAAAGTTGGAATGGGTAAAAAACTAGAACCACTTGTGTCATTTATTAGGAAAATAGGGAATTAAGTATCCTAAAGTAGAAACGAACTCAGGACGAACTTCACAAAATAGAAAGGTTTATTTTTCTTCTGCCCGAACTCAGTTCGGGCATCACAAATACTGCACGCAGTAATTGCCCGAACTGAATTCGACGACACTGGCAAGGGGTTAAATATCAATATTCATGAATGTTTCTTTATTTTAACGAAGTTGAAATCGAATATCTAAATAATCATAGCTTATTTACGATAGAATATTAAGACATAACTAATCAACATATATAAACTTTATAAATAATATATTTTTTATCATTTTTATTTAGTTTATTCTTTGTTGCAATCAATTAATCTAAGTAAATAATTTTAACTTTTGAAAAGATTCTATTATATTAGTTTTTAAAAGTATTTTTATTTATAAAGTCATTACTATAAAATTATGTAGGGATTTAAAGCTATGGATAGGACATTAACATTAAGGTTTCGTTTGCTTATCACTGTAGGAGTTTTTTTGCTAGACCGGGACCAACGGCTTAAAGTGGATTCCGAACCACTACAAACATCCATGCTCAAAATTGGATTCATACCCATGAACTGCTGAAACGTAGGCAAGAACGCTAACCATTTGGTTACCAGTTTGGCAATAACAGCTTTATGAAATTGTTTGAAGCTCATAATATCCATAACGTATTTGCCATTTAAATGAATTATTCATGAAGAGTGAATGGCATTCAGACTTCAAAAACGATGTATAAAGTACTTCTGTATCTCTCCCTTACATGTGAAAGCGGAAACACGCAATATCCATCAGACATTGTTTTTAACAGTAGTGAGAACTGAATTGATAATTTTTTACTCCGAATATTTCTATATTATCACTAATCCATGGCGAATGAATATAATTATTTATTTTTATTTTTTTCATATTCATTATATAAGAGTTTTATTAATGAAGTCAGGGTACTCTTTAATGGCTGACTGTGAATTAATGGTAAAACAGCTTTCTTCAGAGAAAAAGGTCATATGGTTGATCCCAACTATTGTTAAACTACGGGAAATGGAGACTGCGCTTCTGCTTCATGCATGCACATCTGTGGAGATGCTTATTTGGAAGTTTCCTTCCTTGCTATACGTGAATAGAGTCCAATATGTATAAAAAAGTCTTTATGGAATACAATTTTAGGGATGGATGCTAAAGTATCTTACAATTGGCCTTACAGCAGGACTAGGCAGACGTTTTTTGGGTCCCGAGATACTTTTTAATCTTTTATTTGGCTGGCGATCATTTTCAGTGACAATTGGGACTAAACAAGTTTAATTTTAGGTATTCGGGTCATAAAAATTAACATCAGCGATCACCTAAAAATGTCATGGCGGTCAACCGTTCAACTGAGGTTTCCTTAAGGATTACCTCTATCGTAGATACCACTACCGAGAGTGAAACACATTTTAGGTTCTTCTTGTATTAAGTATGGTGGTAGAATTACCCTTTTCAGAGCGAAAATCCAATTTTCAATCCTACCTATTGTTGAACATTAGAAGATGATTGTTGCTTTTCTGCTTCCAGTATGCACATGTGTAAGTGTGGGTGCTTTTAAGTTTTCCATGAATACGGTTTTCATCCATAAAAACTTTTCTGTAAGGAAATGGTTCACGATTAAAGTTAAAAAAGCCTTACAGCAAATTGTGTAAGACAGTAACTTATCTTCTACTTGTAATACTAAAAGTATAACACTGAATATTGCCATGATTATATATTTTAAGCAATTAAGCAAACATTTGATCGCTAAATACATTTTTACGTGTTTTCTAACTGTGAATACATTGACCTCTGCTTAAATGTGCTAGAAATAATTATGTGTGAATATAGAACTAAAAAAAAATATATTGTAGTGATTTTTAATTTTCTTAATAAATATTGATTTTAAGTAAGATTATTAAGCTGAAATTTTTAAATGAATGTTGATCTAAGCTGAATGTTGATATTATAATTCGAGGGAGAATTTGCTAGAATTAATAATTTAAGCTTACTTTTTTTAAAATTAATGTTTTTGAAGGAATTTATGTATAAGTTTTACATTGCAAAGTTCAATTATTCGAAGTAATTTCCATCTGTTTACCTATATTTGTTCACGCTATCTTATTTCACTTTATCGACAGGAACACCAATCGAATCTGCAAACTCATGTGCTGGTCCTGATGAAGTCTGTCAGTTGCAACTTCAAGAGGTTCAAAACTACGAAGCGCCGAAAATTGAAGTTTGGTTTTTCATTCAAGCCTGTGCAGCATTTAACTATGCAAGCGGGTGGGTTTTCGTTATAAAAACACACCCCCCAGCGGAAGACCCAAAGACTTGGCCAATCATCTCTGGAGGTATCATTTCTCATGGAGGACAATGAGACTATGACATATTTTCCATGTACCAATCGCCAATAACTAGCATGATGTATTTTCGGTTGGATCGGAATTCGAACTCACTCATTTCCAATAATGAGAGTAAATGCTCTAACTGACTAGGACACCATGGCCTCTTTTTTAGCTATATATATACACTCAGTGGATTTATATTCGTGATGAAATTTTCCATGTCTCTACAAACATACAAATGTAATTTTGTAAGAAAAAATATATAAGATACTCTATACTATATAAAGTTCTCCAACAAATGCAATCAAGTACAGGGTGATCTTCTTTAAAATGACAGTGTTTGGAGAACCCTGTAGCGCGATCTAATAGCCGAAATAGTACCAAACTTGGTATTTAGACTAATTAAGACACGGGAAAAAAGATTCCGTGAAAAAAAATTAGTTCCAAAAATCACCGCTAGAGCATTTTATAGCGCTTTGCAATATATAAAATGTAAGAAATGAGAAAAATACTAACATACACAATCGTACAGTTAGATTATTAATGTTTATTTACTACATTAACTTCCCCGATGAGGAATTAGACAACATTCAATGTAAGCGCCATTCTCAGAAATAACACCGTGCATTCTGTGCACAACGTTCTCCACAGTCGTACATAACATATCACGAGGAGCATTCCACACTGTTATGCTGTCCTTTAGAATAGACAAATTTGATACACCACCAACATAAACGCACATTCCGGTAACGTGAGAGGCATGGCCACTGTGTGAAGCTCGTTTACTTCAGCTGAGATTATTTGTCGGAGCTGTCTACTACTTGCTTTTATAGCCCCTATTACTGGCACTGTCATTGCACAACATTTGCATTTTTCTTTTCATTCCCGTGTTTTATGCTAATTCTCATTATTGTAAACTGCAACAGTGCCACAAAATGCTCAAGCGGCAACTTTAGGATTAAATTTTATTTTTACGGAATCTTTTTTCCCATGTCTTGATTAGTCTACAGTGAGTGTAAAAAGTATTCGTACAGTACAACAATTGATTTAAAAGAGATCAGTTCACAAAAATTATTAACATAAATTCCATTTTAATTAATAAGAAATATATAATAGAACATATTTTCACTAGTTTCATGTGAAATTTACACAAAAATAATTTTATACATGAATAAATATTTACAAAACTGTAACAATCCAACATCTTGTGATGTAAAAAGTATTCGTACATCAGGCATATATTGGCCAACACAATCATAATATTACAGCTTATACCTTGTAGGATATCCTTTAGCTCGAATAACTGCCGTGAGTGTTCTTTGGCATCGATTCCTCCAGTTTTGCTGTTAATGAGCTAGGTATGGCATCCCATTCTTGATTAAGAGCCGATTCCAAATCATTTTTATTAGAAATATGTCTGGATCTAATATTTTTATCAAGAACGTCCCATAAATTCTCGATGGGGTTGAGGTCCGGCGATTGAGGAGAAAATTTCATGAACTTTGGGGTATTATATAGTATCCAGAGCCTTGTGCTTAGGGCTGTGTGTTTGGGGTCGTTATCATGCATGAAAACGTAATTACCATTCAAGCCCAATTTTGTTGCACTAGGTCCTAAATTATTGTTTAAAATGTCAATATAAAGTTGATGATTCATAATGCCTTTAATAAAGACTAATTTGTCCACCCCAGAAGCACTCATACACCCCAAACAAGTAGACTTCCACTCCTATGTTTCACTGTTGGCACTAAATTCTTAGGATGCATTTCTGTATTGCGCTTTCTCCATACCATTCGTCTCCCGTCCGATCCAAATATGTTGTATTTACTTTCGTCTGTAAAGATAATCTTTTTTCAGAAATCTGGACTTTCATAACGTATTGCTTGGCGAAAGACAATCGCAGCTTCCGATTCTTCTCACTAACAAAGAGTTTTCGTCTCGCAACACGGCCATGGAAACCTTCATTTCTGCATGCATTTCGAACAGTACTTACGGAGACTGCTGTTCTCATATTCTTTAGTTCTGATGTTAATGTAGGATCACTTATTTTGGGATCCTTCTTTAATAAATGTACCAGAAACCGTCTGTCAAATGATGTCAATAGACATGGTCGCCCATCACGAGAACTGTTTTGAACCGTTAGAGTGGCAGCAAACTTTTTTATGATTGACTGCACAGTTGAACTGGGTTTACCAACCAGATCAGAAATCTTGTTGTACGATTTACCATTTTTACAGAGTTTTAAAATCAGTTCTCTTTCGTAAACACTTGTCTCATTAATTTTACGACCCATTACAGAATATAAGTTTCTCACGACATTAAAATTTCCACTGAAGAACCTTAAGTAACTAACAAGATGCCGTCAATTAACTACATCTTAATGGCTAAACCAATCACAAAACATAACTAAAAAAATTTGCATTTCTTTTAGTGTACGAATACTTTTTACACCTCAAGATTTTGGATTGTTACAGTTTTGTAAATATTTATTCATGCATAAAGTTATTTTTGTGCAAATTTCACATGAAACTAGTGAAAATATGTTCTATTATATATTTCTAATTAATTAAAATGGAATTTATGTTAATAATTTTTATGAACGGATCTCTTTTAAATCAATTGTCTTACTGTACGAATACTTTTTACACTCACTGTAAATACCGAATTTGGTGTCATTTCGGCTATTAGATTGCGCTACAGGACGCTCCAAACACTGTCACTTTAAAAAAGATCACCCTGTATTTGTGTTAGATGTATGTCGCTGGATTCATAATCATGATGAAATTTTCCATGTCCTTTACAAACATATAAAAATAATTTTGTAAGGAAAAATATATAAGATACCCTATACTAAGCTTTCACACACAGTACCGTTCAGATATTAAGTTCTCCAATAAGCAGTGTCAAAACTAAAATCCACCAAATTAAATATATACAATTTGTTTATTTGAATAAATCAATTTCTTCCATGATTCCAATAAAGTTTGTTTTTTTTTTATTACATTGTGATAGAAATTTTCCTGTTATTGAAACTATATTTTAATTTCTTTTACTAATAGAATCCTATAAAAAAAAACTTACCATTTTAACTGATGCTAAGTTTCGCAATTTATATTTTTTGAAGGTTGAGTTTTGACCATTAAAACAGGTTTAAAGAAGTGAAGGTAATGAAATTCCCAGACTGATTTATTATATTAACGATAATTATCATTTTAAGTAATTAAATCTTTTTTTCTTGTAATTTTATAAGGCAAATTGTCTGATGTCCAAAAAATGTTTCCTGATTTGAATTGATAAAAGTCACATGAATAGTGCTTTTACTAGAAAAGTCCTAGCTTAAAATAAACGTTATGACATTACTTCTACTATAATCACCAGTTTCAAAACGTTAATGATTAAAGATTTTAAATATATTTTTCGGTAATAAAAGTTGTACTTTTATCAAAGTAATATAGATTTGCAAAGTTTTCACAGTAAAATATAATAGAAGACGAACGTGTTCTTCCATGATTAATAATTGTTAAAAATGTTTGAAAAATCAATATCATCTATGAACACTGATTCATTTCTCGTTGCGGATTTAAATGGAATTTTTTGAGATTCTATACTTTGTGCATTATGAGTTTGTTAAATATAATAAGATAAAGAATTTTTTTACGGGAATCACAAAGATTGTAATTTATTGTTTGTATATAGATATCAGATAATTTTGTGCTTATCTATTGATAAACACAGAGTTTCTATTTTATATCAATCATCAATACATTTATTGATTTACTCAGTAATAAAACGGATAAAAAATGATATACAGTATACAGTAGCTGATTTTTGATTTCGAAAATTATTTATGGTTAATCATCTCGGAATAATCCTTTCAATGACAAATTTATGATGTGGGATCAAAATAATTAGTGTTTAATTTAGCATGAAACGTGTGTTATTATATTTACTGATCATTTTTTTATATTTAAAATAATGTTTACTTTTTATTGAAATGCTAAGAGTTTTTTCACTGCATACTTTTTGAAGAAACTCAATTATCAGTAAAGTGATTTTGTTGCTTTGATAATGAAATATAACTCTTTTCATAATGATATTTTATTTAGCATTTAAATTCTCATAATTTTTCTAAGAAGGAGACATTTTCATTCTTCTGTTTCGTAATTTCCTATTTTGTATTTTTTTCTACTTTTGATTCGTTATTCCTTATTTACAAATGAAATAGAATTTTGAACTTCAGAAAAAAGTATGACTTTTAGAAGCAAAAACTGAGATTTTTTTATAGAAATTATAAATGTTTTTTTTTTTTATATAAATTGATTGTACTTGTTCCTTACTAACAACTCGAGTTTGAGAAAGGAAGGATCACGAAGCGGTTAATGACAGATATCAGTATGCAAACTTGACAAATGATGAAAAAAATGGCCGTGGTGGCCAAATTGGCGATGGTATCGTTACTATTTTCAGAAGTTTGTGAGTTGGATTCCAGACGTCGTCAAAGTTCTGTCTTGTTCGTTAAAGGCGTTGTTAATTAGATTGTGGTTGGAAAATGGCTTGGGTGTGCCAAATGAAGTAATGGGGGTTGGAAAAAATATATTTTAGGGTGCCCTTTGGCTAAAATTGGTGGTTTTTTTGTCGTTTAAAGTTCTTCGTGAAACAAAACGGTGCCAAAAACACTAGCCAATGATATACACATAATTAAAAAATGATTAATCATCATATTCAACATCATCCATTCGGCGTCAAAGTGAATAGAAACCAGGGGGGCACCCTTAAGGATAGGCCTCTCTTGGGTATCTTCTGTTTGATCTCTGCTTCTGAATTTTGAAAACTTTCATCAACGGCTTCCATTTAACTGGTAGAGTCAGAGTTAAGCAAAAGGAAGTATGCTGGTGCTCACTTGGTCAAATGATAAATAATACTGGAAGTTATAAAATAAATAAAAGAAGTTATTCAAAATGTAAATTTTTTAAAGAAAATATATGTTTATTTTTATTCCTTCTTTTAAATACATTGCATATTTTTATATTTGATTAAAATATTATATTTGGTTTTAATAAGGAAATTTAATATGTTTCCCTTTTACTAGATTACACAAACCGCATGTTCGTTGGGTGAAGACCATTCCGTCTCTGAATACAATCTGCCATTAAAATCTATTAATAGTCGAGGATGGTATGAAAAAATTACATTTTTATTCTTAAAAAATCCGATTTACTTTCTGAAGTTTGAGATCCATTTATTTGAAATTTAACTTTCTATGTAAGTTTAACATCGTATAACAGTCAGATTGAGATCTAAAAATTGTAGTACGGTATGTCGAGATGATGATAATGACAACATGACACTTGATGATGAATCCGGAAGAATTTCAAGATCCTTAGATGTGCATGCAAAAAGCAGAAACGCAACACCCACTCAAGTTGTTGAATAGTGGTCATTCAGGATGCTATAAAAACTTAATATCGATATTTTTTTTAACTCACTATTATAGATTTTGACACTATTTAGGAAATGTTATTATAAAAAAGATATTTCTATAACACGTAATTCTCAAGCACGTGAAATTCTGCTCATGACCAAATATTTCCATCTTTAGGCCATTTTAAACATTTTAAGCTTTCAATTCTATGAGGTTTCTTATATTGAAAACTGCGTGGAAATCATACTTTATTTTTTCTTAGTATAAGCAAGGATTAATAAACGGAATCTATATTGATTAACTATTTTTTATTTTAGGTTTGGACGCAGTAAAACTTAATTATTTCAACGTGATCCCAAAACCTAAACATGAATCTAAATTCTATTTTGATTCTGTCAGCATATGAGGATCTAATTACCACTGATGTATCAAAAAAGATTGGAAATCTATAGTAGCTGATTTATTTACTTTTTATTGAACTAAAATAATTAAACGGGACTAAATTAAATATTGTTAAACAATAAGCTTGACAAATGCTAAAATATATTTAGTTTTTTTCTTTAATAAACAGAATACATTTCCAATAGTTATAGGCAATCATCTGCTTAATATTTTGAATTTAAAATTAAAATTAATTCTAAATTAACTCAGCATTAAAAATAGATACCATTTTTCAACTCATTACAGGAATTTTAAAACGAGATTATCATTTCCGTTAGTATGATAAAAAGTACATACTTAGAAAACAATGAAGCAGTTTTTCATAAACTTAATGAATTTCCATAGTTAAAGAAAATCATCAGCTTAATATTTTCAATTTAAAATTAAAATTCATCTTTAATTAACTCGGTATTCAATATAAACCCAATTTTTCAACTCATTACATGAATTTTAAAATGAGATTATCATTTTCGTTAGTATGATAAAAAGTACATGTTTAGAAAACAAAGAAGCAGTTTTTCATAAACTTAATGAATTTACATAGTTACAGAAAATCATTAGCTTAATATTTTGAATTTAAAATTAAAATTAATTCTTAATTAACTCAGTATTAAAAATAGACACCATTTTTCAACTCATTACCTAAATTATTATAGATTTAGGTAATGAGTGCTTAGAAAATAATAAAGAAGTTTTTCCCCTTTGTAAAATAGGCTGTAAGAATAATATAAATTTGACGTTTACTTAAATAAAGAGTTCTGTTTATTTTTGTTCTCTTTATATTAGGTATCTATGAAAAACGATAAAACAGTTTTGCTTAAGAAATCTAACTGAAATGAAGTCCTTTTTTAAGGTTTGTATCACAGTAACTGGAATGCAACTGATTCGATTCTTCACTCAAATGAAGCCAATCATTTAATGATATCTGTAGAATTTTATAAAGTAAATAAGACAGTGACAAGTTGTTATCATTATTTGATCATAATTATGGATTAGTAGGTGTCTGGTTTTATTTATAAATTTAAATTTATCTAAAATAAAAAGCATAATATGTGTAACTCAAATAATTCATAACCGTAATTCAGAATTAAATAATCTTGAGGAGATAATTATTTTGCAGAAAACTTCCACTTTTGAAAGCCCAGAAAATTTCTGCATAAAAATAATAAAAAATATTGGAAAGCTCTAATTATAAAATATTTACTTTAGCAAACTTTTTCGAATTAAAAAAAGAATCAAAGAGTTTTGTTGCTAAAATAGCGTATCTATCTAAAATCAAGGAATCACAAATGTACATGAGTTAAAGATCAGAATATTTCTGTTTATAGTTTAAATGTATCATCAATAGTTAAGTATAATTAAATGAAGTAAATTTTATGGCACCTATAGGATTCAAAAAAACAATTTTTCTTTTAATATTTGTTTTACGTTTTTATATTCCGTGTAAAAAATGAAATTGGCCAAATTTAATTAAAATTAATTCAAACGTGAAAAAGGAATTTAAAAATTGGCATCTGAAGTCTTATAAAAGGAATGAGACATAATATAGGATAATTATTTTACTGAAGAAAAATATTTTTGTTATATATATATATATATATATATATATATATATATATATATATATATATATATATATATATATATATATATATATATATATATATATATATATATATATATATATATATATATATATATATATATATATATATATATATATATATATATATATATATATATATATATATATATTATCACATCTTATTCTATCTCATCAATGGAAAAATTTTTTCCCAAGATATTTGTGCATAAGAATCTATTTCTCGAAATTATTTTCGATTTCGCTTTTACAAAGTTTGGAATAAATTAAAATTTATACAATTCATTGTGTGTGTGTGATTTAACAAAAAATCAATTATTTTATTACGAAAGGTATACTGCTTTTTAAAAATATAGATGCAATTAGATTAGAAATGACTTAAAACCATTTTTTCAATACTGCCATCTGATGACAGAAAGCTAAACTAAATGCTTTCTTTTCATTTAGCATTAAAATTTTATAGAAGATCGTACTATATTTTAAGATCTGAATAAATTGTGAAATTAAAATAAAATTTATGTTCATGTTAAATCATGTAAACAAATATAAATTTATATTTAATTATTTAAAAATAACTAAGAATTAAAAATATTTTAAGAATTCAATTTAAAATAATGAATAATTATAAGTATCCAACATTGAATCTTACTCTTCTAATTTAAGAAATCAAATTTTAAACCACAATAAGTTTAATTTCTCAAAAAATGAGTCAAAATATTTTTTATTCACTTCTCAAAGAAGAGAGAGAAGACAATGTAAGTCTTTTTTAATTCCTAATATTATACATTTAATATGATTGTGTTTATACCTTTTAAAATTCAATGAAATCTGAGCTGATGGTTCAATTGTTATTTTTAAGATGTATTAAAAATCGTATATTTTTACACAGAAATAGGGAAATTAATATTTTTTTTTTTTGGAATTTTAAGCATATTTTACTTGAGAATAAAAATAAATATATTCAAATATACACAAGAAATATTTTCTGTTTTAATATATTTTAGAGATTTTTAATATTAACATTATATATTTATTATTATATAATAACTGAATTTTTTTTAACATTTTCAATATTTTTACTTTACATTTAAAAAAAAACATAATCAAGTTACTGATATATTTAAAATTTACTGATATAATATATAAATTGTAATTATACATTCCTAAGTCCAGAGAGTTAAAATATATAATTTATGACTATCTAATTGGTAATCATTAATTAAAAATTAAATTAAGTGTGATCTACAACTGTAGTTCCTCAAGTAGTTCTTAGATGCCGCAAGTATCATCCATTGCATGATGTTCTAGTTTGCTCTTTCAAAGGACCCTACATGTAGCGCCATCTAAGAATTGACTAATTAATTAGAGGTGTTGGTCGCTTATTTTAAGGAAATATAAAATACGTTAAATTTTTAAGGGTCATATGTTTCTTTTTATTAATTATCACAGTTTACCATGATTTATTTAACCTTTTAATACAATTTTCTAAAAGATAACAAAAATTTAATTTCTGTAACTTTTGTAAAAAAACCACAAAATTTAAAGATAGATTATTATTATAAGGGACATTTCTTATAATAATATTAAATAAAATATATCTGTTATTTGTTCATTTTCACAATACATAGATAAAATAAAAGGTTTATATACATAAGCATATATATACATATAGATACACACATACACATTCATATATATATATATATATATATATATATATATATATATATATATATATATATATATAAACTTATAAACTTTAAATGTTATCGGAATGAAAAATTCAAAATCTTAATATAATCAATTTTTCTTTTAACAATTAAATAAGAACATGCTGTCGTGATCTCTCGTACTTTATCAGAGAACACGGTAAGTAATAATAAGAATCTCTCTACTAACCTCGTAGTTTAATTTTCTGAAGTAAATCGAATGTTTTTAACTTCGAATAATTGGATAAAAATTTTTCAAATTAGCTTTTAAATAAAATTAACTCTTTGTTATCCCTTTGAAATTTATATATAGATTACTAATGCTACGATTTTGTAATTCATATAAAATTTGAATATTTTTTCTTTGCTAGAACTTTATTTTCAATCGCACTTGGGTTACGATTGAGACTCATTAGACGATATCGAATACCACTAGAATATGCAGGGTTCATATTCAAAGAAAAATTCAATTGGCAATCTCATATTTGATTCACGAATTGTAACTTGAATCTAATATGAAATAGAATAGTATTAATTTTAATCACACCAATAATAAAATAAAATAGTACTCTCTGTTATAGTTACTTATGACACTTGGACAAATCAAGCTCCTTAGCTGACGGCTACGAATTAAGCCAGAAGGGTGCATTTTTCGTTAATCGGAGCACTACAAGGGTGAAAGTACAATTTTGCTCTAAGACTCCTCCGATAGATGGTACCACCAGAGAATCCACTCCCTCAATTTTGACATTGATCTGGAGGGGAAGGAAATTTACTCCAGACCTTTATACCTATAGTAACTGCTCTCTCTCTCGGTATATATATATATATATATATATATATATATATATATATATATATATATATATATATATATATTAAATCTGTGGAATCGAAAGTTCTGTAGTAGGCTGTTGAGCAGTTACTATAGATATAAAGGTCTGGAATAAATTTCCTTCCCCTATATATATATATATATATATATATATATATATATATATATATATATATATATATATATATATATATATATATATATATATATATATATATATATATATATATATATACATTGCTGGACAATTGCTAAGGACGGATCACAAATTGCAATGTAGCATAACATTGAGCGAGACGTGAGGCCTATTTGGATAAAATATAAAAATATAGTTGCCACACTGTTCAGACATTAGGATAAAGAATATTTATTGTTCTGGAAAGTACAAAAGCTGTGAAACATCTGAAAGAAAAAAAATGTTCATTTGATGCTGCATACGGAAAAATGGAACAATGCATCTAAAAGTCAGCAGGCACCTTGAAGAAAGGTATCAGTACGGGAAATGTCCACTGTGGAGCAACATTCCACACGTCGTATCATACTTTACACAACATTATCTAGCAGCTGTTGAGGCAATTTATCCCATTTCTCTGGGAGTGCACGGATGAGGGTGTTCTTGTTTGTCGGAGGATAGTTTCGACCAGCAACTTGCCTCCCCAAAGCATCCCACACGTTTTCAATGGGGTTTAGATCTGGAGAACGTGATGGCCGTACGAGGCGTTGAATACCATCGATGTCTAGACAATCCTGATCAGCAAGTGTTCGATGACATGTTGCGTTGTCGTCCATAAAAACAAATTTATCACCGACAGCACCACGGAAAAAACGAACATAAGGAAGTAGAACTTCATTAATGTATCGTTGTCGCGTCATAGTCCCATTCGCAACCACATGTTAGGGCGCGCGGCCATTGATCATGATGCCGGCCCACACCATGATACTGCATATCGGATATCGGTCCCTTTCCTGGATATTTTCTGAACGATAAGCAGTACCACTGTCGCGCCAGATTAGTTGGCGTCTACAATCCGATGACAAACTGAACCTACTCTCATCTGAGAATAGTACGCATGCCCAGTCTTGTTCAGTCCAATTGCGATGCTCACGACACCATTGCAAACGGGCAGTACGTGCTGTCTGGTCAATGGGACACACACAACAGGCCTGCGGGCGTAGTCCTCCTCCCCTCAAACGTCTGCAACAGTTTTTCTAGAGATCTGCTTTCCTGAGGCAGCAAGTAACTGATTTGCCACCTGCTGAGCTATGGTGCGCCTGTTCTTATTTGCTGATAGGACGATGTATCTATCTTCTGCAGGCGTCGTACTTTTAACACGACATCCCCCGTGTCGCCTACTACACATTCCAGTAGTATTAAATGACTTCCACAGCCGTGAAACAACGCTGTGAGCGATGTCGAACCCCCTGGCAACATCAATTATTTTTCACCCTTCTTCGATCTTTCCAATAATTCGGCCACGCATAAAATCATCTAAGTGATGTCGGGAAGACATGCCAAAAATTTCAAGTTCGTCTATTAAATCTTTCTTGTAAAACTATGACTTGAAACAACAACTGTCCACACGCGTCAAAACATTTAAAGCTCTTATGAACGCTATCATGTGATGAACAGACGTGGAAAAAAAAATTTTCATACGTGTACTTTTTCTTACTATATCCCGCACTTATTCTAATTTTCCACATTTTGCTAGGCTACCAAGGCCCATAGAACACCCAAGTTAGCATATAATAATTCAAATGAAACAGAAACAAATTTCTACATCCTTTATAAGAAGATTGAAATTAATAAATTAATTAATAATTTCGGTTGTGTGTATATATTTATTTTATGTCGATCTATTTCTCATCAGAAAGCGAATATTCTTAGAAATTAAAGAGTTGCAGAATTTTTTTTCTTTGAACACTTTTCTCTATTATCTTAACTACTTTGTGCAACCTAAAAATCTTGCTGTACGTATTTCTAAAAGAGGAAAAAAAAGTACTTCCAGTTTATGTTTATGTATCATAAGAATATTTCCGTTCAAAGTCCTATATATGATCAATCACTTTTCTTTGACTATTTTATGGATTCTCTCATAATTTATTTTCCTTCGTAATTTTTTAAAAGAATTAGGAAGGATTTATAGCTTTAATATTTCATTAATTTTTGTTTAAATAGAGAAATTTTTTTAAACATCTTTGATAATTTACGATTTACTTTTAATTTTGAATACTTAAATTTTAAGTGTTACTTTTTACCATTAAAGTGAAAATAAATAATTTCTTGATATTTTCCTTAAAAATAAATTATAATTGAAATGCAAAACCTTTGATATAATTTGCTAATATGTGTATGTACATTTACGAATTTAGTAATTAAATGTATAAAAACAAATATTATCTTGATATTGTTGCACAATTAATATTTATATCAATGCATAGTATTTCCAATTTGATTTATCATATACACACATATTATTTATAATATGTTTGTATTATATATATATGTATATAATACACACACACACACACACACACACACACACACACACACACACACACACACACACACACACACACACACACACACACACACACATATATATATATATATATGTGTGTGTGTGTGTGTAAAAACAAATATACACACATACAAAACAGTGCGGTAAAGAATTTATTTAATCACCCAGAAAAAATTTATATCCTCATAATAATGAAGATTTTAACGAGTTCAAATTTTTCGAAGCAGATTTTTTAATATACCTCATTTACTATTTTTCTTTTCAGTCTATATTTTCATCCGAATTTTCAGAACATTTTATAAAATTTTGCTTAAAAATCATTAAATGGAAATATGCGTTAATATCATCTTTCAAGCTTTTATTCATCACATTTTGAGAGTCTTTTGAAATGTTGTTGATATATCAGAGAGTAAAATTATCCGCTGATTGAAATGAGCGGATAATACCATCATTATAACAATAACCGCATAATTTCTCATTATAATACGGCTATCGTATATGAAATTAAGAGAAAATGTGATTTCATTATAAAAATGAATTAAATTTTTGCAATCTATATATATAACAGAAATTATTCCTCTGATAAGATCTCGATATTCAGGTATGAGATTTTAGAATAAACAGGAAAGGTACAAAAAAGAAGGTACGAGAAAGTTAAATGTAATGGGTTTACTGCGGAAATTTTTGCTAATAACTTTTCGTGAGCACAATAATAATTAGGCAGGAAATAGGGACACAATTTGTTACATCATCATTAAAGTTCTTTAACTGAAGTTGAAATTGTGAATTATATTTTTTCTAGTTTTAAACTATGACTAATGATGCATGACAATGAACGAATATATAGAAAACCTAAGAAGAGAGCTTTCAACATTACTGTTTTTGACTATATGAATTTTTTTGAACAAATTGCGATTCTGCTGTATGCATCTTCATATTTTTCATCAGATATCACAGAAGCGCACTTTAATGCATGTTATTTAAAGTGTCATTGTTTATAAAATAGTTACAGTGGTAACATACAAGATAGTGTTTCAAATATGCGTAATTAATTTAGAAAACTATAGCAAATACCATAATAAACTATTATTAATTTTTAGTAAATTTTGAGTTTGAGTGATAATTTATTTCGTCTCCACAAATGGTATTGAATACTTCGAGTTAATGAAATTCAAACAAAACCTGAAAATTTACTTAATAACACTTGAATATAAATTCTTCTCTTTAAAAGGTTTGATTCCGCAATAAGCTGTCCAAATTACGCATGTACTCGGTGGGTCTTTGGCAACTTTGGTAATCGAACCCCTCTCTTCCAGATGTATGGCTGATGCCCTAATCACTAGACTACCATGGCATAATTTTATGTTTGTAAACATACATACTAAATGCTTATGATCAACCAATATGTCTTAAAACACTTTCGAGACCTTAGTCGCATACATATTAAATGCATGGTTATTGTCAATGATGTTAATCAAATAATTTTGTAATGAAAAACGCAAGTGCTTTTTAATAAAACTTCTTGAAACATGCAAAAGTAAATTAATTCAATGATATTCGACAGCAAAATGGTATTCGACCATACACTTGATAAAATTATAACCAAATTGTCTTTTCTAAAGATATCTTTGGGTTATTGATCATAACAAAATCTGCAATATTCCTGAGTAACTTAAAAAGTAATCTGCATCTGTTGAAAGATAGTAACAATCATCACTGAGAGAAAAGCTGCAAATTTTTATTTACATATACATAGTTAAACCCATTTTTATTACTTAATATGAAGTATTTTCTAAATACTGAATACTAATGCCACTTATTTGTATTATTAATTCTTTTGATCATTGTTGATTTTTATACCAGTCTTCCAATGACAGTTGGAACGGATGTTCTCAAAAAGTTTGTTGAAGTATGAAAAAAATATTTCTACTCTTGGCACCCAACTACAAATTATTGCCATATTTATTTCTTATAATTTCTGACCATTCTTGGCTTTGATATTTATAGGATAATTCAGTTCTTCAAAATGCTTCAACAGAGTTTTATTGCAGAAGTCAAGATTTGCATTTACAAGAGAACGGATAAGCAATACAATAATTTAATAACTGAACACAAAAGCAGCTGCATGTTCTTCCATATTCTAGTTTGGATGTAGTTGTTACTGTAATGAGAAATTGAAAAAGAATTTTGACATATTTGATACATTGATACAATTGTTCTTCCGTTTGTTTTACCATGAAGGAATTTAATAAGGATCAGATAATCAACATTTAAAAAAAATTAAAATAAATATATTTTATTTAATTTTTAGCTTAACTATATTTCTAACCTTTGAATTTAGATACACAGTTTAACATTATTATATTATTTCAATGTTTTTGGAGTATATAACTCAAAAGAGCTATTATAGTAGCCTAGTGGTTAAGGCATTGACCTTCCTCCTGGAAGGGCGGGGTTTGATTCCTAATACCACCAAAGACCAACCTATTACATGCAATATACGTGCTCGTTGAATCTGTGGAATCAAAACTCCTAGGTCACGCGTTGTTCAGCAGTTACCATGAGTGTAATGGTCTGGAGAAATTTTCCTCCCCTTCCAGATCAATGTCAAAATTGAGAGAATGGATCCTCTGGTGGTGCCATCTTTTGGAAGAGTTTAGAGCAAAGACCTATTTTCATCTTCATGGTGCTCTGGTTAAGCGAAAGACATACCCTATTGACTTAAATTCACATAGCCAACGGCATAGCAAGCTTGGCTTGTCTAAGTGCTATAAGTAACAACAGCAATTGATATTTCATAAATAGTGATAATTTATTTTACATTCCATTCACAGTTTGAATGAGGACAGATAAAATTGTATTCATCCTGTCACTATTTTTGGTAATAAAAGAAAATAAATTTAATCCAGGGAAGATGCTCTAAGCGTGCACTTTCATTATTCTTCTTAAGCATGTAAACAGCATAATGAAAGCATTAATCTTCAATAGAATTAAAACTTTTTAGTTTGCATTCAGCAAAAGTAAGGCGTACGTTAAAATTGATCCAGACACTGTCAGTATATTACTTCTTTGAAAGTAAATAATGCCCAATGCATTCAACTGGACACTAGGCTTGTCAATTAAATTCTTGTCATATACGCTGATACTTGTTTGTGATTCCAAAGGTAATCTCCTCACTAGTTGAAACCAAAATATATACGAAATGTTTTCTATTTCGATATTCACTTGACTGGCCATCCATATAATCGAAAATATCATCAAGCTAGAAAATAGTAATCCTTTTATAATGTAGAAAGCACGTTGGAAGGAAATAATTACTTCTTTTTCAGTTGCGAGTATACCTACACATCCAAAACAAATGCCGATATTCGTAATAAGGTGCAAGAAAATTGGTAGAGAGAATAAATTATTCATTTGGTTTAAGAAGTTAATAATATTTGCCCTCTCATTAATTATATTTTTCTGTTTGATTTCGTGGAATGATTGAGGGCTTTGCTTATGAATGTCATCAGCCAATTTTTTTAACTCTGTGGTAAAAAGATAGCACAATCGCGAGTACAACAATGTCAGTCCAACTGATATAGTTGGATATACATAAGTTAAGGATAAGTATTTAAAGTATTTTATGATATTTGCAGTTGGTAAATTAAGCGAGAAGTTATATGTGAAAATGGAAACACGAGTCGAATGATTTTTTCTGAATTCCAAGTGTCTAAGAAGATGTAACGTTAGGAAACCAATTAATGCATGAGCAAACAATTTCATTTTCCATCCAGCATCACAGTTGTAATTAGAAGATAATTTTTTCATGAAAATTCGAAATTTTCTTTTTCGAAAGCATATTATCATCCATAATATAAAACTCAGTATGAAAATGATTAAGTGATTAAGTGCAGTTTTCCATTCAATTGAAAAATCCAATCTAAAAATAATTAATATATATGGATATAGAACATCCAGAGAAATCACAAATATCACCGCAGCAAAAGTACCAAATAATATAGACTTCCATTTCTTTTTTCGTTCTATTTCCGCTTGGTTATACCCAAAAACAATTCTAAACAAGAATAAATTATAAAATTTTGTTTTTTCCGATTTTCGAAGTCATCTCGTAGAAAAACAATTAATTATTATTATTATATATATTATTAAAATATATATGAGATTAAATAAGATAAATGAAGATTTTTTAAATTTTCATTGGCGACATCGTTTGTTGTATAATGAAATCAAAGTAAGATATTTAGCTTGAAAGTAAGAATTCTCTGGTCATTTAAAATACGGTGACGTTTTGAAAATATGATTTACAAAAGAAGCTTTTAAGTAATTAAATTCATCAAAATATCCTCTTTTAATAAAGCATAAAGTCAATATATTTAATTTCTTAAGAACTCATGGAGATGTGATAATAATTAAATGACATTAATATAATTGCTTTCATAAATTGAAACATTATTGCTTTTGATATTTTAATGTCGATAATTTCATATGATAGTTTTTTTAAACAATACTTGAAATATTTTGGTGATATAAAGTCAATAGTTTGTCGTTACAAATGAATCAAGCCTTAATATTTGCCGATTTCATTAATTTTGGTATTAATACAATTCAAATGTTAATGTAAATAAAATTATAGTCTATTATGGTATCAATTTGTATACATGTAAATATATTATATATTTGTATCGTTACCAGTACTATAGATTAAAAATAACTTTTAAAAACTAATCAAAAAATATCTTCTAAATGATTGGGATTATAGCCATAAGAATATTAATTCTGCTGAAAATTTTCAATTGATCAGCGATTATTGAATATCACCAGATACTTTTGCTTTATATTGATTTCAGACATCAATTTTTACTCCATGTTTTCAAATTAATATTGCAGTGAATAATATGATTAATTTTGATATAAATTGCATATTGATTGGTATTTTACTTTCTGTTTAAAAGATAACCAGTCAGTTTGAGAAAGGCTACAACTATTCTAGAAATTTATTTGATATTATTTTGTATATATTTCATTCACATGTTAAATAAGATGAACACATCTGAAAATCATTAAAATCCTATTCAATAACTGCAAAAATATAGAGTTGAAAATAGGAATTCACTTTTTCTTTGTGTGAGTCATTCGAAGTTCCTATAAGTTTGGATTAAAAAAAGGAAGAGTTGTCAAGTACCATGCTCAATTTTGATATTTAGAATGTTTTTAATTAAATAATAAATTTCAGAAAAAATGAGAAATAAAACAACACGACAAAATAAATGTAATTTTTTTCTGCTATTTCGATGAGAGTTTTTCTTAATAGGAAACGTATTTGCTAAAATGATTTGAAGTAAATTGTTACCTTTCTTGTTTGCAATCAAACTGGCTTTTTGACCTTTCGGAAAGTCTTCATCATGAATTAAACAAATTTTAGAATTAATAAACTTAAAATAAATGACAATTTTTTTATTTTAATCTGTTTTTATTATATGAATATTTTCAACAAATATATTATAAAACCTCGCTTTTAACTCAACCTTAAAATTTGCATTTGAATATTTACGTTACTATCTTCAAAGAATGAGACCATTTGCTCTGTGGTAGCGTTTCGCTTTACAAAACTACAGGTCCTACTAGGTTAAATCCTGTAGTTGGGCAAGGTTTCATCCCTAAAATTGAATACTAAGCATGCTTGGGAACTAAACATTGGTATTTCGAGTTAGACTGTCTACGTTAATCTGGGAAACCCAGGGGTTCCGATCAAAATAACACATATGAGTAATGTAGACGTTGACCCCATAAGGGCTGAGTTTAGTTAAACTTAAGAATGCTTGCAGCGAAAGTATGCAGAAAGTAATGTAAAGCTGAAAAGATTTGGAGTGTTAACCACAAAAAAAAATAGCCAGAAAAATTGAATGTTTTTCTTAAAAAACATGAAACAACTGTAGGGTTTATCATTTCTTAAGATAATAATTTCTAAAATCATCTATTGAACGTCATTCAAAATTTTTGAGAAAAAATATTCATTTGTAAGTAATAAAAGATATCAGAGTATTGCGTTTGCTGGTAAAGTAATGAGACTGAGTCTAATCAAAAGAAGTTATTTATCGGATTGGCGCTCATTATTAAAGCTCTTCACAGTAAACTTTTTTGAGCACTAGTACACCTTTGTCAACTCCTTAATTGCAAAATATTTTTGAAAGTCAACAGCTGTATTTTTGAAAGTCAACAGCTCTTTTAGTTGCTCTAATCTTAAATATTTTAATTATCTGCAATATCTAGTTGAGTTGCGGAAATGTCGTGTTGTTACTTATGACACTTGGACAAGCCAACCTCGTTATGCAGTTGGTTACGCGAATTTAAGTCAATAGAGTGCGTCTTTCGTTTAACCAGAGTACCATGAAAGTGAATGTACCATTTTGCTCTGAACTCCTTCATTAGATGCCATCATCAAAGGATCCACTCCCTCAATTTTGACATTGATCTGGAGGATGAGGAAATTTTCTCCTGACCATTTCACCCATGGTAATTGCTCAACAACCGACCACAAGACTTTTGATTCCCCAGATTTAACGAGCATTTATATCGCATATACTCTGTGGGTCTTTGGTGACATTGGGAAATCAAACCCCACCCTTCTGGATGGAAAGTCGATGCCCTAACCACTAGGCAACCACGGCACTGGAAACATTGTAGAAATAGTATCATTTCAGGCTTCTATTGAACTTTGGAAACCGAAGAAAATCTACTAATCTTACATTTTGTTGTATGATTGTAAGGCAGACAAGTTTACGGAAGCTCATAATTACTTTACTGAAAATTTCGATAAATTTTCTTATTTATGAAATTTGCTAAGTACAAAACAGAATTCTTGCACAATGTAGCTAAATTTTGACTTCATCAACAATAGAATTCTTTTCTAAGACCGTAAACCATAAGTATAGGTGCCTAAGGGTGGCTGTTAACCATTTTCAAGTCATTATGTCAGGGACATCTAATTGCTGATATCATTTAATATACGGTTATACTGTTGAATTTTTTGTTTTATATAATAGGTTGGGGGAAAGGAAATCCATTATTTTTTCGGTAGATGTCTGTAGTGATCGATAATTTGTAAAGCATCGATCAAACAATTTCAAATGTATTCCCGTTGTCAAGGTGACATTTGACACTTAAAAATTCTTTTTGCTATTTTTTGTTTGGTCCATTCAATTCTGAGTAACATGTCGTTAAAAACGTAAGTCAAGAAAGAGAGAATTCGGTACATATTACTATTTTCCTTTGATAAAGGCGAAATTGCAAGCCAGTTGGCTGAATTCCAGAGTCTTTGTGCCGATTTAAAGCTGCTGGCGAGAAATAAATCTGACCTGAATTTACAATTTAAGTGTTCTGCTTTAAAATATCTGGAGAAAGAAGATATGTTGATTTTTAACAATTGAATTAGTATTCCTGAATCATATAATGTCAACTAAAAAAATTAACATTCGCTATTCTTTCCCTTTCCTTATTTGGTTCCACATATTCATTTGAAGTCATTTTCAAGCATGAACAATATCATGAGAAAATTAAGAAATCGGCTTATCGATGAGAATTTGGATTCGCACCTGAAATAAAAAACTTATCATATAAACCAGCCTTATCCTCACTTTCAAGGGAAATGCAAAGCCAGTGTTCTCATTAGTGGAGTATTTGTTGTTATTTTTAAGAATGCCTTTTTATATTATTTCACTAATAAATATTAGCTTTATATAAGTATGATGTCAAGTTTTATTTAATTTACTGTTAGTAAAACTGAGATTTATTTAGAAAAAACAAGCTTGAGAGTGTACTTTTAATCCTAATTAATTCCGTAATAATGTTTCCTACCAAAGCAAAGCTTATGTTTAAAAAATGGCTCTTTGAATAAATTTCAACCGTAAATTGTCTAGATTTGGTCCTTTTAAACGACAAGGTTGCCCACTACTGGCCCAGCCAATTATAATTCTGCTTTCAGCTAGCAATCGTATGTTTGTTAGGTACAATGATTTCTTAAGAAATACAGAAACATTTTTAAAAAATAGTTTTTGAAAGAGAAAATCCTTTATTGTGAATCATGGTATAAGGTTTGTATTTATAAGTAAAGACCATACAGTTAAGACATTTACATTTGTATATTTATTTGTAGCTTCTAAATGAAGGAGCTTTTCCAATGATACGAGATGACTTGTTATCCACAATACATTTTAGCCAAGTCTATTGCTTCTCCAATATTACATAACAAATAACTGTTTATTCTAATTTTAGAGGCATTTTTGTGTTTTCATTTCCTAAGATTATGAGCCTTATTTTTTGAAAGATTTTTAAATTATAAAGAATCAGAAAAAAAACATGAGAATAATTCTTTGTCCAGATTATTACCAATTTTTCTGTAGAGAAATTTTTTAAATTTTTACATACTGTATGAGAAATATTTTATGAAATTTCAGTGTTATTCTATTTAATACACAAAATATGAAAAATAAAATGAATTAATTTTTATATCAATGAAATTGAATAATGTGAAAAATACTTTATGTAATATATTTTGAATTTTAAAATAACTTCTTGAAATATATTATCCATATGCCTTACTTACTTCCCAATATCAGAGTTCATATTAGGCAATAGATTAGGCAATTAGGCAATCGATTCATATTAGGCTCTTATAATTCGACTACAAATTTTATTGAACTTTATTTTTAAGTTTTTAATATCGCTAACAGTTTTATATATGCATTTCTTTTTCAAGTTTCTTCTTTTCCAGTGTCCTTTAAGAATCATTTATATATCAGACATAATCCATTAACTCTATTTATTCAAATCATTGAATTATTTTTGATTTTACAGAGTTTATTACATCTTTTCTTAAGCACTTTTTGAACTTAATAATAATATTTTTATAGAAACGGCACCTTCTCTGAATGATTTAAAATTTAAGAAATTCTTCTCATCAAATATTAATGCATATTCATGTTTTTTATTGAAATAATAATCTCTACTTATAAATGTTCATGATAGTTTTATACGTAAATAATTTTCCTTTGCTGCCTAACAATGGTGCCGTTTGGTACCATTTTTGTTCCATACTTGCACTTTATATATATATATATATATATATATATATATATATATATATATATATATATATATATATATATATATATATATATATATATATATATATATATATATATATATATATATATATATATATATATATATATATATATATATATATATATATATATATATATATATTAAAGTAATGAATACACACAATATTAAAAATACAATACAACAAAATATGAGCTACAATACAGTACAGGAAATCTAGCCAGCGCAAAAGCAGCTAAAGAAAGATTTGCCAATATAAATAAGATAAAACATGAAAAATATTTAAACATTTAAACCAGAAATATAAAATTGGAAAAATAAACGATGCAAGTGATAAGAAGAAGGCATAGGGACCACGTCTTCATCAGGAGGGAGATGGCCAGCTATGCAAAATGAACACTCTTTTCTGACATGCACGAAGGACAAGTGTCTAAATATCTTCCCCCGAAATTGTAATTCCCCCGAAAAGTGTTCGTATTAAAAGAAGAAAACAAAGATACACTTCAAAAATTAGAATAAATATAAATGCAGAAAAGTAAAAATACTCGCAATAGATGAAACATACATACAGTATAAAAAATACATAATACCAAACTCAGCAAATCAGATTGAATTTATATATTAGAATAATAGGAGAGTTGCCAGTGGTAAATTTGAAATATATAAATTCAATCTGATACATATATATCAAACTGAATATATATATATATATATATATATATATATATATATATATATATATATATATATATATATATATATATATATATATATATATATATATATATATATATATATATATATATATATATATATATATATATATATATATATATATAAAGTTTTACTTGTACATTAATTAATGGTTTCTAGTACTATTAAAATTCTATTTATTAATGTTTCAATGTCACAAATGTGAATATCCATTTGTGAATATTCAAGTACTTAAATTCCGTAATTCTTCCATTCCATTACTCAAATTAAATTTAATTTAACTTTAGTTAAATGCTATTGAAATTAATTATGAATAATATATGGGACAAATTCAATCCTTTTTAAATTAATTTTCAGTCGAAAAACATTACCCATATGTTTGCAAAGAAATAAAATCTGATTTTATTTTGTGTTAAGATAAATTTTAGCAGAAAGAAATGAACTGCCTCTTCTAAATAAAATAATCAAAATTCGACGAAATATTTTTTAAAATTTAGAAAAAAATTATTTTTGATAATAAATTGAATACATTGAAATATGTTTGTGATACATTTCCTTAAATATAAAATTAAATCTGTTATTAAACCGATATCATAAGGATTATAACAATCAAAAATGTTTTCAAAACTTATGTAGTTACGTAACATATTTTTTCCATTTAAAAGCTTAATAATGAAACAAGGTAGGTGCAATTGTTGAGTCAGAACAAGGTAGGTGCAATTGCTGAAATCAGAATGTGATAGTTATCTAACTGTTCATCTAATATTTTTAGAATTCTTCACTTTTTTATTTTGATAAATTTATAAAATTCATTAATAAATAAATTATGTATAGCACAATATTAAAACATGTAAGCTTATTAATTCATTTTTTCTTAGAAATTTCAATTTCTTAGAAAATATGAATTAAATTCAGTTTTATATTTAACTTTAATTCAAGTACATTGATAAAAAAATTCACTTTAAATCTAAATAAAAATAAGTAATTATATAAATTTTTTTTCATTTAGTTTCGTTTAAAATCTGGAGTTTTTACAAATATTTTCCATAAAAATCTACTTCTTAATAGAAGCAGTAAAAGGAAATTTTAAGGAGACCTTTCGCTTCAATTTACTACATTTTTCAGAAAATCAATTTTTAAGTTTCCCTATAATCTCAGGTTTTTCATATTGTTTTACCTTTAAGTATACTTATTTTTTACCATGCCATTTTTTTACAAAGAATAATGCCTTTTGGCTATTTCCTATTAAATCTTTTTAAAATCAAATGTTCCATATTGATTTTGGAATTGATAAGTACTTTTACAGAATATTTGTTAGATTTACATTTATTAATACACAATTTAAGTCGTTGAAAATGTCTCAAGTGAACATATTATTTTTTACTTCATTTATATTTATTGCAATATATAATATTTTGCACATGTTTCCTATTTTAAGAAATATATATGTTGGAATATATAATATCATGTATGTTTAATATTTTTTTTAAAATGTTGTATTTGGAATAAAAAAGTCAGAAATATTTTAAACTAATATTCGCTTTAACATATTTTATTGTTGCCTAAAGCATTAAAATCGTATATTTTCAATAAAGTATTCAAACAATTTCAAACAGAAAACTAAGAATACATGGTAAGGTAAAATTTAATTTAGTCTCTATTTAAAAGATTGTATTACATTTTGAATGACTAAGTTCATAAGATATAATGGTATTCTTTCATTTAATGGATATTATTTTGTTCTATATATATGATCGGAATTAAGTATGATTCTTTTAATGCGGGACAAGCTCTTTCCAAGCCTCAATATTGTAAAGAATCATGGAGAAAATAAATTTATAAACATTCCCAATTTTCGATTATATCATTAATATTTGGTATGTATTTCTTGGTATATTCTAAACCATTTCAGAGGATAAACGCGATATTGTTTGTTATTAAATGTGTTTTATTATCACCATATTCCCTTATTGGTTTGATTTAAATTAAAACTAGATTTTTATCATCGATATAAACAATGAAAAAATATATAGAGTAGTACATACGCTATTTTCAATTAAAAATGAGTTAAATGTAGACATATCGGAAAAAAGACTATCATTATAAAATCAGTTAAATCTGAAACATTATATACTATTGATAAAATTTCATTTTAAAATAATGACAACATAAAATTATTTTTTTCATATTACATTTTATTTCAAGGAACAATTTTTTTATTATTTTCAATTGCAGTTGTAATGTTTACATTCATAAATATAACTAGAATAGTTTAATGGAATATATTTGCTTGAATTTAAAAGGAAAAGAGTTTCTTTCCTTAATAAATGAAAGGGAATATTTTTGTTGTTTCTCTAAAATTCAGTTGTTTTAAAATTAATTCAATTATTAAGGTTTAAGTTTATCACAATGATAGCATCTATCTTGAGTGAATTCGTCTAATTTAGAATCAAATACATAACTTAAATGCATACCTACATCTTTTTTTTTAAATTTTGTGTACTAATTAATTATAAAATTTTTAATTTATTTGTAAAGCAGTTTAACATTTCAGAGTTTTCATGTAACTAACCTTTTCAAAACATAAAGAAAATGTGGGAAATGGTATCAAAATTATTTTATTTAATAAATAATTTTTGCTGGTTAATTTTTTAAAATTATTTTTGTTGCTTATAAAACTTATAATTTTAAAAAAATATTCCTAATGTATATTTTTACTTAAAATAATGACCAATTAAAATAAATTTTCTCATTAGTTATTTTTATTTTTGTTTTTTATTTATATTCGAAACAAAGCACTTGTTCTGCAAGCAAATAACTATAAAAATCTTTTCTAAAATTTCTTTTGTAGTATTTTCTATGCAGTTTTATTAATATAATCTGCAACAATAATAAAGCTGTATGTTTACTCTTCTGCTTTATATATGAACTGTTGTCTGACTGAGTGCTTAAAATTTTTCCAAATTGTCTCTTTTGTGATAGCTGAATACTACAAAATATCTATGAAAACTCTTTTTGGTAGACAAATAAGTATTGGATTCTTATAGAAATCTTACAAATACTTCCAACTATTAAGCTGTTTACAGTGTTATATCTAAAAAATTAACTTTAAAAAAAGCACCATTTTGGATTCATTGTGGCTTAGGTGGTCTCTATGAAGAAAAAGGAGAAGGATCTATCCGAATCCATTAGAACCAGACTTCATTAAGATAATCAATAATTCCTATGATTGGATTTTTTCGAAAAAAAGGGTCCATTTGAATTAATTCTCTTACCTTTTCTTTTCTTGAACCTTTTCTATTTTCTCATTTTCCACCTCTTCTTCAGTCTATTTCTTGAAATTTTGAAATTGATTCGGACACTCAGCGAATCGAGAAATGGAGTTTGGATAAATGAAGTTTTACTATATCTACATTTGTTGGGATGGGATCTTAAAAGGCTCTTGCAGCACGAAAATACGACTCTCGATCCTTGAAATATCCGCTGTGGAAATTAAAATGTTGTACAACAGTCCTAAGAGATTAGACAACAAACTACGCGATGTTAAAAAGTGACACACTTGAGGCATTTTCTCATTCTCTTGAAAAACTTAAGGTCGTAAACTATTCAATAAGGAATTCAATAACACAATTCACAAGCAATTGATTTGCCAAGATTGCTAGTTTTAAAAATTATTGTTTCAGTCTATCATTTAGAATAGTATTTTCCAAATAGCAAAAAATGTTTTGATAATTATTTTATAGAATAAATTTATTTTCAAATATTAAATTCCGAGTATCTTCCTCGCTGGTTTTCTGTATGTTAGTTTGCTGCGTTTCTTTACTTAATTCGTATTTTTTGAAGTAGTTCATATTGTATTTGCTTTTGATTAATGAATCAATACTTTTTCATTTACCATCAGATAATTAGATTAAGGAGGTTTTAATCATTTACATTGGTTCAAATTATTTTCCTATCACTTTTGTTATTTTACTTATTTTAATCTTTAAATGCGTTTTTTTAGTGAAATTATATATATATATATATATATATATATATATATATATATATATATATATATATATATATATATATATATACAAACTTAGGTAACTTCACTGTCAATCACTAATTTTTATATCTCTACGTGTTTTTAATCTTCCATTGCTTATTCCTTTCGATAAAGGTATAAAATTTTTTTTTCCTATTTGTATTAATTTGAGAAATTTATCATATCATGAAACTGACTTGACCTTAAACACCATTTTCTGTGAGGAATATGTTTCGTAATGCCATTTTTGTTTTTTCATTATTTTCTTTTCTTTTTCACATATTTGGTTTCAAAATATTCAGAATCTTATTTTCATTGTTAACGAACTCAGAATTTATAAATATATAATAACACTTTCATTGATATATTGTTCAAAATTAGAAAAAGTAATACATTTTCCTACTTATTTAAGGAAACACAAACCTGAAAGAGCCTTGAATACTGTAAGCCATGTCTGTTTCATACTAAAATTTTTCACATTTTTTGTGCATTTTGAATCATCTCATTTTGTCTGTAAGAATTATGTTTGCAGTGTAAATTCAATAAATTCAAAATGAGCATTAGATTATTTTATTGTTTTCAAAGACATCGAAAAATTATTTATCATTCAGTATTTTATTTTCTTAAATTTTAAGTATTTTAAAAGAGTTTTTTGTTATTAAACTTTCTCACTTTGTATATTTTTATATATTAATGAAAATAATAATATATTGTTCTATTGTTTATTTTTCTAAGTATTTAAATAAATCGGATTTTTATCACAAAGGAATAATGAAAAAGCAAAAAACTAATATGCACGTGTAGAAGATTTTCTGTCATGTTTAAACTTTACTGTTTATAATACTATAGCAGATTCTATAGCAGATTTATATAGTTTCTATAGCAGAGGAGTCCGTCGTGAAGTGTTTTTTAAGTTGTAGTTGCTTATATAGAGAATCATAACAAACTAACTTTCCAATAAGAGTTTGACTCTCCCCCACCCAAAAAAAAAAAAAATACTAAAACCTAAAATTTCAACTATAGTAACGGAGTGACAAGTCAAAAAATTTAAAGCCTTTGTAAAGCAATCAAGGTGAAAAATGCTCGATTATGATATCTCTCTGTGACACGACAGCCCATGTGGGCCTGGGTCTACAGTGCCCATCTCTGTTTTCATGACCAAGAGGACCTAGGGTGCGAAACATTTGTCACGATTAGGTGGTCAGCCTAAAGCGAAACCCCCAGTGTTTGGTTCCCAAGCATGTTTGGTACTCAATTTATCGACCCATTGTAGGGATGAAAGGCTGAGTCAATCTTGCTCAACAAGAAGATCAAACCTCGGACTTGTGCTTTGTGTGCCTGAAACGTTACCACTAATCCACCGGGCTTCTTATTATGATATCATCGGTATAAAATGTATTCATAAAAACAATGGCTAATGAAACTGTTATGCCTACATAAATATAATTCAAGATATGTACAAAAATTTACACACATATCATAAAAAAAAACATTAATTATTCAAACGATATCTAGTTTAAATTTTATCAAATTATAAGTGAATATTTGTTGTTGTTGTTGCTACTTATGACACTTGGACAAGCCAAGCACGCTATGCCGTTGGCTATGTGAATTTCAGTCAGTACAGTGCATCTCTCGTTTAACCAGAGCATCACGAAGGTGAAAGAGCGACTTTGCTTTAAACTTCTCTGATAGATAGCACCACCATAGGATCCACTCCCTCAATTTCGTCATTGATTTGATGGGGAAGGAAATTTACTATACACCACATTTCACCCTTGGTAACTGAAGTGAATATTTATATGTTAAACGTGAAAGTTTTTCAGTAAAACAAATTGTTTAGTTAACCCTTTTCAACTGTGATTTACCTACATATAAAATTTTAATTTTTGTCATTATATCCAGAAAATTATATAATTCTCTGAACTCTGAATTGTATTCTAATTAAGAAAGAATAAATATTTTCTAGAAGAAATTTTTCTATCTTTTTAACATGGACAAATTTAAAATTAATGTTGAATGTTATTAAATATATCTAATAGATTGAGTTTTTTTTAAATGTATTCAAAGTATCAGATTAGAAAACTTAAATCTAAATCATTGAAAGTAATCTTCAATACTCTTATTGACTATAGTGCATTAATTATGGAAACTTAACGAAATAATTTGGTTATTTATTGGTTTTTTGAAGTTCACTAATTTAAATAATTTTTTGAATGATGAGATTAAATTACAAGAAAAGCAAATCATGTATACGTAAACAACGTATTTAAAATTTGAAACAATGAATTTATTATTAGTTATTTGATATTTAAAAATTTTCTTTTCAATGATTACTTGTATTTATTCCAAAATAAATATAAATTTACTTGTGAAAATTTTACGAAAAACTATTTCACTTTCTAATATATTTCGATTTTAGAATTCAATAGTGGACAAAAATAAACTTGCAAGTTTAATTCTGACATTTTTTTCTTCATAAAAATAGTTAATAGGAAATAGTAAACATATAATTATTTTTTTAAACATTTTAAGAAAATATACGGTATAAATAAATAAAAAAATGCTGAAGTATAGAAAAGTTTTTAAAATGAATAGATAGATACGAATTCCATATTTTAATGAAAAATTTACTTACCATGACATTTAGTAATCTTTTATATTTTAAATTTAAAAAAAGAAGCAAATAAAGGACCAAAAGTTATTTAAAAGAAAAAAAATCACTTAACTCAAAACAGCTAATAGATAGCTAAAAATAGATTGAACAAAATAATCATCTTGCATTAAATATTGGTAATGTAAAATGGTTTGATTTATTCAATATTTTCCTTCTTAAGGTAAACTTAAATTTGGAAATTTAAATATTTGTATTAAATTATATGCATTAAAATTTGCATTTTTATTTATTGCATGACTTATTTAAATTTTTTTAAAACTAATTGAATACATTATTTAAATATCATTTGCAACAATTTACTAGAAAAGGTTATTAAAGAATATTTCTAAACGTAAATGTAACTTTATTTCATTATTAGCATTTTTTTACTTGTGAAAGTACTCTAAATTTCTCGGAATTTGAAAATTTCACATTTTATACATTTTAAAGAATTTATTCTAAATGTTTTAAAAATGCATACTATTAGCGCTTCCTTAAATGAAACGAATTTTAAAAATAACGGTTTATATTCTATTTGATTTTAAAAATATCTAAAAGCTTGTAGATGTATAATTTTTAAAAATGATTATTTGCTCACTGTAAGTTAAATTAATCCACAAGTAGCTAATCTGAAAAATATTGTTCAAAAATAGGAGGGAAAATGAGAGTTAGTGAAATAACAAAAATACGGTACAAACTTTCAAAGAAGCTGAGGCCATTTCTTTTCGAAATTATTTTTATCTGTTAAAAATAGCTCATTGCGGGATACATTGTTTGTTTTGTGTTCCTTGCACTAATACTTGAAAGAAAGTATTTTAATTATTTATTATAAGATTTCAATAATTTCAAGAATTACTTTGTGTATGTCATCATATTCTGAATATATTTTATCAAAATAATAAGTTAAAAAATAGACTTTGAGAATGGACAAAGTTTACAAAAAAGAAAGAATTGTAATTTTCAATAGAAATCGTAATGCATTAAAACTCAGAAGTTTTAATATTCAAGTTAATTATTTTGTACTTATGTTTGATAATGAATAAAAATATCCTTGGTTAAATTTTAGTTTAAAAGTTTACGATCACTTTATCTACCCCATCAAACAATATCTTTTAAAATATATTCTGATATTTAGTTGGCCTTACAGCCCATGATGAGGTTTATCCTGCTGCACAATTTATTTTTCCTGTTGACTCAGTCTCTAGTTTTTCTTCTTCAGTTAATTACTGTCAACTATTTTATATTTATGAGAAGACACAAAATACTTATTACTCTTAAGAATTTCCTTAGGTAATACTAATTACTCTTAAGTATTTCATGTTCTAATTTTTATTGTATAAGCATCTCTCTTTTTTTACTCTTCCTCTAAGAATGTCAGAAATTAGTTTCTACTGCATAATCTTTGCTAATGCATTAAAAGTTTGCCTATCAATGTGAATAAACGAAGATAACCGTTGTGCCATAATAAACTTCATTACATCTTCATATTTTATGAGTGCTTTTATTTCCCTATCTCTTCCTATACTCCATACAATTCTATTTACTTAAAGTGGCATAATACTTCAATGTAAGATTAATAATCTAATATTTTGCTGATTATTATAATAAATATTTTACTATCTAAAACTCAGAGCTATGTCATAATATTTCGAATAACTTCTGCTAAATATATATACTTTGATTTGGTTATTTAACTTTTTAAACGATATTTTCTAAAAGAATGTATTTATTTTAAGAATTTTTTATGATGCTATTTATAAAACGTTGAAGAGTGACACTTAAATAAGTAAAACTATTAATAAATTTACATCTAAAAACCCTAGGCAATCAATCCGCATTTAATTTACATCAAGTATATCCATACTAGTGTGGATAGAATCCACGAACTAAGAAATATACTCTTGAACTAAAAAAATACAATCTTGGCAGTGTTTGCTGCCGGAAACTTACTGTGAGCCAGAAAAATTTGACTTATATTTCAAAAAGAAATTGTGAAAAAACAGTAAGAGAAAATTTTGGAACATTCAAATTCAATGAATTGCCTAAAAATTTAGTCTCCCTTAAGTACTAGGTAGAACTAACTAGGCAATATCGTGAGAACTAGCCAAACTCTAGAAAGATTTGCATTAATTTTTGCATTCATTCTATTTTTTATAGCACTTGTAGAACGTAACATTCTAACTGTTCATATTAAAAACAAATTTATAGATAATTTTATATATTTTTATACAATTTTATAAAATTATATATAATATTATATTCTTCATATGTTAATTTTGAATTTTTAAATTTTTAGGTTATTGTTAGTCTGATTTGAGATATAAAGTGAAATACGTAATGCAAATCGAATTCTCCTTTCTTACTATTTAATTTCTTTTCAATAATTAAACTCAATTGTTCTTCCCTGCAATTACATTCTGTATTCCTTTTTTCAAGAATCCGGGATTAAAAAACCTTGCGTTTTCATAAAAATACTAAATTTTCAGATATTTACTTTTTAATTTTATTGTCAGGCTTTAAATTGAATGATCTTTATTTTTAAGCAACAAAATAGTATTAGTGTAGAATAAATGCTTAGTGTTTTATTCATTTATGATAAACAGCGTTTTCCATATGTGATTGATACCTTAGAATTTATCTCAAATTGTCCTGGGACTTCAATTCTTGTTGTACTTTGATGTGCTATGGAATATGGAATATATATATATATATATATATATATATATATATATATATATATATATATATATATATATATATATATATATATATATATATATATATTCTTAATAATATTTTCATTAATGTATAGAACTCTTAAGTGATAAAGTAAAAAGTCGGATACTAATGTCTTTATTTTGTGGTATTTGCTATTTCTGAACATATTTCATCACATTTGTAGTTGAAGATCAGTTGAAGCTGTACTTCATACATAAAATTATACATTGCCACATAAAATCGGTACATTGCTGGCTATTTATAAAAGGAAGAGATTTTTCTCATCGCAAGTGGGGATTATTTTTCCGTGGTATATTACCACAGTAATTTATAAGGAAAATATGATTAGAGTACATAAAATCGGTACATTGCTGGCTATTCATAAAAGGAAGAGATTTTTCTCATCGCAAGTGGGGATTATTTTTCCGTGGTATTACCATAGTAAATTATAAGGAAAATATGATTAGAGTACATTAAATCGGCACATTGCTGGCTATTTATAAAAAGAAGAGATTTTTCTCATCGCAAGTGGGGATTATTTTTCCGTGGTATTACCACAGTAAATTATAAGGAAAATATGATTATAGTACATAAAATCTGTACATTGCTGGCTAATTAATAAAAGGCTGCTTGACCAAATTGAGGAGGAATGTGGGTGGAAGAAAATTTTCTTATCGCAAATGTGGATTATCTTTCCATGATATTACCACAGTAAAATATAAGGAAAACATGATTATAGTAGATAACATTTTTACACTGCTAGTCGGTAAAAAAAGTAAGAGATTATTCATATAACAAATGTGGATTATCTTACGTTATAATACCATGATTACACGAACATCTTCAGTTCGGATTGATATCAATTTAAAAAAAAAAAACGATTAGTTTATTTCTGGTATAATAAGACTAGTAATTATGCACTTTTTGAGCGTAAACATTATCTTCTGCTTTATCTTATTGAAATAACAAAAATATTATGAACAGTTTGTGTTGAATTAGCTTATTAAAAAAAATCAAAGTAACGACGTTAATCAACAAGGTAATCAAAGAGAACATTTTGGATGTCGTATTTGAAGTATTTTGACACAGAGGGTATTTATTATTATTATTCTTGTCTTCCTAGTCTCCAGATTCCTCAGCAAATGAAAACAAATTTATTGTTGAGAAACTGATCCGACACCCTTTTTCCAGTCATTTTGTCTTCTTTCCAGCTTAACAGTCGAAGGTTGTTGCGAAATATCTTGTACCCACTTCATAAATTAGAACTTTTCATAAATAGAACACCGTATTTGCTTGTGGAAAAGAATAAATGTCCTGAAAACTCTGAAGCGCAGGCCGTAACAGATATGCATACAGAAGGCAGAAATGTAGCAGTGTTTATGATCGAACATAGGACATTTCACTCCGAAGAACTATCTTCCATCACTGGAACACAGTGATCCCTGGATACGGACATACAGCTGCATGGAATTAGTTGTTCCTTTTTATTATTCTAGCTTACTTAAAATCCATTCTTATCAGGTATGGATCGGTTTCAGTATCCACAGTCGTCGAGCTCCAGTGGCTCCATAGCTTCACTAAGCTATCTTTAAGATCTGCAAAGGGAAGCATCATTTTTCGCGGGAAGTAATTGGGAGGGTGACCACGAAAGCTCCCTCATTAGGTTGCTGAGGCTCCGTGAGGTTGGGAACGTGTTCACATTAATATAAGAGATCCAAGGTCCTACTCTATTGAAGATTTAATGAAAAACAGGAAAAATTTGGAAAATCCTAAATAGTAAGTAAATAAAATTAAGCATCATTTCGATTTTTTAAAAATTCATTATTATGTTGCTACCATTTTTATTTCTGTGTAATAGATATTACCTTACGTATTTGGACTAACTACTCACATAGATAAGGTAATCAATATATATATGTATATATATATATATATATATATATATATATATATATATGTGTGTGTGTGTGTGTATGTGTGATATATATATATACACACACATATATATATATACCTAGAATGACTTAAGAATTTATTAATATTTCGATGAACAGTGAACATTGTAAACAAATTTCTTTAGAACTTTGCATTAAGCAGTCTATTGTACATAACGATTCATTTTATTTGAATTATCAATTTCATATAATTTTCGAGACTTTAAACTTTACTATCATTAATAATAATTTAAATTGTAATTTTAATGTCATTTCACAAATAAAATTAAAAAGCATAAATCTATGAATTTACTATTATAAAAAATTAAATATTACATATAAATACTCTCACTCCCTTGATAAAATTATCATACACAGAAAACTCGGATGTCCTTCTTAAAAAAGGTTATTTTTATCAAAAATATTTTCATTTGAATAATATGGAAAAGAAAAAAAAAACTTTCTCTCAGGGGAAGAAATAAATATCTGATTATTATTTGCAGACTTCCTTCAGCTCAACAGCCAATTATATATAAGAATAATAACACACTTTCAATTTCTTATCAATAATATATGCTATTCTCTGAAATTCTAAAGAAATAAAAGTTGCACATTCAAAGCTGAGATTACTCCTATTAAAAGTATTCGAAAATAATAAAACATTTTAAATTTTTAAAGATTAAAAGATTTAAAAACTGTTTTCCTCAAATAATTTTTCATTACTTTTTTATTTCATTAAGTCAAAAAATAGTTTTAACATTTTATAAGTTGAGATTAAAATTAATTTAAATTGAATCACTAAAATATTTAAATTCTGCATCTATAGAGAGAATTATTGCATTTTAATGATTGTATAAATGAGATGATTATAGAATACTTGAAGTTTCTTAAGGTATTTGTAGGAAAATAAAAGATTTTAGAATAAAAAATTAAAGATTAATTTTTAGAAATAAATCAACTTTCTTGGAAATGAATAGCCTGTTATAGGGCATTAATAAGTTCGTGACATTTTGCACAAGAATTCAAATTCCATTGGCATAAATCGTTGTGTTTATATCAACAATATTCCTTGTCTATCATTGATTTAATATTTTCTTAAATGTATCTAGGAAAATTTGAAGATTTTCTGTATATCTTCTCATAATTACCAAATCCTACTTTAGGTTTAGGACTTCACGTAGTTGCTAATTTGAGCATTTTAATTTGATTTAATCCACTTTGTAGTAAAATGAGTGGTAATGCTTAGGTTTCTGAAAGATTCGATATAACTTCGAAATAAATTTCAAGCAGTATTGGAATGTTATGATGACTGGAAAGTTGCATAGTAAGATGAAAGTATTATGCAAAATTTTATAGATATTTAGTATTATCTAACATAGTTTTTTTTCTGTTATGCTGATTCATTCGTAAATTTCTATGAATTTCTTTGGCTGAAGTTATTTTTTTAACCTCTTAAGCTCATATACAGAAAATAAAAAATTACAAAAATATAAATATCATTTGAATAATAATAATAATGAAAATAAAAATTAGTAATGTGTGAGTAAATATTTTACAGTCATTTAACATACTTTAAATGAGCTTTTATCCTATATCACCTAAGAAAATATAGACATTGCTTTGTAATACTAAATGAAAATAACCACAGAAAAAAAGGTAAATTGTCTCTGCCGATTTAAACTAACCATAAAATAGAGGTTTTGCCTTTTTCTCTTCTGTTCTATTTCCAACATGTGTAATTTTGGTAGCAATGTCGCTAAAGATTTGAAAACTAATTATGTAGAACAACAAGTAATTTTTCATGATTTTGAAAACTTTTACAAACAGATAAAATTAAAATTAAAAAATACTTCTTTATTACTGGTAAAAAATCATGAATGAATTTTTTATCATCAACGCCACAAAGACATTAGATGGGGAAGTGTGCCCTGTTTGCTGCCGCTCTAAGAATGTGATTTGAAAGCAGGCAGCAAATTCGACGAGAAGTCGGATTTACAATCTCGTTTTGGTATGATGTGACGTAGATGAAGCATTATCTGACGTCATGGATATTTTAAACCAATGATAATTGCAATAAAGTGGCATAATCAAGATCTCTACTGAAACGAAAAAAAAAAAAAAAAAAAAAAAACAGCCAATTTTTGATTAATATGCATCCAAATGTTTTTCTTCCGTTCTTCTTCTTCTTCATGGGCCTGACAGCCCAGGGTGGACCCTTGCCTTCCTCAAAAGTGCATACTAGGACCCTCTATTTTTGGACAAGGTCATCTAGTTTGTCACTTTTAGTGTTTTTATGTCGTTTTCTAGGCTTTTCCTTCCATTATCTGTCTTAAAAATTTAAATGAGATAGAGTATTTACAGTTAAAATTACTTTCTACTCCAACCTTTTAATTTTGTAAACGGAAACCTGTAACATTTTGCGAAAATGTATTGCACATGAGCCGACATAGCAAGGCTATAGGAATACAGTCCAAAAAGTCAAAAGAATTTCTTTCGTCTCTCACTTACATAACTGAAAGCTAAACTAAGAGACGTTTTTGCACTAAAGTATATATTAAAAGTCAAGACCAATGTTTTCTATATCATGACTTAATCACATAAGCAATAGAACCAGAAGAATTTATGAATCCGTGAACATTCGATTTCTTTCACTAAATCACGATGAAATAATCAATGTGTTCAAGCGTTATGAATATTAATTACTATTGCTTAGACACCACTGGTGACGAATTTACTTCTGACAAAAAAATTTACAGCTAATGTGTGAGAATGAGGTATACTTTTAATGACCATGGGAAATTTGTTATTGGTATAGAAATATGCACATGTTTCTCGTTCAGTCTCCTGATGAATTTTTTTTGAATAGATTCTAAAATTTTTCTAATTTGCATTCTAAATTCTAAAGATTCCTACTTCTTGTTTGGGAAAGTCTAAACAAAATATGGACCTAATGTTAAAGTTGACTTAGCATCCAAATGTAATGTCGTACATGTAATACGTATAATCAGCATACAATCTTTTATGTCAGTGTCTTAGATAGCCACAAATAAAAACTATAATGTGTCGTGAATATTGCACATCACAGCGTTTAATGAGAAATAGTAAAAAAGAGTATAACTTCTATATTTATTGGAATGTATAAGAGACTCTGAGTTTTGTTGATGAAATAACTTATTCTTATATACAGGGTGATCTTTTTTAAAGTGACAGTGTTTGGAGCGTCCTGTACCACGATTTCATAGCCGAAATGAAACCAAAATTGGTATTTAGACTAATCAAGACATGGAAAAAGGACTTTGTAAAAAAAAAAAAAAACAGTTTCAAAAGTCTCCGCTATAGGGCATTTTGTGGCGCTGCAGTAGTTTACAATAACGAGAATCAGCATAAGACACGGGTGTAAAAAAAATGCAAATTGTTGTGCGATGACGGTGCCAGTAATAGGGGCTATAAAAGCAAGTAGTAGACAGCTCCGACAAATAATCTCATCTGCAGTAAACGAGCTCCAGTGGCCATGCCCCTCACGTTACGTTAATATTGGTGGAGTATCAAATTTGTCTATTCTAAAGGACAACATAACAAAGACAGTGCGGAAAATTCCTCGTGATATGTTACGCACAGAATGCACGGTGTTATTTTTGAGAACGGTGCTCACATTGAATGTGGTCAATTTACTCATAGGGGAAGTTATTGTAGTAAATAAACATTAATAATTTAACTGTATGATTGTATGTGTTAGTATTTTTCTTTTTTTACTTTGTAAAGCACCACAAAATGCCTTAGTGATGATTTTTGGAACTAAAATTTTTTATGGAATCCTTTTTTCCGTGTCTTGATTAGTCTAAATACCAAGTTTGGTGCCATTTCTGCTGTTAGATCACGCTACAGTGCGCTCCAAACACTGTCACCTTAAAAAAAAATCACCCTGGATGACAGAAAATTTTCTCATTTTTATAGACAGTTTATATACCTGCAATTCTGTAACAAATTACTGTCTGTTAAATATTTATAATTATATATATTTATTATTAGAATAATATCTTCCTTGTACATTTTGAATTTGTAAACGGTCATAAGAGTGACTGTCGCAGTTATTTGATTTAATACTGTTGTAATTATTTTAATATAACCACCTAACTAAATTGGCTAAGTGGTTATATTAGGAACTAGTTATGAAATTTAAAGTAAAGTATAAAAAATAATTATTTATTAATTATTTTTGGATTTAATTATTTAATTAAGGATTACTCGAGAGAGTTCCTTGAATAAAAAAAATTAAACCAAGGAATTTAGATACAAAAATTTATATATTAGAATTTAAATCACTTGGCTTACAATATTTTTTAAAAATCATTTGATGAAAACGTCAGTCTAAGTTTAAAAAAAGAAATACTGCTATTTAAAGTTCCAGCTTCTAACAGTATTATTAAATAGAACTTAGTTAACTAGTTTTTAGAAAAAAGTGCTAGTATAAATTTGATTGTTAAAGAATAAAATCAAAAGTATCGAGTTTAAATTTGATCGCATAATTTTGAAAATTTATTAAGAATTTATTTCATCAACATAGCTGCTAAAATTTGACTTAATCCTGCTGAAAGTTTCTTTTTTACATTATTTAATTTAAAAGACGTGTTTTATTATCACTACATAATTTCTTTAATATCAAAGTGCAATTTATATATTTTATATCATATTCTTATTGTAGATTAAATAAATTACTAAAAGTAATGGAAAACCCTATTAAACTCATATTTAAATCCAAGTGTTTTCTAAGGAAATTATTCACTTCTGTTCTACTTACAGAGAAAAATGTATAATCTAAAATATTATTTCATAGTTTTATGTTTAGGAACGCAATGATAAAAACAAAATACTTGATTTTAAAAAAACGGACTGAAAAGCGGTCTTATTCGGAAATAATTAAAACAAGAAAAATTAATTATTCCTTCATAGGTAAGTTTTCATTGGCATGAATTGTTTAAAAATAATATGAACAAGAGCACAGTGTGAAAAATTTTAGAGTTTTAAATACAACATAGCTGCTAAAATTTGACTTAATCCTGCTGAAAGTTTCTTTTTTACATTATTTAATTTAAAAGACGTGTTTTATTATCACTACATAATTTCTTTAATATCAAAGTGCAATTTATATATTTTATATCATATTCTTATCGCAGATTAAATAAATTACTAAAAGTAATGGAAAAACCTTATTAAACTCATATTTAAATCCAAGTGTTTTCTAAGGAAATTATTCACTTCTGTTCTACTTACAGAGAAAAATGTATAATCTAAAATATTATTTCATAGTTTTATGTTTAGGAACGCAATGATAAAAACAAAATACTTGATTTATAAAAAAACGGACTGGAAAGCGGCCTTATTCGGAAATAATTAAAACAAGAAAAATTAATTATTCCTTCATAGGTAAGTTTTCATTGGCATGAATTGTTTAAAAAAATATGAACAAGAGCACAGTGTGAAAAATTTTAGAGTTTTAAATACAACATAGCTGCTAAAATTTGACTTAATCCTGCTGAAAGTTTCTTTTTTACATTATTTAATTTAAAAGACGTGTTTTATTATCACTACATAATTTCTTTAATATCAAAGTGCAATTTATATATTTTATATCATATTCTTATCGCAGATTAAATAAATTACTAAAAGTAATGGAAAAACCTTATTAAACTCATATTTAAATCCAAGTGTTTTCTAAGGAAATTATTCACTTCTGTTCTACTTACAGAGAAAAATGTATAATCTAAAATATTATTTCATAGTTTTATGTTTAGGAACGCAATGATAAAAACAAAATACTTGATTTTAAAAAAACGGACTGAAAAGCGGTCTTATTCGGAAATAATTAAAACAAGAAAAATTAATTATTCCTTCATAGGTAAGTTTTCATTGGCATGAATTGTTTAAAAAAATATGAACAAGAGCACAGTGTGAAAAATTTTAGAGTTTTAAATACATAATGCTTATTAATATTTTGAGATTTCCTGTTTTTAACAATTTAATTTGTCTTAAAGGTCAGATAATTTTTTTCTAAAGTACCATACTCTAATCTATTTTTAAATTGATGATCAAAATGGGATTTTATACATCCTATTTATGATTATGAGATGTTCCAGCTAAATACAATCTTTAACTTCGTTAATTTCCTCAGAAATATTTTCCAAATTACTGAATAAATCTTTCAAAGTTAATAAATTTTGTTTTTTTTTAAGTAGTGGTAGTTATTATCTCCAAATAATTGATAGTGGATCGGGTACTAACTTTATATCATATTTCAATAAAAAAATTAAAGCGGATTTGTGAATCCCTAAGCATTGTAGCGTTTTTATTTAATTAAAAAGATACAGTTTTAAGCAAATTGAGGAAGTTATTATTCGTAATTACCTGGTATATGTTTTGAGGAAGTTTATTTATTTATATTTTTTTATCGAAGGAAAAAAATATGCAAATCGAATGTTGCTAGTAAAAAAAAATCGAATTTTTTTAGGAAGTGATATGTTGCAAAAATTTCGTTACGTGAAAAAATAAGCTATTCAAGTACACAAATTAAGCCAGAAACTACTTTCACTACGTGTTATTTTAAGGCTCGTAAAAAATTTCTTGAGGGGTGAAATTGACAAAAAAAAATATTCATTTGTATTACTTTTATAAATATTGCACACATAAGATTATACTTAACAGAAATGAGAACTGAATATCCGTGAAAATAAAAAATATTATTAAGTTTTTAACCTCCAATAAGAAATTATTAGACAAATAAAAATAATTATCTGACTTGATAATTTATTTTTTATTTTAAATTAAATATCACCCTAGAATGCTTTGTTATAAATCAAGGTTAATGCATTGATAAATGGAATAAGTAAATGCGTTGACTGGCTATTGTGAGAATTCAGTTTCATGAAACGTTTCTAATTAAACATAAAATCTGTAGCAATCTATGCAATTGTAATATAAATTCTCGTCGTTAAATGTTTTTCTGATGTTTAATTTGAAATAAATTTTGCACCGTAAGAAATACATTAAATAAATATAAGAAACCTTCTCTATAATCATGATATAAGGGGCAGATAAACTATATTGAAAAACGATAAAAATATACGATAAATTACATTTTTTAATACGATAAATTGCATTTAAACGAAAAACGATAAATTGCATTATTTTTTACACAAAAAGGATTACGGGTTGAACTGACTAATTTAAGCATGTGAATAATAAGGAGTTATAAATGAAAATAAATCGGTTTGTAATACTTTCTCCGAGAAATAGTTTTGATTTATAAGTATAAATCTTTGTCATTTTTTAAAGTAACACAGTTTATAGACTGATTCTGATTATTATAAACAGCTTCATTGCCGATTGATATGTTATTATTGAAGCTGAATTCATGTAGATAAAATTAGAGTTCAAATTTATAATATATATGAGTGATTATATTGAAGTAGTTATTAAGTATATGAAACTTCCAAACTTTATAAATGATTGATTGCCGTCCGAAGGCTGATTGGTTAACGTTCCTGACTCCTGAGCTTTGGGTCCCGGGTTTGAGTCCAGGTTCGGGTATGGGTGTTACTTGTTTCCCCTGTTCTCTCTGTGTTCCTCTGTTCTTTTTTCTGTGATGATGTATGAATGTGGCCCACCCTATAAACGGGTTTGTGGTGGTATGGAAAGGACAACGATTCTCGCTTCCGTGACTTGGTTCACAGGTGCCCTTTGGGTAATGACATTTGAGAAGCAGTTTCTGGCCTTGTTATGGTATACGGTTCGTCACCCAAGTGCCCACCATTGGAATAAAAAATAAATAATGGTTTTATTCTTCTTTATTAATATGAACCAAATAAAGTAAATATGTGTTGATACCCTGAAAAAATTTTTCTTATAAAATTACATATATTTAATGCAAGCACGCTGAAAAAGATACAATCAAATAGAAAGTGTATTCGTAACTTTATATTATAAATAGAAAATCATAAGAGAAATTTTACAAAAATTTTCAAAAATAAATTTAAAAAGAATAAATTGTTCAGGGCAATTTTTCTCTATTTAGTTGTAAAATCGCAATCTTCAGATTTTAAGTTCCTAGACTTGGATTTATTCACAATTTTATAGCAGTAGATGGACTTGTAAAGTTCAAAGTAACATACTTTGAACTTTTTGTATGCACACCTTTGTTGGAGTGTGTGCCTAAAAGCATTTTAGGGTTCTTTTCTTGCGATATGATAATCATTCATTATGTGCGAAAATCATCTCCATTGTTAGGTAAATCATTACGCGGTGTGAAATAAATAATATCAATAAACTAAGTGCAAAACCTAATTTTACAAGAAACACTTTGCATTTTCATCAAGCAATAATCTTTAAAATGCATTATATGATTCTAAAATTTCAAATATGATCTGCTTTTAAGAAAGGTGAGACAAAATTCACATTATTATTGTATTTATTATACTTTTATTATAAAGAAGTATATTATATTCACACACACACACACACACACACACACACACACACACACACACACACACACACACACACACACACACACACACACACACACACACACACACACACACACACATATATATATATATATATATATATATATATATATATATATATATACACATTTACACTGCCCGACAATCAAAATCAAACACCAAGAGCCAAAAAATTAGGAAAATTTCAGTGTAGTACCTTACCGAGATATGAAAATGATGAAAAATGATCAGCTCTCCAGAGTACGTAGGATAAAATATAAGATGAGGAATTGCTTCAAATATTGGTTTAAGTTTCCTTTTATTTGTGTGCTACATTAATATTTTTTTATAATTCACCTTTAGCAACAAAATTTTTGTATACATTTATTTCATTTAGTTTCTCACTTTTTGTCATGCATCTCATCAATAAACATTGCTTTATTTATATAAATTTTGTATGTTATGGCATAACTTTAAGACAATGCCTCATGCCATTAGCAGAAAATTCATACATTTGCGTGTTTACTGTCAACATCTTGTGATAAAGCTGATGGGGCGAATAGTTGTTTCCATCTGCACATATCTTACTGTTTTATAATTGCAACTTTAAATAGTTGAATGTTTTGAATTACGTTTTGGTAATTTTACCTGCTTTTGTGTACTGAAATAATTCCCAAATTTTGCTTTTTTCAAATTTTATTTTACTAATTATTTTTCCATTTAACGATAGCTTTTATGTGTGCTTTGCTGTTTCCCTTTGTATATATGTATTTTTTCAGAAGTGCTGTTCTAAATATTATTTTTAACAGTATTTAACCATTAATGAAAATTATGATGTCCTGAGAGAAATTAAAATTAACAGAAAAGAGAAAGTTTGAAAAAAATTTGCTTAATCTAAAGTATGCGTAGGATTAAATTTAAATATTGTTTCTTTATTATTCATTTTAGTAATATTATTCATGATACGTTAACTTCAGTTTCACATGTTGCCATTCCCAATTATTTTTATTAAATAAATTTATGCAAATTATACAAACCATTGATATAAGCCCTTATAATTGAAATCGTATTTAAAATCGTTATTTTTATATGATTAATCATAATTACCCAGTAAATGCTTATTTTATTTCTAAAAATATTCGGTTTATTTCCTTAAATTTTGACTTATTTCCATAATTTTGATCTATTTTTTTGAGAAAACATATATTTACATTTATGTTTCCGAAATTATTTTGAAATAAATTAAGGAAATAATGATTTTAATTATAAAATATGCAGATTTTTAAATTCCAGTTTATATTAATGTTCACATACTAATCACAGCTAGTGGCTGATCTATTAGCTATCCTTTAGTTAGTAGTTCATAAATCGATTCGCAATTATAGTATAGAATTTTGTAGGTACATAACCGCCTTCATATAAAAATCTTCAGTTGAATTACCATAATTGTCAGCAAAAAAGTCTCGGTACATTGACATATTAATTTATCAGAAATATATATACTTATAAAGAAAGATTTTTATGTATATTTTTAAAAAATGAATGAATTAGGTAGCTTGCTCTATTATATAAAAAATTACAATACTACAACAAATTAAAGTAGCTTTTTGATAGATTTAAAAAAATGTTAAGAGATTTTAAAAAGGATAAAATTTATTTAATTTAATAAAAACATTTAAAACGTTTGATGTTTTAATAAAAACATATTTATTTAATACGGGAAATTATTTTTAGAACAGAAAAAAAAAATGCAATGCGATATCAAGCTAAGTAAGTTTTTTTTTGGGAAAAAAGACAAATGAGACTTTTGAAACTGAGTATTTCAAGAAAAAAGAAACATGATACTGAATTTAAAAAATGCTATGTGAAGACAAAGAAGTGTTAATTGTTAAACTATTAAATAAAATTAAAAGTTGTTGAAAGAGATGAGAAGTATTCTTAGAGTTACGTCTAAAACTATTGAGAAGTTTTTATTTTAAATATTTGATGATTCTAAGAAGCAATGCATAATATTAAAAATAAAATCTTATAAATATTTATTTTCTCTATAATTATTTCGTATGTAGCTATATTAAATGATAATGTTTTAAAATCGTTATAATTTTTCACTCCTCTCAGTAATAAATTTAAATTTTGAAAACACTCATATTTTGAAAACTTCATTTAAATTTCAAATTACTTATAAAAGATAAATTTAGAGAAAACTTAAAAAGGTAAAATATAAAATTAAAATTTGTTCATTGAAGATGTGTATAGAAACAGCATATAATAAACGATATTATAAATATAAACGATATAATAACAGCATATAAAAATTGTTTATAAATTAATTAAATATTTTTATTAAAATATAGAAAGGTTTCAAATATTTAAATGACATTCATTAATATTTTTAGTTCTTCTATGTACTTTTAGTCTAATAATAAATTTAGTTTAAATTTCAAAATTCTATACACAATTACTAAATTTTTAACTTATTTTACGAAAATAATCAGTTTCAACGTAAAATTATTGAAAAACAAAATGAATTTTCAAATTTAAAGTTCAGCAAGCAACAATGTTCATTTTTCAATTTTTTGGATTAATTTTTTAATAGAAACTGAAATTATTTTTGCGCATTTTTATACAATACAGTAAATATAAAGTGAGTTAATAGTTTGAATATTAAAATGGCCCTGGATATACTGCATTTTTAAAGCTTAATATTTTTTATAAATTTATGTTTAGTTTTTTGTACTAAAAGTCAGATATAAAATTGATACTTATTTTATTTTGAACTATTTTTTAACTGTACAAAATTTTAAGATAAATTAAAATTTACACTTAATACAATAAAAAATATTACAAAAATGCTGTTCATTAATAAAATATAAAAGTAAATAAATATAATATTAATATTTCTAAAAAAATTTACTTTTGATGAAGTTATATTTTGTAAAGACGTAAAAATGAGTTTAAAATAAAGAAATGTATAAAAGTTAAATGTGTTAGAAATACTTTATTCAAATTTGATTTTGAATTAAACTGACTTAATCATTTCGACTGAAATGGGATTTCTATTGCAAATAAAATGATTTTATGCATAAAGACTAAAATTTAAAAAACAACTCCTGATTTTCATAGGGCAAAATAAAATTAATTTTTTTAGATATTTGAAATTGTCTATAAAAGTTTCTTTAAATTTTGTATAATTTTAAATTTAAAAATATTTATTTACCTTTTTATCACATGATTAGAAATAAACGAAACATTTGTCTAAAATTAGATTTATTAGAAATTAATTCAATAGAATAATATAGTTATTGATTAAATTAGAAACCTTATATGTTTCCCAGAAGAAACTTTTATATTTTTATGCTAATCTAAAAAAGGAATATAAAAAATTATAAATCTGAATAATATTTTGTTTTTAATTTCTAGCAAAAGAAGACTTTCAGAATTTAAATTATTAATTTCTGTTAAAGACAAATTTTTTAATGTAAAACTACATATTAATTTGAATTTATAGTTTTTTGCTTTAATATGAGCATAATTTAACAGGATAACATGTATTGTTAGTTATTTTATTATGTTCAATATGAATAAAATTGTATGAGTTAAATTATTAGTTTATAATTGCATTCTAAATATTAATAAATTCTCCAGTTTGTGAATGATTTGGCAGGCTTTATAATTTAATATAAATTCCATTAGTGCTAAGTATTGTTGTTCTTCAATATGGTATCTAAACAAGATGATATTTATTCTTTAGCACTTTGAAAGCTGGATGCCTATTAATATGGGATTTTAAATAAAGAAATTTTATTTAAATAATTAAACGGTTCATTGCACACATAAATAATTACTACAATTCTTATAAAATAATAATCTTTCACAAATTTGTTTTCCCGATTTTGTTTAAAGTATGGAAAATAAGAAATAATAGTTATATGTATGATCTATCATAGTGGAAGTGATTGAGAAACATATATCTTGTTGCTTAATCTAAATGAACAATATTTTTAATTTAAAAAAATGAGACGTTACAAAATCCTTGGTATAGGACTGTCACTTACTTTAATAGTACAAATCACGGTGATTGGCATTTGCCATTTTAGTAATCACAAATTTGGTTAAAAAGCATGCAAATGAGCCTCATTTTAAAATTCGCGATTTGAAGTAATGGAATTTTATAGAAGTGTATGAAACATATATTTTTCTTACTAAGTAAACTTTGTTTTTCATTAAATACATCCATTTTTAATGAGTAAAAATGTGCATTACTTGATATTTTTATTGGACATTTTTAGTTATGGTTTGGAGAGCGTAGAAGCTTATGGCGCTTTTCAAACTGAATTTTCTTTTTCTTTCTAATCTCAATGTCTAGGTATATACTAGACGAGGTCCACGAGTCCATTTACTTTCAGAAAGTCAAACAGAAGCGTAGGAGACATATATAGATCCTCAAGAGACAACCCCAGGCACTTAAGGATATGTAACGGTGATGCCGGTTTTTTCTTTATTTTTTCTCTATTTTTTGCATAATTATGCTGCAATTTTAAAACTTAGTGAATGATTTTTTTAGAACCAGCAGCTTTGGTAACTTTTAGAACATTAAATCTAACAGTTTTACTAAGTGGTCTGTTTTCACCAACTGTGACAACATCACCGATAGAAACGTCTCTGAAGCATGGTGACAAGTTGACAGACTTGTTCTTGTGACGTTTCTCAAATCTGTTGTATTTCCTGATATAATGCAGGTAATCTCTTCTGATGACAATGGCTCTGTTCATCTTCATTTTGATAACAATGCCTCTCAATATATGACCACGAATGCAGACATTTCCGGAGAAGGGACACCTCTTATCTGTGTAATTTCTATTAATTGCTTCTCGGGGAGTTTTAACTCCTAAGCCAATATTTTTCGAGTATCGGAGCTTTTTGACATTTAGTTTACCAACACCCACTTTTTTGTTCAAAAATACAGTAGGCTTTTTTTGAAAAGCCCTCTCATTCTGCTCTGCTGCCTTATCAATATTCAGATACCGAAGTTTTTAATTTCAATAAATGAAGCTGACAATAAATTACAGTATCCCACAAAGAAAACGTGGTACCCAACGTTAGTCGTTTTCCAAGCAATCTGAATTTTATATATATCAAGAATCATAATAACGAACCATTGAAAGATTTGTCTTTTTTATCACCGCTTACAGAAGTACATATGAGTAGTAATAAATATAACATTGGAAAATTGAAGACGAATATATTTCATATACTTTCATGAAAATTGAGATAAATTTTATTTCATTTCTTAGTTAAAAGAGAGTTTTAGCACATTATTACATATTATATCATTTTAAATCCAACTAAGCATTTTGATCAAATGTAATCTATTTTAGAAACCCTTCATTGTGAGTATTTCTCATGTTAAAAGCAGAAATCAAGAATATCAATACTAATATACAGCTGAGGGATTTCTCTTGAATTTACTGATTTATTTCTAGATCAAAAGTTTCAAAGACTGTAAATACATAAAGCTTAAAATCTTTTAAGTTGCATTTGTTACGAAAGTACTCAATGAAAATCCGGGAAAATTCTCAGTAACTGATACAATTCACTTTCTTTAAAGGAATTGAAATGAAAGTATAGAGCAATATACAATCACAAATAATTAATTTACATGTATCTAGTAAATTTCATCTTAAAATAAATGTGCAATTTTGAATGTTTAATAATTTATTGGATTAATGGAAATTCCTGCTTCACTTGCTTAAATTAATAAACTTTAAATTATATTATAATGTTTAGCTCTGAAAAATTACAAAAGAGAGGAACTTGCTCATAACTATTTTGTAAATTTTATGTATTTATGGATACATATTCTGAGATGAAATTGTATAACAAAAATTTCATTTTTCTTTTTCAAAAATAGTTTAAAATAATGACAATTACCTAAACTTAAAATTAATAATTGTTGCTGTTTGCAAATATATTTAAATTGAGCTTCTATTAACATAAATTAAATTTTATTGATAGGGTACAATATATGTCATTTAAACTTCACGATAATTTAGATAGTAAAGTGAATTCCAATTAGTATATTTGTGTAGATTGATTCACAGAAAATTATATTGGTAATAAATAATGTTTATTTGTAATAAATTAAAAATAGAAATAAAAATGAAAGTTTTATAACTGCTGAGAACACCATATTGCATAAAATCAATATATATGTTTAAGTGTTTATCTGAATTTATAACTGAATTGATTCATCAATTATAAATCACATACTTAAAAGCCGATTCTCGACAGATATTTAAATGTCTGACAAGAATCTTAATATGCTTCTTCAATTCCAAAAAAAGTACAAGTACATTAAGTATAACACTTTTGAAGCATTAGATCAGTAATTTTCAAAAAACATTTTTGCGGCACACTTTTAACGATTTAAAAATTTGATAGCACACAAAGAAAAAGATAGTTTAAAAAGATAATAAAAGTAGTTTACTTACCTATAATATGTTGTAGAAAATAGTTTATAATAATAGTTTTGAATGTAAAATAAAAAAAATATAATATGTACTACAAAAACAACGCTGTAAGTCGGGGGTGTCCAACCTGCGGCTCGCAAGCCACATGCGGCTCTTTGAAGGGTTATTTGTAGCTCTCGATAAATGTGTAAATGTTTTCCCTTTTCTTGTAATTGTGCTCTGGGCTCTGGAGGAAATAATTTGTATCACTTTTGGCAGTGATGTATTTTGTAATCTGGCATTTTCAGTTTACTATACTTTGTTTCATTGTATGTAACACGTGTTGTTAGTGTTTTAATAACTCAAAAAATGTATTTTCTAAATTTCTATATTTATTTCAAGTTTTTTTAAAAATATGATGAGAAGGAAAATAAAGAAAGAAAATACTAGCGATAAAATAGAAGTTTTAATAATGAGTTGGAGAAGAGTTTCTATTTTATTGGCAATAACGGTAACGCATTATGTATTATTTGTAATTCTAGGGTTGAAAGTTTTAAAACTAGCAATTTACGTCGACATTATGAAATCAATCATCCTCAGTTTTTTAATCAGTGTCCACCAAATTTCAAATTAAGATCAGATAAACTTGCTTTCTTAAAATCAAATTTTAAAAAAATAACAGTCAATTTTGATGACCTTAGGAATCAAGCTAATAATGTGGCTGTAGCCAGTTTTGTTATTGCCTGGAATATTTCTCGCGAAAAACGCCTGTATGTAAAGAAAGTTTTTTTTTAAAAAAAGAAAAGAAAACTTGAAAAATATTTAAAAATTTAGATCCAAATAATGCAACATTGCACAAAGTTGTTTCGCAAGTTCACATCTCGAGGCACAAAATCGAACGATACATAACTGCAATTAATACACTTCTTGAAAATAATTTAAAAAGCGATTTGTGAAGAACTGTATTCAGGTTAGCCATTGACGAATCGACAGATATCACAGATCTTCCGCAATTGGCAGTTTTCATACGTTTTGTTTCACCTGACTTAGTTGTTAAAGCAGAATTATTAGATTTAGTAGCACTTCAAGAAACAACCCTTTCACATTAATCTAGCCTTTTAAATATTTGTTTATGGGGAAATTAAGGACATGTCCAATGTTGATTGGTTTTCCTCTTTTTTAAGAATTTCTGGAAGTGATTAATAGTATTGTTGTTGTAAAGATCCCTAACCTTACTGATGTCATTTTGGTTTGGGTGTCATTCTAAAACCATCGCTTTGACATCCTCCCACATCTTTAACGAATGAACGAAGAAAGGTGGGTTGCTCAAAATGAAATCAGTTTCGATTTTAAATGAAATCAAAACCGAAACTGATGGTCTGCTTTGGTTATAAATATTCTATTGGAAAATTTTTTTCCAATATAGAACTTTGAAGTTTAATAATAGGTAAGTAATATAATTCAAGAGAAACGATTTTTTGTCCTTTAGGTTTGGCAATTCTGCACGTCATACTCCGAGAGCCGAGGAGTGTTCGTTAGAACTCGTTTTAGTTAGTTATGCGAATACAAAAATCTTTCCTAAAAGTGTTCGTTGTACGAGCTACTCATTAACTGATCACTCACTTTATTCGTTTTCACAAATGGACTACGAACCCTATCAAATTATTTTGCACATAAATTTGGTAAATTATGAATAATTGTATCCTCTACTGTTTTCAAATAGTCAGTAACAATTTTATAAATAGTTTTATTAAAATCTTTTGGTAGTGATTAAAAGTTTTTAAAATTGCCTTTCGGAGCTTTATTTTTCCATAAAGTTGATTGTTTTTGTAATCCTACCAGTGTATCGATTGAGTTTAATATATCCTTACTTCGGCACTTCCATACATTAATTTTTTTAATAAAAATTACAAAACTGTCTGATAAATAAGTTGATGCAGCACAACATATTTAATCTCAGACAAATAAGTAAAATAATAATTTTTATTTTGTTTCAAAAAATTTCATTACATCTTTTCATTCCACATATGAGTTAAAAGTTTTTCTATGTAACAATCTTACTTTCATATGTAGTAACAAGGATTCGTTCTTAACTTCCATAACTTAGTATTAATTAACAAATAAGCGATATTTTAATGGTCTTAATTTTAAATATTAAACTATTTTAACTCATTGTTCCAGAACTATTTTCAATTCGGAAGGCAAATATTTTGTAACAAGTGATTCTCGATGTAAAAGCAATGATGGAATGATAGCTAATATATTCCCATTCAGTCCTTTAACATGTCCTCTTTGATGTCAAATCATCAATAGAGAATCATGTGTGCAATTTAATACTGTGGGTCGCTATTCACACATTCGGTAACAACTATGCCATTTTCCATTGTATATGTAAATCTAAATTTCAAAAACTCATCATTGTGTATTTCCGATGAATAACATATTTTCAAAGAAACAACTCTCTTTTTTTTTATACCGCCCAACTTCCTCATCTGTGCTAAGATAAGTATGCTTTTGTCTTAGTTCTTCAAGAAAATCACCAAACACCACATAAAAATTCCTGCACCTGTATTTGTTTTTCAAAAAACGCAATTTTTACTTAGATAAAATTAAATTTCTTTTTCTAATTTCTTTTATGTTTCTTAAATTATTTCATAAGAATTATAACTCTGATGCAAATAATTTTTAATAATAGTTTCGGTAACAAATACACACTTAATTTCTCTTTTACATTTGTTTCCTCACATGTGTTACGACATTTTACATTTAATCTCTTAATTATATTGGGCAGTGAACTTTAAAATCACATGATATTCTTTCTTCTTGTCTTCAGGTGTCTTGATGTGTGATTTAAACTTCTCTATTTTATCATAGAATATTTATGAGAATTTCTTTTTTTCCTTCACTCATAAAAAAACTTCTCTAAACGGGTTTCATGGATCAAAATCGCCTTACGATGAGGTCATTTTTGAAAACATCACCCTTTGCAATGTACTAAATTCTCAAAAAAATATTTATGAGATATTTTATTTTATAAAATTATTATAATAAAAAATATCGCATAAAATAGTTTTCAGAAATGACCACGTCATAAGTCAAATTTATTCATATACAAAGTTGACTTTTGTTTCATCATATGAGTCTATATTTTTGATAAATCTTATCCTCAGACTTGAAACGTCTTTTAGGAAGAAATTCAGTTCATGTGAGTCCGTATTTCTGATAAATCTAATTCTCAGACTTGAAAAGTCTTTTAGGAAGAAATTCAGTTCATCAGCCTGCATTTCTGAAAATTTTTATCAGTAGACTGGAAACGTCTTTTAGGAAGAAATTCAGTTCATGAATCTATATTTCTGAAAAATCTTATCTGCAGACTTGAAACGTCTTTTAAGAAGAAATTCAGTTCATCAGCCTATATTTCTGAAAAATCGTATCTGAAGACTTGAAACGTCTTTTAGGAAGAAATTCAGTTCATCAGCCAATATTTCTGAAAAATCTTATCTGTAGACTTGAAACGTCTTTTAGGAAGCAATTCAGTTCATCAGCCTATATTTCTGAAAAATCGTATCTGAAGACTTGAAACGTCTTTTAGGAAGAAATTCAGTTCATCAGCCTATATTTCTGAAAAATCTTATCTATAGACTTGAAACGTCTTTTAGGAAGCAATTCAGTTCATCAGCCTATATTTCTGAAAAATCGTATCTGAAGACTTGAAACGTCTGTTAGGAAGAAATTCAGTTCATTAGCCTGTATTTTTGAAAAATCTTATCTGTAGACTTGAAACGTCTTTTAGGAAGAAATTATAATAATATCACAGCAACCATTTTACTCCTTTTTAAAACTTATTTTCAATCTATTTCAAACTAAATGTATTGTAAACACCAAGCTGTTATTGTTAAAAAATGCTCTATCATGAGTTAAAATATATTTATATTCTTTTGGTTGTTCTTTGTTGTATAAATTTTAATAGCTTTCAACAAAAGTATATCGTTTGCTTCCTTTTCATGCACTTTAATAAAGTTGAACTATCAGCTAATTAATTATAATGAAAATCTAGTTGTACGATTTATTTTTCACAATGTAATATTTGTACCTCTATAATTAGGATATTTACAGAACGCTTTGGTACTACAAAAACTGTTTTTATTCATAATATTTTGGATCTAATTCAGTGGTCTAATGATTAGGGCATCGACCTTCCGTCCGGAAGGGTGGGGTCTGGTGATCTCATCTATTGGAGTTAGTTTAGAGCACAGTTGTACTTACACCTTTGTGGTGCTCTGGTTAAACGAAAGACATACCTTACTGACTTATATTCGCATAGCCAACGGCATAACAAGGTTGTCCAAGTGTCATAAGTAACAACAACAGCATATTTTGGATCTATCCTATACTGATCATTTTTGAAACTGTAGACAAATATAGTTATTGTGGGATAAAAGCTTTATATATATATATATATATATATATATATATATATATATATATATATATATATATATATATATATATATATATATATATATATATATATATATATATATTGAATTTGAATTTGAGATTATATTATAAATTCGTAAAAATATGCATATTTTTGGAGTTTTTTTATTAGAGTATGCTAGCACACTGCCTTATAAAATCCCTTTAATTAGCGAAGACTTGCAGTTCAAATGAAAGGTCATTCAATTTAAATGTAGAAGGGATATTTCTTTTTCACGCAATTGATATACAGACTTTTTAAAAATTAGTAGGTACTGTTAAATATTTTAATCATATAATGAAATAAAATATTAATATCAACTAGTTTATACTACATATATTGCCTTAGGAAAATATTTGGACTGTTTGCTGTGAAAAGAGAATTCGTATTGTATTAATTGATTAGTTATCAATTGCGTTAACTTTCGCTATAAATTAAGTAATTGATATAGAATGAGATTCACCATAATAGTTATAAATATTTGAAAAAATTTAATTGAAAAGAGAAAAAAGGAAAGTGCATTTGTTTGTGTGTGTCGTTATAGTTTGGGATTTTAGATCGATTTTATTACTAGTATGTCATTTTGTCTATATATACAAAAATTAAGGTGTGGATTTTTCTCATACGGATACTGTTTGATTTTCTAAATGGTTAACAGTTCGTTTCTCTCATCTCTGAGAAAATCTCTTAAATTAATATCTTACTATTCATTAGACTTTTTTTGAAGTATCATACATTTTATTTAAAATATAAGCTTTTCGTTAATAATAAATTAATTTTACTTTAAATAAATTTATTATTTATTTAAAAAATAACTATAGACTATTTATTGTACTTTTATATACAAAGAAATGACTTTGTTTATTTAAAATTTTCTAGTTTAAAATTTGATCAAATAATCAAAATATTCGTCATTTTTTCCCCTATTAATTGATTGCTCATTTAATTTTAATAAAAATCTATTGGTTAAATTGTTTTCAGAACGTTTATTCCACATAATGTTTTTAAGGCTGCAAATATTTCAAGGTAATTATGTAAAAAAAATTTATGTTCTTTTTCATAAGTTTAAAAATTATAAATTTAGCATTTTAAATAAAAATGATTTTTTGTTAATTTATTCATGAGTACTGAAATTTTGCTTAGTGATTAATTTATTTAAAGCATCAATTGCAAAAAAAAATGCAAAGCATTTAAAAAATATCATTTTTTTAGTCCTCAATTTATTTTATACTGTTATTTTATTATTATTATTTTTTTTTGTTGCTTATTTCGGTATCTTTTGTTGCCGTACATTAAATAAAAAACTACTGCTGAAGCACATTGCTTCAGAATACTACTTTGCGTTAAACCATGTTACAATAATTTTATTAATATAAATGTTTAATCATAGATACGTTATTTAAATATTATACATTAACTTTGAATTGATTATGTCTCGAAAAAATGCATAAAAATGGCATAATATATCGGTTAGTTATGAGAAGTATAAATATGTGAATTAATAATATAAATTATATAAATATAATGTATAGATTATGTAAATATAATGTAGATTATATGAATATGTGAAGGATAGAAAACCTGCAAATAAACTAGTTAATCAAATTTAAAGAATTACTTTTATGATTACGCTAACCTATCAGATATAAGGTTTTGACTTAATTTTTGATTAAAATATGAACTGATTGTAATACCTTTATATAGTAAAAAAGTGTATTTTATGAAAACGCGTTGATTAAAATATCATAAACTTTTTTAAAATTACAGAAATAAATATTCTATTTTTTAAAAGAATGCATAAAGATTTTTAGGCATTGAAAAATACTAACTTTTTTATCTCGTTTTATATTCATTTTATTAAATTAAATTATTAACTTTAAATACTCTCAAAAATGAGATATATATACAGATTTTTGTGAGGGTCTTATTAAAGTAGTTATGTATATAGTATAAAATTATGCAAAATCACATTTAAATATATTATTTTCATCATTATGAATAATAAAAAATAAAATTTTTTATATTATTATTTAATTTTTATTGTTAGATGCTTTGATTTATTTGATTTAATTTTAATGTTTATAAAATTTCAGTATATTCACTTTCATTATATTTTATAAGCTATAAATATCTTAAACTGCTGCAAGAAATAAATTTTACATTTGATTTTATTGAATCATTAGAAGGATGTTACTCAAATTTCTATTGCAACACAAACTTAGACGGTAAAATGTAAGAACCAATCATTCATTTTCAATGCCAAATTTTCTCTTTTTTGACCTTTTCATATTTTTTCGTCTTCATAATTTTTTTTATCTTCAGATCACTCATAATATACTGAATGAAAAACAAATATAATTCCTATTGAAAGAGTTTTTAGAAATATCTTATTTCCCTTTTAACTCTTGTCCTAGTAGAAAGTCTTAAAACGCAGTAGTTCTTTTTAAGGGCCGAAAAATAAATTATTAAATTTAATATGAGATGCCCTATTTCATCGTACTAATTTTATTATGAGAAAACGAGTAATATAACAAATGACATATTCTTCTATATTTTATAACCACACTTTTGTGATAAAAAATCAAATAATATATATTACAATTCATTAAAATTTGAATATGATATAAGGTATTTTCCTCTCATTAAATTTTAATATCAAATTTATACTCCTTAGTTATAATGTTCCTATCATATCACATATTTCATGTCTCTCTAATATGTAATGTCTTTCTTCATCAAATGATAACGTATAAGTTTTTATATTTATATAAAACACTTCATGTCAAACACTTCATTTATATAAAACACTTCATTCTTTAGAATTTTCCACTCATAAATTTTATTTAATTGTTTTGAATTGTAAATAAGGCCGTTTCTACTTAACTTTTGCAATTGGAAGTGTCATTCTCTCTCACTAACAATAAAATACATTCAAATTTGCACAGAACGTTTTACACAGCAATCATTTTTTAAAAAGTTTTAAAGGATTTATTTATTTTTTTTAAAAAAGAAAAAAGTGTAAAGTTTGAGTATTCTTTAATCTGCATAATTAATTAATCAAAAGAATTAAAATTTAAGTAAAGCATAAATTAAAACATTTTATTTCTTTTTAGATAAATTAAAAATTAATAAATTAAATGTATTATTTTATAAAAACAAACATAATTTATTATCATCATTTCAAAATGTTAGATGTTTATTTTTATCATTTTCTAATGAGGGATGGACAATTTGAATTTGTTTTTTTAATCGTATATTTTGTAGTTATTTTTCTATCATATAATTTTAGAATTTTTAGCTATCTGGATTACATTTGCCTTTGTTATTAATCATTTTGCTTTGTTTTTCTATCATATAAGATTTGTATTCGTTATTTGTCTGAATGAATGATTTGATATTATTCAGTGCATTCTTAATGGCAAAAAGTATACAGTTAAGCAAATTAAACAGGAAATGTGTTCTGAAAAATTGCACTACGTAAAGGCATTTGTTAGGGATAATACACATAATACCTTAAAGCAAACGTTCTTACAGAATCGAATTTACAAAGAATAAAAATGTTTTCCTAATCTGAATTTAAAAAGAAACTTTGCGTGGATAACAATTTTATGTTTCATAGTTTAGTTAAATATCAACTGAGTATTTACCAAGTACACAAAAAACATTTGTTTGGAGTTTCTATAAGGGATTGTATGGCTCCTGACATCAAGATATTCAAAATCATGAATATTTAAGAATACGGCACAGTTGTTGTTGTTGGCTTATTCTCTTTAAAGATCTGACATTTGTCAGATCAAATCCAATAAATTGTAACAACAGTTATAAAGTCAATTACTAGCAAGGATATCTGAGGATAAATCCTCCCGGGAAAGTCCGACGCAATCCAGAATATGTTTCGGAGAGACTGGATGGTCACAGCATTTTTTACAAGTGGGATAGTTTCTTGTACCACGTTTAAATGATAAACATTTTAGATATCCACTTGAGAATCTGACCAAAGCAGTCTGAGATTTTCGGTCACATTTTATTTCCAGAAGAGTTCCAGAAGAATAAGGCATAGTTAGAAGTATATACTATAAATAAGTACGGTTATCAGTATTCATAAATGCGTTATATTTTTTCAGTCATCGTGATGCATTCTGTATTATGTTCATAATTGTGTCAGATATCCAAAAGAAACTTAAGTACTTGGATTTATTATCAGTATAAAGGTTTTGTAGGGAAATTATTGTTTTAAATGTATTGCTTTAAAAATTAGCCACAAAAGCGTCTAAATATTATTTTACGAAATTTTTAAATATTATGTTACTAAAACTAAATATTACATTGTTAAATGCCTTCAATAAGAAAAATTTAAATGTTTTGGTTAAATTGAGTGATTATTGTTTTAATTAACATTTTAAATCCTGTTGTCCGCTATGCTAGATGTTCTTATTTTATAAAGTTAATATACTAAAAATTGTAAATGACATTTATTAATATAGGTATTTAATATTTTTTTATTATTAACTGTGATGTAGGTAGAATTACTTTTAAAGCCATATAACGATTTTAAGACAAACTAAATAATGATGGACTTAAAATACATATTTTAAAAGAGTTAAGCAATTATGTTTATATAAAAACTTGAGCAAAATGGTAAAATGAAATGAAATACGTTAGTGAAGTATTGTTCTTTCAATATTTTTAATGCTGTTCAAAATATGCAAAGGATACTATGAATTCAGCACAGAACGATAATATAAATGACTAATTTTAAAAAATGAAAAAAGATGTTAATGAAGAAAACTGTGTTTAAAAAGTTGAACTTTGCCTGAATTAAGCATTTTAAGTAAGATGTGAAATGTGAACATCAGCACGTTCCTTTAATAAGAACAGATTAGAAACTTATAATACAATTTCAATATCTTATAACTTTTATGTAACATCTTTGCGACTTTATCAGTAGATTAAAGGGACATTAAAAGCTATGTCAAATGCAATATGTTATAAAGGAAGAGTTTTTAGCATCTCAATGTTATTTTTAGATTATAGAATCAGTCCTTGGAAATTAAGCATGTAGGTCGAAGAAACTGAACAAAGTCGTTTCTCAATAGTAAAAAAAAAAAAAATTACGATAACTGTGATGCTAATGTTTAGAAGACCTTTTAAACTGCGAACACAATTTTGTTGCAACAATACCTTCAAGAGTTATTAGCTCTTGAAACTTGATTAAATCTGTTTGAAGCACAATCAGCCATAAGTGCTTAGATGCTCCAAGGCGTAAGGTATTTACATTGGTGGAGAACTGTTACATTGACAGCAGGAAGTGAATTTAGGAACATTTAGTTAATATTCATGTGAAACAGTAACATGATCTTTACGGAAGAATTTCGTAGGATGTTCTGTCATGAAGTGACAATCTGATGTTCTGTACACCTGTATTCCTCCAAGTCAGCGATCCACTTACCTTTTCTGTAAAGGTAATTATTTATTAATATTACCGGTGCTTTTAAAATTACTCCCATTTCTTCTCTCCAGGTACTGATAGATCTCCCATCTCTGCATCTTCTAACAGAAGAAGATGTCAAATTTATCCTTCGCATCAGAAAGAATACAGCAGGAGTCGAGTCACGTCTGCCTACTCCTCATGACATCCTTCGAGGTGGATTCCCATTATCATAGCCCCTTTCGTAATAGCCTCATTTATGAAATAAATTACTTCCAATATTCCTTCTCATCTTATTTGTATATTTTCAAAGATAGTTTTCAGCTTATAAATATGGAGCAAAATCTGACATTGTCACCCACTAATAAGGTGCCCTGTCTTTAATTTGGCAACCTAAACTTTACAAGCACATCTACATTAAAAGTGGGAATATTCGCTTGGAAGAAAACTATCAAAATTTCAAAACACTTACACACAGTTCAAACTTGTTGGACAGAAAGACAAGTCAGCTATTACTCAAAAATTCCAGTTTCAAATCTCTTACGTTTCGATGCATCCAAAAGACATAGAATTAGCCAACAACATCTGTATTAGTTAAGTTTAAGACTCAAATATTTATAGAATACAATAAGATGGCAGATAAAACAACAAAGAAAGCATTTTCTTCCAAACTGCCAACAAATATTTCCTTTTCCCTTGGCTATATTAAACTATTGCCAACCTTGACTTTGATCATTTCGCATGAAGATTAGTCAAACGGCACTACTGCTATTGCACAGTTGATAATTGATGCTACATTGCTTAATAATTTTATAATTGGTATTAACAGTGAAGATGTCTCTATTTAATTGAAGCAAAAACAATTCCTCATTCTTACAGTTCATGATCCCTTTGTTTTCTTACATATTTGGCTTCCATCTGGCATAGTCAGCTGAATGTTCTTACGGAGATGTTGGTCAGCTACGCCTTTATTTGACTATTTATCCTCTCTTACCACTTCTAAGAATCTGTCTGTGTCTGAAAACCTAGAAAGGATAGCCAGCTGAAAAAAAGTAAATTTAAATTAAATATTAGACAAGAGACCCTGCTGGAAATTTCTTTTTCAACAAGGTCCCCAAAATTAAACTAAAATGATTGACGGATTTTATCATTGAGTAAAATCGTAAAAGCATTTATTCCCTTGGTTTTATAACAATGATCCAAAATTATTCTTTTGGAACCTCCAATTTACAGTTTTACCAAACACAAGCTATCTTTCTCTTTTTTTATTTCTCTTTTTTATTGTTACTGTAAATATTTCTTAAATTGTAAATGTTTTCTTGTGTTATCTGTTTTACTTAATAATGTTTATGAGCCCTTACCTGTAATTATTTAATAATGTATATAAATTTCCAGTAGCCTCTTATTCAATGGTGGACGAATTTGCTTTTTAAGCGAGGACAAGGATCACCATTGCTACGCCATTAAAGTGATTAACTCGGAACTAGTGGATTTTGATTGTAGAGCCTCAACTCAGGACCTAATTATTTGATCTGAATACAAGCTATATTGTTACAAAGACAAACTTCTGAACTTTTTCCCGCCATGACTCAGATGGTTGTGTAAAAAATAAAAATTAAAGAAATTTTTAAAAAACTTAGAAAAATCTACGTTTTTCCGATACTTTTTTTATTATTGCTGACTTCATACAACAAGATAGCTGGCTAATTTACAAGGTAAGTGCCCAGATGTTATTTTGTTTTGTTTCGCATGTTTATTCTGTGCATCTTAATATGTAGACTGTGTCGATGGGACGATTGAACCGAAAGTTATTAAACTTTTTATAACTGAAAATGTTCCATATTTTTCGGCAGTTTTGCGTCAAAAATTTTTCTCCGTTTCTAATTTCTCATTAAAAACTTTGGTTCCAGTTGTCCTATCGACCTAGAATGAATTTTAAATTGGAGTGGATATTCTAAAGTTTCTCTAAAAATATATATTTTACTTTGATTTATGCAATAGTTTATTTTCTACAGTTTTTCAAATTTTGTATTTCAGTGCTAATTTTTGTGTACGTTTGCAAATTTTCATACCTAATCTTATTTCAAATCTGCCATAAATCTTTAATTTTCAATCAATCCACTCTAATCTTTCTATGTTTATTCGGAGCAGATTTTTGTGATTCGAAATATGTAATACATGTGTAAAAATAACTATTAATTAATGAGAAACGGTTCAATTAGTATTTTAGGAATTTATATTTTGGAGTGTTTTCTCCTGTGGTTCTTCATTCCTCCCCTATGCTACTGTGTTAGATTCTAAGTCCAACTTTATGAAATTAAGCATGTCCCCTGTTCATTTTCCCCTTAACCCTTTGAACACTTAATTCCAGCGCTTAATTAATTAAATTAATTAAATATTATAATCAGCGTTTTTTCTCGGCTCCTAATTGTCGCAGAGACATGGGGCTAGTTTCTAAGCTCCAAAGTTTTTCAATGTGTCTCTAACGAGACCATTTGGAAGCTATTATCATAATTTTTACTTATATTTCTTTTTTAGTCTATTTCTCTTGCACTTAATCTTAATATTTTTCATGCAAAATCATCTCTGCAGTGCTTAGGAATACGGGTTGGACTGTGTCTCATTGATGTTGATTTTTTCGATTGCATTTTTGCCCCACGTCAATGACTTAAAAATAATAATAACAATAATTAATGTTGGCTTGCCCCCAGATAAAGTTACAGATATGTGGTTTTTAGCATTAAGATTGGCTAATGGCTCTCCACATTCAAAATATAATTTAGCTTTTCGTAACTTAAACTCTAAATGTTTCAATTTGCTACTAATAACTATTTTCATAACTGCTGTTATCCAACCACCAGTAGGAGAATTGAGAAACCCATGAGAATTTTAACGAATAGCGTCACAAGGGTCTACACTTTTCCGCTGTCCTTTTATTAAATTAACGTTAATTTTTTTTTACTTAATCTGTATATCGGGTGTGCGGGGTGATATGCGGGATTTGATAATGTGCATCTGGGTCTCTTCATGTATACTGCATATTTCCTAATAATTATTTGTCTTCAATAAACTACTATCTTACACTTCTTCAACGCTTTAGACTATCAAGACAGTTATAATTAATTCTAACTCACAATTTCCCATTAACCCTCTTACGTCCAACTGAATAACCCTCATTTCATTGGTCAAATCATCTGTCATCCCATAAAACATAAAGAAAAGTCCACAACCATCACCAAGGCGCAAAATTTACTCACCGTGCTAATCTAATCAAGACCTGGAATTCCCAGACCTCAACCTCACAACTGCTTAAATTCCTGCTCAATAGTGGGAATAACGAAAGAGACGGAGGTCAAACCAACCCGAGATAACGTTTGCATTACAGAAGCAAATCAAACACCACTAGCATTGGCAATAATCAACAAATTACAGAAAATAATCCTCTCAAAAAATAAGGGAAAATTTTATCTCCCTAAAGAAATTAGGACGAGCGCAAAGGAGCTAATCAATGAATTCACTGCTCTACAGTCTGCAAAGGACCATCAAGAAGCCTCCGTAACCAACAGCAACCTACATGACACACTCCAAGAACTAACTCACTTAACTACGATCACAATCCCTATAATTTAACGAGCAAAATCCAGCAACTTAACAACGCAATGAAAATTACCCAGTTCTCTTGGCAAACTTCTACCCCCATAAACAACAGTACCAAAACCTACAGTGAAGCCCTCAAGACAAAACCTACAATTGTCATAGAAAAAACCAATCAGGAAGTGTCAAGGAAGTTAAGCAACATAAAGACCTCAATTCGCCCACCAAACGGGTTATACAACAGACAGCACTGTATAGAAATTAAATGCAGATCTCATGAGGATTCCGCAAGACTCAAAGAAACCCTGACTAAGGAGAACATAAAAGTCAACGACAAACTCCCACCAACAATGAAAATTATTATTCTCAGCCTCCCGGAAGACATACCTGAAAAATACTTGCTTGAAGCAATTAAAGAAGACCTACAACTAGATCACCGCAACCCCGATATCCCAATTACGCAGATTCGGAAAACTCTTAGCATCTATAATCTCTGGAATTATGTTATTGAAATACCTCGCTTCCTAGCCATACGACATCTCAAAAATCGGAGGATCTTCATAGGTATTCGAAGCTATAGGCTAGAAAAGTTCTCAGCATATAGACGGTGCCAAAAATGTCAGGATTTCTCCCATCCAACAAATAACTGCCCTCATACAAATTTATACTGTGGACTCTACGGTGAAAACCATAACACACCGGATTGCCAAGCGAAGAAACCATTCTGCATACACTGCCATGCCGAAAATAAAAGAGATGAAAACTTAAATGTAAACCACCCAGCTTACGACCGAAGATGCCCTACCTTATTAAAATCCTCAGCAACAATTAAACCTAATTCCACACCAGTCACACCGAAACACTCTAAAGTCACTTCTCAACTACCTTCTGATTTCATTCCATGAATATCTCCCAAAGTTGCTCTTTGACACCATCCAGCACTGCGAATTTCTTGCTTCCGTATCTCCAATTCCATACAAATAACAACAAACAAAACAATGTAACTGTTCTTCAGGTCAGTCTATGTAGATCTAACCCCCCAACGGACCTACTACAAATTACAGCTCTGGAACATGAAATCGACTTTGTCGTCATCCAGGAGCCTTTTCTACAGAATGGAAAACTGGCCTGCATTTCACAGCACTGGAATTGCTAGACTTCAAATAATAACAAGGCAGCAATCATTTGTACCTCTAGGAAATTTCAGCCAATCCTGGTGCATCAGTCAGTTTCCACCGTAACCATTAAACTAACTCTGGATGAGGCACCTCTGAATATAATATCGGCCTACTGCCTACTACTTAATCACAGAGTTCGAGGAACACAAGCAGCAGAATTATCCGACATTTCCATCATCCTAAATGAGCTGGATAATGTGTTGCGCTCAATCCATCTGGAGAATTTATTAATAGGAGCAGACTTGAATGCGCATAGTATTATCTGGGGCTAACCATCAGAAGATTCAAAAGGCGAGCAAGTGTTGGATTTCATCCTTGCAAACAACCTCTTCCTTATGAATTCCCAAAACTCTCCACCGACATTCATCAGCAAACACCAACAAGGTTGGCCAGATCTTACACTGGTTACAAACCCAAATGTGGTGAATGTTACAACTTGGGAGATGCTCGATGGTGAAACCCTAAGTAATCACAAATTCATCAAGATTACACTTAACTTCAAAACTTCCATCATTCAGTTTAAGCGTTTTAAAACGATGTTCGGTGGCCACGGAAAGTTTCGTCATCTTCTGAAACCACTTATTCCAGACCTCTCCAAAACAATTTCAACTTGTAATAACACTGCCGATCTAGAAAGAGCAACTATCTCTCTCCAGAAAGCTATTACATCCTGCTGCTCCTCCAGCTTTAAACTTAAAACTCAAAACTATGAGACTAGAACTCCCACCTGGTGGTCACTAACACTTCAAATAGAGAGTAAACAATTAAGAGCACTAAGTAGGCGTTATCAATCCTCTTCCTCTCCAGAAAAAGAGAAATATTACAAGATATATAAGGCAAAAAGAGCCACATACTTCTAACAAATCAGATTAGCAAAAAAGAAGACATGGAAGGAATTTTGCAGGTCAGCCAGGAAATCATACGGAAAAATCTACAAGGTTGTCTTCATAAAAACAGTCCCACCAGCACATCTCTTCGTAGACAGCCATAGAATCCCCTTGGGTTCAGAACTCAACATAACTCAAGATATTCTTGAAAGACTTTTCCCGACGACTTCCAGCCATTCTTTCCACCCCACCATCAACTCCAACAATGACGTTCCATTCAGCAGCCATGAAGTTGAAAGAACCATCAATTTACTAAAAAAAGGCAAAGCCCCTGGTTACGATGGAATTGATAACATTGTTATCCAAACTATCCACAGGTCTTTCCCAAATGTTCTCCTCTCTTTCTTCAATAAATGCCTGGAGCTATCTTACTTCCATCACTGCCTTAAGGTTGGTCTTATAATCCTGTTCCATAAGGAGGGTAGGGACAAATCCAGCATCGACTCTTACAGATCAATTTCCCTCCTCCCCCCGCTTGGGAAGGTATTAGAAAAATTGTCGATGATACGTTTCACTTCCCATCTCGAAACCAACAGGCTCCTCAGTGACTTTCAGTTTGATTTCAGGTAAGGCCTATCTGTAGATGATGCCCTTCTCTTACTTACCAACAAAATACAGAACAATAGAAATTATAAGCTCCATACAGCAGTTATTACCATAGATATCAAAGGCGCCTTTGATAATACTGATCACCTTCAACTAAAGAAACAATTGTACCAAACTAGTAGTCCATTTAACATCACTAAGCTCCTAATCAACCCTCTAAATGACAGACTTGTTATCTTACCTACGAATGCAGGCCTTGCAACTTGAAGCCAGACAGTGGGATGTCCCCAAGGTTCCTGCAGTGGACCGATACTATGGAATCTAGTAGCCGATACTCCTTTGAAAATTGACTGGACTACAATAGGAAAAGAAATCGACCAGCGCAGCAATATTCACTTGCAGGTTTTCGCAGACGACTTTACTTTTGTAATAGGCACTTGTAGTGAAAAGAAACTGGGCAGAGTAGCCTCACTAGCTCTCACTCACTTCAAATCATGGTCTGATAAGAACAACTTGAACATCTCATTTAATAAAACCAAGTTCATGTTAGTCGCTAAACTCCGATGTGGTCCACAAATTCTATGGGGTGACTACAGATTGAAGAAGGCAAACTTCATCAAATTCCTGGGAGTCATCTTGTACAAGAAGCTGAATTATAAAGAACATATTGTAACCCAAGGAAACAAAGCTATACTACTTCAAGAGAAGCTTCGAAGACTGGCTGGAAATTACTGGGATTATAGTAAAAAAAACAGGATTTTACTGTACAAGAACGTCACCGAAAAAATGCTTTGCCACGGAGCAGCAACCTGGGGATCCTCGTTAACAAATAAATTGGCTCTAAAATTATTATCTATTCAACGAAGTTTTCTTCTTAGTATCACGGTAGCTTTCCACTCAACACCCACCTCCACTCTCCAGGTAATTACTGGCCTTCCTCCCCTGCACCTGATAATAGAAGCAGAGACAAAATACATACTACTCGCCAGAGGTGGAATTCAGTGTCTCGATCCACTGCTCCCATCACCTTCAGATATGGAAAATAAAATGAGCATTGACTCCTTCCACCCTGGTCTCATTAATCTGAGTGAAAGAGTCTCTGCCAAAGAAACTGCACAGATGTCATAGCCACCAGCAGAATCCTTCAAATATTCACAGATGGTTCAAAGTTGGAAAAAGGAGTCGGCTCAGCTTTTGTAGCTTATAAAAATTCAGTAAAGACGCATGTCTGGAAAACAAAGTTGAGAGAAGATAACTCAGTCTTCCAAGCCGAGGTTTTGGCCATAGGCGAAGCAGTTAAATTTGTCACGCTAGAGAACACCATTGCCACTATTTGGTCTGACAGCCAGGCAGCTCTCAAATCGAGCTACAATCCCTCTTCATCAAGCCCTCTCGTCAGATCACTTCAAAGTTACCTGCTGGACTTTCCTTCTATCCAACTTCGATGGGTCAAAGCTCATGTTGGAATAGAGGGTAATGAGGCAGCTGACATGGAGGCAAAAGTGGCAGCCTCTTCTTTTCATCATGTAGACATCCTTCTACCACGCTGCTCAGTCAAGCATACCCTACACAACTGGATCAAGGAGAAATGGCAGGACGATTGATCCAATGCATCTAATGCTCGTCTAGTACATGAAATTATCTCTACAGTTTCCAACAAATCTTTAAATTGGACCAGGAATGAAATCCTATTCATGACCGGCCATGGCCCATTCCCTACTTACTTCTACAGGGTGGGTCTAACGGACACCCCAAATTGTACCTGTGGTAACGAGGGAGACCCAATACACTATCTCACGGTCTGCCCACTCACTTCCACATGGCATTTATCAACCCCTGCAAAGCAGTGGGTCATTAACTGGAAACGAGCCGTACTCTCTAACAAGACCTCTAGATGAAAACTAAACCAACTAATGGACTTCCTAATTAGTCAAGAGTGCTTATTCACGTGGTTCAAGAAGAATCATCATTGACCCTCCTCTGCTAATATCCCAAGCCTAAGTACTTGGACTTAGGTACTTAGCCTAAGTGCTTAGACTTTACTAAGCAAATAGCAGCTTCAACCTGTTTCAATGAATTCTTTTCAATAGACTGTTCTTGATTTATGAGCTTTTCTTCAAATTCATTTTTTCAGTGTGTTGTTCTTTTTAAAGTCATTAATTGTTATCCTTCGTATTTTCATACATTTGTAATTCTATGTATTCCTGTAAGTGTGTAATTCCACGTATTTTTGCAACATTGTGATCCTACATATTCTTGTAATTTCATAATCCTATGTATTTTTGTACCATTGTTTTACCTATATAATTTTATATCCCTTCCCAAAATTGAGGCCGCGGGGACTGGTTAATGAGGGAGTCATTCTCACTTTCGGCAGGAAGTGAGATTGAGTCCCAGGCTGGCCAAGGTTCCGTTGTTTTCGCTAAAGGCGGCCGTGACACACTAAATCTGGCCACAATGTCCTCCAGGTGAGTTGACGCATCTGGGGGTGGCAGGTCAAGTCTTGGGAATCTTCTACTTGCTCCCTGCTTCAAAATCACGAAGAGTCCATCCGGCTGCTTCTATCCAACTGGTAAAGTCCATCTCAGGGCTAGGTACAGCGAAGTATGCTGGTACAACAACAAACAGAAGTGAATATTATAAAAAAGTTTTTATAATGAATTAATAAAAATTACATGCAGTGGAAAATTTTTATGAATGAATATATTTATAAATATATTGATTTTTTTAAATTATATGATTGCTAATACATTTCAGCTAAAATATTTGTTGAAATGTAATTACATCTAATTTTAGTAATATTAAAACTGTTTTTAGTATAAAAGCTTTAGAAAATTTATAAGATTTTAAAGGAGTTTAGATTGAACCATGAACTTAATGATGAAAGAAAATTCAAATAGTAAATGAAATAAAACTGACTTTAAAAATTCTACAAACTTCAGAGAAAGGCCAGGAACTTCACTATTCTTATGCCACTTGGTACAAATCATTATTTTATAACTATGAGCTATTGATTGAAAATAAAATATTCTTTCGCAAAAAATATAATCCTAATGTCCTCAAATATTGACTTATTAAAATATTTTTGAAACAATTCTGGTTAGACTATTTGCAAGCCAGAAACTAGCTAATAAACACGATTTTGTGAAATATTTGACAATCCTTTGTCGAAAGTGAAGACATAAATATGACATTTTAAATTGAATATATGATTAACATTTGACCACAATGATATTAATTTACAACTGGTTTAATTTAAGATGAAATAAATATATAATTTCATAAATAAAAATTTAAAGTTTTCTCTTTTATATTTTTTACAATGCAATCGATACAACTTTAGCATTTCCTTAAAACATTTATTTTTATAGCACATAAGCATTTTATCCATAAACCGAAGAAAAGCACTACAAACGGAAACAAAAATTTTATACTTTTCGTATAAAAAATATATTGCTTATCTTTCCTACTGAGAATGACTATTTTTCTTGAATTTCTATTACAAGCGATCATTAAAACATTTGTTTTGATATAAAAATAAATGAACCTCTCTGTTGATTGTTAGGCATTTGAAGTTTACGTGAAATATTTATAAAATTCATTTACATTGTATTTATTCACAATAATGAGTTTTTCTTTTTATGACCATAAACACAGTTATGATGTCTCTTTGAGATACATAAATCCGGGTAGTATATTTTTATTCAAAATTTTATAGTAAAATAGAGCTAATCATAATTTTTATTTATTTGTTTCAATATTATTATTATTTAAGAAAGTGTTTTCTTATAGATAGTGGAAAGCTAGAAATATTGTAAATTTATAAATTTAAGTGAAAAATATATGCCTGATAATACGAAACTATGTTTTTTATTCATAATTTGTAAATATGGTAGATATAAATTTAATTTTATTTAATTTAAAAGAAAAATATTCAATCATTATAATTTGAAAATATATTTCCTGTATTATATTATTCTTTACACTTGAAGTTATACTTTAAACATGTAAATAACTATGTTATTCAAATTCAAATACATTTAATTATAATTTTATATTAATTTAAATTAAAATTTAAAAAAATTTAATTTTAAATTAAAATTATTTAATTTACATAATATAAACTAATTTAAAGAATATCTTATCTTCCATAATTAAAATTAGTTTTATGGTATGTAAATATGGGTACTTAGAAATAATATTACATTCGTCATGTTTTTATACGCTTATTTACCACTTTAACACACATACATGCCAACATACATAGACACACATATGTTGTCTTCAAAATTGAATGCATGTATTAACAAAAACATGCTTTTAATAAATGTCTGTATTTTAAAAATGTGTTTTATTTTTTCCAAGACTTACTGTTATTTTGGTAAATCATCAATATGCTTTTAAAAAGTTTTCATTAACCCCCAATACATCTATTCATAACTTTATTAATTTTGTTAAAATGTTTTCAAATTTCAAATCCCAAAACGAATTTTGAAATCATGAAAATATTCTTTTATCTATTCATTTAATTAATTAATTTAACTGTTCTTTTTACTTCTACTAATCATGATACTATTAACTCCAGTATCTGTGATGAATCTGTTTTTTTTAATATTGTTTCTAAGTTCAACATTGTATACAATTTTTTAGGAAATTAGTATCATATTATTATTATTATTATCATATTGATACGTAAAATATTTAACAAAGCGATTGTAATTTTTATTCCCGAAATAGGTTTTTTTAACCTATCAAAAATGTACAAAAATAAAATTTTTTTTAAGTCTATCAAAAATATATAGATTTTTTATAAATAAAATAGGAATAATAATTAAAATAAGTTCCATGTAAGATGATATATCTAATTTACTTATCTTTATATTGCATTAAAATTTTTTTCGTCTGCAATTTAGGCATTTTAAAAGTAGTTTAGGTTACTTTAAGCTTATTTAAAATTTTATACAATGACAAAATTACATTTCTGAGTCTTATTTTTATAATCTTATTAATACTTTAGTAAGTGATAAAAATATTTCAATTATTCGCTAACTAATTACAACATCCTATTAAATTTCACTTTGTAGAACTTGAGATCAAAAAAATAAATTTAAATTCGACAGTAAAAATTCACATCTTAATTTATTTCTATTAGTATTGTTAGTAATTAAACCTATATTAAAGTTATAAAATTATATTACGTTTTATAATATAATATGATTATAAATACAAAGCCTTCAGTGACAATTTTTCTTCGTTTAGTTCAGGCAAGATTTATTCCTGTTGAAAATAGTTAAGTTTATAGATCTTATGTGTTTGCAAGCTCTTTGATGAATAAAGACACATAGAAGGAGATGAAGATGTTTGAAGTTTATTGTATGAAATATATCAAATTAAAAAATGTTTCGTAATTAAAAAATTGTTTATCTATAATTATAATTAAAAATATATGTCTAGGTTCTATTTTAAACAACAAAATATGCGATATTAAGACCAAAGTAAGCATATTAATATACGAATCATATTTCGTTTTCAAAAATTTACATAATAGGTTTTCAAAAAAATTCAACATTTTGTTGTTGTGTTGTTGTGGCTTATCCCTCCTGGTTGATAGCAACATCAAACCAGATCCATGAGCCCAAACTCCTTCAAACAAGGGCTCGAGAATAGCTGGCCTTTATTTTAACCAATGCAGTCCAAAATGTGGGCAGGAGCAGCTTGATTTTATACACAGGGGATAAACTTTGTGTCCAGTCACATGACATTGTACACGAGGGTATCCACTTCGAAATCTCGCGAGAGTTGTCTGATCTCGCCTGTTACCAAACCCCAATCAGAACAGCACCAGGGCCATTATCTGCATACCACTCATGCAAGGGGAGAGAGCTCTCCTCCATGAACAGACATCTTGCCTGACCCAGATCGAGACCACTGAAAAAGTAAGGAAGCCATCATGAGCAGAATCCTTACAGCTGCCCCCTCTGGCCAGACCATCAGCAGTTTCATTACTTTACGCATCCAGATGCGATGGAGCCCACTTAAAAGCGATCTTAACATTGGCAATCAAGCGATTTAAAAGCCGGAAGATGTTCCTAGTCGTTCGGTCCCTATGCCTTCACCATTCATATAAATGCTGGAGCTATGACTATCATTCAAAATCAAAATATCAGCGCAAACACTCTCAGTTACAAAATTCCAAAGCTTCTGCAATAGCTATTAGTTCTGCACGGAACGCCGAGTAATTGTCGAGATTCCTTACATAGAATCCAATACTATTTTCCGTTTTAACAGGAAAGAGATAGGCATTTCTAGTTTATATATAAATTTATACGTATTTTCCATAAAATTCTGTTCTATTTAATAGTCCCAGAAAAAATTGTTTTATTGATGATATATTTTAAAGGCCATATTTATTTTCAATTATTCACAACAAATCAGATACATTGTCGTTGTTGTGCTTAATTTGTTCTGATTAATTCAGTAAAAATAAAGAACATTTATCCTATTTTCTATTGAATTTGAAACAAAATAAAGTGTATTTACATTTTGTTAAATAAACATAGCTATTAAGCAAAATATAAATATACTTCTCATTCATATGTTAATTTTATTGTTTTCAAGACGGAAACAGAAAAAAATAAAGTTTTCTGATATTCTCAAAACCAAAAAGCAGTTAATTAAGGAAAGTAATAAACGACACTTACAGGAGTAAGAATGAAAAAAATATAAATATTTTGTCACACTGCATTTTAAAAATTTTCCTAGATAGTGTAAAATAACTTGCGAATAAATCATAATTCTTTAAATATTCTTTCAGTAAATTCCTTGAGCTCTTCAAATAAAAAAGCAAATTCGTGGTTTTCCAAAAAATAGTTCAAACATGTTTCTTATTTGAGAATATTAAAAAGTACATAAAATTATTTAAATTTTAAAAAAGTTGGTTTTATACGGGGGTTGCATTCATTTAATTAATATTTGATTAGTAATATTTTGGTTATAGTTATAAAATTACTTAATTGTTCTATTCTGATTCTTAATAGCTTTCCACTTGCTACAGTCAAACTTATATATGCATTCAATGTTATAATTAAGTCATTTAATTATAAACAATTGTATAATTTAACTGTCTCTTTAATAAAATTTATAATGATTAACAAGGTTGTTTTTTTATTTTTTGTAGTTATACGGAACAAAAAGCATGATTGTTAAGATACTAACCATTATTTGAAAAGCCGCTATGTACGTAAGTTTCTTCGTAAACTGTAATTAGTTGTTTAGTTATCGATAGATGTTAAATACAACATAACCAATCAATTTTATTTTATTATTCTTACTTAGGAAGAAGTTGACATAATTGTAAAATAATATGTGGAAAACTTTATAAATATACAGACTGTTTCTTTCGACGATTTATTTATCTCCTTATCGTTTTATTAATAGCTGTCACTTTGTTAAATATTGATTCAAAATTAATATTAAAAGGAAATATTTCCTAAAAATATAAAAAAATTAGTAATTATGACTCAGCTTTTTAAATTCGCATTCTTGTTCTAATTATTAAGAGAAAATGTTCGAATATTTATATTAGTTAATTTTAATCTTTCTTAACCTGAATGATGAGAAAAATTTCAATATATATGCATATATACATACATATATATATATATATATATATATATATATATATATATATATATATATATATATATATATATATATATATATATATATATATATATATATATATATATATATATATAATGTGGGGAGATTCAGATATTTTAGAAGAATTCAGAGGAAACCCAGATTCGTTTTTTGAATAATTGAATGACAGGATATCAAAACAAAAATACAATAAAACTTAATAATTTATTTTAGTAACTTAATTACAAGAAAAATTTAAATTTGCAATCAAAACATGTTTGATTAAATAATTGAGATTCTAACATTATTATTTGTTTTATGACAATTACGCATTAATATATCATAACTGAGTGTGACCAGACGGACAAGGAACGAGAGATCAGACTCACCCCTTTTAGAAGTAGCAGTGTGGTGTTCCCTAACATCTATGGCATTACCGGCTCAGGATCTCGCTTGGCTTGCTCATTGCTCATGAGCTTTCCTGCTATTATATCTATGCTGCTATCTCTCCTCAGACTTTACCGTCTTTTCTTCTGTTCATCTATTTGTCGGACATCTGCAGCTCCATTCAGGAAAGTCAAGGCAGGGCTCCTACTGGACAGGGCAGTTATATTCCGTTTACAACTAACATCTTTTTAGCTTCTCATTATGCTCAATGAGGACCCAGTCCTCAATTGTGGATTCCTTTCTATGTCGGACTTTTCTGGGGCTTCGGTGTACCTTCTCTTTGTTTGGATGCAGTTTTTAACTCTTCATAATTCTTGTCTTAACTTCTTCTCTTAACACAATTGGTTTTCCAAATTTCTGTAGTTCTTCCTACACTTTTATGGGATAGGTCAGAAATATCTACCCCCTCAATCCCGACTGGTCAGATTTACAAATGAAACATATACTTTGCTTGCAATTTCCTCCAGATCACCCATCCATTCCGAAAAGGAAGAATTTATTCATTTATTGCACTAGTCTCATTATGCCAATTTTTATTACATCCTTTCCTTTATATTATTACAGCTTAGTTTGAAAGGAAAAGAGGAAACACTTAAATTTAAAGTGCAATAAAAATATAGACATCTATTTTCTCAGGGTTTGGTTATGTCGTTTTACACTACGACACACACACACACATATATATATTTGCTTTCGAGCGCGAACTACTTAGACAAAGCCATACAATTCAAGAGGGGTTCCAAACACTTCGAATATTGAAGCTTGATGTGAGGGAATCGAACTCACGAACAGTTAAATTTCAGGCCATAACACTAAATATTCGTATGAAAAATTAGAATCATCACATAAGAGAAAAAACATTAACTATTAACACATAAATAACGGAATGTGTATCAAAGAAATAACCAAAAAATTTTATAAGATGGTGATCACAGAAAACCTAAAGAAAAATTAAATAGGTAAATAATTTGTGTGCTCATAATATTTTTTGGAAACTTTTCCTACCCTCTTATAAAATTGTTTTCCAAGAAAATAAAGTAAATTTACTGTGATACAAATGTGATAATAAATGAAACGCATTTTGCATTATATTTGAATTAATAAATTTTCATGCATTATTATTTAACAGCATATAAACAGGATGAAAATAAATCTCAAAATATGCCATATGTGTTCAATTATAAATTTTGTCCATGTAAAGGACCGAGAAATCGATAAAAGAATCAAAAATTAAGGAATCGGAAAAAAGTGGTATAGGCACAGATAATGTATATGTGCCGACTATAAGGTATTTCGATTTCTTATCATTTCTGGAGGAAATTGAAATTCCACGTGGAGGAATACCTTTTTTTTGGATACAGTTATTATTTTTTAATTTTTTTAGAATAGCGAGAAATGTGGGTAACGCTACTTGCCTCTGTGGCTTGTTTTACAGGTGCTCGCTGGGTAACAACAAATGAGTAGCAGTTTCTGGCCTTGTTATGGCATAGGGTTCAACCCTCAAGTAACCGCCATTGGAATAAAAAGAATAGCGAAATAATTTATTTTACATCCATTTTCTCTATAAGAATATATATATATATATATATATATATATATATATATATATATATATATATATATATATATATATATATATGTATATATATATTATTTGGTGAGGTTCTTGAAGATTTGGATTTGTATTAGATAGGGTTTTAATTTGATTATTATAAATTAAATGTATTTTGGCAACATTGGATTTTGACTTATATATTTTAGATTAAATTCTACTTCTTTTATTCTGGCTTGATACTTTGGTTTGAATTTTTGGTATGGCTTTGAGGTGTACTGGCTTCTTTAAGACTATGTCTTGGGCCATTGCAGAAAAGCCGTAATTTGTGCAAATGTGGTCAACACCCCCTGACGAAGCTGGCCATATTGGTACTTTATTCCATTTTTATCTATCTTTCTTTGCTATTTTCTTTGAAATTTCTTCCAAGTATTTTCAATGTAATTCTTTCCATTTGGTATTTTCAATGTATTGTTTTCCATTTAATATTTCCAATATATTATTGTTTTCCATTTAATATTTTCAATGTACTATTCTCCATTTGGCATTTAATATTTTCAATGTACTATCCTCCATTTGGCATTTTTATTGTATTTTGTTTCATTGTATTTATTATATTTTATAAAATATACTATTAACTATATATGTATATATATTTACGTAAAATTTAATTACAAAAACTTTATAATGAGTTTAAGTAGAAAACACAATGTATTTTTCTTTCAGAATACTTACAAATCTTTAAAATAAGCGTTTTAAAATTCTAATTTTCTACATTTTTAAATAGAAATTAAATAAATTAAATTTCAGTAATAATAAAGATAATTATTCTGATTATTTTTATTAAGCATCTTTTTACGATAAAATAAAATTTTCTAATATAAAAGAACTTAATTTTACATTTGAATTAAACGAAATTGAATTTAAATGTAATTTTGATTATGATTTATCTTTTTGCTGAGGTTTTGTTTTTAATTATAATAAATTCTGATGTAATATTAGTATAGGAAATGTTGATTGTTTCTGTAAAAACTCTAAAAATAGTAAATTTGCAGATTCTTCTATTGGACACAATGTTACAAAAGAGTTACTGGTATTATTTCAGATACAGATGCAAGAAAAATTTTAAATAAATGTACTTAATTTAGACTTATGCAATATTATAATTACAGGCAAACTTTAATGAAATCCATAAATTTCTATTTAAAATTTCTTATTCATAATCGATTTCAATAGCACATTTTTCTTAATGGAAATGGTATTGTTAATATAAATTTAAAAATATGATATGAACTTTTAATGTAAGGGAATATATAAAATAAATCTTAAAAATTCTATAAAAGATATTGTCACTCTCTCTTCCTTTCCGAGAGCGGTTAGTTAAGCTTTTGATTTCGAACTCTTCAAATGTGTTTTTATCGTCCTTTCAATCTAGAGTTTCTGTTTGTTATTGTATGTAACTTAGCTTTGAATAATTAAATTATTGCTACACTAAAGGCTGTTTTGATTAAACCCACAACCAACGGACACTATATCTTGAAAAACAATTTATAATTCCTCAGTTTAAAAGGCTTCGTTTATGTATCTTTTGTTAATTAACTTTTATCTACAACTTTTAGAGGAAGAAATATCAAATTTAGAAACCTATAAAATAATTCCGTTGAAACTACTATTAAAAATATGGCTTATTCTCTTAAAACTTAAAATTAAAAATGATAACTTTAATATTATTTATATTACCATGAATTTTAAATTTCATAAAAAAACCAATAGAATTCGAATTTATTATCTGTAGTTGTAATACTTGTATGGATAAATTAATAGTTTGTTTTCATGTTATTAAAAAATCATCAAAATATATCATGAAATCTGAATATTTGGACTATAAATAGTAAACCAATAACATCTACTAAAATTTATACAACATATCTTCATAAGACTTTAAGGATCTCTTTACTAATATCAGATAAACTTTTTTGATATACTAGTGTTTTATTTTTATGAATATGGCTGTTTAATAGATATTTGGAAATTTATTCTTATTCTGCTTTTATAATCTGGTAGTCTGGAAGATGGACAATAAATTTCAGATTGTTCCTTATTAAAAAAATTTTGCAAAAACAGTGTGTTAGCACTACGTTTTCCATAACTTTAATATGTTAGTTTTTTGCAATGTGATGTATCCTGAATTAGCCTAGTGGTAGCGTTTCATGTTCCCAAGGCACAGGTCCCAGGTTCGATCCTCGAACTCGGCAAGATCGACTCAGCCTTTCATCCCTTTAGTGGGTCGATAAACCAAGATTGCTTGGGAACCAAACACTGGGGGTTTCGCGTTAGGCTGGCCACCTAATCGAGTCATATGCTTTGCACTCCTGGGCCTCTTAGTCAAATAAACAGAGATGGGCACTGTAGGTCTTGGCCTACATGGGCTGTCTTGCCACAGTTTAGTTTTAGTAGATGTATTCTAAATCTGTTACTTTGGTCAAAAGGATTTTCTACCACTCTTCGAGATTTAAGCCTGCAATTAAATTTTTTTTTACCATTTAGTTTTCGAGTTAAGAAATATTATACCATCAAATTAATTCAACAAGTGTTTTTAAATTTTAATATTTTGATCGATTAATAAAGTTATTAAAAAATTGTAAATTCATGGTCGAAATCAAAGTGGAACCTTAGATGGAATTTTAGTATTTTACCAATTTTTTAATGTAATTACGATCAGATTTTAAATTACTATCATTTTTTTCAATTGCTAAAAATCGACTTTGAGAGATAACTAACAATTTTGAATGAAATTGAAAATTTCAGTTAACAAAAAATATTTGTAATAGTATTCTGGATGAATTTTCTGTATATTAACTATACAAACACAAATTTAAAAATTACAAATTTGCATTTCCTATCCCGCATACCACAGAAAAATGACTTTGTTATTTTTGAAAAAATAAAATATTTATACTTTTAAAAGTCATTACTGTAAAATTTATCAAAAAATGACTTTTAATTAAATTTTTCATTTAGAAATTAACATATTTAGCAAAAATGGATAATTGGTTAAGTTCTCCAACAAAAACCCAAATATTTTTGCTTACTTCTTTTAAAGATCGAACACGGTACTCGTTAATTCGAAAATACCTTTGCTTTCTTAATGGACTAACGTATTCTTTTGCAAACAATATTAATCATACATGAAATAAATAATTGTAAAAACTGCAAATAATCAATATACATTTACATTTATTTTGTTCAGGAGCCTTGACTTGAGAGATAAAGAATCATTATCAAAAACTTGAATGATCAATTTTATATTTGCCGAAGTGCATCAAACTGAAATGCCTTTAAGTTAATTGAAGTTTAGACTGGAACTATGTCAAAGGTTTATGTACGTCTATTGTGTGCTTTAAATCAATAATCTTGAAGTTATTTAAAGTGCGAACGTTTTTACCACATTGTCAGTAAAGATTTGATTTGATAAGAAAGCTAAAAACTATCCTCAATTTTGATTCGTTGATGCCAGAGAAATTTCTGCGTATGTGTCAAGTATTGTTGTTAAAAGGAAAATCCTAAAGTCATTTTCTTTTACAATTTTTCTCTTTCAGAGTTCGGAAGCTACAAACATTCTACAAAATGGAACAATTTTTTAATGCTGTGAGTAGATATTTTTAATCGTTAGATATTTTTCATGCTTATACGCTACAATTAAACGCTTAAAGTTTCTAATTTTTGTAATTATTAAAATATTGATTAAAAGCATTTTCTCGTAAACTTATTAGTAAAAGGAAATGTCTATAATATTAGAAAATGATAAAATTATGATTTTAATTTTTGCTTATTGTTTTACAATTTTCAAGACTGTTGTACTTCAAATTATTATTCTTCATCACGCTAAAATATCCATAAATTTCTTCCTCTTGAAAAAACAATACAGCTCCAGTTGATTCATTAAACTTTTATATTTCAACTAACAAAATAAATAAGCCAACTTGTCCCAAAATTTAGAAATACTCGCAAAAATCAGCGTACACTTTAAAAAAAAAATAGCAATTACCGTTTATTTTATTGTGCGTTTTTTTCTCGAGGAACGATTACGAAGTAAGTTTGAACTATTCTGAAGTCTAATGTTCTATTTTTGTGGTAGAACTTTTTTAGAAAACATGGCAGGTCAAAGAAAAGAGGTATCGATGAATGAAAAATCGCTCAGAGCAATCGATGAGACAGTAAATAAGAGTTTTTCCTCTATCCAAAGAGTTATTAACAAATATAAATCAACGGGTATCTTATCATCAAAACTAAGAGTTTGTCGTCCAGCTGCAGTGACGCTTCGAGAGACCCGCTTTGTAATTCAGTCTGTGTATTTAAAAAAATCCACTACTGTCAACATTAAAAATAGCGAAAAGTGTTCCTGAGAGATTCCAGAAAAATGTTAGTTTAACTATAATTTGAAGAGTATTGAAAAAACAAGATTTTCATGCTAGGATGCAAGGAATAAACTATACATTTTATCCAATGAACGAAGCAAAAATAACTGCGTTTGCAAAAGAGCATTTGGATAACACTCGGGAGTTCTGGAACAAAGTAATTTTTTCAATGAAGAAATGAAAGCAAAGAAGAAATGAAAGCAAATTTTGCATTTTTAGAATAAAAGGAAGGAAATATCTGAAGGAAACCTGGAACAGAACTCGAAAGAAAACTTTTTTGTCAAACATGGAGGAGGCATGGTTTGGGGTTGATAACATGGGGAGTTTATTGTATCGACTATGAATAAAATTGATTACTTGAATGTATTGAAAAGGAACCTTGAACAAAGTGCCCGCAAACTCGGATTGAATGAAGATTATTTCTTCCAGAAGGACGCTGACCCAAAGTAAACGGCACACAAATTGTACGGTTATGGCTTCTGTATCATGTGCCAAACCAATTGCATACACCTCCCTAGTCCCCAGACCTTTATCCCATTGAACATTTGGGGTATTTGCTTGAGAGAAGAATCGGATAATATCGTATAACATCTAAGCAAATGTTAAAATCTGTTATGAAAGAAGATAGGAAAAAAAAATAACTTCAGAATTGACGTCAACGCTTATTCTTCTGGTACATGTGATTTTTTCTATTTTTATAATTTATATTTTGTTATGTTGCTTTCAAATGATTATTACTATTATTAAAATGTCTTGTTTGAGGTATCTAAAATGCTCTTATTAAATAAGAAAAATTGAATTTACTTACGAATCGCTACATTAACACTAAAGCATTAATCGCTTGAGCGCAGACTTGTGGCGATAAGTGTATGTGTAAACTTAATTATGTAAACACGAAATTCATAATTTAATCTTTTTGTCGATAATTTACCAATTTCAATATTCTATGAATTTCTGAATTTAATTAATGTTAAAATAAATTGTTACACAGTTAAATATGTGAATACTTTCTTGAATTATTAAAATTTAATTATTTTAGGAATTTATAACAGATAAAGTAATTTCTCCTGAGATTAAATCTTGAATTTCTGCTTAAACTATTTCTATATCCCTTGGACATAAAATTAAGTAAACAGTAAGATTTTTAAATTGAAATAGGCACATCCAATTTTAACATATTGAACAATTATATTGAATAATACTAATTCTCAAAACTGCAACTATATTTTCCTATGTTTGTCTCGTTTTTGAAATTGATAATTCAAAGAATTCAATTGTAATAGTCGTTATAGTTTTTCATGGATTCTAATTAACACCGAATATAAATGGTTCCAAATTTACTTTATGCCCGTAAAAAAGTGCTAATAATTATTTCTGAGTAATAAAACAGCACTTTGTTTTGAATTTAGCACTTTATTGAATTTCTTTTAAATGTTTAAATGTCCTAAAAAGAACTACTTTACGATTCTTAACTTTAATAAACGTTTTACGTAAAGGTAGGTAGAAGGATTAATTTCTTACAGTTCGTGGGTTCGATTCATACCTCTGGCATGCATGTATGTTTGTTGTGGTTTAGTCCGTTTCATATATAAATTGTAGATCCCAGCAGAATTAGCCATGTTTTGATTTTAAAAAAATCGTCAACGGAACTAAGTTTTCTTGACTTGCTTGTAGACAACAACCTGTATCGTCAATCGCTGTGTATTGGTATTAAGTTATTCTGTTAATAAATAGAACTATTTCTCCAAGTTCTTTAAACCGTATGCCTCAAGTTGTAACCTTTTTAAGTATTTAGAAATGTAAGTAAATGATAATTTTTAAGTTTATTTGCAGGTATGTTTCGTTTAAAATTTTGATACTTATGAAATGAGCATATTTATAACAAATGGTTGATTTATTTCTTAGGACGGAAAACTGAAGGAGGATTTTCTGAACATACCTTGGCAGACTGCTGTTTATAGAGGATTTCAATCCATTGCAGATTGGTACATTGCATTCTTCTCAATTTTCTTGGCTTTATATCTCGCGTCCTTAAAATACATCGCCTGTTTCTTCTTAAAAATGGGTAAGTATTATAAAAATACTTATAATTTATGATTAAAATATTTAGCAAAATTTTGTATATCTAGTCTCTTCAAAAAAGATTTTTTATAAATTTTAGTCGGTTAATCTTTCAGCCTAAATTTCTGAACGATATGGCAATATTTTTCACTAATGAGTATTTTGATTCTGCAAGTGATCTTAATTTTTGTCTATTGTGTATTTATTACAAGTAAAACATTTATCCAAATCACACAGAAGTTCATATTCAAGTCTTGTATAAATTCTCGGCGCTATTATGTGTAACTATGATTTGCGATTGGTTTTATCATGTAAATTTCCGCTGAATATTTGATGTATTATTTGCAGTTTCCAATTCAATGATTTTGATCTTGGGTGGCTATTTATAGTTATCGGTACCCATGTACAAAAAATATTATATTGACAAAACTAAATTTAAATGCTGACAATGGTCACCTTACCACTAAACATAATTATTGATGTGTTATTAAATTAGTACTTATACACTCACAATATTGAAGTTGATAGAAATAAACACAAATTCAACTTAATAAGCTATTTAAGTCTTAACAGAATATAGAATTTAAATTTACTTTTAGTATTGATAATCCATTAAAAACATTGTAAAGAATTTAAGATGAACTAAGTTTATTGTCCCTATGATTATTTAACCCTGTATATTTAAGCTAATTTGAATATTATCGTAAACTGATTGACTTTCTTGATTAGAGCGTGATTTGTGCTGTTTAATAATGTGAGAAAATGAATTTAAATTTTAAAATTAGTAGATTTGAATCTTCTACTCAAAACTCCTTGTATTTCAGAACTTTTGACTTGATAATATGAAATCCATTGATCAGAAACGATGCATTTTTCCTGTGTGCATGAAACGATTTCATTCTCCATTATCTTAAAGTTATTGTAAATACGTATATTCATACAAATGACTATCCTATGCTATGAGTAATAAAATATTTAGCAGATTCTGAAGTATTTTTCCTTCAGAAAATTTTCAAAGATATTTTAATATACATATAATTTTATGATAATTTACATAAAATTAGTAGTTATTCGAGGGCTATCGTCCAATTTTCTTAAATGTAAGTGTTTCTATAGTGTAAGCTTTGAATTGGATTATTTTATGTAATTGATATCGTTTTATATATTTCAGTGACGTCGCCTTCCAGTGATCCAGTTGACGGTGTTCATAACTCACTCTCAAACCCAAAAGATGAGATCGACTTTGTAAGGAACTTGATCAAAAGATTAAGAGACCGATTTGTGTCTAGACATGGTCAGGCGGTTGGAGACCTGGGGCTGAAGATTCAGTTGAGGAGGGGGATGAGGGAGTTGAGGAAGATGAACTTGGAGAAGATGATGCAAAAGTGAATCTCTAGCTGAAGAAGAGACTGAGGATTAATACATATTTTCTTGAACAATGGACACATCACTTGTTCCAGTCAAGATCTCTACTTTATTTAAAAAATTGTTCCATGAAACTTGTTACTATATAGCAATTTACTTGTTTAACATTTGCGTGAATTAATCTCTAATTTTTAGCGTAGACTTTAATAATGTTCTGGTTTTTATGTAACTTATTTTGTGAAATAAACTTCTAAAAAAGATGGCAGATAGGATTTATTTCAATATAATAACCAATTCACATATATAACAGCTCATTATATTGCCTTGTATAAAAATTTCTAAGACTTAAATATCAATGAGAATTTTAAAATGAAATGCATAAAAAAATTTTAAACTATGTTTCAACATGAGAATTTAAAGCGTCAGTGAAAGGTTAATACTTGAGTCAACAATACAACAGACTAAAATTTCTGGTGTCTGTTCACTGTTTTCCTTGTTTAGACTTTAAAGAAGAATGACTCCTTGTTAAGTTTTACTGTTGATAAATGGACGTGTAAATAATTAATTATAAAAAAAATGACTTAATTTCAAATGTAGAAAGCTATGAATAACTGGATTTATATTTCTTTATACATAATTTATTGTAATTTTAGTATTTTTAAAGTTTCAAAGTAACATACGAAACAATGACTAGCCAGTCACTATCGGACAATGTTATGTAGATGCGTCTCAGCATGCAGTTATTAATATATATTTTTAGTCTATGAAATATTGCATCCGAGAAGGTAATGTAGGACAGATATACAGACGGTTTACCAACGCGAATTTAAAACAAGTGAAACTATTGCATAATTGAAGAACTTGTAGTGACATGTGTGTAAATTACTGAACCCGTTAGTCATTCTGTTGGGGTGTGCTGGGACTTATGATTCTTCTCCTTACTCAACCCCTACGTTTATAGAATTTTAAATCTATTCAAGCTCTGGTTTTGTTCACAGTTGAATTCGTTAAAATTTTGAAGCATTCATGCAAAAAGTTTATATATAATTTGTTCTTTGAAATTTAGACATCGATTTGCTTAGAATTTGCTCTACTCAATTTAATGAATAAGTATCGTTGCCTATGAGTACAAAGGTAATTCTACAAAAAATGTCTTAATGTTTTTTCCCTTGGAATAAATGAAATGGTATTCAGTGAACTTGAAACAAAAAATGAAAATTAAAATATCTAAATAGTTAAATGTCATTTATATATCCCTGTTTTGTACTTCAAGCTTGCATTTTGTTGTTAGTTTTCAATTTTCTTTTTTTAAGTTACAACTTTACAGAATATTCTTAAAGTCGTAGCTTTTTGTTAAAAATGTAACAATTCCTGTATTTCAATTAAGTTAAAAGCAAGTGGAGGTAGAAAGCCATACTAATAGTGGACAATAAAGTTAAAATTCAACAGAAAAATTTAGTTTTAAAGTTAAATAAAACTTAAAATAGTGTGTAATTTTCTCTTATTTCTGTCCTGACTGTACCGAGATGGGAGCCAAACAATCAGCGTTCTAGACTACGATTCAGTAGCTCGTGTGTTCGAATCCTACCTTGGTAATGGAAGTTTGTAAATATTCGGAATCCACTCTTAAATTGTAGGTCTTGGTCTAATTAGTCACTTTGTGTGAAAAATGACAATTGATTGTTGGTATTTCATTTCACCTAATAACAAATAATTATTAAAAATTTAGATATTTAATAAATTCTTAGTCTCATAGTGGCTACAATATTCATTTGTAATCAGCTATTTTTTTCTTGCTTATAATCAGTATTCAAGAAAGGGCATTTGAAAGTATTTTCAATCTCTATTTATTTGATATTCGTTTATCATGCTTAAAAATATGTATATTTACAGATATTGATTAAATTCTATTTAATTAGTTCATGGATGCTCAGTGGTATTGCTATTGCATCATATCATGCTTTAGACATCAGTATCAGTTGATGCTGATGATACTACCAATGCTTATAAGATCTATTATCTTTGAAATTTTTCTTAGGGGAAGCTGTTTATTGGCTTTGTATTTAGTATTTTTAATGACCAACATGATTAAGTAAAACCAGCTACCATACTGTAAAAGTGCGATCAAATAATATGGTCGACACATAAATTAGTAAATCTCTTTACACTATACGAATAGAAACAGTTTATCATTTTTTATAATACATCAATATAAAAAGTATTTTTCTTATGTGTAGCCTTTAGGATTATTTTACCATTCGCCACCATAAGGCTGGGAGCAAACGAGCGCGATGATCGGTTAAAGATGCTGTCTAGGCAGTCGGATGATTGCTGTTCTGATGTTGCTATAGAATGAGACAGTGACGTAGATAAAACGTGTTATCGGGCTTCATGCATATTTTAAACCAATGAGAATTTGCTTATATTCTACTTCCATTCCGGTCGACTCTCAAATCTAGTTTGCTTTATTTTTCTAATTGCTGACAAATATTTAATTTCTCTCTGTGCAACTCAGATTATTTAAGCAATTGACTCACCATCCTCAAAAATATAAACAAGAAAAAAGATCAATTTTCTACAATTAACAGAATTTATTTTATTATTTTATTATTAAATTTTTATAATATCAAATATTTTCAATTAAACTATTAAAATTGTTAATAATTTCAACGCAATATATATATATATATATATATATATATATATATATATATATATATATATATATATATATATATATATATATATTTCATATATTTTACAAATATTATTAATTTTATATATTTATATACAGTCAATATAAAATTTATATTTCTGTAAGTTTTCTGAAAAGTTTCAGCAAACATATGTGAAATTTCTTTATTTGACTTCATTTGTGCTTATCGGAATAAGAACTATCATTAGAGTCCCGAAGCCATTGATGGTTTATATAAATTAAATAAAAAGTAAACAACTGAAGAGCGTAAAAATTTAAATTACAAAAAAATACGTTTTTAAAAAGTTAAAATTATATAAAGATTTATAATAAATTCCTATTCTCCAGTAGAAAATTTGTAATTTATTTCCCTTTCAAATTTCTAGCGTGAAGTAATCAAGAATATCTAGCACTTGGTCGAAAACTCAAATTAGTCAAGCCACACACTGAGGCGACGCAGTACGACATCATCGAGGTAAAAACTGGTTTTTCCATGTGCTGGCGCACATACATTGGAGTAGTATTTATCGCGAACGCGTCAGCGTCACTCAAGCGACAGGTGACTACTGTTTGTGACTTGCGATATTTTTACCGCACTTGTCAGTCGCATGTGTATTTCTATGTGTTCGATTTCATTTCTTCAAAAGTGAATTTTCATTGTTCACAAATGCGAGCATTATGCTGAATTTAATCACTTTTACTTAATTTTGTAAGAAAATATTTCCTTCATTATTTGTTTTTATCGAAGATTATTCTAATAATAATAATAAAAAAACATTGATGAAAATATTTATTGAAATGAAATTTTCCGGTTATTTTTATTCTAATTTTTATTGATTTTTAGTTTACTTACATGTGTAAATTTAAACTATGTAATTAAAATTTTTTACGAAATTTAGATAAAGTTAATAAAATTTGCGTGCAAAACATTTTAAATCGATAATTTTATTTGCAGTTGAAATATATAAAATTTATTTCATAAGATGATGTATGTGTTTTTCAAAATTTCTTACTTAAACGCATAGATGTTTCTGAACTATAAATTTCTAAATTAAAAAAAATATCCAATTAAAATTATCTTATTAAAATACAAATTTAAATACTATAGTACAAGTATGAACCTCTATCCTTATGAGTTGCTATAGACATAGGAATTCACACATCTTTTTGTACATTATTATAATATTGTTCAGACTAATTTTAACTAACATGAACAATTATAAAATTAACTATTTGTATTGTTCAGTTATTTTAGATTAAAACATTCTTATTCAATTTTTTAATAATTTCCATTGACATATATTATTCTTAATTACTTTCAGTTTTGTTCTGATTCATATTGTACTAATTTGTTTTATAATACATAAATATGTATTAATTTATACTTAAGTAACATAAAAAAATTTAAATACCAAATAAAAGCAACTAAAGTATGTAAAAAAAAATTAATAAACTTAAAATAACGTTAACAAAATATTTCTTATGTCATTTTAAGTCCATGAATTACAGAAACGTTATAATAACACCTATTGTGAATTGGACAGAAATATCAGAAAGTTACCTCATAGTTCTGAGTTTACAATCAAAAATATTGAACATGTGTGTTTGATGATTATTTCTAGAATATTTTGTAACCCAATTTTTTTCTAGAATGTTTTATATTCTAGAATATTTTATATGATGCGCGTCTGCGCAGAAATTCTAATCATTTACATATCTCAACTCCGCTATTGCATGTTGTAAATTTCATGTTATTTGCATGTTTTCTTTAGAAGTGTTGCATTTACGGTGGCCAGCGGTGTTGTTTATGTGTTAATATTAATTAAAGATTCTAGCTTCGCGTCTATTTCTTTAATTAATTTTATTATATTCTATTAATAATTTTCTTATTAGCTACACTGCAATGAAATTACAAAAAAACATATTTAAGAAACATTAAAAATTTATGAAAATATTAATTAATAATTTGCTTTATTGCACTCATTTCTAATGGTGGTTTTCGGATCCCCAAAAAGCCGCAAAATAAAGCACAACATGCAATTTTCAATAACAGCTAAATGAGCTTTCACTTTCTGCATCACATCACTGAAAAGATATTAATTTGTATGAAAGTTAGACAATATTTTAGATTCACCAGGCACAATAATTTTTTCTAGGGCAGGCATTCATTCATTCACTGGCTCAACAATCTTGTGTCGCCATAGCATTCTTAAAATGTCTGCTTCATGACAATATATTGTTGGCAACCCCGTCCCCTACTTCCCGATAGTTAAATATCTTCTTAGATTCAATTTGTCCACCCAAGTTTATGTCTACTCTCGGAGGACTGTCAGAGCATAACTGACTTCCATATACGACACCTATTTTATATTCCGACCCCAAGAAAGTCACATAATATACAGAATAAACTAATAAGTACCTAATTCAAAATAATCAAAAATATAGATAAATTTAAAGAGAATCAGGTTATACTTGTATAAATTTGAGATAAAAAAGTCTAGTTAAAAAAATCAAAATTAGAGTATTGGATTCAGAGATGAGTTAGTGGAATAATTGGTCTTTCTTACGATAATATAAGATTAGCATTAAAATGTTTTATAGTGCTCGGCTACTAGCCTTTCCACCTTTCAATACTACAAAGAGCGGAAATAATGGCACCTTATATCATAGTGGATCATCCAATTGTTATGCCATCATAGCCCCAAATGTAACATAGCTGCCTTCGTAATTTAGAAGCAAGGACCAAGCAGACATGGCCGGCCACCCCTAGAGGCTTCATGGCATATGAAGGTCATTTCAACCACGATAGCTTTACGTGTTACTCTGTCGTCTTTGATTGGTTAGGGATCCGAAATCATTACCATCCCATAACGAGAGCGAACAGCCTAACAAAATGTTTTGCAACGGCATCACCTCTCTCTTCTAATCCAATAGTTTTAAAATTCATACATCTTTGAAAAATGAAAACGCTTATGTAATGCAGATATAAGCAGAAGAGTATACTTATTAACAACACTAGAAATCTGATATATTAATTATTCTGCATACATTTTCCTATCCTTTGATGAAACAAATTGATTAATTACTTAACACTCTTTAAACTTTTCTTATTCTAGTTGTAAAAATGCAAGTCACTTATGTGATCTTGTCATGGTCGATCGTAATTATGTCTGAATTAATTTTAATTTACTGAACGAACGTTTACAACTAGTAATTGATGCTGAAATAGAAAGGATTATTTGAAATGCAACGCTCATATTTGGTAAATTATCGTCATTATACGTTCTGTGTGTGTGTGTATATATATATATATATATATATATATATATATATATATATATATATATATATATATATATATATATATATATATAATTTTACATATAAATAAATCAGAAATATTCTTAACCGTATAGTGCAAATTTATAATATTCATAAATTTATAATATTACTTTCCTAAAAATGATGTATTGACTATTATTTTATTTTTACAAGTTGTTCATTAACATAAAAAATTTTTATTCTGAATTATTTTGAATGTATTGTTTTACAAAATAGCATATTTTGCTTTTTCACTCAACAAATATTCATAGCGTTTAAAACTATTTTTAATTTTTTATAATCCATAATAATTATGCCTGATTTCTCCACATTACTTCAGAAAGGTTTCTTTTATGTTATAACATGTTTTTATTATATAAATTAAAAATACTAGTTAAAAAATAATCATGAACAAAAATATCAAGAATTATTTAGTATTTACTCAAACATAAGAAATATTTAATATATCTGAGCTTTTAGCTTTGGAAAAAAGAATTTTTCAACATAAAATTTTAATAAAACTGTGAGTCAAATAAGAATTATTTTCAAAAACACCTAAGGTTTAAATATTTTGATTTCAGATAAATAATCTTAAATAATAAAAAATTTGAATATAATTTTTAAAACCATGCATTGTCAATGAATATTCATACGGCTGGAAATCGCTTTTAAGTAAGCAAAATGTAAATACGTGGTAGACAGAAAATAAAATTTTATCGATAATCAAGAGTCAACATTTTCCAACGGATTCCATTATTTTTTTTAACTAAACGCTAAGCGAAAATGTAAAAACTAAATACATAAATTTATTAAAATTAAACTACCAATATTTGGAAAGTTATGATATTCTAACCGTGTAAACTGGAACAAGAAAAAGGAAACTTTATTTTCCTAGAATTTGGAAATATTTAATTTTTAATTCCCCCTTTGTATCATATTTCGATTCCAGGAAGACATTCTCTATTCTGGATATTGCAGTAGTATTTTGAGAATAAATCCCCTCTCCTTTCGTTGGAAATAGTCTGCTGCTGGACACAAGTATTTTGGACAAAGGAGAGCTTTTCAAGGTGAATTTTCTCACGAGTATGACGAGACACTTGACTAAAAAGACTACAACAAAGCTTGTCAGGGGTAAATACAAGGAAGATGCTGCTGGAACAACAGCAAAGCTTGAGATAAAAAATATATAGATCCTTTCTTTACTCTAGAACGATGCACAAGAATTTCACAAGAAGTTTTCTTAGTAAAAAATAATTTTCCAGTTCCTCTTTTTTATATTCTTTTTCTGATACCATCAATACATTTAAAAGATTTTTAGGAGATAAAAGTGATATCAAAATTGATATTTTTATGTAGTTTGATCAGTTTTGATATTTTTCCTTTCCTTATCCTAGTCGATTAAAGGAAAGGACCAAGTATAATTTATTTAATTAGCAAATGAAAAAATTTGAAGACGAAATCATTAGATTTTTTTATGCTACATAAATTATTTTTCTTTAATTTTTTTTAAATCCAATAGTAAGGAAAATACAAGGAACAACACAAATAATACACATGAATAATCATAAAATAAACATGAGACGGAGACAGGACAGGTGAATATAGTACATAAACATAAACGAGGTGACCGGAGTCATTGCTTCAAAAGTTCTCATTGCTTGCCAATAAAGCCATGATTCAGAGCTGCCACCCAGAGCTGCACTGCAGTGGAGTTGGGTCCTATTCTTGGGCTCTTCGAAGTTGCACAGCGGACAATCTAGTGAATTTAAGATGCCAAAGTGGTGTAAGTGTTCAGCCAGACAGTCGTGGCCCATCAGGAGGCGAAACTGTGCCACAACTTCACGGCGTGGACCATCAGGGAGTAGTCTTTTCACCACTTGGCTTACATGCCAAAAGCAGTAGACCACTTTTGTATGAAATATGTTTCCAAAGTGCACTACGAGGAGGTAGTTTTTCTTTAAAATGAAGTTTTAAAAGATTTTATCTCCCTATCATTCTGCGTTTAAGTACTGAAGTCCTAAGCTACCGAATGTTATTATATATCTAAATACCTATTATTTTTGTCTAAGGTTTTACTGAATATATACTATACTATATAGCTTAAGAAACTAACACACTCTAAGTGTTATACACTTAAGTAAACCTTAGGATCAAGATCAAGTATTGATAATGTATCATTTATTACTGATATTTCTTCTCTCTCTCTCACATACACACACACATATATATATATAGTAAGAAACATTTTTCCAATTCTAAAAGCTCAATTTAACAATGTCTTTTGTATTATTAAAATTTGATAATTAACACAAACTCAGACAAAAGAGGCTAAATGTTTATCATTTTTCAAATTATAGCAATACAGAAGATAATAAGTAAAAATTTTTTACAAAATGAATAAAAATGTTTTATTTCAATTTCATCCAAATTGCGAATTAAATTTTTTTTCTAATTAACACGACATCCCCTGATGAGCCAAAGCCTTCTCAAAACCTTTTTTCCACACTCTGATATATTTTTTACTATTAATCTCCTATTAATTATTCTTTTAAGATCTTAAAATCTCTTTCTACACAATCCGTCCATCTCAAAATGGGCCTACCCTTCTTTCTAGTTTCCTAGGGTTTGTGATTAAGAATTTCAAATGTTAATTATAAGGCTGCAGGTTTGAGCCAAAAGTTACATATGACTTATTTTAATGAATTTGACGAAGTCTGTACCCTTAAATAATTTGTAGAATTCAAAATTAAGTTGACATTTTCAGACTTCCTTTGTCTTTTACAGCATCAAAGATTTTTCTCATAACTTTTTATTCAAATATAGCTAGCTGTTCTGCCCGGGATTTAGTAAACGCCCAAGTCTCAGATCCATAGGTGAGCACAGATGTGATAAGCACTTCACATAATCTGATTTTAGTGTTTCTTCTGTTTAATTTAGATTTAAGAAACTTAAGTAAAATATGAAGGCATTGGTTATTTGCTAAAATTTATATTTTAATCTCAATATTTCTCTCTCTCTATATATATATATATATATATATATATATATATATATATATATATATATATATATATATATATATATATAAATTATGAACTACTTCACAAATTTATAATATTCAGTTTCTAAGTATTTGAAAGTCCCTGAATCTTCAGTAATTGGCCTGCATTAAGTCTTGTCTTCATTAATTAGAAGAAAGTTCATAAAATTATGTAAGTATTATTAATTTAGAATTAAAATATTCCAAGTTATTAAATATATTAAACTTATGTAAAATTCAGTTATTTTGCACAGAATAAATCTTACATGAAAATTAAAAATATAACTTTCTAATACTATTACAAAAAGTTAAATTAATTGGAATCGTTATTCATACTTATTTTTTTAATCAAGCTTATCAACGTCAATTTTTAAACTTTAAAAATCTAGGGGCAATTATGTTATATGAAATAATTAATAGCAAAATATTTAGTAATTTGGAGTTAATTAACTGCTTTTTAAAATTTGAACTCTTAATTGAAGCATTTTATAAGTTTTCGATGCCATTTTAGAAATGTTTTAAAACGTGTAAATGCTTATAAATAACATACATTTTTATTTTCTTTTTAACATAATATATTAAAAATAATTTTAGGCAATAATCGAAGCCCAAAAGATATATGTTATTTTTTTAATTTGATTAATTATTTTATTAAAAACTATATAGTGTAAATACACGAAATAATTAGTTTATATAAATAAATCTTATGCCATTTAAAATTGTTAAGTAAACTCAGTAAACATGAAATGTTTATTAAATATTTATTTCATGATGTTAAGAATTATTATTGATTCTTGTTATTTTATTGTGATTAAAAGAAATAATCTGAATTTGTTCATTTCTTTTTTAAAAATAACTACTCACAAACCGTCAAGTTCTAAAGTAAGTTATTTATCAACATTCTGAACCTAATGATTATATTTTAAAGAAGATATTGATCTTTGAGCAATGCTATAACTCATGAAACTGACAAATAAAAAAACACCCATGATCAAAAAATTATTTTCCTTGTTGATTCACTGGATGTCATTCTTTCTCTTATTAATCTAAATTGTAATAATAATGCACTAGTCCACTCTTGCAGAATGAAGTTACCCGAACTCACATTAAAATCTAGGACCGCGTTGCTCTTTAATGGATCCCGAGCCACTGCGATGTTTTTTGAAGTGAGCAGGCAGACAGATTTCCGAAAGCTGGTTCCCTTATGATCCAGCCAAACCCCCTTTGCCTTTGCGTAACGTCAAAAGCGTAATCCTCAGTAAAATAAAGTAGGGCAGAGTTTCCCTTTATGCTGATGCGGCTATGGACAGACAATGGAAAACTCTGCTTGATGGGAACAATAAAATCTCTAGCTCCTTACCACGAGCTGTTGATGTCGCTTGTTTCCGGGTGACAACTGGACATGACTATCTACAAAAACATCTGCATCGAATGGATGTAATGGACTTTGCTTGTTGTCCATTGTGCCATCATGATGATATGGATGCTGCTCACCTCAAGAACTGCCCTGAAGTTTTAAAGTTTTTGACTAACAACTCTTTTGAGGCTACTAAAGGACTTTATTCTTGTTTTTATAGTTGAGTTTCTTTTTATTGGGCTGTTCTTTGATTAATGGCAAAGATGCCGAGGACGGTCGTAGGATAAAAAAAATCTTTGAGCTAATGATTATCAGTTGCGTTACAACTATCATGAAATCATTAATATGAGAACTTGTTATATTAGGAGATTAAAATCAATTGGACACCATTTTATTTTAAGAAATTATGTATTAAAAAATTTAGTTTTTCATGGTGCCATAATGTTTTTCTATTATTTTTCTATTCATTCCAATTTAAAAAATGTTTAGAATTTACAGTACAAACAGTGTAAAACCTCATAAAAATGCAAATGAAAAAAAAAACACAAAAAATTTATCAAAAATACGAGAATGGTAATGTAATTGTAAAAGGGAAAATGTTTAAATTTTACCGGTTACTGAAATGTATAAATCCTGATGAAAATTGTGGTACGATATTTAAAGAAAGTTTCATTTCACTCAAATGCTATTTGCATTTTCTATTTAAGAACAAATCAGTATTTTTAAATATTAAGAATACTGGTTACTCTGTTATTTTCTATATAAAGTAAAATATTAATGAAATTAATCTTTTACTTTTTATAGAAATACTTCAATAATTTACATGAAGTATTGAATTAATTACCAACTATAACGTATAATTTTTTGTTGGTTGATACAGTGTCCATTTATAGTCAAGTCAAATTGCTCCATGTGCCAAAATCACGGTCTTGGCAATGTGAACAATTTTGTTATTATAAAGATTTTCATGAGAGGGTTATTCATCAACACCATATAAACTCCTTATATATATGGCCGATGCCCGGGCAGTCAAAAACGAGTTCCGGGTTGAGTTCCTTCTCTAAGCTGTTCCCACATGATTAACGTAGAACTTTTAAAAATATTAAATGAAATATATCTTATGTTTTAAGTTTTTAAGTACAATCAATGAAACTGATTAAAATATAACAGAATAAAATAAAATTTGTTTGATTACAATTCTATATATTTAATATTTTTACATGCGTTGATCTTGAAACCATTAAAATTAAAAAAAAATATGCTTCCAATTAATAAAGTAAAACAATTTATTTTGATTTTTTCAAATTATAAGTTGTCTTATTATTTTTAAAGAGAAAAATTAATTTGTTGATGTAATTCAACAATGTGTTGATGTTGATGTAATAAGGAATTAAGATATATAAATAAGAAAAAATAAAGAAATTTGTATTAATAATAAAAAATCTAATAATATATAACTTTAAATTAAAATAAATAAAGCTATTATTTAAAATGAAGTTTTTAACTTAAAAGTTTCATTACTTAATATTTGATGAGTATGACTTAAATAATTCATTATTTTAATATAATTTATAATTTTAATTTTTTCTGTTAGATGATACTCTAATATGAATGCGATAAATTATTCATTTATTCAAAACGATTTAAAAATGCTTAAAAATACAACACTATGAAGTAAAAAATGCTTTATTAATTCAGCTACATTATTGTAAAAAAACATAATGAATATGGGTCGTTGTTGTTATTGTTGTTTGGTAGCCTAATGGTTACGACTTCGACCTTCCATCCGGAAGGACGGGAATCGACCCCAATGCCGCCAAAAGCCCACCGAGTAAATGCGATATACGTGCTCGTTAAATCTGTAGAATTGAAAGTCCTGGAGTCAGAGTCGTTGAGCAGTTAACATGGATTACACACATGTCTGGGTGGTCTTGAGAAAATCTCCGTCCCCTCCAGATCAATGTCAAAATTGAAGAGAACCTCTGGTGGTGCCATCTATCGGTGGAATTTAGAGCAAAGTCGTACTTTCACCTTCGTCGTTTGGTTAAATAAAAGATCCATCCTACTGATTTAAATCCACATACCCAACTGCATATCGAGCTTGGCTTGTCCAAGTGTTATAAGTAACAGCAACACATAATAAATATTAAATTAGAAAAAATCCGAAATTTTCTATTGGAAATTACAAGAGCAACAATAAGACTGGTAATAACAATGGAGAAAAAAGGTTTCATTGTTGAATATCAATTAATAGAATATAAATGAAGTGCAAAATAATTTTGAAGTACTAAGTTTTAAAATTTTAAGAATTCTTACAATAAAACTTACATAATGCAGATTAAGATTTCTTAGGGATTTAATACTAATACAAAATTGGAAATTTTATGAAAACTATTATTCGTATTGAAACCTTTATCTAAATATTGCTGCAAAAATTAACTTTTTGCTAAGACTCATTCTTTAATAAAAAATTTAAAACTAGAATATAATTAATGCCAAACAATATCATCAAATTGCAATTTCTTTAGATTTTCTTATACAGTGAAACTGATTTTTACTTGTTAGATAGTAATTTCATAACATGTTGTGAATTTCAAACGTTGTCTTCAAAAGAAAATTATAAAAAAAATTAATTTCTGTATGAAAAAACTGTATGAAATTAAACATTCAAATTGAAACTACAAGAGATATTTATTTTATAAAATACCTTTTTTCTTTCTTTTTTCCGAAGCGAAATTTATCTTGAATTTAAAATGAATTTGTACATGTAAATTTTAAGACTAATTTTTAATGAGAACGTTAGCCTCAAAGAATTATTTTATAATGTGTGGTATTTTTGAATTAATAAACTGAGATTTAAATTTAAAAGAAAATATTTTTAAAGCATATTAGACAAAACATGTTTTTGAAATATAACTAAACATAAGAAAAAAATTATTTTTGATTCATCTTAATTTTTAACAACTGTAAAAATTTAGAGATAAAACTAAAATATGCATTTTAAAATGTAAAATATTTCAATGGCTGAGTCATGTGAAACTAAAATTCCTAGGTATTTTTGCTAATTCTATAAAAGTTTGAAACTTATAAATACAAATACACAGCATCTTTAATTCTGTACTTTAAATATTTCAAACATTCAGCTGTAAATTATGGCAATTTTTAATATGAAATTTTATTAAGAATAAGGTTTCAGTGTCAGGCAAAAATAATTTATAACTATACAGTGCAATTTAATAATTGCATCACGTATGAAAAGTTTACATTTTAACTAGTTTTACTATGAAACATTTTTTAATCCACTACAATTTAATTGGATCACACTTGTGCAATATTTTCGTAAAAATTTAATGTTGGGGAAAAAACAATAATCACTGTTTTTAAATAATATTTACTTATATTTATTTAAAACACTGTCTTCCATCCTGAAATGACGGTTCAAGAATAGAATAGCTAATAAGAAAACGAATGTGGTGTGGAACCCTTGAAAATTTACTTTAGCTTCAAGGTATTAAATATTGGGTGTTAATTTCTGTATTTCTTCTTACCTTCCAAATCATTTTCAATCATTCATTAGTTGAAGAAATAGAAAATGAGTGGATAAAAATACATATCGAACACAATTTTTTTTAAATATCTGTTGTTGTTGTTACTAATGACACTTGGACAAGCCAAGCTCGCTATGTCTTGGCTATGCGAATTTAAGTCAATTGGGAACGTCTTTCATTTTAATCAGAGCACCATGAAGGTGAAAGTACGACTTTGCTCTACACACATGCTATAGGTACCCGTTTATAGGGTAGGCAACCATTCACACCTCATTCATACAAGGAAAGGACAAAGACAGGATAGAGAGAGAGAGAAAGTACATCCATGCCCGAACCGAGATTCGAACCCAGGACCTCCTTATCTGCAGTCAGGCATACTGACCACTAGACAAGTTAGGTGGCTTTAAATATCTCATATATATATATATATATATATATATATATATATATATATATATATATATATATATATATATATATATATATATATATATATATATATATATATATATATATATATATATATACATATTTCAAAAGCACATAACTGAAGAGAGCAAGGCTCCAAATTGTGTGCACTGTGGCATAAGTAACTTTACAGTTAATTCAAATTAACGCTAATGACGTTTTGAATTAATAGCGTACTCTATGATTAAAATTTCGAAAGGAAAAATTCCTGTGTTTTAAGGTAGCTGTTGCAATGAACAACATTTTGATACGAGTTTCATTTCATTCTATGAGACTGTTCTTAATTTAGCCAAGAAAAAATTCGATAGATAAACAAAGTATAGACAGTTAATACTATTTATATAGTTTTCTTCTATTATAAAATATTCTCTTAACATTCAGCCTTAGTTTATTTTATAAATATTTTAGTAATTTATTTTATTTTATTTTCTAAATGCAATGATGAAATGATGATTTATTTCAATGATGAAATATGAAATCATTAGATGAAAAACTGAAAATAATTTGAGTAAAAGATTCCTTTTTATGTCTTTGTTGTTTTTTTGTCTGAATTTATTTATATTTTATTGCATTTGTTGATTCTTTGTTTTATAAATTTTATTATTTACAAGCTATCAGTATTATACTATCCCAATTCGTGAATTTAACTTTTATTAACTAACTAATTAAATTTCTTCCTAAAATGAAAGGATTAATTTGAGGTATTGTTTAATTCTCATTGAAGAATATTGAAATTTTTATAGGAATAAAAATGTGTTGCGTTAAGTAATGATAAAATTTGCAAAAAGAATTACAGAACATTTGTTATTATATATAATTTAATTTATATTATCTATTAAATAATATAAAACATTTAATCAGTTTTATGGATATGTGTTTTCATCTTTAAATATTTATAAAATACCAGCAAAGAATAAACATTTTATGTCATATGAATCCTTATTGGCTTATCATCTCTTAGAAATTTCTTATCATCAAAACACCTCTCTTTCTGTAAGGTGAAGTCTTAAAATTTGTCTTCTGAAAAAAGAGTTTCTAAATATTTTTCATAAAAACTGCTAAAAATAAAATTTCAATCAGAACATACAAATAAAATACAATTATAATGAAATAATGTTTAAAAGTTAGCTTAAGAAAAATATTGTCAATGGAATTTTCCGAATATAACATTGTCCAAGACAAATTGATTATCAAATTATCCATGACAAAAACAAACAGTGAAATTATTCAGTAGATTAGAGTTTAAAAAATTCAAAATACAGAATCTTGGGTGAAAATTACATTTTATTAAATGTTTTTAGAAGAAATTAGATATTTTTCTAGATTTCATGTAGTATTTGTTAGCATTTGTTTTTCATATTATTTTAACTTGATATAATTGATATAAAGTACCTTAGTAATGATTTTAGCGCAATTTAAATAAAATATTTTTGAGGCTGTCTTTACCTGAAATTTATTTTAACATAATTAAAAAAAATTATCACATGCATATTCCGCCTCTTATAATTTGAATTTATGAATATGCATTGAAAAATTAGATATAAAAAAGGACGGTGATAAATATTTTTTTCTAAAATTATAAATAAAAATTATCAGTAATTAAATCAAATGACGTAATTTTCTCGGATTATACGACAATAAATGTTACAAACTTACTGCTTTTAAATTTCATTGTTTTTTAATATTTATAATTTTTAATAATTTGGATTAATAAATGATATCCTGGGGCCTGAGCAGCTACCAGGCGCGTCGGTAGGCGGTGGATCACCGAACGTCCTGTAGGAATGACAGGATAGCCTTGAATATAGAATCAGAGGCTACGAACCAGCTCCCGTAAACCCTGGTGTTATGCGTTCCGTGCCTAGGGCTAATTGGCACCGCGGTATTGGTGTCTTAACGGAGCCTCTAGTTGCCTGGCAAACTTCTAGAGTAATTTGCCTTGCCCAGTATCTCAGGCAATGCTGGGTGGACTTATATTACCTGAGCTTATAAATTGTTATCTTGTGGCTGAAAAGACACAAGAAATAACAATCCTTTTTGCATCTACAGGTGATGCCTCTGAAGTTGACCTTGCTGAAAAAGACAAGTGAACTCAGAGACTGTCTTGTAAAGGGGCAGTAATGAATCCTTCACTTGAGGTAGAAATGACCTCCAAACCATCTTCTGGTGAAAGTCAGGAAGCTATCCCTAGTATGACTGACTCTCTGACCAGATGGGACTATTTCAGCAAGACCCTATCTGCTGGAAATGTCATACGCAAGAGGAAACGGCAGAGCATATCATTTATGAATGCGAGGCTCTTGCCCTCCCTAGATTAACCTCTTTAGGCATCATCCATACTAGAGAGTTACACCTTGACTCCATTAAAGGGTTATCGGAATTTATTAATAAAGTGGATGACCCGAGCAACTGGAACTAGGAAACATTGGGTTTGGAGTTAATGGTACAAAATGCTGATAAAAGCAGAGGTGCCCAATGACATACAAACCCAATTCTAAGAAGAAGAAGAAGAAGAAGAATAAATGATATACCAATTTATTTTTGAATACCCTATTTATGTTCACGGTTTTAACTGTTTTTGACACAACATTAAAAAAATATCAATAAATTCTTGTTTGGTTATTTTTAAAAATAATCCCTCAAACGAATATTTTGAATATGTTTCTACTTAAAACGTATATTTATAAATTACCATAAAAGCAAAAATTAATCTTTTTATTCTTTTATTATTTTTACATTAATTTTCTTTTCGAATTCTCATTTAAAAACAGTAAGAAAGAAATAATGGTGTATAAAATAATATTTTCTTTCATATTCTTGAAATGCACTTTTTTTAAAAAAAAAATCTCTTAATTTATAAATGCAATATGATAAATTTTATTTTAAATCAGTTTCAGTTTCTCTGAATAATTTTAATATATGTGATAAATTATATGAAATAATTCGTATATTGAATCTATTATTCCCATGTATTAATAATAATTTCGTGAATAAATCCAAGAATCATTAACAGTGAGTTCAAACTAGCGTAATTAGCTTAAATTTGAAGTCATTATCAAGTAATTATTTGTTGTTAGAATTTGATGTTCCGGAATTCTGTTTGCGTTGATTATGGACACATGTGGTTTTGTTTTCCCTTTTAATTCTTGAAATGATATTCAGTTTTTCTAAGAATATTATTTACAGATGAGTAAGGAATAATTTAATGCTGAGTTGAGAAATTTGATTTGCTATGTTATTATTATCTTCAATATCACAATAACTTTTACTTTTATTCTTTATAGCAGTTAAACTGAAATCTAAAATAAAATGCGAATATAAAATAATCAAATAAATATATAATATAAGTTATATGCATTAATATTTTAACCTATACTTGAATTAAATTTGTTGTATAATGTCAATAGCTTAGAATTAAAAATAAAATATGATTTCTTGACAAGATATAAGATAACTTCTGTTAGCTAAAATTTATATTTTTATATTTCGGTACTATTAGAAAGAAACATTAGATTTTCGAAAGTAGAATTTCAAAATTAATGTTGGCTTAGTCAAATATTATAAATAATCATGAGAAAAGAAGTTAAACCATAAAATAAATTTTCACATGTATTAATATATAGGTTTCATTCTATTTCTATCCTCATATATTTTTGAAAATAAATATTTTTTTGGCAGATTTCAAAATATGTCTGCACGGTGTCTATTAGTTTATTTTGTATAAGTTCAAAGTCAATACTAAAGTTAAATTTGCATACGATATTTCAAAAATAGTTTATTATATTTCAAAAATAAATATAGAAATCATTCGGAATCAAAAGTTTATAGTAGAGAAAAATATAACTTTTTGAAAAGGGCTAGAAGAAAATAATAAAAATATTGGTCGATATATTTGAAAGGAGAACATACAGTAAAACACTTGGATTACAGATGCCTTTTAGTTGATTTTGACAAAATTTTAAAGGTTCCAGTTATTAGAAGATACAATACTTCCTTTAAAATTTCTTAAAGATTGTGCATTGTTGCGTATTTATTACTTAAAAATGAATTTTACTTTAATCACACCGTAATAAATATTAGCTGAGAATGAAATTCTTTCTAATAAAAATTTGAATTTCACCACTAAGATACTGGGGATTATTTTATGATTTTTGGAGCATTTTAAAAGACGATGTTTGTGCTCTTAACTTTAAACGATCCAAGTACTTAAATATTATACTAGTACTTAAATATAGTACTTAAATTTACTTTAATCACATCGTAATAAATATTAGCTGAGAATGAAATTCTTTCTAATAAAAATTTGAATTTCACCACTAAGATACTGGGGATTATTTTATGATTTTTGGAGCATTTTAAAAGACGATGTTTGTGTTCTTAACTTTAAACGATCCAAGTACTTAAATATTATAAGGATTTGATTTATAATAAAATTATTAGAGAGATAATGAGGACACAAATATAATAGTGAAAAGAATTTAACTACTACTCTCTATCAAATAATTAATAATGATATCTTTGAAGGGAGTTAAAATTAGTTATATATTTATTTCAAGACATATATTATTTTCTATAAAACAAAACTGTAACTAAATCAACTTCTGTTTTGTTATATTAAGATGTGAAATGAATTACAATGTATGAATATTATAATACGTATTCTTATAAGGACATGATTTTAGTACTTGGTATAGTAACTGTTAAGCATAATGTTGCATTTTATTCAAGAGAATCTTTAATTTCACTTTTAAAGTTATTAGCAATTTTTGTGACACTGTAACAATTAAATGATGCTGGTATTGTATCCAAGATATAATATATTTATATATGAAAAAACGTAAAATATATTTCAGATGCACAATTCCCGAGTTTTAAAGTTGTACTTAACATTTATATGCTCTTAAAATTTAATACATTCACTTTTCAATCATATTCATAGATATTTTCAAACTAATAGTATTATTTATAGTTATAAAGTTTTAATAGCGCTTTTCATTGTGGAAAATTTTAAATCTTAAGAATTTTATCATTATTTCAGTTTTGATATCAAAATAATGTTGATATTTAAAACAATAATTTCTTGTCAAAGGATTTCACTTTTTTGAAAATATAATATTTTGATTCGAAAGTGTAAATATTATTTTTTGTGATTTTAATACGAAAAATATATTATTTTGTATTTATTTTTGTGATTTTATAGATAACCATATGTGATAATACGCATGCATAACACTGAATATTTGAAATTAAATACATGAAAGGAAAGAATATCAATTTTAGTATTTTTAAAATTTACTATTAAAAATACTTTTTATTAATATATTTTATTAAATAATATATTAGGAATAATAGTGCCAAATATTATTAGCAAACTATAAGTTTTTCATTTATATATTTTACTGTGTTAGCTATGCTTATTTTCTATTGATTTTTAATAATCATTTGTTGAGATGTTTTGTTTAACTTAAAGTTAATGCTGCAGTTATGGAAAAAATAATATTTAACTATATATTCCAAATTTCTTAACTTCATGAAGTTATGTGAGTGTTGCATACATCAATATGATCAGGAATTTCTGGCTAGAGCTGATATTTTCATGAATTTATGATGCAATACATTGGATAATGAGCGATATGAAATGGTTCACTTATGATTGAGAGCTTAATAATTGGATTTATTAAAGTATTAGAATAAATTGTGTTGATTGCTTCAAATTATACTGATCATAATAAATCACATAAGCGATATATTGATTCCGCAGCTATCAATCATACTGACAGTGTATAAGGATACACACCCATTAATTTAAATTTAGAAGTTTGGAAGTAAATAATTAAAAATTTATCATAGTATACTTGATGAAATAACACAAAATTTATTTGTTTGGTTTCACACAATTCTTCAAATAAGTATTTACTCCTTTACATCTACTGAAGTAGTTAAGTGATATCAATTTTGACTTTATTCATCAAAGTAAGCTATGTGTGAGGATAAACGCCACGCACACACACATGTATATAAGTATGTATGTGTGTTTCAATGTTTGCTATATGGTGTTCATTTCAGTTCTACATTAGTAGTTACTCATTTCAACAAAAAGCATGGAAACATTTAGTTTTATTCTTTTAAAGGCATTATTTCTATAGATTTGTCAAAAGTAGCTATTCAAGAATAGATGAGTGATGTAAGCATTTACGTAATTCATAAGAGATAAGAAAATAGTTCATTTATTTGTTATAACTGTATGAATTTTTTATGAGCATTATAAAAGAAATGACGTAGACAACATATCTTATTATTTTGTTACAAACATCATCCCCAAAAGAAATGTGTTAGAAAGTATTTTAGTATGTATTTATTTTTAAAACACTTTTTTGCTAAAAAGCTAAATAAAACTTAAAATAGTAGAGTGGTTAACAATCGATTTACTTTTCACCAAAAATATTATTTTAATTAATCGAAAAGGATTTTTACGATCACAAGTATCAAAATTTAAGCCGTAAAATGTTTTAAATTATTCCTGCTATATTTTAAATTTATGCATAGAAATTGTTGCTATATTCTAAAATATACAGACACTGAATAAGACAAATAAAGGAAAGAATACTTTTACTAATATTTTATGCTTTATACTAGCAACTACATTTTATGCTATATACTAGCAACTACAATTGTGTGATCTCTTATGCTTTTAAGAATTTTAAGATACATATTATTTAAATCAGTAAATTACAAACTCTAAAGAATACTTAACTTAAAATTTTCTATTTTGTCTAGCATAAAATATTGCCATAAAGAGTTTAGTGCTGTTTTTTAATATAATATACGTAAATAGTTTTTGTTGTGAAATAAAAAAATATCATTAATTCCATAAAGGCAAATAATATTTACAAGATATGTAACAAATAATAATTTTTTTCATAATAAAATATTATATTTTACTGGAAATTTAAGCAACACTTAAGAAAATTTCAGATAATATATTATTTAGTAATGCTAAATACAAATATTTATGCTCAAAATATGCATGAATGAATTTTTGTTTATGTGTTGAAAAAACATGGTTTTAAATTAAATATATATATTTTCTGATTCATTGCATGTTAGTTTTTGTTTTTGAGTAAAGCAATCCCATACCTGAACATGCACACCATTAATTTGTATTCATTATGCAAATGTTTTATACAATTCCATATTTAATTATTAATGTTATGAAATTCTCTTTTACTTATCAGAAAGAAAATTCAGCTATCGTTAGCTAATTTGAATGAGTATGCATTCTAAATTTTCGTCTTGACTACTAAGATATCGTGAGCTAGTATGGTGGTTATGACCCTTGCCTCTCATCAAGTGGGCTCGGGTTCGAAGATAGAATAGAATGTTGTTGTTGTTGTCTTGTGACAGCTAGGCTGTTAATAAGGGGTGCATTGCTCCATTTTCCCATCTGAACCCAATTTTGGTGTGGAGTCCGACTTTCTCCGTTCACATAAGCCATAGGTACTTCTATTTATAGGATAGGCAACTATAAGTACAAGGAAAGGACAAAGACATGAGGGAGAGAGAAAGTACATTCATGCTAGAAACGGCATTCAATTCCAGGACTTCCCTATCTGCAGTTAGGCACTCTAACTACAAGAAAGGATAGAATAGAATAAATTTGTATAAGAATATAGGTATATAGCTAACTTAAGACATAAACTACATTTTCTTTTTATTTTTGGATTTCTTACATATTATAAACTGCAGTTAAATGATTTGATTTCACACACACAATAAATTGCAAAATTACTTATATTAGGATTCACATAACGCTGATGTCTGCACATATTCATTATAGAAAAATGGGGACCATATCCGAATTTCCACCAACTTTGCATTTAAGAATGTGTAACTGTTGATAGCAGAAAAAAACATGTGTGGTGTCAGATCTTCCTTTTTTCTAAATTTCCGCTATGTAATTAAAAAAAATGTTTTTAACTATTTCTTATCAGTTTTTGATAATGTAATTTTTTCATAAGGTAGCTAAGCACCTTTGGTTTTTTTAATATCTTTTTTTAATTGGTCTTTAAATTTGTTTCTATCAGATCTATGTGGGGGAATGCGTTTCCTGATGGCTGTAAAAAGGCTTTATGGAAAAATACTTTAAGTAAATAAATATCGTTCTAAATATCGATACTCTTTCATATATATATATATATATATATATATATATATATATATATATATATATATATATATATATATATATATATATATATAAAGTTCAGTTCAAAAATTTCAACTGTTTCTAATGAAACCTTAAATATAATGCATTTATCAGTCCTTTATATTTACAAAGGAATGTGGAATAAAGTTATACTAAATTCAATTAGTGTGCTTTAATTAATTATTAAAATTCCAGAGGAAAAATTTATACCTAACTTTCAGGAATGCTGAATTTCAAATCCCAGTCTTAGTCAAACTTCATTTTGGCCTACAGGCATATTTTAATAATTATTAATGTCTGTAATATTATTAGTGAGTAAGTCTTCTGATTAATTCTTTAATATAAATAAGCAAATACTTTTTGTAATTTAATAGAAAATTTTATGTTTAGAAATATGATTAAAAATGAAGATGTTTTGCAGAAAAGGGCATACATAAAATTTGTACACATATGTATAAAGAAAACAGTTTATGATGTAATAAATTGAAAATGTTTAAACAACTAATCTTTTTAATCATGTACATTTATTTTTAATTCTGTAATTTTTATATTTTGTATTATTTGTTTTTTTATTATTTAAAACTGAAAAAAATTAATTTTTTTACATTAAGAAGTTTGTTTTGTTTTACATCAGAGTATTAACTCGTTAATACAAAATTGTTTGTTTTGTTCTTATTTGTTTCCTTACTTTCATCTTAATTACAGCCTAAAAATAATAAATATTATTGACTTCATAGATTTTTCATTCTTTTTGTGATGCACATCGGTGTTTAATATTTTCTCATTAATTACTTCCTTGGGGTATTACATAATGATGGAAAATAGCAATAATATTATTCTTACAAAGACTTGATCACTGTCGATTTTATTGTTTGTGTAAAACCAAATGTTAATTAATTGTTTTAACGAATTGAATAATGGTATTATCAAATTATTTTTTGATGTAAGTCCAATCTGGAGAAAATATGAGTTAAATATTTTGGTCCTTAATTACAAATTTCACTTGATTGAAAAAGTACCCAATATTAAAATTAAGATTAAGTTTTAAATTATTCTCTTAAAATAATTAAGTACGTGATTAAGATTTCTGGTTGGAATCGCATACAACTTAATTACATTACGTCAAAGAGAAAAATTTAAAAATAATTTTATCTTTCAAACAACTGATAATGCTAACATTTTTTTTTTGCATATGTTCTTATGTAGAAGTGTAGGCTTTCATGCAGAAATAAACGATACTTAAAAAAATGATTTTTATCTCTCTAATTTATCTTCTTATACGAGCACTCTTTTGTATTGTTTTGAAATTTATGCATTGAAGAAACAATGTGTTCAAAATGAGTGTGATCTTTTTTTATATGGTTGAGATAAAATGTTTTATATAAAAGATTTATAATTCGTTAAATGTTGGTTTTATTCTTCAAAATTTTTGATATTAATTGCATATATTTAAGTATCAATAATTATATAATCAAAAAAGTGTTAAGAAACTGAAGTAATTATAGTCTGCTCTCTTCATTATTTTTAATATTTTCTAACAAATGCATAATCTTAGTTAATTAACGAACATAATATTTTTATATTATTTTGGAAAAAATATTTTGATATACAAGGTAAACAATAAAGTTCTTGTCATTTCGCTGTGTTATTGTGGCTTATCCTCTAAATGTCTGACGAAGTCAGACAAGGTTCATCGGATCGTTGACCCTAAGGAAATCTGGAACAAGAAAGGGAGATGAGTATATATCCTCGCTGGAAAATCCCAAACAGTCCAGGATGTGATAAGGAGAAGCGTGCTCAGCTTTACATTTAGAGCAGATCTCAAAGATTTTCCTGTATTCGAAATACGTGAGACCCCTAGTGTGGCCGCTTGCTAGTCTGGAAATTGTGATACTAGAGGCTCTGTCACAATTGAGGGCAAATTAAGAGCCAGGCTCTTTTTCCGCGTACCAGTGATGGCAGGGAGGAATCCGCCACAATTCGAAGTTTCAGAATTAACTATAGACTGAAAATATTTGGATCCTTAATGACAAACTTCACATGATTGAAAGTAACCAATATCAAAATTAAGAATAGCTTGCGACTGGTAGGGTCTCCCAAGTCGGACAGGCCTAAGGGTAGGTGCCTTTTAAAAAAGAACACCACCCGAGCCAAGACTACCTATATGGTGCTCGGATCCCCGGATCAACAGAAGCAGCATCTCACCTCCTCCTTATGACTTCGTTGACTTAAGACTTCTTATCATTTTTAATGACCCAAAAGGACATGGATTGCAGAGAGTGTAGCCAATTGTTAGTCCTCGAAGTATTTATCATTAGCATTCTCCGCCTATTGCCAACGTGTCTGCAGTTGTTTAATCCCCTTGCGTTAAAACTCGGAGGATTTGGACGCAAAAAATTTCGTTAGTGTTTTGAGCAAGTTTGCTTCAATGGTGAAAGATTTACCACGAAGATGAGTGTCCAGAGAATGGAAGAGGTGGTAATCTGATGCTGTACAAAGTCAGGTGAGTTAAACAGGGAGGATACAAAGTCTTCCAAACAAATCACTGTATAGTATTCCTGGCCAGCCGAGGCACACGCGAGCTCACATTATTAGCTAGAACAGTATACCCTTGCAATTAACAAGGTTCTTACACTACAATGCCTACTATACGCGTTCAAATTGCTGCGAGTATAAGTTCAATGTTTAATTTGTTGTTAGCACAGCTCATAGTGACATTTAGTCCACCAGATGGCAGCTTCCAGCTGTATTACACAGAGATAAATCTTCCAACCTGAATTTGTGAAGCTAATGTCTTGCCGTACGTACATTCACAACTCTATCATCAAGTACTTGACAAATTTGGCGATTTGTTTCAGCAGTTGATAAACCCACTTTGAAGTCGTAAAGCAAACAACATTATAAAATTACACTTTATTATGAACATTATTTCATACCACATACAATATTATTAAATATCAAATCTATATAGAAAGGATGTAAAGTAAAATAAAATGTGGCCTTTAATAACAAAATTACGACTAAATTATCCAAATTACTTATATCGTATGCTGTTTATGGAATATAACATATTTGATAATATTTATCAAAGTTTTGAAGAAAATAATTTAACTGTTTAGGCCATGAAAATGTGTCAATCAAAATAAGTTATTTTTATGAGAAAATTTATATCATATACAATTGTTTTAACTTTTTACTATAAGTGCACCATTCTCTGATATTTTAAATCAATAATCAGGTTTTTCATAGTTTAATCGAAAAATATAACTGAAACTTGGTCACCTGTCCAATGTTTTGCTGGTATAATTGCAAGCTCATAATAAAAATATTTGACTTAAAAATTTGCTCCATTAGTTTAATTTCATTTAAATAAATGTTGATACATTTTTAGAGACCATTTTAATAATAATAAATTTATAAGTCCCATGCGCTATTTTAATCCCATAATAAATTTATAACCCCATAAGGTTCTTATGTTTTAAAGAAATGGCAACAAACTATTTTCTCTCTTTTTTAGGCTTATAATTTATGTTTAGATTTTTATAATACATTATTTCACAAGTTAATTTATCCTTTTTAAGTAATTAACAAATTGGGAACTTTATAAAATAATATGAGAGGTACTAATTATAATTGTTAAATATAGATGAGGACTGCAAAGATAAGGATAGTAGTTTTACCTGAAATATTCAAAAAACTAAATACATTGTAAATATAAAAACATAATAATGCAAAAATTTTCATTTGTTTTTAAAAATAAACCGAGGAAAGAACTATAAACTTTTTAATGAAATCAAATAACACATAAATATTTTTTTGAGAATGATACCTGTTATTTTACCTTTATGATTATAATAACTCAATATTATAGCCATAAACGCATTATTTAATTTTTAATCTACAATAAAAATAACAAAAAGATAGAGGAGATATTATTATTTAAATTACATCATAACGATTATAAATATATAGTTATTATAGTTTTATGTTAGCTTGTAGTAATTAATTCATTATTAGAAGTGTTTACATTAGTTATTAACTGTAAAACTTAGAAAAGGCTTATAAATGTTTATAGTGCAGAACATTTTGAAATGAAACAGTTTAAAAATGCTGCGAATAAACATTAATCTAGTTAATAAACTTAAAATTATTAATGACAAAATTTGATTGTCTAAAGAAATAAGATAATAAGATTGTTTTTAGTATTCGAAATACAAGTTTTATGTCTATATGTATATAAAATGCTTTCTGTATAAAATGTTAAATATGTTTTATTAGGCATATTTTGAATTTAACTGAAATAATTTAGAAATAATAGTATGTAAGATATATTTAATTAATTTCTTATCTTGTACTTGTAACTTTGATATAAGATAAATTGAAAGCTTTTAGATTTAATATATTATTAAATTTTATTTCCACAAGATATCTCATTTATGTAGAGCTTTTATAGTATTCTGTTACTTATTTCACAAATCTTTATTATAAAGTTTCATTGCTGTAAGACCAAAATTACGTTCAATCTGTGAAGATTTTAATTATTTTTATATTATGATTTCAAACAAGTAAAAATAAAAATATGTAGTTGTATATAACGGTCAAAATATTGTAATATTTCATGAATGGTTTATATAAAATTTTTGCTTAAAATAAATGTAAAAATATTTTGCATACACAGAGTATGATTATGAGAAATTCCAATAAAATACTTTCCATAAGAGTCAAAATTTTAAAAATTTTTAAACTTGTACCCATCCACTTCAAAACATTTGCTTATGAAAGCATATTTTAAAGCAAACATTTACATTTTTATTCTCAATTCTAATATCCAAAGTGTTTGCTGAAGACAAATGTTTAGTTATTAAACTTAGAATTTAAAAATAGTTTCACATTCTAGATAATTACTTTTTCATTAAAAACGGAAAGTGTTGTGCATGTTATAAGGACTATTTATGAAATTGTGAGCCAATTTCTTTTAAATTGAGAAATTTTAGAGCCCCATAATAAAGAAAAATTAATGTACGTTTATCGACAGACAATCGCAAAACAACTTTTATCGTTATGGTAAAATGATAAAATGTTGTAATTGGATTTTATTATTAGCAATGTTATGTTTTATTCCTTTTGACAAAAGCATATAGTTCTAAAAATATTAAGTTTATGTGGTAAAATTTAATTTTCATTAATTTAAAACACATTTTCTGGGTAAATACGTTATTCTTTTGCGTTAATGTCATTTTTAAGGTTTTGAGTTGTTTTTGAGTAGGAAAATTGTTATTTATGTTACCATCAAAGAAAGATTTGAGGCATTAAATGTTCAGTTATAAAAGACTCTGGATTTAGTTGAATACATACATACATACAAAATCAATGTATCAAATGAGTTAAAAAAATGGATAATTTGAGAAACTGATTCCTTCATAATGTCTAAAATATATCAAAATTATATATTACTCAAGAAATAAAAACATATGATAATTTAAACTATTAAATTACTGATATTTATCAGTGAAGCTATATAAATATTGAAAAACAGAGTAAACTTTTTTATATATTTCAATAACTCTGAAAAGTTATTAAAAATAAATAATTGAAAATTACTTTAACTACCATTGCTTTTATCCCTTTCATTTCTTAACAGTTAATATAAAAGGACATAAAAATTAATATTATGAAAATTTTAAGACATATAAAATGCAATAATGTTCCCCATCTGATTCCCCGTCTGTCCCTTTTTGTGCAATTTTGTAATAAATATTTATTTACGAATTCATTACTTATAAAAAATATATACTTATTGCTACCGATCAAATTGTTAAAATATATTAATATTAATCAAAATTTTATAAAATATATTTAAAATATTAGTTGATTCTGATGGATATAAACTATTTGATTAATAATAAATGTACTTAAACTATTTATAGAAGCTGTTACAGCACAGATATTGTGAGTGATTAGTTGATATTTCATAGACAGCACTTAGTCAAATATATCGATGAATGATAAATCTTTAATTGTATGACTAGCTTTTGACTATATGATCCTTTAATTATTTGAATAATTTTACACATAATTGAGAATAATCAATAATTATTTGAAAGGTTAATCCACTTCGAAATTAATACTTTATTGAATAAAAATGTTATTATCTAATTTTTGAAATAAAAACAGTATATATTACTTGATGTATTTTCAAATAATTTTGGCAATGTTAGAAAAAAACTTATGAAATCGAAATTATTGTGAAAAATGAAATGTTTACGAAATGTTTTTCACATACACGTTGAAAACTAAACGCTAAACGGAAATATTGGATTTATCTTTTTGTATTTTGCGTCAAGGAATTTTGAAATTGTTCAGGTTTAATAGAAAACAATTATTAATATGACAGCAAGAACATTAATATGATATCAAAAGCCATCTTCCTGGTCAATGCTTATAAATATTTATTTAGTTAATAATTAGCAAATACATTTATTCAATTTTTAAAATGTATTACATTGGGTAGTTTCATCGTTACCTATTCAAGATAAAATCTAAAAATGGATCAATGGATTAAAGATTGTAAAAAGAGGTAAAAATAATTAAATGAAATTGATACTAATATGATATTTTAATTTTTTGCTGAATGGTAATTATATATATATATATATATATATATATATATATATATATATATATATATATATATATATATATATATATATATATATATATATATATATATATATATATATATATATATATATATATATATATATATATATATATATATATATATATATATATATATATATATATATATATATATATATACATATATATATATATATATATATATATATATATATATATATATATATATATATATATATATATATATATATATATATATATGTATATATATTTGTATTTTTGTAAAAATGAATTTGTGAATTTAAATATAAATTTAAAAAGAGATAAATAATTATAGTATTAAAAATATAAAATGTGTGTGCTTTCTTGAATTTATTTCATAGAAATGTTCGGGAGATAAAATAACTGTATAATGCTTGAGCAGGAACATGATATATGGACTTATGTTTCAAGCAATTATATTTAATAAATTAGTAAATTCATAATAAAATATTAAAAAAATCACAATATATAAAAAGTTCATGGTTTCTATGTATTACTTTATGATATTCCTAACGATACAATTTGAGAAATTTTAATGACTGAGAATATTTGAAGAAATGGAGGATTATTTTAATTTGTATGTGTGTGTGTGTGTGTGTGTGTGTGTGTGTGTGTGTGTGTGTGTGTGTGTGTGTGGAAAGTGAATAAAGCCCAAGTTGCACAGTTATACACATAAATGATATTGTTTTCTTGAAATTTCTCTTTTAATGTAGCAATTTTTTTCTTTATATAAAGAATATTTGTATACGTCCTGATTGGATAAATACATATTTAAATTATGCGTACATACATATTTTTTAAATTAAAGCTATTCTTATTTTATTTATATTCTTCGATTTTCAAAACAAGTTGTTATTAATGTTAATATTGTATATTACGTATTTGGGAAATGGAATGTAAATTGAATATGCTACAATAATCTACTTACTTTTTGTTGAAGTGATTTTAGCATTGAAAATTTCAATAACTAGAAATAGTAATCGTAATTAGGTGATGGATATGTTAAATAAGAATGAAAAAATATCAGAATCTGTAGAGGATTGCATTGAATGTTTTAAGATATTTTTATGCTTCAAAATCCAATATCCTCCTTTTCAGATAAATAAATAACTGGTAACCAATTTAAAAAAGTTTACTCATTATGTTAACAGAATGACTATGATTTTAATTAACTGCATCGAATAGTATATTTATTCGGCGCAATTGATTAGGATTATATTTTATGCATATTCACGAATACAACATTCTTTTTCTGGTGCATGATTAAATTGTTTTACGAAAAATTAATGGTTTTCATAGTTGAATTCAACATAAAAAATTAACATAGTGATAGAAAGTGTCTTTAAATTTTGTATAAAGCTGCAAATCGATGTTATTTTCTAATAAAAGTAACCATACAATCATTATTTTAATTAAGGAATATAATGAACGATTCATTAACTTCCGTTACCACAACAAAAGACAAAAATGAATGTTCTAATATCACCTAATTGATACCACTAAAGTCACAATAAACTTTAAATGGATTTTATAAGCTCTATATAGAGAATTAGATGAAGAAACTAATTTTATGAATGGTTTAATTAAATATGTATCGAAATATATATATTTGAACAGTTCTGTTAGAAAATAGATTTAAAATATAATTTACCAGATCATAGTAACTTACCGCAATTATTTAATTTTTAATTTAATCATATTAGACTATTTATGACACTATAATGAGACTATTTATAGACGCTATAGATTGTCTCTTTTGAATGTTAAAATAAAAAAACAAATTATACGGATTTTGAAGCAACAGCTCGACAGAACACGCCTTCCAGAAACTTAGAAACCTAATTGACGAATCACACCATAAGCAGAACTATGTAGCACTGATTTCGCTGGATATCCAGCAGGCTTTTGACTCACTTTGGTGGCCAAGGCTACAAACTAGATGTCCAAGTAATATAACATCTTTGATCTTCAGATTTTTGGAAGACAGATCGCTCACCAAGGTTCATGATGGAGGTTGCGTCACAATTCCTCACACCAGGGGATGCCCACAGGGATTTGTTGGCGGCCCCCATCCTGATGAACATCTTCTTTAATGAATTATTAACATCAACCTGGCCACACACACAGAACATAATAAAGTAATTGCTTTTGCCGACGACTCATTATTAATAGTTGATGGTAATACAAAAGCAACTCTGCAATCACATTGTAATGAATCTTTGCAACATTTTTCAAAATACTTTAGCAACTTGAAGCTCACAATTTCTCATCCTAAATCGCAAATCCTTATCCTTTACCAGAAAAGAAAACACTTAAAAACAAATCCCAGAATAACCTTAGAAAATAATAGATTAAAGCATACTGAAACACTAAAATATCTGGGAGTAACAATAGATAGCAAAATGTCCTACCTACAACATATCAGACAGTTAAAGACAAAAATGATATCAATAGTTCAGCGTTTCCGCTCCATGATTGCTAGAGATTGGGGCATTAAAAGTAAAATTATTAAAGCAATTTACCTTTCTGTCATGGAGAAAATGGTTACTTATGGCTCATTCTTGTGGATTCTACCCATGACTGTTAGGAAGCAGCGGCAATTAGACAGCCTATAGCGCTACTTTACATTATTAATCACGAGAAGTTTCAGGACCACCGTCCACAATTGCCTTCAACACACTGGCGGGCCTTCCAACACTTCATCTTACTTGCATCCAGCTAGCACACAAAACTAGGGTACTGTAATTGCAGGAAACTACTGTGCTGGGAGACCAAACCCTGAGTGCGTCTGACTATGAATATCCTGTGTATAAGGACTGTGTTCATCCATCGATAAGATTTAAGGGGATACACATCCACAATCTGCACTCAAAACCCTCCTCGGCAGCACAAGGTCAAATCAAATTAATCACACCTTACAATATCTATACTGATGGATCACATATTGACGGTAAAACAGGTGCAGCCCTAATAATTTACCATGAAGACAAACAACTTCAAGAATACAAAATTAAGCTGAAGAATAAGAACTCAGTCTTTCAGGCAAAGGCCATAGCCATTTTCGAAACTATCAACACCATTGATGCACAACGCCTCAGATATGTAACCATTTGGTCTGATAGCTTATCAACTTTGCATGCGTTACTTAACCCACTTCACACATCTCCAATAATATATGCTATACAGAAAAAACTAGCAGCTGCAACTTCGCACATCTATCTAAGCAGGATTAAAGCGCATCAAGGTGATGTTGGAAATGAGTGCGCAGACATCAGTCCGAAGGAAGCCACAAAAATTTATGAATCCAAAGCAATAGTGATTCCATATCCAAGATCTTCACTTATCAAACAACTGAAGCACTTCACACTTCAAAAATGGCAGTCTCTGTGGAACAATGCAACAACAGGTCGAATGACTAAACATCTACTCTCAGAAGTCTCTAGCAAGCTAACGTATGATAATCCCTACCTCAACCAGCTGCTAACATTTCACTGCCCATTTCCACAGTACTTCCAAAGATTGGGAAAGGCAGTTACATCCACCTGTATCTGTGTTGCCCAAGGGGATCCTTTCCACTATGTCCTAGAGTGCCCAGAGACTGATAAATACCACCTAAAGAAGAAATCTCAACAGACCAACATGGAGTTCCTGAGATTTTGCTTGAAAGATCGTCACCGCAGATTACTCCTCACAAAGCTGATGATTCATCTCAACAAACGAGGATTAGAACTTTGTCAGGATTTAGGCCACGCTTCCACAGACGATCTAGAAGACTCCACAGACGAGTCAGAAAACTATTCTTAAAGTTAACTTTCTTCCACAATTAGTAATGGTGTATAAATTTTTTTATGAACTTAATGAAATTTATGAACTATATGTTCCGAATTGTTTGGACTTTTCAAACATTATGAGCCCGCTTTAGAACTTTAAAAACTTTTTGAATCCTATTCCCTTTTAGTACCTTAGAAACCTTTTAAATAATTTTTTTGAACCTAAAATGCTTTTAAAAGCTAAGGGGCTTATTAAACTTGTATAAGCTGCCTGCCTGTATATAGTTATCAACTTTCGTATCATGAAATTTTTTTCCTTTTCATAATTAAGTGTTCATACTATTTATAATATTGCTTTCAATGTATATAATGTGTTTTTAATGCCATAATTACCCTAGAAATTATTAACTGTCTTTTCATTGATTGTAAATTGTTTCTCCATTGTTGTTTGTATGTGTCATCATGTTATATTTTATTTTTAACTCAGAGAAAATATTTAATGTTATTGCCTGATGTTCAACAGGGCTTAAAGTCCCTTAAAATGTTTTGTAACTCCTTGATACCAATTTGTAAGCACAATTTCTTTGCCTTGTTAAATGCCATGATGATGGCGCCCTCACGGACCTCGTAGAGGTGTGGAGCATACTAGTTCTTGGGGAGACGGCACCCCTTAACCTTAAGGTAAAGTCCGGGGTCTCCCCACACAGTTATGTATGTATATATGTATGTACCAATCATAATTGAAATAAGTTTTCAAATCTTAACTACAGAAGTCAATAGAAATCATTAGACTAAATGTTTTGATTTAAAGATTCTAAATTTCTGAAATAAAGTAGAGTAAAATATTTATCTGAGTCAATATAATAAATAAAGACATTTCACAATTTCATATATTTATATTGATTAGACTAGCTAGAAATAGCTTTGGCTTTTTTTTCGCAACTTACAGATATTCAAACTAGAGCTTTTGAATATATGATTGTGTTCTTCCGTTATCATATATTCAAACACTTGAAGTTTAATGACTAATTAATTTAAAGTGTATTTGAAATGCAAAATCTTATTATATTATTATTTCTTAAGGATTTGTCAAAATTATATTTGAAAGTGTGTTAAAAAATCATAGAATGTTTCTCTTATCTTGTCTGAAATACAATATTTTATTTGTAATCACTACTTCCAGGCAATAAACTGATGTATTTTACTACAAAAGATATTTTAAAAGCAATATTTTCATAATATTATCGTTGAAAGCACTTTATAGTTTTTATTCATCAATTTACTACCTGAAATGTTATAATCCTGATAGCGTATTAGTAGAATCAAGAGAAGTTTTCGTATAGAATAATTTTAGGCAGCATTATATAAAAAGCAGTTTTGACATTTAAAATTTACCACATATCTAGCTTCATTGTTAACTATATATTGTATATAAAGTTACATTGTTAACTATATATTTTATATTTTAGGTCTAACTGCTCCAAATAAGTATTCGCATTATTATTTATGTTAGTCTGACAATAAATATTTTACAAGCAATTGCATAAAAGTAATAATAATATGATATTGAAGATTTACTTATTAAATTATTCAAAATATTTTAAGTTGATATATATATATATATATATATATATATATATATATATATATATATATATATATATATATATATATATATATATATATATATATATATATATATATATATATATATATATATATATATATATATTTTATGGAAAGCCTACAAATTACAAATTAAAAAATGCACTATTTATTTGTATATTTAATAAAAATAATATTTAAAACTGCAAGTTTATTTTTCGATTTTCGTAAATGAGCATTTTATATTATTTCTATACAGATACAAAATATTCAAAACATATTAATTACTATTAAAAAATGGAGAAAAAACAGGTAAGTATTTTAAATCCATGTAAATGAAAGAATAAAAGTTTTAGAATTTTGTAAATCACTTTTCGAAATACATAACATTTGAAAAAAATAAATATGTTTTTTAAGCTTTAATATTATTTTTACCCTGAGAGTACTTAAAGTAAATGAGTCGTAGATAAAGCTGTAACTTTTGTTTTTAGTTACTTAAAGTGATTGTTTTGAAAATAGCTTTTTCAAAAAAAAATCTTTCCTTTAAATATTTAATATTAAAGACATAACTTTTAAAAGATCAATTTATGTTCTAAAAGTAAAAATAATGTTAAATGAAACCCTTTGAGAACTGAGTCAGAACACATGTTACCAAAAGTATGTTCAGTTAGATAAAAAGTTTCATGGGCTAATACATTTTGTGTCGTATGGTAAAATTTATTAAATTAATTAATCTTAACAATAAAAATTACAAATAATGGTAGCCTGATAAGAAGTCATAAGCAATTTACAACAACAATAAATAAAAATAATAAAATTAAAAACGTAATTAAATATATATATATCTTAATAACGAAGGTTGCTATTTGAAACTTGCTGTTTTATGTATTTTTTTTATTTTACATTCAAAAGTATTTAGCTTGTATAATAACCACTCATATTATATCTTTTAAAATTATTTGCAATTGTAAAGAAATAAAGATCCAAGACATTAATTTGACATTATACCATTTGTTCAGCATCTTTGAGCTGAATATAAGTTGCTCTAACTAAAAATATTGTGCCAAGAATAGATAACCAGACAAAACACTTTTATTAATGTTTAATCGTTTTATTCTGCCAATATTATTTTTAGAACTAAATATCAAAGTGAGTATGATGTTTTTCAGAAATATCATAAAACGAAATATTTTTGCAACACATTTAACAATATCACAATATATTTGATTCATTTGCATGCTTTTACTTCACCTCGGGTTCATGTTTGAATATAAATATTTTTTTTTCACTTTTAAACACTAATGCTAATTAATTACGGATAACTTTACAACAAGGATTGAATGTTTTACTGTAATATCCTCTGAACAATGTCTGATTTTCTGTTATATTTAACAATTCCTCTACAGAAGTATCTATAAAGTCTTGATTTGAAATACTCAAATATCATTTACATTTTAAAAACATAATTTGCTCATGATAATTTATTATTGATAATTCGCGTTTCTTATTTTTCTTATCGTATTATATAAAAACTATATTTAATTAGATTTTCATTATTTAATTATCTATTGCATTAATTAACAAATACTTTTAAACTTAGTTTATAATAGTGTCCTTATGTGTAAATTATTCAATTTTTAAAAATATCTTGTGTATTTTATATTTTATTTTCAATTAATTTTTATCACGTTTTAATACCTGCAATTGCATTATAAATTTCAAATAAATCTTGCTAAATATTTATTGCAATTATTTTAAATTTAAATTACTTATAACATTATAGGAATTTTTTTAAAAGTTAGCATAAGACATAAATGAATTTGGAAAATTTATTTCGAAACTTATTATGCCGGTAATGAAATCTTCATATTAATACAAATCTTTCAAGTACGAAACTCATTTAATTAGTAAGATTTCTAAGAATCTTACAAACAAATATTGAAAGCTTCAGCTTCAACTATTTGCGTGTGTTACATGATAAGAGATACGGTATTTTCGAATAACTGTTTTAAAGAATTAAAATTTTTTCAAACATTCCTGCAAGATTAAATACAATGCTAATTACTTGTGAAAGATTTGTAATGCGAAGTACTTGTGTCAAATGATTATATTAAAATGAATTCCTTTAATTTAAAAAAAACGTTTTTTTTCCTGCATTTGTCAATTATAATCATTTAAATTACCTTGTAATTGTAACATGATTCATTCATCGTGAGGAATTAACCGTATAAAAATGCAGAGATAAATTTTAAAAAAAGTTAATAAAAATTTGCAAAATTAGTTCTGCTGACAATACCAAGTAATAATGAAAATAGAAGCACTGAATAGATTGAAAATAAAAATGATTTTTGAAATGGTTCATACTATAAAATCATCTGAGAAGCAACGTCATAAATTGTTAGCATATTTTTGAAAAAAAAAAACTTTAATTTTTCGTTTAAGAATATATGTATTTTAAAATATTCTACGCCTTTTCTTAAAGAAATATGCTAAATGTATTTTATTTTTATGGTACCGAATGCCGTCCGGACTAGACATGGAAAACATTGAATCTTGACTACTCTATAAGATAGATTATTTTATTATAATATTTCATATAATAGGTACTCGTAAGCATACACTGTTTGTAAATACTTATCAATTTAAATATAATTTATAATTAAGCGGTTTTTTTACAAAATATTTAAAGAGGTAAACTATAAATTCAACTTTATTAATTTATAACTGCAAACTTAAGGCAGCTGTAGAGTTTTTAAATTTATAATGCATTCTCTAGGGATATCTAGAATATATTTCTGTCTCTAACAAATAGAATAATCAAATAAAGATGTTTATGCAAACAATTAGATTAATCATTTTTCATTTGAATTGCCTTTGTCAGAATATAATTGTTTCGTGTTGCATAATTGAGCTACTTTAATTGGATTATATATATATATTTATTAATAAATCTGTTAATATGAATTGCAGTTATTTTTATTATTTTAACAAATGCATTCAATGGAAATTAAAAAAAATATAACTTAGATTTCAAAATCATTAATAAAGCTAATTTTTTCATTTTTAAATGCATAAATGTTTATTAAATCAAATTTTAATCTAGTGAATTTTGTAATAAAAAATTCAGAATTGAATTCATGGTCTTCAAAATACATTGTAGTTTAAAAATGATTCAAGATTGAGTAAAGCTATTTATTATTTGTATTAATATGTTAAAGCAGTGACTAAGACTTTAATTATATAGAAAAGTTTTAAAAAATTCAAAATATTCATAAAATATTAGAATGAAAGAAATATTAAAACGGAAGAATTTTCTCTTTCAACAAATTCATATTCAGAAATATGCATGCTTGAAAATTATTTACGTAGCTTTTAATACATTCTGACTTTTTTGAAAAAAATATGTTTCACATAAATTCCTGAATAATGAAATCTAATAAATTTTAATTAAATTATTCAAGAATATATTTCTGCTACCTGTGTTGGAAAATATATATTAAATATACATGCATAAGAATTTATACATTCTGATATATTTTTAAAAAATAGAATTAAATATATTTTAATTATAACCTTGCAAAAATATTTGTGAAATAAATGTTATTTTTCATTATTAATTATTTAAATCTTTAACTTATGTTATTAAATGATTTAATTAAAAGTTTCAGGTAATTGATTTATTGAAGATGTACTGACTTTGACGAAATATTATGTAGAGAAATTTTAAATTAATATTTAGTTTTTTTCCTTAAAAAACAACATAATATTTTATAAATTTTGTCATTTTTGTTATTTTTAATTAATTTAACGAAAAGTAACCCATTAATGCCCAAATTATTTTAAAACCGAAATTTTTGAAAAATATTTTAAAATTACATTTTTTATATCATAAATAGAGTAATTATGAAGTTGTATCTATTTTCCGTAATTAGCAGCTGAGATAATAGGTGATCTATAAATAGATCGCTGGGCACTTGTTGTAGTAAAAGACCAAGTAACTGTGTATTGTAATTTTATATTTAAAAAATTACGGCTCAATTTTATTGTACGGTCACCCTTGGCACGTTTTTTTGAAGCCAAATTTGGCGAACAGAGCCTTATTTTTGTCTGATGCGATTCTCGCGAGATGCTCGTCATACAGATAAATACCAATAAGAATTAAGGTGAAAATTCAATTTTAACAACCTTAGTGTTTACGTCATCGCGATGAAATTTAAAACATTTTGTTCCATTTCAGCATTTTACTAGAAAGTTTTGCGAGTTAACTTCGTAAGATTTTTTTTGTGTGTTTTACAATTTGCTTGACAGTTTAGATAATTAAATTCCAGGTTGTATTGCTCTTTTTCATTACTTTAAAATTTTAAATTGAATTTAAAGTTATTGTTTAAAATTGTGTCGATACATTCTTTCTTTAGTTTATGTATGGCATTCTTATAATTTATATTATTACTATAAAATACTATATAATTTGTATATACATTTTTAAAATTATTGTTTCTGTATTTAATTTCTTAAAGATATTCTATTTAACAGTTTAATTTGTACTTAATAATTTATGTTTATTCGTTTCCTAATGTTGCTTTATTTTTCATTGTTATTCGTGTTCGGATTCTTCTGGAATTTTCGTTAGAATTCGTATTCTGATTTTCTTAGAACTGATATTTACTTTTTCGAAGTTCCCATATTTTCCTTAGTCGCATTCATTTCCAAAGTAATTTCTTTTTTCAGCTCCCTCGTTCTTTTCGAAATATTCTTGTGAATCAAAATATTTCATCGAATATTTTATCGAAATCAAAATATTTATTCGAAATATTTTTGTGTTTTGTTTTAATCAAAAAATTTAATGGATAATTTAACATATCAATTTTATTATTTTACCATTGATGTTTGAAATCTAAAAATTTGCGTTTTTTAGTTAATTTTGTAAAATTAGTTGAGTATATTGCTAGATACCAACAATGTATGAAATATTTGTCACTATTTCAGCCATTTTTCCTCCCACCATTTTTTCCGATCGGAAATTCGCCATAAGTATGACGTCATACGGCCTTGGCGACTTTTTGAAAATTTCGCCAAATTTTACCAAAATTACAAATATAGGGAGAAAAAGGAAACTTTTGTAAATTTAAAAACAATAACGAGATTTAAAAGAGAAAATATTATAAACTTATACTTAGTTACAATTTTATATAGCCAATTTGTAAAAGTTAAGTGTGATATAAAGGAAAACATTTAAGACAAATAGTTACAATATATTTTGTACAAAACGTAAGAGGTCTACCCTTACATTTTTAAGACTTGCATCTTCTTTGGTTTTGTCTTTTTCCTGTAACATGGTCTTTTCTATTCTAACGCACAGAGACTTTCACTTTTGATCTTGATGACATCAACAGAGGTCTTCCAATGAATTTGTTCCCAGTTCGAGGTATGCAACGGCGATATATCTTCGGATGTCTTTTATAATTTTTGCAATATGTTAAATTGAACAGAATATACGTATTTACGATAGCCATGTCGATAACTCTAGTAAGGATTGGCCAGTACCATTTTTTGCCACGGATCTGAATTGTGAGTTTTTCTAAGTGCCAGTCATGCTGGTCCATTCCACCCATATTTTTGTTTTACTGCTAAATAGGATTGGGTTGCAAAATTTGGGATTTTTTTAAAAACTTTTTTGATTATTTGAAATTTGAATGGAAGGCTTTATGTAATCAAAGTTTGTCACTTGCTATCTTTCCAGCCAATAAATTGATGCACTTTGTTACACACTTGATATCTTTCCATTTAATAATAATTATTTCGATCTTTTCGTCGAAACAGTAGTCATAAGAACCACGTTTTTTCTTCCTAATATCCTACTTTAATACTTTTAATGCCAACATTCTATGTTTTCAGAAGTGGTATAAGTTGTGTGTAAAGATTGTGGCTTGTTATTTCAAGTCTGTTTTTTTCCCTTCTATATTTTAAAAATATAGAAGTGAAATTTTTAGAAGCATCTACTGCTCTAAAATTTAAAACTAAAAAAACATGCTTTAAAGTTTACTAATTTAGCGTACATAAAGTCTTATTTGAGACTTAGCTGAGTCACAACGGTGCCAACTATTACGATAATCAATGTTTTAACATCTCCTCTTGTGGCTTATGGAAATAATTGTGCAAAAAATGTTTCCTTTAATAAGACAGAAAAAATATTAGAAAATATTTGAAACATTTTTTCAAATTAAAAAAAATAATTTTTTATATTATTTGAAATTTTATTTATTAAAGTTTTGCTAAATACAAGTACTTAATGCTGTTAATTTATTTTAATACAAGCTAAATCATTTTTTAAAATAACTTATAAAATAAAACGTTATTTCAATTAAAATTGTAAAGTTTAAAATTTTGTGCTTAACTTTCTAAGCATTCTAAAATTAATTGAGTCAAATATTTTTAAAGGAGCTAACTTGCAAATTCAAGTTTAAAGCATAGCATAAGTTTTATAAATAAATTCTCATTATTTTATTAATTATTCTTTGATTCATAAGAAATTATATTTTCCTATATTATAGCAAGATTATTAAAGTGCTTTGCTGAGATTTTAAAATAAAATTTCATTTCATTACATTAAACAGAAACGGAAAGGATTTAATTTCTGAATCCTTTGAAATTACAAAAGCTCTGTTATTTAGTGAAATGGAAATCATATGGGAGAAAGATTATAATTATGTAAAGAGTGTATTTGTAAAGCGAAACAAATTCTACTACGCATTAATCTTTCTAAATTAGTTAATTCAGAAGCATTTATTTACATTTTGATTCACGAATCAACAATTAACAACTAATTAAATAGCTGAAATAGTTTATGTGCAAAATAGTACAATTTAAGCTTTAATAATGCCGTATGTATTAATATGAATCTAATTTCACACTTGTTTATTTTCAGATGAATTCAAGACCCATGGATTAGAGGAGATTATTTTATTTCAGAGATAACAAAAATTTAATCCAAAATTTATCGAAGCATAAATAAATTTTTATTCCAGTTAAAAATATTTTGTTATTTACCAGTCAAAAGACCATTATAAATAATTTTAAACTAATATAACTACTAATTATAAATAATATTAAAATACACTAATACATGATAGTAAATAATAATAAACTATAATAAATAATAAAATATATAATTACAATGACAAATATATTTGTATTTGCATATTTATGTTCCATAAAAATTACCCAGTAGATATTTTAAATTTATCAAGAAACAGTGCTGTAAAAGAGTGAATTGTGATCAAGTATTTATCACTTTATCAATTTGTTATTATGAATTGATCTACATCAAAGGTTCCCAACGCGGGCGATAACGTTCCCTTGTGGGTGTTTGAGGCTTTCAGGGGTGGTAAAAGATACAGAGAAAATTAGGGGCTTTGGTATGGCGTTGAAAGAGTAAACAAATATAGTCTAACAAAATTTAAAAAATGCTGATAATTAATTTCTATAACGTTTGCGAAAGCTCACATATTTTGATATGAGACTTCTCTATTGAGAGAAAGATGTACCTCGTTATAGTATACACTCCGATTTGGAGAGATATACTCCTCATGGTAACCCTAAGGCTAGCCTATTTCTCTCGCAGAAAACTGTTGACTCATACTCACTCTCTATTGTTCATCACAGCAAGTACTGCGTACGATGAAAACGGCATTTGTGTGCCTTAATTTTTGGCTACTTCAGCTTATATTATTTAAACCAGCCGTATCCCTTTCTGCTTCCTTAATTTTTATCAAGTATAAGTATAGAAAATACCATGTCAGAAGCAAAAAAGAAGAAGCGGCAGTATAGTGTGGATTATATAAAATGCGTATTTATCGAAAATCCCGCAAATTTATCATCGCCATTGTGCATTAATTATCAAAAAACATTTTTGAATGAAGTGAGGAGACCTTCTAGGCATCAAGATCATGTTCATAAAATGCATCCGTATAAGAAAGACTAAGGTTTGACCTATTTTCTAGACATAAAAAAGAGAGAAGTTTGAAAATAAGCCAACTATATCAAAATTATTGTCATCAACTTTTGAACAAGACGATGACGGATTTTGAGCTTCATACAGTATCTCTTTGTTGATTGCTAAAAAAGGCAAACCAGATACTATTGGGGAAGATTCAATTTTACAAGCAGTTAAAGAATAATAACCACCTTGCTCCATAAAATAGCAACAGATATGATCCAAAAAATTCCTTTAAGTAACAATTCAGTGAAAAGACGTATTGATGAGATAAGTGAAAACATTATCGTTGTGCCATTATCGGCAGACTTGTCAATTTTCAATTCAGCTGGGGAAGTGCACTTTACCAGCCAATGAATACTTATTATTGTCATACTTGAAGTTTATCAAAGGTGAAAAAATATATGAAGAAATATTGTTTGCTACAAATTTGGAAACAGATACAAAAAAGAAACCATATTTGATACACAGGAAAAGTTTTTTGAAGAAAGGGGCATTTCTTTTAATATTATTTTGTCAGTAGCTATGGATGGCGCACCGGTTATTGACAGGGCGTCACAAAGGTTTCATAGCCTGCTTAAAAATAAAGTTTCTGATCGGCTTGCTGTGCATTACGTAATTCATCGCCAGCATTTGGTTGCAAACACTTGAGTGAACGCCTCCATACATCAATGCAATATGTTATAAGGATAGTTAATAAAATCAGAAGAAAATCGTTGATTGATAGATTATTTAGTCAACATTGCATGACAAATGATGTAGATTTCAGCTGATTGCTGCTTCACATAAAGGTGCGCTGGCTTTCAAAAGTCACTTGTTTGACTCGATTTTACAATCTGTTTGAATCTGTGATAGAGTTCCTAGGCAACAAAGACACGGAATTGCGCGACAACCCGATTGCATCAAAGAAAGATATTGAGTACTTAGCAGACTTGCATAAACTACTTAATGATGTCAATCTCCAACTTCAAGGTGATGACTTAAGCTTGATTAAGGCTAAAAATAGCGTTGCTGCTTTCGTGTTGAAATTGCTATTATATAAAAGAAATATAAGCAGACGGAATTCAGTAACTTCCCATGTTTATCAGCAGTATCATTCAAGCACGACGATTTGCTTATTTACTCAACACTTTGAAAACTTCTACAATGACTTTAAGGAACGAATCCAGGACAGTTTAAACTTGGACATACCAGTCTGAGTTTTGGATCCTTTTTCCAATGTCAATACAGCAGGATAATCTCAGTTAAGAAGAACTAATAGAACTGACGGCAAATGAGGAATTAAAATTTAAATTCAAGAGTTTTGGCTGCAGAAGTCGATTTGGCAACTGTATTCAGGATTATTGTCGATTGTTCCAGGATATCTGATAATATTTCCATCTTCATATTTAGCAGGACCTAGATTTAGTGCTGTAGCAACATTGGTAACGAAGAAGAGAAATCGACTCCATGTTACTGAACTGACTTAAGATAGTTTAAAATTGAGCCTGATATTAAACTCCTTAAAATGCATCAAATTCAGCTTTCTCATTCGTTAAATTAAAGATTCGCTGTCTTTAAATTTTAATAAAAATACTTTTTAATTTAATTAAGCATGGATTTTGATTGTACTCTGAAACCGTCAATTTATTTATTTAGAAATCAATAATTCATTATGCTTTACTTCGTATCATTAAAATCCCTGCTTGTCCTTATAACAGATAAGCTAAAACTTTTCCTTTTTTGAAATAAGAAAGAAATTCAGAAGTGTTTCAATTCCAACAATATTCCATCTATTACTTTCTTTTAAATTTAGTTCTTGTTTTCACCATGCATTATTTCTCTGGAGTGGAAGGGGATGGTATTGAAATATTCATTAGAAAAGGGGGCACCAGTTCAAATAAGGTTGAGAACCTATGATCTGCGTAGTCCAAACTAATATGAATGTCTTTGACATGGTCTTGTCACAAAATGAATCGAGCTGAATATAGGGCTCTGCAAGCTTTATAAACTGTACATAATGTTAGTATATTTATTTTTTCATGCTAAAATACTATTTGTTGCTATAGTTAGTATTATATGATGCACAAGAGTAAAACATTTGCGTCAAAATTGAAATGATAAAATAAAAATACCTATTGAAAACTCAAGGAAAGCTTGAATTTTAGAATTTAAAAACTCTGAAAAATATTGTGAGAGAAATGTTAATTAAATAAACAAAGAAAAATAATTGAATTATGTTTTTACGAATGAGTTCATTCATTGTTTATCTTAGTATTCGATCCTCTGAGTGTTGTTAGGATTGATCAAAAGTAAATTTAATATTTAATTTGATTGATGGCTCTAATACTGAAAGACAAACATATGTGCTTTTTCACAACAGCTCATATTTAATAATACAAGATAAAGAAAAGTTCTTGCCGTTTTTAATGACCCAAATCTACAGAAATTGTAGTTTACTGTGAGTCATTGAAGTAATCACCATCAGCATCTAGCAACTTCAAGAAACAATTGCTGTAAAATTCGGGGATTTCTTAATGCAAAGAAGTCCATGAGTGATTTTCGCCAGTTTGCATCAATGACGAAGGATGTTTTACAAATAGGATTGTACAGGGAATGAAAGAGGTATTACTTTGATGTTGCAATGTCGGGTGAGTACGCAGGATAGTACAAAGTCTCTTAACCAAGTCGCTGTATGTCATACCTGGCTAACCGAGCAACATGCGCCCTCACGTTATCGGCAAAAAACAATACACCAATGCAATTAAATAATGATGGCTCCTTCTGAAGAAATATTTGTTGTACACGCTCCAATTGCTGTAAGTACATGTCCGCAGGGACCATTTGTCCTGTTGGTATCAGCTCATAGCAAACCACTTGATGTCTAGTCGACTAGGCACCAGCTTCATCTGAGATCTGACTTTGTGAAACCAATGCCTTGCCATACATACGTTCATACTCAGCACTATTCCCAAACAGTTCGCATAACCTGTGACTTGATGTAGCAGCTGATAAGCTTACTATGAAGTAGTAAAACAGACAACAACGAACGAACATCTTCGACACGTCCATTGCTCTTCGCTACAGTACGAGTTATGATGTATAAATGTGCGCGGTGGCCCTGCTTTTATAATAATGGATATTCCTCTCCTCGACTGATCGGTGTCTCGAATATATGTCATATTTTAGTTTGTATACTTATTCTCACTTCATTATATGGCTTGCGAAAACAGTAAGAACTTTCTTATTTACCTTATAATGAATCAACAAATAAGCAATGAGAGAGAAACAAATAATCTTTACAGAACTATCACTGTTAAAACAAAAAAACTAGTTTATTTTTGATTTGTAATGAATTATTTATTACATAAATTAAACTATGTACTAATCGTAAAATATTCTAATAGAAACCTTACTTTACAATGCGTATCTTCCTTTTTGTCTTTAAAATGAAGCAATTAAATTGAATTAATTAAAAAATATCCTAATTCTCTAAAAACAAAAATTTAAGTTTAAATCATTTACTTCATAATCAAAAGATAATATCTTTGACATTTGATTATATTTTATGTTTCGTACTTTTTCATATTGTTTTTAAAGATGGTAACATCTGTTGAATAAACATTATTAATCATACAATTACATTTACAAGCTGGGCCTTGGTAATTTAGTGATTAGGGCATCGGCCTTCCGTACGGAAGGGAATGGTTTGATTCCCAATGATACCAAATTCCCACCGAGTACATGCGATATACGTGCTCTTTAAACTGTGGAATCAAATGTCCTGTGCTCGGTCGTTGAGCAGTTACTATAGGTAGTCTGGAGAAAATTTCCTCTTTCTTCAGATTAATGTCAAAATTGAGGGAGTGATACTTTGGTGGCACCATCTATCAGAGGAGTTTACAGTAAAGTCGTGCTTTCACCTTCTAGGTGTTAAACTAAAAACTAGTGTCATATTTACCAAGAATAATAATAACACAACAAGCTGAATCAGTCATTTTAATGTTTGATTATAGAGATTTCTTGAAAAATGTAGCCAGAATGTATCAAATAAAAAACATAGAAAATAAAATGATGCCGATTTCTCTACTACTAAATGTTCTTCAACCTAATTTATAAATAAAACGATAAAAAATATATGTAAATACCCTCCTGTAACACGGCTAACAGTGATTAATAAGGGGATTTATTTATATAAATATTATAGCATGTTTGGTTGGTTGGGTTTTATGACGCAAAGTCCAAAATTGGACATGCTGCGCCTAGATATTACATGTTCAGTTGGTTTTTTTATGCTAGAACTACAATATTTGTTTGTTTCTATGCCAAAAAACTTGCTATACACAGACATCTTGAATTTTTGAACCTTGATTTAGTATTAAGCTTGTTACAGTCAAATCATCAGGGAAAAAGCATTGACTAGCCTTCCGGAACATTGATTTTTGACACAGCTAAAAGCATGTAAGAATTGGATTTATATAAAATGTTTAGTATATAACAGTGTTGTTGTAATATGGAATCAGAAATTATTTATTTACTTTTATGCAGATAAAACTTATAAGCAGAAGCAATCGTCTGAAATTTTTTATCAAGTATACAAGTTGATAATCTAGTTATTGAGAGAACAATCAATTCATTTCTGGGAGAATTTTGACTTAAACTTTAAATGCATCAAATGTTTTTCTCATGAAAACTTTTAGCCAAGTAAATGTCAAATTTAACATTTAGTGTAGATGAGAGTTCTGTTTATCTCATCGGACAGTTGAAAAGCTTTGAAATTTTTCATAGGTCATATAAACTTATTATTTTGATAATGAATTATAAGCAATGATACCTATATATCCTTTTATTCACAAAACTGCCTTCTTAGATAATATGCGGAATATTACCTATTTAGAGTCAATTTTAGCATAAGTGAAACTTATGTGTTACTGAGAAAAAGTAAAATATATTACATTTTACTATACAAAAATGAATCTTTAATCAGGGGCTCACCCTGTCTAGTGGTCAGAGTCCCTGAATACGGATAGGGAGGTCCTGGGTTTGAATCCCAGTTCGGGCATGGATGTACTATCTCTCTCTATCTATCCTGCTTTTGTACCTTCTGTGTATGTGCTTTTGTACCTGCTTTTGTACCTATCCTGCTTGTGTACCTTGTGTGTTGTAAATGGTTGCCTACCCTATAAACGGGTCCCTATAGCATGTGTGTACAGAAGAAGTCAGACTCCACACCAAAATATGGTTCAGTTGAAAAAGTGAAGCAGCGCACCCCATATTGCCAGCCTAGCTGGCACACGACAACAACAATACCTATGGGAAAATTTTTACTATCGTAAAAATTCTTACGTAATATATAACTATTAATTTGTTTGATCTCGTAAGAATTAAAACAAATTAATCAAATTGTTGGTTAAGAAATACATATAATTTGTAGATTTCTTAGAAATATCTCAAAATATTTTATAATGAAATTCAAATTTGAATATAAAAGTAAATATTATTTGTCTTATTGTTAGGGAGCAATGTTTTATGTGATTTTTTGAATATATCGGTATAACTGTAAACAGAGATACAGCTATCGTAATAATTTATCATGAAAATTTTTATGTAATATAAAAGCATTAATTTCTCTTACCTCATAAGAAGAAAAAATATATTTAATGTTATTTTGAAGCAAATAATAAATCCCAAATAGGGAGATCAAAAGTATAAATCAAATGATATAATTTCTATGTACATAAGGATATCATGATTAAGTTATACTAACATCATTATTAATTTAAACTAATTAAACTTATTAATGTAAACCCCATTTCAGAAATAATAGAAAAACTTCCATGCTGTTTATATTATCTTCTGAAATAAGTAGCAAATATGTTGTGAAGGATAATAAGCAAACTTACAGCTGTTAATTCAATTATAAGATGCTTATATTTTATCTGCGTTCTTTAAATAAAGAAATATCATTGACTTGTTAAACATTGGTAAAATAATCTTAAGGAAATGATTCAAACCTATTTATTCCTAATGAAAATGATTTCCAATGAATGCATCTAAAGTTTAATTTCATAATTTAATTTGCTCTGTATTTATTTAAAGCATTACAAATAACTCATTTAATATATTTTCTCGAAATAATATTCTTCAAATCAAAGTTTTATGCATTTAAATAAGAATGATAAATACTTATAATTTATTTTTGCTTGTAAATTAGGACCTCAGAATAATCTGCTATTGTAGTAAATTTGCATTAAATTTTAATACTGTTTCAGATTTTCTAGAATTCAGTAAAAGATCCAAATTATAGATAATAATATTCAAGATTCTAATAAAAATCTAAATATGTGTAGTCTAATATTATTTTATAATTCCATGTTTAAGCAAATTTAATGTCTGCCTGTATCAAAAAAATTAAATGTAATATAACTATCAGTTTTATGTAAAAAAAATACAAAACATGTTTAACAAAAATGCTTTAACAATTAAATTTAATTTGGAAAAGTTTGCAAAAAATATAAATTCATGATATTTTAGAAATTTAATATACATAATAATTCAATTTTTATCAACCAATGAAACTATTAATTATGTCAAGAATTTATTTCGAAAATTTTTAAGACACAAAAATATGATTTGAATAAGAAACTGTGCCATAAAACAAAGGTCATGAAGATAAAATCTATAAATATTACTTATAAGTAAGATCTTGGAGGAAGTATATAAAAAATTGTATACTTATTTCTATATAAGCATTTTTCAAAACGAGAAATTCCGAATTCAATGAATAAGATTTCTGAAAAAAATGAAGCATTATTAAGAGTGAATAAACTAAGAAAAATGTTATTGGAAATATAAATAAAACTCATGTCTGCTGAATGGAAAACTTTAACTTTCATTGTATATTTTTGGTATTTCATATTATAGTTTTGGTAGTTGTATTATAGAACAAGAATAAAATAATTGAGCTATTAGTTGAATAAACGATAGTGTGTGTGAACAGAAAGTAAAATCAAAATCTAAATATATCTTATTAGTGTTGTATTTATAAATGCAACCTGCATTTTCATTCAGCTAAATATTCGGTAAAAGGTTTCCAGAATAATGTATGCTCTTATGAGAAACCACGTGATATAACAGGGTATTAAAAATATGGACATTTTAAAACCATTAAAATTCTCTACAAATTTCATACACAAGATGGTAATACTGAAATATGATTCCTTATTTGTTCAAATACCATTTACATCTAGGTCATGCAAAATTAGCAAAAATAAACTAAACATTCAAACCTGAAATTAAAGTAAATTAAGCAGTAAGAATTAAACTGTAAGACAGATTGTTCCAAGTATAAGTTACTTTTATATTCAATTTCAAATTTCAGCGCTAAATATTTAAGATGTTTCTAAGAAATCTAAAATTTACTTAATAATTTCTTTATCAATAACTATTTATCAGAGAAAGGTTTTAATCAATTATAAAACAGTTTGTCAGGTATACTAGAATATATATATATATATATATATATATATATATATATATATATATATATATATATATATATATATATATATATGGTATCAAAATTTCTTAAAATAAAAAACAAATATAAATATAAATAAAAAATGTTTTAATGAGCTAATATTTAATTTACAAGTATTTCTTACTTTAATTTAAAATATTTTATGTAAATGAAAAAATAGTGAATTATGATAAACTTGAGTTTTATATTAAAAAAAAGATAAACACACACATTTGATCATAATAAAATAATACATATACGTTTATATGGTGTGTTTTTTAATGTTACATTTCATTTCTTAAGCTATTTCACATAAATTATCTATAAAAGTTATTGGTAGCATTTATTCATACTTTTTTCACCACACACACTCGCACACACATATATAAACATGCATAGTAAACTTAAAACCATTCTTCCGATGATTGCTGGGAAACTCAATAATTTTTCAGAACTAATATTCAGAGAAAATTAGAATTCCTATTTATTCTTCCTATCTAATGAATATATTATTAAGAATAAAATTAACCCATAAGAGCTTATATTTTCAGTCCGTTATTGAAAATACAATATCAAGAAGTAGTGGCCAAAAAATTATGCACCTTACCCGAGTTAGGAAAAATGACGTGAAATACACAGCTGTCCAGTGCGCATAGGATACAATATAAGGATAGGGAGTGGGCAATGTTCGAACTGTTATGGCTGCTAGGAAAATAATCGTTGAAAGTTTGTTCTTGTCTCAAAAGAAACATGTAACTGCAAAGAATGCCAGGTCATCCATCATCAACGGAGTCAGTTCCAGCAGATAGAAGAGTTTATGTGGGGCATAGTAATAGAACTGAGAAAGACAGGTTGGTCCTTACAGCAATTCGCAGCTAACATCTAAACAGTGTGGCGAAGATAGTTCGAAGGAGGAATTGTGGGGTGTCGGTGCAGCAAGAGTAACGTCAGCACGCGTGCATCGACGCCTTAGACGGGAGGCGATGGTGTCTTTGCAAGGCACCTCTACCGAAATTCTGCTGCATGTGCAAGACACCCTGGATGGAGCAGAAACATTTGAATTCGATTGGGGTCCGATGCTCCGCGCTCATGGCACCCGTTAAAAGACTGACATTGACCCCACAGCACAGACTCTAACATTAATAATGGTGCCGGATTAGAGCCATGTGGATTACGGAGTGGCACAGGATCGTCTTTTAGATGAAATCATAACCAAGACGAACATGTTTGGGATGTAATTAGACGCCATTTGCAAATCCTCTATTGCTTCCTTCAGAAGACGCACTTTATCAAATGGTTGGTAGGGAATGGAGAATCATTCCCCATGACGCCAACCGTACTATCATTGATTCTGTGCCTAGACGTGTTGCTTCGTGAATCCCCGTCCACGATGGTCCTACAACCTACTGACCCAACCCTGATCTCGCTATGTATTATGTATACCATTTCAAAATACAGGTCACTTATTGTTCATTGCTGCCTCTCTTTGTTTGCCGAGTTTCGTAGCTAGTAAGTCCTTCTTGGTGTTGCATTTTCAATGTATGGCAGTAACATATATATACATATAATTTATATTAAAACATGACAAATAATGTTAGAAATAACCTTTTTGAAATAGAAAATCATGTTTCATTCATTAACTCGCGTAAATTTGAAATCAAAATCTGTGAAGTGGATAATTCCTTTCCTTTAATTGTCATACATTCTTGTAGTACAATGATATCCTTCCTTTTTAAAAAAAGAAACAAATCTTTAACTAAATATTTAACGTTTGCTATCAACTAGACCTTACAGAAAAAGCAAACGAAATGTAATCTAAGATTAAATATTTTTTGGAGCTTTGGAAAGAGTATTTATCTTTCTCTTCATAATATAATGAAGAATGATTTTCAATATAATTATGTTGCGAAATGTTATTTTCGAAATTGCTCATTCATTGCTAAAGTGGACAGAATTTAAAAATTTTTAAGGAAAATTTAAGTAAAAAATGAACAAAATTATGGCTTTTTGTAAATTTAATATGAAGTATTGGATTTTTAATTCATAGACATTTTTTAGTCAAAAGTTTAAAAAAAATTAAACATGAAATAAAAGTGCTTATGCAACAATATTAATTTATTAACATAAATAAGTAAAAAGAACTTTAGAGGAATTATTACTTTACTGGAAAAAAAATTGATTTTAATTAAGGTTGCATTAAAGAGAAATTACTGAAATCGTAGTAAAATATTTTTAATTCATAGTAAATAAAATTCGCCTGAGTTAAGATATCTACTTATGAAAAGTAAAATTTTTACTCAAAAAATTATTTATTTCTTATTAGTTATTATTAGATTGTATAATTTGGGCTTAATCTGGCCATTCCATAACAGAAGAATACTTGATTATGTCTGAATTAAGATAACGCAAAATTAATATTAAATATTTGATTAATTCAATTTCTTTCCTGATATGCTAACTAATAAAAATATGAATTGTTTATGGGTTATTAGATCATTATCATATCCATGCTTAATTATATGATATATATATATATATATATATATATATATATATATATATATATATATATATATATATATATATATATATATATATATATATATATATATATATATATATATATAGATATATATATATATATATATATATATATATATATATATATATATATATATACATATATATATATATATATATATATATATATATATATATATATATATATATATATATATATATATATATATATATATATATATATATATATATATATATATATATATATATATATATATATATATATATATATATATATATATAAATTTTCTGAAGCAAATAGTTCCTATTTTTCTATTTTTGAATTCATTTTTCATATGAAGAAAAAAGAAAAAATTCTTAAATTGATTTTAATTTAAAAATAAAATTTAATTAGAAATATTTCAGTTCATTTTTGCACTAGAAATGGTTATTTTATCATTTATATTTAACTTCAATTATTAATATAAATGAAGCATATGTAAGTGTTCCAAGAAAAATTTACATTAAGCCTTAAAACTCAGTAAATGGGAACGTACATTTTTCAGTTTCTCGTTAAATCTACGTAAACACTTTTCTATAATTAGGCATGCCTTTCTTCTTAGTATTTATAATTGCTATTCTATGAATGGCTATTTGAAAACACTTATATTTCTTTTACACAAGAAAATAAAATAAATTTTGTACAATAGTTTTGATTGTAGAATATTAGTAACTTCGTACTTGAAAAAAACTGTTTTACATAAGTGAATAGAGATGGCTTGTCATTCTCATTGAAAGAATTTTATTTTTAGAGGCACCCCCGAAATATTAATTTTTAAGTTTTTTTTTACTAAACAAAAGTATTATTTTGATTAATAAAAAACATTTATAGAGTGTAGGTGAGTTAGCAATTGCACAATGTTAAATTCATTTTTGAAGGAATTTTCTTTAACTTTATGTGAATATATTTTACAAGTGTGTGAGGAACGTTTAGCATAAAATAAATTAACATCAGATTTACAAAATGTATTCCTAAAAAGTTAAGATTGTTTTTTTCAATATATGAAAGTTTTCTGTAAAATATATATTTTTGGAGTTTTAAATATTTAGATATTTACTAAATTATTTCTCTCTTTCTTCCGAGAATTCAACCAAATAACTTCTCATTATGTTTCTGAACATCTGAAACAACCATTTAGAGAACAGTTTTTGCTTTGATTTAGTGAAATATATTTCATTAAATTTAAATTTCAAAGCATTTTTCTAGTTTTCAGCATCTTCATAAAATATTTTCTTTGGCCAACTGAATGAGATTTTTGTATAATATATATATATATATATATATATATATATATATATATATATATATATATATATATATATATATATATATATATAATTTCCTTTTTTATAACTTAAATTTTATAACTTAGTAATTTGCATTGATGTAGAAACAGAAAATACATTTTACATTTATCACTGACAAGAAATTAAAAATTGTATAAAATTTTTTTAAAGAATGAAGTTTTTTATGTTTAGGTGAACTTCTGTTTCCTTCCTTGGAATGCAAAATAATCAATTATCAGCTGAAAACTTGGCGCTTTCAACAGTTTTTAGATTCGAATTCCACCTCAGGAATGGATGTTCGCAGTGATTCAGAGTCATCATTAATTTTTAGGACTTGTGCTTTAATTATAGGGTTTGTGGTTTAATTATAGGTTATGTGCTTTAATTACATCGCTAATGCAAAAATTGACCACAGTGCATAAAACAATTAAAAATGCATGTGAAATTCACCCATCAAAAGAAAGAACTGTATAAAATTACATAAAAATATACCATTCATTTATTAATTATTTAATATTTCGTTTGAGTGATTTTTTGTCGTTTCTAAATTTGTTAGATTTAACACGTAAACTTAAAATTTCATAGAAAAATTCATCAAGATGGAAAAAACTTTTTAATATTGGCTGAGATGCACTTATTTTGCTATATTAAATATATCAATAGTCAACGTTATTTGCGTAACTTAATGTATAAGTGATCACTTTTTTGCATACCACATATAGTTTATTTATAATGGCCTATTTGTTGAAAGCACCTTTTGGAGTAGAAGGTATCAAATTCGATCACGAAATCTGGTAAGCAAAAGGTATATTTAGGGAATTTATTTTCTATGCCTCCTCATCTGTTGGAAAAAGCTTGTGAAGTTTTGCATTCTCTTGTTTATGACAAGCAAACGTGGTTACGATAAATAATTTTTCGAGGCCAAAATGCGGACAATATTCATATGCCTTACCACAATTTGGTTTGTAAAAAGCGATGCTTGTACTTAGGATTAAATTTTACCTTAAATATCTTCTATTTTATTGCTTGCTAATAATTGAAGACCTACAAGATAGATTTCAACCAGCTGAATTCAATAACAATTCCACATTAGTTTTATAGTGGTCTGTCAATTAGTGTTTAATAAAAGATCCGTATTTCAATTTAAACTATCATTCCAAGAAAAAGTTAGTGAAGTATTCTTTATTGTTCTTCAGATTGTGATTAGAATGACATTGGAATGTCATGGGACTCGATTTCAGACATCATTAAATGTTGAAACTAGTCTAGACTAAAATGGAATAAACAATATCAAAAATCTATTCAAATTATATTTTAAATAAATTATTAATCCCGGAAAACATTAAATAATATCAAATCATCATCTGATAAATTACAGAAAATTTATTTACCAAATAGTAAATCCTTTATTATATTTAAATTTATTTAAATAAATTTTATTCTCTTATCACTTATGTAATTCAGAGCTTTATTATTGAAATAAATTATGTTTTCGTTATTGGAATTGTTTATAAATACATTTTAAAAGATAATTTTGATGCATGTTGAGTTATACGATTTGTTTCATAAGTAATGTATAATAAAAGCAATTTAATGGATGTGAAATGTTTTAAGCAAATGTCCATAAATTCGTTGTATTTTATTTTTAAACTAAAATTCCTGCTGGTGAGTTAAATTTAAGAATAATTAATGCTAATCGCGTTATTAATTTTGCATACATTAAAATATATTACGCAATTAATGAAAATTATTCTTATTTTAACTAACTTAATAAAATTAATAGTTGTATTGATGATACTTATATTTATGTATTTACTTTATTCTATAGAATTGAGGAATACGCATTTTTTGATGTTGTATGTTGCATATAAAGAAAAGAGGCATGCAAATGATCCGTCATTTTAAGTCATATTTATTTATGACGTCCGCATCATGGGTAGTACTTTTTCCCCACGATAATATTTCATGTGATAACAGGACATTATTTCATATGATATTATTTCATGTGATAACATATTATTTCATGTGATAACATAAATAATATGTTATCACATGAATCCTTGGGTCGTATGTACACTCGTTAATATAATTATTAAGAAATATTAAGATTCAAAATCTTATATAATGAATGGTTTTCTCTTCAATGATTTTATTTAAGAATTTTGTCTAAATATAATCCACTAGCTTAAAATTATGAAATAAAGCATTTACTAAAACAAATATAGACAAATATAAGCATTACTAAAATTCAATTCGTTTATTATAAGACTTATTGACTGACACTGGAAATTTGAGGTAACCATGAAGAAAAATTATGAATAAAACAAGATTATTTTTACATCGGAAGGGTTATAATAAACTATATAATATTTAAATAAAATTGAGATTTAATTTTATTTTCTAATTATTACATGTGCATCATTATGATTGTACTAAAATCAATTGCCTTACTTACTTCTAGAACATCTGATATAATATGATAAGAATGTAACTAATTTTTTAAAAAAAATTGACTTCAAATAAAAAAATACTTAAAAATTTAATTATATTTAGATAAGTCGAATACAATAATAGCTGCTATATCTATCTATCTATCTATCTATCTATCTATCATATCTATCTATCTATCTATCTATCTATCTATATATATATATATATATATATATATATATACTATATATATATATATATATATATATATATATATATATATATATATATATATATATATATATATATATAGTATAGATAGATAGATAGATAGATAGATAGATATACATTATTTTTTTGGAAATAAAATGTAATATAATTGAAATCATTATTAAAATTTCTTATTCTGAATGTTACTTATTTCTTCCTATAGGAGGAAAAAAAATTAATGTCACCTTAAAAAGGATATTTATCGTACAAGGATTTTTTCATCATGCATAGTTAGTATTTTTCTGTATCAATTGTAATAGTTTGAAAAAAACTTGGATAAATAGGAAGTAGTTTTGCATAATCAGTATCGACCATTCAAGTAATGGACAAGAAAATATATTTCGCGTCACTCAAAATTGGCCAAGCTTTAATTTAAATTTTATTAACATTAGATTGTATTTTACCTCAGGACAACCCATATATTTTCTTGTGTAATCTTCGTTGCTTTTTGTGTGCTTTTCATGTATCTTATTTTATTTAATTTCGCTGCAAACATAAGCTACTTTTTACCAAAGCCGATTGGTATTGAAATAGTATATTTTACCTTAATAAATAACGTCTTTAATTTTCTGTTGATAAGGCTACATTGTTGTAGTACAATACGAACAGTTATTAGGGCGTTATTGTAAATTTTATTGTTTTTTTTCACCACCTCTCCTTGCATTTGTCATCCTTGGGTCGTATGTGCACTCGTTAATACAATTATTAAACTGATTGATATTTAAATGAAAAAAACAAAACAAAAGTATAGTGAAATTATTTTACTACCAACTACAAAGAAGAATGATATTTTCACGCAGAATTATCTAAATACAATTAAAGTATTTAATTCAGTAAGCTCTTTATCTAAATCACTTTAAAGACATCGCTATTCAATACCTTTTTTTGATAATTTTCAATATTTATAAATGTTAATGGAATCAGTGCTAGGTGCTATAAGAAATAATAAGAAATAGAGTAATGAATCCTTAAATGTTGAAAGTTTTATTATTTGCTTTGCTTTTACTGTGTTAATGAGAATTTCTATGTTAATGAGAAAAACAAAAATTGTTTCAATCACTTTTTTCCTGCTCGTATTTTCGTTGCATATCCAAATATTCATTTAGTCAAACACTCTAATTATAATTGAATTACTGCAATATAATTTTTAAATTCATGTAATTTCATGTTTCAGAAATTATTGGTGTGTTTATTTTCAGGAAATTAGGTAAAATTAAAATGTCGATTTTAATATATATGTTAGAAGAACACGACTGTCATTAATTTGTACGTATTATTATATAATATTTAAATCCATATTAATTTATTTAAGTAATGATTTATAAAAGTAATGATATCCAAGAGATGTAAATTGATTATACGTAACTGAAAAATGTATGATTTTTAAATGCTAATGGTGAAAGTTTTAATGAATACAAATATTGGCTTAACTTTAATTTTTAATTTTCAAAATAGTAGTATAGTATTTTTTTATCTCAATTTTATAAAATTTGAATAAAAATTCACAAATCAAAACCAATAACTTAGAAATTTATTTTACTCTATTAATTAATTTTGATTTTTTCATGTTTTAGTTTCTTTTTAATAAAATATCTAATAAGGGAGAAATTTTTAAATTTTAATTTGATTTTTTTACTAATCGAATATGTTGCTTATGACAACCAGTGGTGGGTGGTTATCATTTTTAACTTAAAACCAGTGGGTCCTGGGTTCGAATTCTGCTTCAAGCATGGATGTTCCTTTCTATCTCTTTGTGTATGGTTCTTTATCTTATTATAAAGCAATTGTTCTTTTATTATATATATATATATATATATATATATATATATATATATATATATATATATATATATATATATATATATATATATATATATATATATATATATATATATATATATATATATATATATATATATTGTACCGAGCTCCACGGGTTCGTGTTGATTGAGAGTTGAATAAAGCAACGACTTAATGAACACAAGACTTTTATTCGTAAAAACTTCACTACATAAACGAAATTCCCGCTGTAACAATCACAATTATACAGCTACAATTCGTCAGATACAATAAGAAATAGCTTCCAATCACAGGTCTCAAATACCTCAGACAGAGAACAACTAGCAGTCACAACTAATCGTCTTCACACACTGACTGTCTTCACAAAACTCGACTCTTCCATGTCGGGCTGCGGTATTTATACCTGACTTGGCGGAGAAATCTACCAATTTCGCCAAGGTTCTGGAAGCTTCTAGGCTATCTCGAAAAATATTGGTCCTAGAGCTTAGGTGATGGATGTTTCCAGAAGTATCGATTTCTCGCCAAGTCGCCAAAAATCTCGCCAACCGTCGCCAAGTCGCCAAGAATCTCGCCAACTGTCGCCAAGTCGCCAAATCATTAGGAAATCCGCTTTTAAACTACAACACGTCTAAATACCGCAATTTTTGCCCAAAATGTGAGAATTTCTGATCTGTCTGAGATATTTTAAGACAAATATAATCATTATTTATAAATTTGTAACATTGCCCCCTCTCAAGGACTGCACGTCCCGGGCAGTACAATCCCCTGATAGGAGGCCAAATTTAATATAAGAGAATTTACATTTCAAGAGGATATAGAGCACATTACATACACAAGCAACTAAAAATACAAGAAAATAGAAAAGATTAAAATTATCTATACTATTTACAAAGAGACCATGGTCTACTAATTTTTACTCTACATTACGATAAGGAGCTAATCTATCATAATGTACTACCTTTGGTTTTGAAGAAGATGATTTCCTTATACGAACCACGACGTCGTTCAGTCTTTTTAGGACTGTGTAGGGACCTTCCCAGTTGGCTTGCAACTTTGGAGAAAGTCCTTTACGTCGAATCGGGTTCCACAACCAAACTTTGTCACCTTCTTGAAATTCATGTCCTGTCGCTCTTGTGTCATACCTTGTCTTCATTCTTTCGGTCGTCAGGTTGATTCGGTCTCGAGCGAAGTTATGGACATCTTCAAGACGTGCCTGAAGGTCTCGAAGGTATTCCTCTGGCGATGAAGATGTATCCGGTGGACGACCAAACTGAAGATCACAAGGGAGACGAAGTTCGCGACCAAAGAGCATCTGTGAAGGAGTATATCCGGTAGTCTCATGGACAGCACTGCGATATGCAAGCAGAAACAGCGGTAGCTTCAAATCCCAATCTTGCTGATTTCTGGAAACCATAAGGGAGAGGTTATTCAAGATGGTTCTGTTAAACCTCTCTACCATGCCGTCCGATTGTGGGTGTAGTGGCGTGGTCTGCGTCTTGTCTATTCCGAGAATTTGACACATTCCTTTAAACACAACAGAGGTGAAATTTGTTCCTTGATCAGAATGAATTTGTAAGGGAGTGCCGAATCTGGAAACCCATTGCTGCACTAGAACCTCAGCTACTGTAGTCGCCTCTTGATCGGGGATTGCAAACGCTTCAGGCCACTTAGTAAAGTAGTCCATGACAACTAGTATGTATTTGTTGCCATTTGAAGATCGTGGTAAAGGACCCAAAATGTCCAATGCTATCCGCTCAAAAGGTGCTCCTACGTTGTACCGCTGCAACCTTCCTCGGTTACGTTTCTTCGGTCCTTTACGTGCCGCACAGTCATCACAAGATTGGCACCATTTCTCTACATCTTGTCTCGTTTTGCTCCAATAGAAGCGTTCTCGAACTTTCTGTAGAGTTTTCATTACTCCGAAGTGGCCTCCAGTTGAGCTACTATGCAATTCTTTCAAAACATCTGAAATTCTTGATTTTGGAAGAACAAGCTGCCATTTGAAATTACGTCCATCATCGGACTCCCATTTCCTGTATAAGACACCATTTCTTATATGGAGTGAGTCCCAAAGAGCCCAATATTGTTTAGTAGCAGGACTGTAGGTGGAGATATCCTGCCAACTTGGTTTCATACTGGAAGATTCTTTTAATTCTAAAATTGGATTTATATCTGGGTCTTCTTTTTGGGCTTCTCTAAGTTCTTTATCACTCCATGGGTCTGGTTTCGATGGAGGTGAAGCAGTAACTTGGCGTACAGAAGGATTTACTAACTGATAGTTCTTCTCTACTCTAGAACAATATCGGCAGCTTTCATTACACGGTTTCCTTGATAGTGCATCAGCATTTCCATGCAGAGTTCCTTTGCGATGACGTATTTCAAAGTCAAACTCCTGGAGTCGTTGAATCCATCTGGCTACCTGTCCTTCTGGATTTTTAAAATTTAAAAGCCAGGTTAAGGATGCGTGATCGGTGCGGAGCAAGAACTTTCTTCCATAGAGATAATGGTGGAAATGTTCTATGGCTTTGACGATTGCCAGCAATTCCTTCCTGGTTGTACAATAATTCCGCTCTGGTTTCGAAAGACATTTACTCCAATAAGCAATGACATATTCTTTATCATCAATTTCTTGCGACAAAACAGCTCCGATATTTTCGTTGCTGGCATCCGTATCTAAAATGAATAATTTTTCGGGCTGGGGATATGCAAGAACGGGCGAAGATGTCAACGCCTCCTTCAGTTGTTTAAAAGCTTTCTCACATTCATCTGTCCATAGAAATCTCTGTTTAACTTCTGTCAACTTGTGAAGAGGTCTGGCAATACTTGAAAAACCCTTAACAAATTTCCTGTAATATGTGCATAGTCCAAGAAAACTTCTTAATTGGTGGACATCTTTTGGACGACTCCAGTCCTTAACTGCAGAGATCTTTTCAGGATCTGTTCTTACACCTTCAGCAGAGATAATGTGTCCCAGATAGCTTACTTCACGTCGGAATAAATTACATTTGCAAGGATTCAGCTTCAGGTTGGCCATTTTTAATTTTTCCAGCACCTTTCGGATGTTTCTTAAATGGTCTTCGAATGTGCGCCCTACAATAATGATATCGTCCAAATATACCAAACAGGCTTCGTAGGAAAGTCCTCGTAATACTGTCTCCATCAGGCGCTCAAACGTTGCAGGTGCATTGCAAAGCCCAAATGGCATAACCTTGAACTGCCAAAGTCCTTGTCCTGTGGTGAATGCAGTCTTTTCTCGATCCTCAGGATGTATCTCTACTTGCCAATAACCACTCTTGAGATCCAAAGTCGAAAACCATTGTTTTCCAGATAAAGCATCAAGTGTATCGTCAATCCTAGGAAGAGGGTAACTATCTTTTTTAGTGATGTTGTTTAACCGACGATAGTCAACGCAGAATCGGGTAGAACCATCTTTCTTCCGAACTAAAACAATAGGCGAAGCCCAAGGACTCTCTGATGGCTCAATAATGTCATTCTGCTGCATTTCCATCAGAAGATTATCCACCTCTTCCTGCTTAGCGAATGGCAATCTTCTCGGATGTTGTTTAATGGGTGGATGATTTCCTGTATTGATTCGGTGCTGCGTCAATTTGGTTCGCCCAACATCATCTGATTTCTTGGAAAAGAGATCTCCGAATTCTAATAATAAATTTCTTGCAGCATTCCTCTGTTTATCATCTAACTCTGCTCTCTGAAGGAGTTCATTAATTAGAGTGTCAGGAGGCTCAGATAGTGTGGCTTGACAATTTCGGTTAATACAGGTCACTGGAGTGCAAGTCGCTAGCACTTCTCCTTCTTTTATAAGTTTTACCTTATTACTTAGATTAGCAACTCTTACCGGGATTACATTTCGTGAAAGGTCGACGAGTGAAGAAGCCACTAGTACTCCTTTAACGCTATTGTCGGAATCTGGATATTCAGTCAATCCATAATGAAAATTATTATCTTCTGAAAGAGCTCCGCAAACTATTGTCTCAGTTCTTGGTGGTAATGTTGTTTCACTCTTCGCAGTTATATGATGGACTGTTTTAATATCTGAATATTTCGTCTTAAAAATCGCTATGTCTTCAGAACATGAGTGTAGTTCATTATTTTTAAAATCTAACTTGAAATGGTTTTCTTTGAGAAAGTCCAATCCGAGAATAAATTCGTCATTTATATCAGCGACATATGCCATATGATGGTACACGGCATTACCAAATGCAATGTTTAGATTTATTTTTCCATGCACTTTAATCTTGTCACCTGTCACAGTTTGGAGGGTAATGCAGGGCGGCGTCCAGATGAGTTTGTCACCAAGTTTGCGAGCCAAATCTGTCCTAATGATAGTTACGTTGGCTCCAGTATCGATTATCATTCTGCAGGGAACTTCGTTGACATGTCCCATAACGAAAAGTCCGTTGTCGCCGCTACTTACGGAAGAAATGTGAAACAATTTGAAATGGGGCTTCTGACTCTCTGGACATCTCCGCCCCGCGAGATGGCCACATATTAGTTTCCCTGCTGTGGTGGAAGATCATTTCCACCATTTTTTCGTTTCGGGCAGTCTCTCTGAACGTGTCCGACTGCACCGCAAGTCCAACACTGAATTTTCGTGTTTCTGCCACCTTTACTCAATTCTAAGTTACGGAATTTTCGCCGCAGATCTTCGATTTGCTTTCTGAGATCATAGTCCGTATCAGTAGTAGAGACGGCTCTGATTGAGTGCCGGTCTTTACGCGCGGCCTGCTGGGCAGCCTCTATCTTATGTGCGTAGACTAGGGCAGATCCAATATCTTTGACATCGGCGAGTCTAAGTGTTTTCTGTATCTCCGGATCCCTCACACTATCGATGAAGTGATGGAGAGCCAGATCCTGACGTGTCTCAGCTGGGCAGTCCGAAAATGCTAGATGGGAAAGTCGCTGAATATCGGCAGCCAATTCTTGAAGACTTTCACCCGCTTTTTGATAGCGTGACTTTAACTGTAGTCTGCTATATTCTTTAGTGCACTTATCTCCAAACCGCAGCTCAAGCGCACTCGATAGGGCTTGGAAATCGTGCCTCTGCTCCTCCGGAAGCGTCTCGAGGATGTCAGCCGCGTCTCCTCTTAAAGAAGCCGCCAGGTGAAAAGCTTGGGCTCGGGGATTCCATCCATTAGCTTCCGCTACCATCATAAACTGGGTCTTGTATACTTGCCAGGATGATTTCCCATCAAATGTTGAGAGTTTAATATTGGCTAGGGAAGGCACAAATGTCACGTTGGGTTCCTCATGTTTGTTTGACATTTGCTTCTTCAAGCTTTCAATCTCCTTATTGATATTGTCTAATGCTTCTTCCACGTTTTCTTCTATCTCTAGAACTTTAGTTTCTACTGAAGTTACCTTATCCTCCATTGCATTCATCTTCTCCTGAATGATGTTGGAGAATTCTTCTTTAACACTTACAATGTCCTTCTTGAGCTCATCCTGTCCAGATTTTATCTCTTTCATCATCTCGGTGTTAATCTCTTCTTGTCTAGCTTTCATCTCCTCTTGTCCAGCTTTCATCTCTTTCATCATCTCGGTTTTAATCTCTTCTTGTCCAGCTTTCATCTCTTCTAGTCTAGCTTTCATCTCTTCTTGTCCAGCTTTCATCTCGGTTTTCATATCTTCTTGTCCAGCTTTCATCTCAGCCATCTGCTCCGCTAATTTTTCGAGAAGACTTTTCATTAAATCCATATCCATTTTTCTGGTGACACGCTGCATCAACTCTTCAATCCCACTTCTGACACCAGTTGTACCGAGCTCCACGGGTTCGTGTTGATTGAGAGTTGAATAAAGCAACCACTTAATGAACACAAGACTTTTATTCGTAAAAACTTCACTAGATAAACGAAATTCCCGCTGTAACAATCACAATTATACAGCTACAATTCGTCAGATACAATAAGAAATAGCTTCCAATCACAGGTCTCAAATACCTCAGACAGAGAACAACTAGCAGTCACAACTAATCGTCTTCACACACTGACTGTCTTCACAAAACTGACTCTTCCATGTCGGGCTGCGGTATTTATACCTGACTTGGCGGAGAAATCTACCAATTTCGCCAAGGTTCTGGAAGCTTCTAGGCTATCTCGAAAAATATTGGTCCTAGAGCTTAGGTGATGGATGTTTCCAGAAGTATCGATTTCTCGCCAAGTCGCCAAAAATCTCGCCAACCGTCGCCAAGTCGCCAAGAATCTCGCCAACTGTCGCCAAATCATTAGGAAATCCGCTTTTAAACTACAACACGTCTAAATACCGCAATTTTTGCCCAAAATGTGAGAATTTCTGATCTGTCTGAGATATTTTAAGACAAATATAATCATTATTTATAAATTTGTAACATATATATATATATATATATATATATATATATATATATATATATATATATATATATATATATAAATTACTTAATTATGTATAATTTACAAAAATGAAAATTTTAAATTGAAAAATTAAAATATGCTTTTTATTAGGATATCTGTAAAATAAATCTAACAATGATAAAGACAATAATAATACTTCACGGATAAAATGACACTATTAATAATCCAAGCTCTTAAAAGATATTTCTAAGGTTTTATTATTTTGAATTATTTACTGTTGCTTAAAATCACTTTTCCAAATAATAAAAGTCAATATGCATTTGGAAATGTTTACCCTTTTCTCCTAATTCATGTCTAAGGATTTTTTTGGCATTGAAAGCTGTAAAGTTTTTCAAAAAGATCTCAATAGAAACAACTTTTAGTATTACTATGGTAACACTAATACATGTGAAAGTACATTTTCTTCTTATTTTATGTCTTCGGAGACTCCACTTTCAAGGAAAACAAAAATGTGATTCTAAGAATTCCAATTTTGTTGAGTTTAATATATTTGACAAGAGCAGCTCTGTGTTTTTCATTTACAAAATGTCAAGAAATTTCTTTTAGCCCATTTTGTTTGTATCATAAGAATAAGATAACAGTGTAAAGTATGCCAGATTTTATTTCAGTTATAATGACAAATGATAACTAAAATAAATATGCATGGATTAAAGGAAAAAATGTAATTCTTTTTACTGAACTACAGACATGATCCAATGACTAAATTGCAGTAGCCTAGAAACTGAAAATACTAACTTGAATTGAAATCATTACAAAAATAGAAACACGAAAATATAAAAATAAAAATGGCAAAGGACTAACTTAACAAATGTGTATTACTGAGTTTGAATTTAAAATTAATATATAATTATACAGATAATTAACATTTATCTGTATGTTAATAATGTTTTTATATATTTTTTAAGATAATAAACCATTTATTTAAGCGAAATAAGAACTATTTGTAAAGTATTAAAAACAAAGAAAAGGGTAAATTAACTAATAAAATTCCCAATTACTCACTCATAACTTGCATACAAAACAGTAAAAACTTTCATTTATTCCCAAAAACGTTTTTTATATCTTCACTAAATATTAAATATTGAAATATACATTAGATAATGGTATATTATATGTTCGAAGAAAACGTGGCACAGGTGCCGTATAATCCATAATTCCAAATTCTGAATTTTTTGGCGATGAAGAAATGTTGCCAAGATGACGTTTCGTGACGTGCGAGATGGCGTAAATAAAAGAGTTACCAAAATAGAATTTTCTGCATAATTCTTTTAGGTCTCCATACGTATGACGTAACAAAAACAAGGTTGCCAGATACATAAGAAAATCCACCAAAAAATCGCCAATCTCAGAATTTGGCGCATGGATTATACGACACCTGTGCCCAAAATGTAAACAATGGAACAATTTTTGGCAATTTCTAATTTTTCAAAATATGATATATTTCTGAAAGGATTAAGTTTTATATAATATATATATATATGAGTAAGAAACACAAAATAATATATTCATAATTTAAAGCGTATCTGAAAGCAGAAGAGAAATTGTGCATGTTAGTGAACCCTGATGGGCTTAAAAATTAGGAAAAGAATAGAAATTCAGATATTTTGTTTGACAGCAGCATCTTTTTTATTGCCTCAATAATAAACTTTCATAAATTCATCAAATTTTGACGCAAAAATTATTTAAAAATATCATGATCATACTATTTTACTGAATCCACAGCTTTTCAAATTATTAATAGGCATACATTTAGGAAGCTCCAACGAAATGTTATGGAGGATGCTAGAAGTGACAAGCAGTATGATTTTAAGATTGTAGAATATTAATTAAAAAAACAAATTGTAATGTAGTTTATTGTACATTAGAATTGTTGAAATTCGCTCAAGTTATGTTCAGTAATTTTGCAAAAGAAGTATTAGATCAAAAAATTAAAAATGTATAGAAGATTCCACGAATAATCTACGAATTTATTTATTTGTAAAGGAAAATATATAATGTATAAAAATATAATTTTGTACCCTTTTGTTGTTATAATCATGTTGTGTAATATAATTTTGCAAATACTTTCATACTTAATTTTTTACTACAAATAATGACTGATAATATAAAAAATCTTTAAATATTCAATAAACATTTTAATATAAAACAGAATTTTATAATTTAAATATTATTAGGAATAAAAGAACACTTCACTAACGCATTATACTTTCTTTGAGTAATTAGGTAGGTGAGTGGGTTCTTTTCAGTGCTTATAAAATTCATTGTTTGAGGATTAAATAATTTGTATGCTGTGTATTTAAATTTACATTGTTGCGTCTTCTGATCTGTTGTATGTACTGTTGTTATATAAAGGGATCACACACATTTATATAATTATTCTATATAAATGTTATTTTCTTTATATCCTTCAATAAAGTAATCATATTGTTGCATTTACATGTACCCTTAAATTTTCTAAAAAATACTCTTAAATAGCTACAATTTTCTCAATATTTATAAAGAAATATAAAAAGAATCAAAGTGCTTATTAAAGCTGGATTTTCAAACATACACCTATATTAAAATATTTGTAAATGCACCAGTTGCTTTAAAATTTTAGATTTGATACTTATTTACAGTTAACATTTTCAAAAATAACGTTTTACGTTCAACGTTTTCAAATTTTTTTAAAAATTTAAAATAATGCACTGCAGTATTAACTTCTAACCTTCGTATACCAAAGCATGAATTGTATTTATTTAAAAAGCCATTTCCGGTTTAAAAAAAGCAATCACATCTTTTTTTATTGATTTACAAAACGGTTTTTAGTTCGTGTTTCAAAAGTGCTTAAAACCATTCGTTTGAATTTCTTTCAAGAAAATGAGTTGTTGTTGTATATTAATGACACTTGGACAAGCCAAGCTCGCTATGAAATGCGAATTAAGTTGATTGGGAGAGTCTTTCATTTTAATCAGAGCACCATGAAGGTGAAAGTACGACTTTGCTCTGCACACTTGCCATAGTTACCCGTTTATAGGGTAGGCAACCATTCACACCTCATTCATACAAGGAAAGGACAAAGACAGGATAGATAGAGAGAGAAAGTATACCCATGCCCGAACCGGGATTTGAACCCTGGATCTCCTTATACGTAGTCAGTCTCGCTGACCACTAGACAAGTTGGTCGGCAAGAAAATGAGTTTATTAATCAAGTAATTCAAATTATTTGATTTTAATGTACGTTTATCTCACTCGTTTTCTGATAAAAATAAAGATATTCATTTAATGATATTACAAAATTTCTTATTTAAAAATATTAATTACCTTTTTTACTTTACATTTTTAAAACATATCTATAAATTATATTTAGTAATAATTTTATTGCACTATATCTATAATGTTGCTTTCTCTGAAGATTTCTTTTGTTTTCATTATTTTAAATTCCAAACTTTATAAAACACTAAGTGTAAACGCTTAGTTAATTACATCAGAAAATATTATGTTATTCCATCTAATATACATTCAAAATATTTTTTTCTAGAATATTATAATCACAAATTATCGTTTATCATTTTAAATTTTGAGCTCATACTAATAAAAAAATAATTCTTGAGTAATTACTTACGCGTTGTTTCGAGTGAAATTACATCGAAACGAAATTTAATAATAAGCTTCTATTTTATTTAGTAGGTTATATTTTAAGATATCATTTTTCCCCCGCAGGCTGTATTATCTCCACTGAAAACTATAAATACTGCTTGTGCAAACCCATCTTAGAAAAATATAGTTTTTGATAAATAGCTCTCCAAACATACACTTCGTATACCTCTATAAATATCCACTGTTCAAATAAAGAAAACTAAAATTCATTAGTTTTGGGAAAGAATCCTCAAGACCTAAACCTATCCTTTTCCAAGATATATTTATTTATTTAGCATGATTAATTTCTGCATCAATTTCTTTTTAAAATATGGGCTACTTATATATGCTATTAAATAAAGCTATTTTTGAAAATTTAATTTATAAAGTTGAATTTCCATAACATGTAAAATTATAAATTATTAATTTTTATTTTTGAAAAATCTTTTAAGATATGTAATTTTTAATATTATTATAAGTTTTATATTTAGGATTTTTAAATTTAATAATGTAAGAAAAATATTTATATAAGTATATAATTTAAAATCATACATTAAAATAACATTACATTTGACTAGAAATGTTCATGTCTATATCTGTTGTTGTTACTTATCTCAAGTTGTCTAGCTAAGCTAGACAACCCCCATAAAACCAAAAATGTCTAAAAAATGTGATGGTTCCTAAAGAACATCGTCTTTTTTAAAATTTAGGCAGGTTAAGATATGTCCAGGGAGGCCACATTGACGGAACACCTAGGACAACCTGGAAATATCCTTTATCCTTGCTGAAAGGTGATTCCTCTCGTGTGCCCACTCAGATAGCGGGAAAAAGGCAGCTTGATAAGATCTTGGTCTAAGATTGAAAGTCTCACCCGGTCTTTTGGCGAAGTACCATGGATGGTTGGGAGGAATTCTCATAAGGTTATTGAATTCAGTTTTCGCCAGGGAAGAAATCTCACTAGATGTGAGCTCTCCTCCTGGGTTTACTCCCTCCTCTGACGCCGATCTGGCCAAAAAATTCTCTCTTTCATTCCCCTCTACTCCCACGTGTGAAGGGATCCATTGAAATGCACTGTATGTTTGGGTGACAGTCTCTTAAGAAGATTTAGTATGTCCAGGCTAGTTTGATATCCAACAGTGCTCCAATTTAAAAGATGCTGGATTGAAGCACGATATATCTAAATAAAGTATTATATAAAAATATGTAATTGATATTTAGAAATACTATATATTTTCAGAAATAATGCTTTGGATGTAACAAAAAATTATTTTTTTCATTTGAAATAAAATTAATTTTATTTTGTTAATTAAGTGAAGATATTATTACGCCAAGTAGAAACATTTCTACATACAATTCCAAAATAATGCATTTAATACAAAAATCTTTTATGTCATTGTATTTAAATTAAATATTTATAAGATTCTAGAACTAAAGGTGTCAAATTTTGATATATTTTTATAAATCTCTGTAGTCTCTGAAAATAAGTAGATACAATTCTGATATAGAATATGTTAGTGTTTTTTCGTAGGCATTCTTATTTGTTTTTTTAAGAAAGCTGTAATATATAACTTAGGAATATATGCATAATAATGATAGTAAGTACATTTTGAAATTTTTTCAATTAATAATTAAAGAAGAATAATCGTTTCTTTTCAAGTAAAACTATTCAAAATTTGCTAATGCTATTTACTCAAACAACGCTTCTCTTGTTATATTTACTTGAAATATGAAATAATATTTACTTCAGTTGAACTGAATAAATGAACCTATTAAAGTATCATAAGAATACCTTCCAGTTATACGTTTATATGAGACGACACATTGCTAAATGTTATTACACGACATGGTTAGACGAACTAAATCAAAGTTGTAAATCACAGTTGTACAGTATCACAATAAATTAAAATACTGAAATATTAAGTGTATACTAAGTTTTCCTGATTTTCTATGCATGAAAATCAAAATGCTTTTATCTGACGATAAATAAAGGAAAATGGTTTGTGACAAAATTTTTAAATCATAAGAAAATTATATTTCTGAGAATGAGCTTCAGGTTATATAGTTCGCAAATTGGAATTATTTACGGTGAGCAGCTCGTCTCAATGTTAAATATTTTTTAATGAATGCATACATATACAAACACACTCTATATATATATATTACAAAGGGAAGTATTATAACAAGTGGAAAATACGAAATTCATGTATTTTGAAAAAATATCAATGATCAGTTTTCCATAAATCTTAAATTTTTAAGTTTTAGATTTTCAAAACAATATAAAATTTATATATTTTTAAAGCATTATTCACAATTTTAACTAATATTTATTTATTAAATGTAATTCAACTAATTAATATTAAATGCACAACTATTTAGGATATATTAATGAAAAATTTTAAAACAAAATTAAACGTTTGATTATTACCGCATTGACACATATAACCCAATCAAATAAAAAATTGAAAAGTGCATTCAACGGAATTTCAAATAAACATGTAAAATTATTTGCTTGTTTGGCATTAAGGAAAGAAAAAGCTTAAGAATATACTACAGAGAACAAATTTGTTTATCGAGATATAAGCTGGCTCATTTTGAAAATTGAGGAAAGAAATTTAAAATCTCTTAAAAACATAATTTCCTGTTTCAAAATGAATAGATTTGCAGTTGAAATATTACAGCGAATATTAGATGATAATTATGTAAAAAAGATTAATTTTGCATGTTTTAAAAATGATACAAATATACATGATTAATGAAAGTGTTTTAACTAAACAATGTTAATGCATTTAAATAAAATTACCTTTTCCTCAGTGAGCCATTATAGAATGCTATTAAACATATTTCATGTTAAGAATGTTATGCATATTTTGTTTCATTTTACTAATCATAAATAAGTGGATAAAAGACCATTAAATCATGTAGTCAAAGAAAAGGAACCCGAATTCTTTGAAATATACTTCCCTCTTATTATATTTATGTATTATGCGGACCGTGATAGCCTAGTGGTTACTGCGTTGGGCTACAGTCCGAAAGCGTGGGATTCGAGTCCCAATGACACCAAAATCCCACCGAATACATGTCATATACGTGCTCCTTAAATTTGTGGAATCAAAAGTTTTGTGGTCGATCGCTGAGCAGTTTCTATGTGTGTTATGTTCTGGCAAAAATTTCCTCCCTCTCTTGATCAATATCAAAATTGAAAGAATTGATCCTTTGGCGGTGTCATCTAGCGGAAGAGTACTTAGAATAAAGTTGTACTTTCACCTTCACGGTGCTCTAGTTAGAAGAAAAGACGCATCCTACTGACATAAATTCGTATAGCCAACGGCATAGTGAGTTTGGCTTGTCCAAATGTCATAAATAACGACAACGTTTTATGATTAGTAGTAACTTGTCTCTTTTCAACATTACAGAAATATGTTTCAATATTAAAGAAATATTTATTTCTATGTGTATTTAATTACTCTATATTTTTATGATATTATAATATTGTTATTTAGTGGTTTAACAAGTTTATAATAATTATCCGAAAAAATTATATGCTAACATTATTTATAAAATACTAAAGAATGTGTTAAATAATAGAATATAAAATCTATAAAAGAGATGTTAAATCTGCTTCTGTCTGCATTTTGACTCGAAAAAGTTTCCGAAAAATATATTTCAATTATATTTAATTTTTGTATGGATTATTTAATCACCATTAAGATTCGTAAAATTTAATGATTTATATAATGGATTACAAAAATATTTTAATAACGTTAAGTATATATATTTCAAATATATTTAAAAATATACTTAATTTATAAGTTGCATATGAGAATAACAATATTGCACAAATACTATTTTTTTTAAATTTTTGACTTTGATGTGAGATTTAGAAAAATGCAAACAAGGATAACATTTTATTAATTATTAATTTTCAGAGATAAGTAAATATAAGTTAAATTATTAATTTACAAATTATCGTTTCATGTAACTTACATTTATTATTTGGATCAAATAATATTTAATAATAAAATTCTCGTTTAATTGTAAATTCTAAACTAATTTTATGTTTGAATATAAGGGAAACGAAAAAATACATTGTCTCAGAATTTTTTCTTAGAAATCCAGTAAAATTCCTTATTGATTTGTCATCAGTACGAGATACCTTGAAACGAGGTTGAAAATACTCCCTATTTCCAAAATTAAAAGTTTTGTGATAAAAGATTGATTTCAAGCATTACACACTCTCTCGTCATTTAACTGGTTAATCTATAGATGAAACGAAATTTCATGTTGCAAAAAAAACACCATTTTAACTAATTGTCAAATATATATATATATATATATATATATATATATATATATATATATATATATATATATATATATATATATATATATATATATATATATATATATATATATATATATATATATATATATATATATATATATATATATATATATATATATATATATATATATATATATATATATATATATATATATATATATATATATATATATATATATATATATATATATATATATATATATATATATATATATATATATATATATATATATATATATATATATATATATATATATATATATATATATATATATATACAATTATTTTTCAATATAAACATGTTTATCAGTAAAACTGCAAAACTTCTTATTTTTACGTATATATTGAAATTTATCGCAGAAGTGATTTAGTTAATTCGTTTTCAGTCTTTACTTATTTCGCTGTGACATATACAAAAATATATCATGTATGTTGTTATACGTGTTTTCAATAATTGAGATTTAATAGTTTATAAGTAGATTGTAAGTTAAAATAAGTTTTCTACATTACATTTTTAAATTACATTACATTGTATACATTTTTAAAGTTATTTTCATATATGCCATTTTTTTATATACGTCATTTTTATAAGTTTGTAGAAATTTATGTTTTTATTTTTAAATTGAAACTCCAATCAGAAGTAAATTTTTATTATTTAAAATTTTGTATAATTTTATATGAAAAATGTAGAGAATTGTATATATCTCTCTCTGATTTTATTAAAATAAAAAACATTCCTTAGAAAGATGTGAATTTCAAAATTTGGATTTACATATTTCTCTAGTATAAAATGCATAACCAATAACTATAATAATATTTAATAGATAAGCTTTGAATTAATTGAATCTAATATTTTTGTTTATAACCTTGTAAAAGCTAGAATTACAACTAATATATATATATATATATATATATATATATATATATATATATATATATATATATATATATATATATATATATATATATATATATATATATATATATATAACAATTTATTTAATAGTATCATTTTTCTCATTTTGTCAAGAATTAAAACCAAGCAATAAATATAATTTTTGATTTTTAAATACAGTTTTAATTGTTTTTCTTGCCCATGTGCATATTATAATGAGGTTGATAATTTTACAAAATATTATTGACTATTTAAAATGTGAATTTTTCAACGTATTTATTTCTTATATCATTAAGTGATCATTCATTACCATAAAACGCAATTGATTATAGCAACAGCATTATTTAGAACAACATTCGAGTGATGATAAATTTTAAGCAAGCTTTTTAAAAACTCCTTGAACCATTAATTCAAGGACAGTTTCTTGAATAATTAATTCATTCTTTTGAATATAATAATTTAGGCATACTTAACAAACATGAGATATATGAACATTACTTATCACTTTGAGGTTCAGAAATTTTGTCAAGATAATCAAAAAAATAAATAAAAAAAAAAACATGTTTAGACAATGGATGTTATTACAATTAATTTTATTCACATATCATGAAGCGTTTACTTATTAAAATAATGGTTCTAATGAATAATTAATCTTTTCTTGAGGCCATGACTTATAAAAATAGTCAAATGATTTTTGCATAATCGAATAAGTATATTGATATTTAAATATAATTTATTAGAATTGAATTTCATATATATATATTGCACCGAGCTTCACGGGTTCGTGTCAATTGAGAGTTGAATAAAGCAACCACTTAATGAACACATGACTTTTATTCGTAAAAACTTCACTAGATATACGAAATTCCCGCTGTAACAATCACAATTATACAGCTACAATTCGTCAGATATAATAAGAAACAGCTTCCAATCACAGGTCTCAAATACCTCAGACAGAGAACAACTAGCAGTCACAACTAATCGTCTTCACTCAATGAGTGTCTTCACACAACTGACTCTTCCATGTCGGGCTGCGGTCTTTATACCAGACTTAGCGGAGAAATCTACCAATTTCGCCAAGGTTCTGGAAGCTTCTAAGCTATCTCGAAAAATATTGGTCCTAGAGCTTAGGTGATGGATGTTTCCAGAAGTATCTATTTCTCGCCAAGTCGCCAAGAATCTCGCCAACCGTCGCCAAAAATCACGTCAACTGTCGCCAAATCATTAGGAAATCCGCTTTTAAACTACAACACGTCTAAATGCCGCAATTTTTGCCCAAGATGCGAGAATTTTCGATCTGTCTGAGATATTTTAAGATAAATACAATCATCATTTGTATTTTTGTAACATTGCCCCCTCTCAAGGACTGCACGTCCCGGGCAGTACAATCCCCTGATGGGAGGCCAAATTTAATATAAAAGAATTTACATTTAAAGAGGATACAGAACATATTACATACACAACAACTAAAAATACAAATACAAAAAAAATAGAAAATATTAAAATTTTCTATACTATTTACAAAGAGACCATGGTCTACAAATTTTTGCTTTACATTACGATAAGGAGCTAATCTATCATAATGTACTACCTTTGGTTTTGAAGAAGATGATTTCCTTATACGAACCACGACGTCGTTCAGTCTTTTTAGGACTATGTAGGGACCTTCCCAGTTCGCTTGCAACAATTTTCATTCTAAAATTGGATTTATATCTGGGTCTTCTTTTTTGGCTTCTCTAAGTCCTTTATCACTCCATGGGTCAGGTTTCGATGGAGGTAAAACAGTAACTTGGCGTATCGAAGGATTTACTAACTGATAGTTCTTCTCTACTCTAGAATAATATCGGCAGCTTTCATTACACGGTTTCCTTGATAGTGCATCAGCATTTCCATGAAGAGTTCCTTTGCGATGACGTATTTCAAAGTCAAACTCCTGGAGTCGTTGAATCCATCTGGCTACCTGTCCTTCTGGATTTTTAAAATTTAAAAGTCAGGTTAAGGATGCGTGATCTGTTTGGAGCAAGAACTTTTTTCCATAGAGATAATGGTGGAAATGTTCTATGGCTTTGACGATTGCCAGCAATTCCTTCCTGGTTGTACAATAATTCTGCTCTGGTTTCGATAGACATTTACTCCAATAAGCAATGACATATTCTTTATCATCAATTTCCTGCGACAAAACAGCTCCGATATTTTCGTTTCTGGCATCCGTATCTAAAATTAATAATTTTCCGGGCTGGGGATATGCAAGAACGGGCAAAGATGTCAACGTCTCCTTCAGTTGTTTAAAAGCTTTCTCACATTCATCTGTCCATAGAAATCTCTGTTTAACTTCTGTGAACTTGTGAAGGGGTCTGGCAATGCTTGAAAAATCCTTAACAAATTTCCTGTAATACGTGCATAGTCCAAGAAAACTTCTTAATTGGTGGACATCCTCTGGACGACTCCAGTCCTTAACTGCAAAGATCTTTTCAGGATCTGTTCTTACACCTTCAGCAGAGATAATGTGTCCCAGATAGCTTACTTCACGTCGGAATAAATTACATTTGCTCGGATTCAGCTTCAGGTTGGCCATTTTTAATTTTTCCAGCACCTTTCGGATGTTTCTTAACCTTTTGAGTCCGGCGTCTCCGTTTAAAAAAACTGCTCCTAGGACGGCGCGAGAAGATGACATTTCCACCCCCTCGTCCGAAAGGAGAGGGTCATTTTCACCCCATTTAAGTGCTGAAGTTTTCACCATGACGAATCTTAATCTTTTGAGGGAGATACGCCGCGCTAGGTCTGCCGTAATTCTCATGAAAATGTAAATGTGGTTACCATAAATACTCTATTTATCGACAAGCTATTGATTTTTTCTCTTCGTTGTTTTACATACCACATTAAGAAATGTTATAAGAATTTTAAGATTATATACATGCATTTGTGAAACAAATCTAGTCTGTTTCAAAAACGATATGGCGTATATTAATTTATTACAGAGAATTTTCTGAAATAATTATTTAAAATAATTATAGACTTCTTTAAAGTAATGAATTTGCAATTAGTTATAATAAAAATGATAAGCAATAAACTAACTAAATATTTCAAAAACATTCTTAAAAGCAGCCTGCCTAATATTAATATAAATTAATTAATAAATGAAGATATTTTGAACAAATATTTTCTTTTATGAGGAAGTACAAGCAAACTCTGCCAAAGTTGCATTTGAAAAAGATTAAAGGTAATCTGTGTGTTAAATACAATAATGATTCCAGTTTTCTTTTGATTTAAGTATTTTTATTTATGACAAATTTCTATATTGAATGGTTAAAAATATATGCTTTTTTATCTTTCATTTTTAAGGAAAAAACTTAAAAATAGAATTTTCCTTTCTGCGTGTTTCTGTAACTAAGTATGAAACGTTTTGTACAATAAATGTAGCCAGACGAATCTTGAGTTTCTCCTTTAAATGTAGCATTCAGGTTGATTGTTTAATAAAATTACATTTGATATACAATAAATAGTAATATTCGGTTCATTTTTCAATGACTGAGAATTTGAAAATGTTCATTTAAATAGTACATTCCAAAATATACTCGTATTCGTCTCAGAAAATATTTTTATAAAATTCTTATCAAAACATTAGCAAGAAAACATTAACTTTATATTGAGAATAAATTCTTATCTTCAGAGCGTTTTAAACTTTTATGAAACTATGCTTATTAAATTATTTTTAAAAACCAAAATCGTGATTAGTTTAATTTTATACAGAAATTAAAACCACGTAGAAGACTTACACAACTAAAAGGCAACTTTTTTAAATACCTACCGCATCTCAATTTATGATTGGAAGTATTTTCATTTTTATATTTATTTTATTTCTACCAGCATGTTTTTGTTGTGAGATTAAAAAATACAATGTGGCCCTGGAATATTTTCCATAAACAATACTTCGAAATGAAGAAATCAAGAAAGATGTCTAGCATCTATTCCGATATTCGTGCACGTCAGAAAAAAGAGACGTTTAGTATTCTCTAAAGAGAGACGTTTAGATTCAGCAGTGAGCAACATTGAATAAAATATATTTCACCTTGAAGAGCAAATTTTTAACACTAAATCAAAATTATTCCTTTGTAAAAAATTTATTTCATTAGTTCATATAAAAATCCAGAATATGAAAAAAACTCTTATATTACAATAAATACAGTTTCTTAATGAAAATGTTTCAAAGACTATTAAATCTTTGAATTGGGATTTTCCTAACACATACTTTTTCATGTGTAAATTATTATGAAAAACTTTTAATATTACATTAAGATTTTCTTATTTTAACTGATAAAATATCAATCTCAAAACCAGCAATTTTGGTCAGGGTTAAACCAAAAATAGTCATGTTTATAGGGATTATAAATGTCAATTGATTTTCTTTTCTAGCAGATCGCAGAAAAGTTCCGTTGAAGAAAAAAATTATCCATACATAATTTATGGCCTTTATTCTTCACGGAATTCGTTAATTTTGATACCACATTATGGGAAGCAGAAATTCCTGGATTCATTTTATTTCTGTCTTGACCTAAATACACTTCCATATCAAAAGAATAGCCATATTTGTCTGCTAATTTATAAAGTTTCGTTCCCCACTGTTTTCTTTTTTAGGAATATATTGTTTGAATATCACTCTTACTTTGAATTTCATAATGACTTCATCAATTACAAGTTCTTCAGACGGATGATAGTGCTCCTTAAAAGATTTATTTAAAAAAATCAAAAATCGTTCATAAAATTTCCACAATCTGTCATATTCTTCATCAAGTTATGGTTTATTCTTATTGTCTGTAAAATGTAAAAAACTCTCAATATATTAAAAAATCTATCACGGGACATAATTTTTCTAAAAACAGGAGTTTCAATCAATTCATCTGTCGACCAATAATCTTTGATGTTATTCTTTTAATGGGTCGTATAGATAAAGATGAGTCCTAAGATTTTTTTAATTCTTGTGCATCAATATTAGTCCACTTTGTCCCATGCTTTCTTTTATTATTTCCCGGATCTAATTCTAATATTTGGGAAGCATATCTATTTGTTTCATCTGCAATAAAGTTTAAAATTTCTTCTGAAAAAATAAATAAAAAAATTCGTGTTCTTCAACTAAATCCTTTATTTTGGCTCAGAAATACTTAAATCCCTTTAAATTTAAAAATGATGGCTTATCATCTGCTTTAGCCTTACGCCAATCAAAATCAAATGATACAGAGGAATTTGCATCATTATTGTCGTCAAAAAAACTAATACCCTTGTATTCAGATTCATCACAGCAATCAGAATCACTGTCTGCAAAATATTCTTCATCTAATTCTTCCAATAAATTTTTTATTTCTTCATCAGTCAACCCTTTACGACGTGCTGTAATCAAAAATATTTTTTCTGGTGACGAAAAAAGTAACTCTTTACAATGAAAAAATTTGTTCAAGTGAGGATGAATATACTTCCCTTTTAAAAAGAGGAGCCAATAAAACCGTTTTTCGCCAAAATTCGCCGCTCAGACAAGTCCCCAATTTTTACGACTTTCATACACAAAAGAGCAGCAATTAAATCACCCTCAACTTCCCGAAGAAAGTTTAGCGGGAAAAAGTCAGACGCTTGAAAGGGGAAAAAATCCATGGTACAACTGTTGTACCACAGCCGTCTTCTGGGCCACTCACTTTCGTGGTACAACTGTTGTACCGCCGGAACGAAAAGGTTAAATGGTCTTCGAATGTGTGCCCTACAATAATGATATTGTCCAAATATACCAAACAGGCTTCGTAGGAAAGTCCTCGTAATACAGTCTCCATCAGGCGCTCAAACGTTGCAGGTGCATTGCAAAGCCCAAATGGCATAACCTTGAACTGCCAAAGTCCTTGTCCTGTGGTGAATGCAGTCTTTTCTCGATCCTCAGGATGTATCTCTACTTGCCAATAACCACTCTTGAGATCCAAAATCGAAAACCATTGTTTTCCGGATAAAGCATCAAGTGTATCGTCAATCCTAGGAAGAAGGTAACTATCTTTTTAGTGATGTTGTTTAACCGACGATAGTCAACACAGAATCGGGTAGAACCATCTTTCTTCCAACTTAAAACAATAGGCGAAGCCCAAGGACTCTCTGATGGCTCAATAATGTCATTCTGCTGCATTTCCATCAGAAGATTGTCTACCTCTTCCTGCTTAGCGAATGGTAATCTTCTCGGATGTTGTTTAATGGGTGGATGATTTTCTGTATTGATTCGGTGCTGCGTCAATTTGGTTCGCCCAACATCACCTGATTTCTTGCAAAAGAGATCTCCGAATTCTAATAATAAATTTCTTGCAGCATTCCTCTGTTTATCATCTAACTCTGCTCTCTGAAGGAGCTCATTAATTAGAGTGTCAGGAGGCTCAGATAGTGTTGCTTGACAATTTCGGTTAATACAGATCACTGGAGTGCAAGTCCCTAGCACTTATCCTTCTTTTATAAGTTTTACCTTATTGCTTAGATTAGCAACTCTTACCGGGATTACATTTCGTGAAAGGTCGACGAGTGAAGAAGCCACTAGTACTCCTTTAACGCTATTGTCGGAATCTGGATATTCAGTCAATCCATAATGAAAATTATTATTTTCCTAAAGAGCTCCAGAAACTATTGTCTCAGTTCTTGGTGGTAATGTTGTTTCACTTTTTGCAGTTATATGATGGACTGTTTTAATATCTGAATATTTCTTCTTAAAAATCGCTATGTCTTCAGAACATGAGTGTAGTTCATTATTTTTTAAAATCTAACTTGAAATGGTTTTCTTTGAGGAAATCCAATCCGAGAATAAATTCGTCATTTATATCAGCGACATATGCCATATGATAGTACACGGCATTACCAAATGCAATGTTTAGATTGACTTTTCCATGCACTTTAATTTTATCATCTGTCACAGTTTGAAGGGTAATGCAGGGCGGCATCCAGATGAGTTTCTCACCAAGTTTGCGAGCCAAATCTGTCCTAATGATAGTTACGTTGGCTCCAGTATCGATTATCATTCTCCAGGCAACTTCGTTGACATGTCCCATAACGAAAAATCCGTTTTCGCCGCCACTTACAGAAGAAATGTGAAACAATTTGAAATGGGGCTTCTGACTCTCTGGACATCTCCACCCCGCGAGATGGCCACATATTAGTTTCCTTGCTGTGGTGGAAGATCATTTCCATATGTTGGAGAATTCTTCTTTAACACTTACAATGTCCTTCTTAAGTTCCTCCTGTCCAGATTTTATCTCTTTCATCATCTCAGTATTAATCTCTTGTTGTCCAGCTTTCATCTCTTCTTGTCTAGCTTTCATCTCTTCTTGTCCAGCTTTCATCAATATTTGTTTAGCTTTCATCTCTTCTTGTCCAGCTTTCATTTCAGCCATCTGCTCAGCTAATTTTTCTAGAAGACTTTTCATTAAATCCAGATCCATTTTTCTTGTGACACGCTGCATCTACTCTTCAACCCCGATTCTGACACTAGTTGTACCGAGCTTCACGGGTTCGTGTGGATTGAGAGTTGAATAAAGCAACAAATTAATGAACACATGACTTTTATTCGTAAAAGCTTCACTAGATATACGAAATTCCCACTGTAACAATCACAATTATACAGCTACAATTCGTCAGATATAATAAGAAACAGCTTCCAATCACAGGTCTCAAATACCTCAGACAGAGAACAACTAGCAGTCACAACTAATCGTCTTCAATCAATGACTTCCATATCGGGCTGCGGTCTTTATACCTGACTTGGCGGAGAAATCTACCAATTTCGCCAAGGTTCTGGAAGCTTCTAGGCTATCTCGAAAAATATTGGTCCTAGAGCTTGTGTGATGGATGTTTCCAGAAGTATCTATATCTCACCAAATCACCAAGAATCTCGCCAACCGTCGCCAAAAATCACGCCAACTGTCGCCAAATCATTAGGAAATCCGCTTTTAAACTACAACACGTCTAAATACCGCAATTTTTGCCCAAGAAGCGAGAATTTTCGATCTGTCTGAGATATTTTAAGATAAATACAATCATCATTTATATTTTTGTAACAATATATATATATATATATATATATATATATATATATATATATATATATATATATATATATATATATATATACAGGGTGATTATAAAAAAACTTTGCCAACATCTGCACTTCTAGCGTCCATTCTATTTAACCAATCAAGATGATATTTCAAATGTAGTTCTTTTGATATATGCGCTCGAGATTCTGTGAATGGCAACACAGTGGCCCTCGCGGTTACAGTTATAGTGACAGAAACTCGAAATTTTCGAATGGCAACGTCTACTTTTTACCATCGCAAAATGTTCAGCACATGCGAAAACCCTAAATAGCGTTGAAACGGTACCGATATGTCTAAAAACCGACGTGTTCTGCAAACACAAAAAAGAGTTCTGAAAACCGGTAAATAAAACACGATCTGGGCGCACGCAATAAATTTGCATGTGACAGAGTCAAGAAACCAATCACAGAACACCGGTCGCCAGATATTCAGCGTAGGAAACCTATAAAATACCAAGCGGGTATGCGAAGTCGTCATTCGGGAACTCGCACATGCCGACGATATGAGTCTTCCTAGGAAAGTTCGCGGTGAATTGATCAAACTCTATTACCAAAACGGGATGAACGCTGCGGAAGCCTTGCGTGTGTATCGCCGCAATCATCGACAACGACGCGGCCCATGTACTCTGCAAGCTCTGCGTGATTTAGTGCGGAAATTCGAAGATACAGGCTGCACCTGTGACAAACAGCGCTCAGGACGGCCAACTGTTTCTGAGGACGTTGTCATGGAAGTGCACCATACAGTGACTGCAGGACACACAGAAACCGCAAGAGGCATAGCGCGCGTGTTGGATATTCTGAACTCAACGTTCCGCAAGCTCTTGCGCTCGGTACTTCACATGATTCCCTATCGGTTCCAGCGCGTCCAGATGTTGGAGCCGGGTGACCCACAACAACGTCTGGACTTCGCAAATGCATTTTTGTTACGATATGATGCGGATAACGACTGGCCATTTCGCATACTATGGACGGACGAGGCGCATTTCACCTTAAATGGCAGCATTAACACAAAGAATTGTGTGCACTGGGGAGAGACGAATCCTCATGCTGTGGCGCCAGTACCATTATTTGACGCCAAAGTGACTGCGTGGTGCGGCATTACAGCTACATTTGTTCTGGGCCCGTTCTTCTTTGAGGAAACGACCCCGACTGGCCCTGCAACATGTTCTGTAACGGTATGCAGCCATGCTGAAAAATTATGTCTTACCGGAGTTGCGTCGGCTGAATGCACTCAATGACATTGTTTGGATGCAAGATGGCGCACCTCCACATATAGCGAGGTCAGTTAAAATGCTCCTGGATCAGCATTTTGGTGATCGCATCATCTCACGCTATTATCCTTTTCCGTGGCCTGCGCGATCCCCAGATCTGACGCCTATGGATTTCTGGTTTTGGGGCTATCTCAAATCCAGAGTTTATCTGTGCAATCCTCAAACATTGTCGGACTTAAAGGATTCTATACGGCGTGAGATTGGAAACATCCCTCGTGCCATGTTGCGTGCAGCGACATTGTCCACCGTCTCCCGCATGCAATGCGTAATTGCCTGTGATGGCACTCATGTGGAAAATGTTTGAAATTAATAAAGATTTTTTTCTCTATGTGTTCTCATCATTGAGCAGTGTCTTGTCTTTGTCGTATGCATTATTCCTCCGTGCGCCTTGAAGAACTGTTTGTATGTGTATAACACGTCGGTTTTCGGACATATCGGTACCGTTTCAACGCTATTTAGGGTTTTCGCATGTGCTTAACATTTTTCGATGGTAAAAAGTAGGCGTTGCCATTTGAAAATTTCGAGTTTCTGTCACTATAACTGTAACCGCGAGGGCCACTGTGTTGCCATTCACAGAATCTCGAGCGCATATCTCAAAAGAACTATATTTGAAGTATCATCTTGATCGATTAAATAGAATGGACGCTAGAAGTGCAGATGTTGGCAAAGTTTTTTTATAATCACCCTGTATATATATATATATATATATATATATATATATATATATATATATATATATATATATATATATATATATATATATATATATATATATATATATATATATATATATATATATTATGCCAACATATTATAAAGTAATCTGTAAAAACATTATAAAAATTCGCTGCGTATTCACTTTTTTGGTTTTCTGATGATCTACTTATAATATCAGGCTTACTTGTCTTGAAGGAAGAGATCAGAGAAATAAGGAAGAAAAACAAGAAAGATAAGTAAACATTTACACATTTAAACTATATGTAAATAGAAATTCAAAACCCAATATCTATTCACTATTCCTCAACAATAACTGGTAATGTTCGTTTAAAGAACAAAGTTTTTTATCTAATCATTTATTTAGTACATTCTAATAGATAATCTATACAATTTCATGAGGCTGTTTTTGCAGCTTTAGAATATAATTCAAAAAGGTTTTTACTATGATATGTGACTTAATGACATGTTGCAAAAAGTTATCCAATTTGTGGCAAAAATGAGACTATCAAGCATTCATTCCAAGGATCATACAAAAAGTAGGACCATAGATTTTATCTTATTTAAAGATGGTGTAGCTATTTAATATCTTACCTAGAAGGTGATGAATGTATTTGGATAAAATTTACTTACTATAAAAATTTCTAAGTTCATACAATTTCTTACAAATTTGAAACATAACTTTTAAATTTAAATGTTTCCGAAAATTCTTGATTGTGATATTTAATCTGATATTAAAAAAGAAAATAAATATTACGAAATATTTAAACATTCAAAATTGTATAAGTGTTTTTACTTACATTATTAGTTTTCAAGAACTTATTTTTTACTAATTAAAATAATGTTAGAATTAATTCTAAGAGTTGCCACCTAGAGGATAGTGATCGTCTATTGGGGGTTGCTTAAAATGCAAATTTTTTCGAACGTAATATATATATTTCAAAACATGAATAGGCAATTTATATACGTTATTAAGTTTGCTATACCATGTGGGTTGTTTATATTTGTCTTGATATATAGAATACTTCATGCATCATTTACGCTTAAGGAGTATTGGTAGATGTTTAAAATTTGATTTACAGAATTTAATCATTTTTCGTGGCTGTTGATAAATTTTGAGAAATCACTAACTTACACGAAAAGAATTCGTAAAATTTAAATATCAATCACAGTCTATCTTTCATCTGAATAGAACTATTTTTTTGGTTACATATTTCTTAATAATAGATTTAAAATTTTAATACAATTAATATTCAAGTCAAATTAGAAATTTGAATAAATAGTATATCAAATATTGTGAAAATCTGATAATAAAAAATCATTGGATGAATAATTAATTACGTAGATTTAGATAAAAATTAAATTCTCTGTTAGAAACAAGAAATAAAAAACATTTTTCCTGAAATAAAAAAAATAGTATAGAAACTCTTAAAAATACTCAAAATTAAATAAAATATAATCATTGGAAATTTTATTCTTTTTCGAAATTGTGTAGAGAAAGAAAGCATAATTATATTTGAAATCTAACTGTTGAATTTAGCTCGTTAAATTTGCAATGATTATGTAAATAACTACATTCAGGCCAGTATTTTGATAACAATTAATAAAAATTTAATTATCAAAATATTATCCATCTAAAATCTTTTACAGTATTTAACCTAATTATTTTGATTACGTAAATTGAAAATGCGTCATTTAACATACGTTTCCACATGAATTATAAAAACATGAGTTAAATAACGCATCTACATCACTAAACTTCGTGTTTGTAATACATTTGTAATATAGCAGTTATAACGATGAATAATCATAATTCAAAATGGGTATTCTTTAATATTTTATTCTTCATAATAATTTACTCTTCATAATAATCTTAAGTAGTGGCAAGTGCTTCATTCTAAGAATGGGACCATCAAACATTAAATTATATTTAAAATAATTATCAGAGGAAGATCTTATTTAACTAGAGCATCCATAAAGGAGAAAAATATGAAACAATAATTTTATTTGAATGTGTATATTCCTGTATTAAGACTATTATCAAATAACGCTACATTTATTGAAACATATTTTCAAATAATATTAAGTTTCAGACCCTCCAAAAAGTTGTAAACGATTCTAACATAAACACTCGAGGAACGATTTGAGGAACGTCTGTACAGATATTTGCATATGCTGATGACGTAGACATTGTTGCACGAACGTCCAAGGCCTTAAAAGTGGCTTTTACGTCACTAGAAGCTGCAGCTAGTAAAATGTATCTTGCAATCAACCAAGACAAAACAAAATACATGACCACCGAAAAATATAGCACTCCCTATCTAGAGATAGAAAACTACAAGTTTGAAACTGTTCGCAACTTTAAATATTTGGGATCTGAATTAAATGCATCTAACGACATCGCACCTGAAATCCGCAGCAGGGTTACAGATGCTAACCGATGCTTTTTCGGCTTAAAAAAATACCTAAAATCTACTTTCGTCAGTCGAAAAACAAAAATTTTGATATACAAATGCTTGATTCGGCCTATTCTCACTTATTCATATGAAACGTGGACATTGACTGAGAAAGACAAAGAAACCATCTCCATTTTCGAAAGAAAACTTTAAGAAGCATATTTGGTGGAATAAAATGTGAGAATACATGGCGAAGAAGAACTAATTTCGAGTTCTATAAACTACATAAAGAACTAGATATTGTTAAATTTATCTCAATACAGAGATTAAAATGGGCAGGACATTTGAACCGGATGAACGACAATCGGGTGACAAAAAAAATTTCCGATGGCGTCCGAAACTCCGATGGCGTGACTGCCTTAAAAACGACCTAAAAACACTAAAAGTGACAAACTGGATGACTTTGCCCAAAAATAAGGGGTTCTGGTATGCACTTCTGAGGAAGGCAAAGGCCCACCCTGGGCTGTCAGGCCAATGAAGAAGATGAAGAAGAAGAAGAATTAAGTTTCAGAGATAAGCAATTGAAATGTGATTTGTGTATGGTTTTTTCCCAATATTTGGTAATACAATTTTAATGTCTACACAACAAAATAAATTGTAAGTTAGTTTAAAGTACGAAAAATTTTTATGCATATTTTACTTATGATACTGTTGACAAAATTAACTGATCATTGAATTCTAGTTCTTTTATTTTATAATGTTTAAAATAAATTTAAATTATTCAACACACATTTATATTTATTATTTTAAAAATGAAGGTTCTTCAAATATTTGTTATATGTTTGTTTCATTTAATGGTTAGATTATTCTAAATTTTCGAAAATAATTTCAAGAATTTGAATAATTTTGAATCATTCTCCTTAAAGAAATTAGACTTTTATAGTTAAAAAATGATAATATTTCAGCATGTAAGAGTTATTACTAATTTTTGTATACTTTGTATAAATGTGGAACCATTACTGGTGTTTAGATAATATTAAATACCATTAAGTGACTATCAAATTATCTAAATATAAAAATATTAATAACAACTGCAGTATTTGATTCCCTTTTTTGCGAATGTTATATCACAATACAAAACTGCACACTTATATATTTAGAAAGATAGATATAAAGGTAGCAATCTGCTGAATAAATCTAAAATAATTTGCATGTTGTTGTAATTAAAGCTTATATTGACCAAAAGAAAATAATACAGTAGGTCTCTTTCCTTAATTTTTAGCTAAAGTTTATTTAGATAAACTTATTGAAATCTTTTTATTTTGTGTAATATTTTAAAGATTTACTTCCAGGAAACTCGAAAAGTTTTGACATTTTATCAAATATTCTAATAATATTTTTAGGAAAATGCTCAGAAATACTATTAGAGCTATTTTCATAAATTGGGCTATAAATTGTCTTATTTCTGAAAATGGCTTAATAAATGGGAAAAAATTGGATTAGTGAAATTTTGTAGATAAATTAAGTTTAAATTTAATTTACAGAAAATAACTTGCTAATTAGAAAATTCATTTATTATACACATGACATTAATTCACGATCTAACGATCGTTTTAGTTCTTAAGTAAGGTAATATTATAACTTGATTCTAATTCTCATTTAAACTTCTTATGTGTGACATAATTGTCAAAAGTTAGAATCACAATTCCACAGATTTTATTGAACTTATTAAATTTTTCGTGAGATTATTTTTAAATTACTATCCAGTAAATCCTAACTACTCTTATTGCATAATAATTTAAGAAAACTTCTTCAGTATGATGAATGTTTTTTTAATTAAAATTATGCTAAAAACAGTCCTTTTTCAATGAGCTTAAGAAACTTATTTTTATGCAAATAACTTTTTTATAAAATAAGAAAAAAATATTTTTCTTTGCGAAAACAAGTTTTTTTGAGCATATTGAAAAACTGGGTAGTTATAATAAGAAAACAATAATTCTAAACATGTATATCTTTAACACTGAATAAACAAATGGAACATGAAGGTATGATACCTTTTCTCAGATTTAAAATAAAATTATATGTTTTTTTTGTATTTTTCATAAAATTATATAGAAATAAAGATTTCTGAAGAATACAAAAAATTGTGTTAACAAATTAGCTAAAAGCTATCAATTTTTTATAAAATGATCTTTTAAATTAAATAAACATTTTTTTCAAGTTTCCATATTTTAGGAGTTTTTATTAAAAAAGATAAGTGTCTAAAAGAAAAAAAAGAACACAGCTAAATTGAATAAAAAAAATATTGGGCACGTCTCCCATTTACGAAAATAACATTTTATGTAAATTTTGTTTTTGAAGTAGTTTATCAATGAAACATTTCTGCGTCTGGAATATTTTCTGTAGTTGTTAAACATTGCATAATGCAATTTTTGGAATATCAGAAATATAAATTCCAGATACTAGTTCAGATAGTATCCTAAGAAATACTTACTTTATCAATATATATAAAAACAATATTATCAATATATTTGGAGAAAGGTGTATAAATTATATATCCGTAATTTAGATCCAGTTTCTGTTTCAGATAGATTTTATGTTAGTAAAACTGGAAAGTTTTGAAAGTTTGGGAAATAAATTAAGATATATATAGCATTGTTTCATAATTTTATAAATTTTAGTGAAAAATCTAGTTGCTCTCATAACACTTACCAGCAAGATGGAAGTTAGTACAGCTGATTTAAAAAAAAAATCCTTATAGCTTGGGACAAAAACTGTAGCAGTACTCGTGCAATACCTTCTTCATTTTTGAATTTGTGTTCTGAAAATGAATAGTTTTGAATGTTTAAACACAAATGATAATCAGTGGATGACAGATCCGTAAGTAAAATGGGTGAAAACAGATTTCCCAGTCTAGCTTTACGAGTATCTGACAAGTCCCAAAAATGTCAAGTGACAGCATTATCATGAAGTATAATATCCTTTCCATATTGAACATGTTGAGCTCTTTTCTTTGAGTTCTGATTATGTAGTAGCTGTTTCTTTCAGAAATTTAGCGGAAGCTAGATCAGATCCATGACATCATGAACCCTTGCGAAGTCGAGCACCAGCAGTAGACTTGTGCAAACATCTGCCAAAGTGATCCCCAAATAATCCAGGATGTGATCGGGAGAAGCGGGATTCAGATTGCATTTTGTGCACAATGAACAGATCTTGCATCCCGATTCAAATGTCAGGTTTTTCAGGTGCCCACTAATAAATCTTGAGATGGCCGTTTGATAATGTCTGTCCCCTCGAATTCTAACGGACCCCTGGGGTCTTCCATCGCTTGAGATCTGTTTTCAATTAAGTCAATTGCTCATAGTACGATTCCAAATATACATTTAATTAGGTTTAAAAAACTTAAAATTTACTGGTTCCCAAATGATCTACGATATACAAAATCAGCATATGTTATCACAAATAGTTCCTTCATCTATCAATTTATATATATTCTGTTGTTGCTCAACTGGACCTGTGCATACTGCAGGGGATTTTTTAAGGAATCTTTACCTGTGGGATCTGGGGCCACAGACTTTGATGCTGAAATTGAGGCCATAAAGTGTGCCACTGTGAATCTTCTTGGACAGAGCACTCTACTAAAGAAAGTTGTCTTTTTTATTGACCCCCAGTCTGCTATTGTGGCCATCACTTCATACTCAATAAGCGATTCACTTCACGTGGAAGAAGTAAAATCATTCTTCAATCATGTCATTTCCGTCGGGTGGGTGATTGTTCTTCAATGGATACTTAGCCATTGTGATAACTATGGGAACGAAAAAGCAGATGACCTTGCAAAGAATGGATGTAAACTGCAAACAGCCTGATTTTATTCCATCATACCAACAAATCTGCAACTTAATCAAAAACAAACTCCTCAAAGACTTTCATAATTTATATAGCGAAGCTACTAAAGACAAGGCTTGGGGTTCCCTGTTGAACTCTCCATTCCCCATGTGCCTTCCACGCTCCATTTTCACAGCCAATTTCCGAATTTTGAATGGACATGACTTTCTCCAAGGATACTTAAGCCATATCGGCGTGGTCAACAAGCCCTACTGTATCCTGTGTCCTTCAGGAGCTTTTATGAACTTTATTCATTTGACAAGCTGTCCTGCGCTTTCTCTTTGACTTCCACAAAAAGGCTAATTTTTATTGGACTGCCAGAGGACTCATGGCCGATAAGGCTGCTGTCCCAACGTAGGATAAAAAAATTATATATTTCAGTTGCAAATACAAGAGTAAATAAACTTGATGAGTCGCATTGGATTGCATCTCACATAAAAATATTAGAAACGATCTTTATTTTGATTAATATGTTCAGTAGAGTGGTATTAATAATCCATTGCATGGTATAGGGTACAATTTGGTGCATGAGGACTCAGATGCTGATTGAGTTGATGCTTCAAGTGACACTTCATTTAACTCTGAAATATATATATATATATATATATATATATATATATATATATATATATATATATATATATATATATATATATATATATATATATATATATATCGTCCTTTGTTTTAATTATAATATTGAAAATTTCAGTTTTTGTTACTTTTCAGATTTTTTGTTGCTAGATTTGGTTTTTCTTGCGTTTTACAATATTTTTACGTCATATATATGGTTCTTTTCAGTGGCAACAGCAATTGAAGTTTTTATTTTACTTTTCATACAAACTTATTGTTCTACGTTTCAGTTTATTGTCCTAAATTTCAATTCGAAGTCATTTGACCGCTGTTTGCTGTTGAGTTTCGTTTTCGCCAACTCCCAAACATTGTAAACTGTTCTTTTTCCAATTTCTTTTCCTTTATTTAGTATTTATATCTTTTTTATTTTGTCGATTTATTATATATTTTTCTTATATATATATTTTTTAATTTATTATTATATTTTTCTTTTATATTCTCTACATCGTAAACTGTTTTTTCCAATTTTATTTATTTATTATTATTTTTTACTTATTTATTTTTTCTATTTCATTATTTTATTTTTCCGCATCATCTGATGTGCATCATCGATGTTAAGAAATTCCAAGATATAATTTTGATTAAAATTAAAGCAAGTAATGATGAATACTTTATTTTTTCAAACTCTAGACCAACAGTTGGAAACGCGGGAATTGTTAATAGAATCTTTATATTTCATTTATCACAGGACCCACAATTGTTATTTAATTTTTTGACGGAACTTGGATTAATGAAATGCGGAAATTACAGGGAATGTGGATCGGAGATGAAGATGAGGTCTAAGAAAGATTATTCCGTTGGTTTTACTTTGGTTACTATTATATTAAAATATAACACAGTTTATACAGCGTTTGCATTAATCAGAAAATATCACCGAGCATATTCGACATGTGAGCTTGACGTCATATCAAGTAAGTTCATTATTTTTATTTACTGATCTCTTTTACTGGTTGTTTTGAAGAGAAGGCAAACCCAAAAAAATTTTTTATTCATTTTACACTAATATATTTTTAGATTTTTGTACTATTATGTGATTTAAAATTTTCTAAAATACATATTTTTGGAACTTATGAAAAATTTACGCGTTAAAAAAATGGGCTTAACTTGGCGACAAAAAAATTTCGCAATGGTCGCCAATGGGGAGGATATCATATTAGTACCAATGTTATATACATAATATTTTTTGATTTAATATAGGAAGTTAGTAGTGGTTTTATTATTTAAAAATCCAACTTAAATAACGTAATTAAATTTTATGACTAAGCATTTAAGCGCAATGATTAATTTTATATAAACACGTGCAATTTAATAAAGTTTTCAATTTAATAAAGTATGATAGCAATTTAATAAAATTCACTATTAAATGGAGAAAGGCTTTTATTACTTTTGCTTGATTTTTTATTTAAAAATTGCAAATCTGATAAAATATTAATTAAACTATTCATAAAATTTGTTATTTTGCAAATTACTTTTAATTAAAAATACAGAGCTCTCTTTTGTGAATTAGAAATCCCTCTCTTCTGGCCCATTAATCAGTGCTTTAACTTCAACTTCAAAAAAAATTGTCTTCAAAATAAAGTTTCTTCTTTACGGTATTACATAAATGTTGATTTATTTAAAAATATACAATAATTGAAAAATGATAAGCATTTTTAATCCCTAAGCTAAATGCTGTTATTTTTAAGATCTCAAAGGCATTTACTTTCAACATATTTCGTATTTCTTTCGTGAAAAGATAATGCTTAGAAACTTCAGACATGAGTTTACAGATTAGTGAATTCGAATGATATTAAATTAAAGTACATAATAATGAAAAATTATTGGCCTTTTTCTAGACTTCTTAAGCAAAATTTAGAAAAATAAATTGATAACATATTTAAGAATTTTATAAGCAAAAGATTTAAATTGTAATAAAAAGAACCAAATTTCTATATTAAATTGTTAAAAAAAGTCATTCATAACTTTTTGCAATTATTTATTTATAAAAACTACAAAATTTAATTAAAACCCTAGAGTAATAAATGTTTGCTTATGTTATGGGAAAAGTGGGACTGCAACATAAAATTTTTAATGACCCTGAATAAAATTCAGTTTAATTAAATTCCTTCAATTAGTTATAGTCATAATATTGTAATATCTAATATGTGAGTGTGTGTATTTTGCACAAATCGAGCTTTTTAAATGTAAGCAAAGCAAAAGGTAAATATGTTACAATGCTGGAATATTTTTAATAAATATTTAATCTGAGGGTATCATTTTCATATATATATATATATATATATATATATATATACATATAACAGCTTGCAGTGATCTACTTGATGGCTATTTCAACCAGCTTCATCCTAGAGGGACAAATCTACCGACCTGAATTTGTGAAACCTATGCCTTATCGTACGTTTATTCACAGCACTATCCTCAAAAGCCTTACATATTCAGTGACTTGATGCAGCAGCTGATAAGCCTATTATAAAATGGTAAAGCAAACGACGCCTCACGTGTTTCTTAGATACTTCCATTTTTTCGCTATTGTACGAGTTACTATTGATGAATGTGGGTGGAGAGTCTGCTTTTATAGTAATTGATATTCCTACACTCAACTGACCGGTGTGTCAACTAAAGCATACACTAATTTGCATACTTATTCTGATTTCCTTGAATGGCAACGTGAAAACGCGGCAAGAACTTTCTTTTTTACCTTATAGTTCATTAAACGTTACAGTCACTTTTAAATATGTAGGAAGAATTTTATTACATTTCTACTATATGGAAATATAATCTGTAACTTCATTATAAAATTGTATATTGTAATAGTTGTTACTGCGTTTGTTTTAATAGAATAATATGTACATTTAATGGAATTGTTATGGTCGAAGAATTCCAAAAAGTAAAGAATTATGAGTATGTAAACTTGAATCTCAATATTTTGAGCTTATATTCATGGTTACTTTTTTTTTTATAAAATTCTGAATCCAATTGTACACTATTATTTTGAAACTAACTTGTGCAATCATAATTAATTGATCCTTTTTTATATCTCATGAATATCGTTTTTATACGATGTTAATTTCTCATACAGATAGATTGTGTTTACATTTTCCATGGTTAAATTACCAAACAGTTTATTATAAATTATGTAAAGAACTCTTACAGCATTGAGTTTTTGGTTTTCTGTAAGAATAAGTCAATTTTTTGATTACGCCTAAAATAAAATGTTGCTTTTATCACCTATCATTCTCAGATTAATGTCCCTATTCCTCTAAATAGACATTTTATGGCAAAATGATTTAATTTTAAATTTCAATTTCAATAGCCTAAATAACTTAGCATTTTAAGTTCTTAAACCTTTTTTTACTCTTTTGCATAGGATTTTCACCCTAGTTCTCTATTAATTAGATGTCTTGTAAAGAAGGTATGGGATTTTTTCTTGGAAAAATCCAGAGACTATAATATTCATAAGCGTACCTGCATGTTTAATTTATTATACAATTTTCGTTAAAATTTTTGAAAATTTTAATGTCAAAAAATAATGCAAATAGTTTCAATCAAAAAAGTTGATGTCAATAGAGTAATTTGTGTTTCGATAATTTACTAATCGTATTTTAAGTTAAAATACAGCGATTTTCTAAAAACAAATGCACCACAAATCACACATTATATTATTAAAATGCTATACAAGCACAAAAAATAACACAAATAGTTTTATTGTACAATTAAATCGATATAACGAGAATATGTTTACAAGAATCTTTGAAGAAAACAGTTAATTTATTTTTACGTTTACATGAATTTAAAAAAATAAATATACACATATACTTTTCAAATCCTTTAAAAATATATATTTGTCTTCAAAATTAACATTAATAAAAATTTACTGAAAATTGAAGTTTTCCCGAACTGTCTAATTAGTAGTAAATAATGTGGATTTGAAAAAATATAGAACAAAATCAACTGAGATTATTAAAACTTCTTCTAAGAGATCTTAATCTTTGGTTATTTGCAGTAGAAAGAAAAAACGAGCAACAAAGAAAGTTGTTTACTTAATATATTCAAAGAACTAAGGATAAAAGTATTTCCAGGTAATAATCAGAAGAATGTTATTGGTTTCATTATATTGTCCAGGAATCAAAACCATTGCAGTCAGGTTATAATGCCGGGGACACGAAGCATTTATTTTTGTGAAATAATTGGATGATGTTGTTTGTCAGTTCTTTGAGTTATTTTTACTTCCTTGTGACACTACAGCAATAGAAAGCAAAAGGAGTAAGAAACTGTTGAATGACGTAAGTCTCCCATTTATGTTATGAAATGCCATCACAAACTATTGAGGAACGATGGGTTTCTTGATTATACACTTACTTACTGAAGCACTTAATAAAATAAAAATTTTGAAATTGAGTTGTATAAATATTATGTGTGTAAAATATATATAACATACAAATTTAGTTTTAGATTTTAATCATGAAAATGATATCATTTAAAGTGTCTTGTTTCTGATTCAACAAAAATACACGTTATTGATAAACCTAACATCCAATGATATTGATTCACTAATAATCTTTTCGTTGAATGCAATATATTATGGATGATATAGAAAAATAGTCTCAAGGCTTTTATCTAATTCATGAAAATTAATTTCACAATTTTAAAAAACAATGGAATTTTAAACTGATCTTCAGAATCACTCTCAGACGAAAATAGAAGCACAAAAGTATTAATAGAATGAGCAGCTTATTGATTATTTTAAGTTTCCTAAGCTGTTGAAAAATATTTATCCCAATTTATATTTTCAAATATTATTTTTGATGGTTGCATAAATATGTTCAATGAAAATTCCGTAAGTTTGCTATCAGTATCATGAATATAATAACAATTTTCCAATTTGTTAAATCTATATAATTTAGTAGACGGTAGTTTTCAATTCACTTACTTTTTAAACTAACAAAAATTGCGCTATACATTACATTAAAACATTTAACATCACAGATAATTTCTTCTGCACAATTTTACGTTCAAAAAAATTTACTTTCAAATGCAGTATTTTTAAAATATGTTATAGAAATGCGTATTTAACTCGAAGAAAAAAATAAAAAAATCCCACTTCTTAGAAAAATTAAAATATAGAAACATATATTTTTAAATTTGTTCTTAGAAACTCGATTATATTTACTCTGATAATAGTTTTTTTAGAATGCTTCAAGTGTTTATTTAAGCTTATAGATAAGTAGTTCCACTTTTCTAAATGCAATTTCATATTACTGAATAAATCCTAAGTTTTATTTCCAAACAGTACCATAAATGTAGTAAACGTTCAATAAAAAAATTGTAAAAAATCTGTATTCTTTCTTTGATATTTAAATTGATTAAGAAAATAAGTACACATTTTTATACAAATTTAGCGAATGCGATATTTTGTTCTTTTTCATACAAAAAGGATTCTTTTTTACATCAAACATTTTAACTGTCCTTTTAATAACACGGTTTGAAAGAAAATCGAAACTATATACAGAACCAAATAATAAAATACCTATTATTTTTACTGTAAATCAATTACAAAAATTAAATAAAAAATGATTATATTTGGGAACGCGCTTAGGAGTTGTCTTGTATTACGTTTCAAAATATTATTTCAACCAATTTGAAATTGCGTAACATAGTTAATCTCTTTTTATTTGTATATTTTAAACTGCCCGACATTGAAAATGCAACAAAGCAGCGGCTAGAATATTAAACAAATTTCAGAGTGGACGCACCTCACCCAGTTATAGAAATAATGTGAAATGCGCAGCTCTCCAATTCACATAAGGTAACAGATAAGGCGAAGAACCATCACAGTGAGTAATATTCGTGCTGTTATTGCTAATTGGAAAACAATCGTTGAAAGTTTGATTTTTCAGCAAATGATGCCTGTAATTGCAGAGAATGCCAGGCCATCCCCAATGTGGTCAGTTCCAGCAGACAGACGATTTTACGAGGGGCTTGGTGATCGGACTGAGAAAGGCAGGTTGGTGCATATGGCATATCGTAGATAGCAGACTCCTGAACGCATCCACAGTGCAACGGCTGTGGCGAAGATGGTTGGAACAAGGAACTAAGGAACGCTTGGGTTGCCGGTGCAGCTAGAGTGACGTCAGCACACTTAGACAGACGCGTCCGACCAGGGTGGTGGTGACCACGCAAAGCACATCTGCCGAAATTCTGATGCATGTGCAAAACAACCTGGATGCTCACATATAGAGCTGAACCATTTGCCGTCAATTGGTTGCTAGTATCCTGCTCTCTTGGCCTTCATTAAGAAGACGCCATTGACTCCATGGCATAGACACCAACGTCTGTAATGGTGCCAGATTAATGTGATGTGGACGACGGTTTGTTGGCGCAAGATCGTTTTCTCAGATGAATTACATTCCTGCTCATTCAGTGATAGTCACCATGTATGAGTGTGGTGTAGACGAAGTGACAGGTACAATCCTGTAGCAACTGTAGAACGCCCACTGTGCGACAACGTGGAATTATGGTTTGGGGCACCATTGCGTATGATTCCAGGGCCTTTCTAACTCAAATTAACTGGATTATGACAGCCAAACGTTACGTAGATGATGTGTTGTGGCCAGCAATACTCCTCTACCTTCAGAGAGTACCCAATAGGCTTTAACAGCGGGATAACGCTCGGCCGTTCAACAGCCATCATGTCCTGCAAAGTATATGGCTGATTCCCTGTCCACTGTGCTCACCAGATCTCTCCGCAATACGACATGTTTAAGATATGAATTGGGCACTATTTCTAGATGCCGCCACTGTCTCCTTCAAAAGACGCACTTTGGAGAATGGTTGACAGGGAATGGAGAGCCATTCCTCAGGATGCCATTAGTACTCTTTTTGATTCTGTGCCTAGAAGTGTTGCTTCGTGTATCGCCTACATGGTGGTTGTATAACGTACTCATCCAACCCTGTTCTCGCTCTGTAAAATGCATGCCATTTCGAAATACAGATCACACACTGTTCCTTGCAGTCTTTCTCTGTTTGCAAAGTTTCGACACTTTCTATCAACTCCTTCTTGGTGTTACATTTTCAATTTTGGGCAGGTTATCATTACTAAATTCAAAAGGAATAATATATGTAATAAATCCTTGAATCTGAAAACAATCAGCATATAGTGAAGTGATCAAGGATATTTTTAATCTTAATATTTTCTAGCTCTGAAGTGTCATCAATAAGATTCTGATTATGCGGTGAAAAATAGAACTCGTTATTGTTGTTGTAGTCGTGTGTCAGCTAAGCTGTGTCAGCTAAGCAGCTAAGCTAATTCACACTTTATTCATACAAGGAAAGGACAAAGACAAGACAGATTGAGAGAGAAAGTACATCCATGCCCGAACAGGGATTCGAACCCAGGACCTCCTTATCCGTAGTCAGGCACGCTGACCATTAGACAAGTTGGTCGGCAATAGAACTAGTTAGTTTTTGAATATGTAATAATATTTTCGTATTTTAATGGAAAAACTATAATTTATGTAACTTTTAATGGATTTATCAACATTTCCAGGTTTAAAACAAAATAAAAATAATAATTATTTTTTGTAAACTATATTCATGTGATTTAAGGTCTTGAAAAGTCAATATAAAATGCTGAAAAATCAATAAATTAAAATAAACTAAGATGAAAATTGCAAGTCAAAAAAAGAGCTTTTATAATGTAGTACAAATACTTACGACCTTAAAGAATACAATGAGCACTTTTATAGTATATAATATAGTCTTTCTTCTATGGGAAAAGCATCTCAGAAGTGGTATTTAAATGCTTAATGCTATAATATTTACTTTATTTACCATAGGTATGAATTTAATAAAAAGCTTTTTTGAGGATTGACTCACTATTGTGGCAATAATAGTAATTTTTTGGATTCCACATTAAGCTAGAAATCCTTATAATAAAAAATAATAGGTAGGCAGCAAACCTAAACTTTAGTCTGAAAATTTTTTTGCCAGTTTTAAAACGCACAGATAATATTCAAATGCATAATTGTACATGAATCCCATTACTAGAAAAAGCATATAGCACTTACTCTAAATATATTTTTATTTGATAAATTGATACTTAAAATATCCAAAGAGTATATATATTAATGTGTTTAAATCAACAAACAATCTTACAATAAGTAAAATTCTAGTAGCTAACGATAATTTTTAATTAATTAATTTTAATATATATACATAAATCTGTAGTAAAATATTTGAATGTATTTACAGTAAATAAATGATAAGTAAGAAATTTTTGTAAGAATATATATATATATATATATATATATATATATATATATATATATATATATATATATATATATATATATATATATATATATATATATATATATATATATATATATATATATATATATATATATATATATATATATATATTATATCAATACAAGAATAAATGTAAAAATTATACTCTTAACAATGCATCCAGCTCGAAAAGCAGCTAAAATAAAATTACTAAAAAATAATTAATCGTAAATTTTTTTATAAATTAACAAGAATAATAAAGTGAAAATATGAAATATACTATAAAACAGATAGAAATTTTATTGAATAGAAAGTTCAAAATATAAGAGGAACACAAAATAAAAATAAAATGAAACGAAGTACCAATATGGCCAGTTTCTTCAGGGAGTGGTGACCACTTATGCACCAAGCATAGCTCTTCTGGAGTGGTTCCAGACTAAAGTTTAAATGAAGCCATTACTCTCTGAAGCCACATTAAATGTGAATTTACAAATGTAAAGCTAAAATATAATATTAAAGTCAAAGTTACCAAAACACACTATTAAATTTATAGTAGTCAAAATAATTCCAAACTCACAAAAATTGTAAATAAATACAAATATATAAATAGAAGAAATAGATAAATTTAGACTAAGTATAAACACTTTTGGTAATTAATGTTTTATATAAGACCTTTAAGGTTTGATTGACTTTTCTGTATTACATAACAACGCCTAACTTCACTCTTATCATCAAGTCTCTACTAGCTAAATAATCTTTAAAAATTATGTAGAATATTATTATTAGTTAAAATATTTCCAGTCTTTTTTATTTGTTTATCGATGCTATTAGAATTGTGCTGTTGTACTATTATTGTCAAAGATTACAGAATTTTTCATGTCCTAATCTTAACGTTTGAATATCACATTAATAATACTGGGAAAATTATCAGTTTTTAGACTTTTTTTTAAAAAAAAACCTATTTTACTCAGAGAGCGGTATTATCAATTTAAAAAAGTTATTAAATTCTTACTAACATAAAATTCTCTCTCTCATTTCTAGCAAAATCTGTAAACATCGATGAGTTTCTTTTTACAATCAGCATCAGAAAATAACAATCTATATCTTTGTTCTAAGACTCTTTCGATTATGTCACCACCAGAGGATCAACTTTTCAATTTTGGCTTTGATCTGGTGGAGAAGAAAATTTTCTCCAGACCATTACACCCATGATACTTTTAAGCAACCGACCATCATGAGCACGTTCATGGACACGTATATCGTGTACGTGCTCGTGCTCAAAGTATATTATGAGCACGAATATCGCATGTACTCGGTGGGTCTTTGATGGCATTGGGAATCAAACCCAGTCCTTCCGGACTGAAGGCCGTTGACCCACCATAGACTACCACGGCCGTAATAAGTGATACTGAATACATATATTACTAATTAAGTTACTATTCTAGCTACATATAATAGAAACATAAAGTGATTTATATTTTATGAAAAAGAGAAATAAAAAGAAGAATTATCTTGCAAAACGAAGTAACTTTATTTCTTTTTTAAAATAAATTTTTAAAACAAGATGATTGACAAAATGAAATGCTAAAATTATATGAATCTGTTTATATTAATAATTTCATATAATAAATAGTATAATATTATAATTAAATGATATTAAAATATTTAATATTAATTACTTTATTGTTATTTAACAGGTAACTATTCAAATTAATAACGCTATTCTTATGAAATATGTGCCTGTGTGGATGTTTCTTCTAATTTTAGATACAGTTAGAAACAAACTAAGTGATTTGCAATGATTAAAATTAACCAATTTAAATATAAATAATATATATATATATAATAATTTAATATATATATATATATATATATATATATATATATATATATATATATATATATATATATACTGCGTGAAAAAAGTAGGACACCATTTTTTCAATAAAAGAACTTTGAATTTTTACTACAGTACTTTTATAAATTTATTTACAATCAGATAACTTTATCTCTAACATGAAATAAAAAACTACTTGCTTATTACAATTAAAAATTAATTTGAACCTCGTCATACTATGTGAAAAAAATAGGGCAGTTCTAAATATTGAAAATAAAAGTCTTGTTAATAGGGAATTTTTCTGCTATTTGCTTCAATTACTTTAAAGACTCTATTTGCTATTGAATCAATTAAGTCTTGAATTTTGGTTTGACAAAAATTGTCCGAAGCCCAATTCAAAGCTTTTTAAAGTTTGATCAAAGATTCCTATTGCTTACCTCTGGTATAAACACGCCGAAGAGATACTGAGTATACATATTTGACAATATTGAGGTCTGAACTTTTAGCAAGCTATAGCAAAACCCGAACATTATTTGTTTCAAATCACTTTTTTATGCCATTGGTCATATGAATTGATGTTCCATGTTGAGGAAATACCCAACTTTCTCCACCTAGCTCAGCAGCATAGGGAAGAAACACTGAATTTAAAATTTGAATTTAATCTGAATGATTCTGTCTTCCACCCAGAAACACATTAGTCTTTCCAGCGTACCCAAAAGCTATTCAAACCATTAAACTGACTCCTCCTATCTGTCTGGTAAAATAAGTTTCTTCTAGTGTGCCCAGAAAATTGCAATAATATTGATAACCTTCTGGGCTACATTTAAATTGTATTTTTGTCATCAGAAAAAATAACTGAAGTCCATTCGGAGTTGCAAGTCATGTGTTCTTTGTACCACAGTTGCTGGTGCTCAATTTGCCTTTAGTTCAACTTAAGGTGGTGCTTTCTTTCCTTGAATATAAACGTATCCAATCTTCTTACGTAGTTGTAAAGTGTTCTTCTAGTAACATGTGTCATTATAGTTTGGTCTTGTGCTTTTCCAATGTCTCCGCGTGTTTTTTAAGTTCCTTTTAGATTTTTGCATAATCACGTGTTGTCAATTCCTTAGTTCTGCCAGTCTTTGCTTTTCTTAGACACCGGATTTTTCACGAAGTTAGAAAAAGTGTTTGGAGTGAACTGGAGTAGGTGCCTTGCAGTTTCTCTTACACCTTTGACCACATCTTTACATTATAAAATTTGGATTTTTTAAAATTTACTTAAAAGTCTCCCTCTAAGTATACTAAATGTGCAAAAATTGTGTAAGGGTTTTTTTCAACAAAATACCTCTTTTGAAAGAAATTTATTTTAAAAGAAAAACATTTTCAACATATTAAATTTCTACAAACTCGAAAGTGAGAATATTTTTTTCAATTTTGCAAAAAAAACAAGAATTTTTTGTATAATATTTTCTTAATGGTAGATAAAACTTGTTAACTGAAAATAAAAGAGAAATTAGATAGTTAAAATTAAAAAAAATTATACATTAATTGCACTAAAATGTAAAGTATAATTTATAAAATTTGAGTGTCCTTTTACTTTACCTTTTACAGCAGTGTATATATATATATATATATATATATATATATATATATATATATATATATATATATATATATATATATATATATATATATATATATATATATATATATATATATATATATATATATATATATATATATATATATATATATATATATATGTATATATGTATATATATATATATATATATATATATAGTATATATATATATATATATATATATATATATATATATATATATATCTGTGTGTGTCATTTTCAGATATTTTAAATTTTCCCAGAGAAACCTTTTGTAATAAGGAAAATTAAGAAATTTTATATTATTTCTTTTCATTTTGAATGTATTTGATTTATTTATTGAGTAAACTATCAACTGTTACATTTAATTTTAAATGATCGAAATTTTAACTATTCCCAGTTGATATGTTAAATAATGATATAGTAGAAATTTCTAAATGGAAGTATTCATGACATTTTTAGATTTTATACTAACATTCGATAAGCAAACTATTATTTTTTAGTACTTACGAAACATAAATGTTTCCTTTATATACAAAACCTTTGGTAATTTATGGAGCCTACATTTCTCAATCATTTATTATTAAATAGTAAAAAAAGTTTAACTCATCTTTGACTCTCAAAATGCATTACAATTTGCAAATTTTAATCAGTCTGACCCAGTATCATTAGGGATTATTTTTATGTTATTCTTACCTTTATAAGCGGATTTAAATTTTACAGATGATTGCTTTAATAAAAATCTGAAACAAAGTTTGATATCAGATTTTATGATCATATTTTACTGGTTCTAAATTGTTTATTTCTTATATTCTCATTTATAAAATAATAAATCCAAATATAAAAAACATATATCTAAAGTACTATCGTTATTTTTAACGTATTTAAAATTATTATGTTTATTATACAAAAGCTATAAAAATAAAAGAATTTCTCAGTATGTCGTTTTTCAAAAATTTAAGTTAATATTCTGTTATATATAACGATAGTTAAATTTTTTCTATTTTTGAGGTCAGTTTTAAATTTAAAAATGAAAATACGATGTTCAATGATTACAGAATTTTTAAATAATGGAATCATTGGATTGCAGCTTTTAGGAAAACTCCGTTTATTTATTCGAACCACAGCCTCAAATATATCTTAACTCGAGTCACTTACTGTATTTTCACATTCAAGATCACATTGGAAGATTTATATCCCTTAATAACTTATCAGTCTAACCTCCTAATTTATGAAGATGAGCCATTTCCTGCTTTCTATGAATTCGAGGATTTTTGAGGATTGAGGAAAAAACAATTTTCTCCTTCCGAGGACTAAGCTAAACATTGACTTCTCTTCAGTCCTCAAAAAACGTCCCTGTCTTACAAGTCTCTTCTTACAAGTCAAGTCTCCTCTGCTGAGGAGCAAAGAATCCCGCCTCGCATCTGATCAGATAAGCAGACTGACATCGATTCCCTTAGGAAGTAATTTACATCAGATGCGTTAAACTGAAGATCCCCTACACTCAAGATCTGCGAAAACTCTGCTCATAGCATCCGTATTCCATGGTTCAAGGCTCTCATTAGAATTATTCTTCACGAGATAAGCAACAAACTAACTGAGAAGGCAACTCTCTTACTATCACATCTTAAGAATGGAATCAAACATGATCTTAAGAATTAGATATAGAATAATCGCAAATTGAATTGGAGAATAATGACAATGGGCTGTATATTTTTGAGTTTCATTCAATGATAAGCAAGAATCCATTGAAATGGTGTTTATAAGATATTTTTCTTACTAGACTTGGCCCATTAATTTCTTCTTCTGTAATAGCGTAACAACCAATTACAGGTCTTAGCTTCCTCTACAGCACGCTTTTTCCAGCCTAGTCTGTCCAGAGCGAGACTTTGCCAGTTCCTAACTTTCAGTATCTTGAGGTCAATTTCAGTGTCAATGAGCCATCTTGTTGCTTGTCTTCCTCGGTCACGGCATACTTCCAGGCTCTTAAGCGTTGGTACTTCAGTGGAGTTGTTTTCCTGGCTTCTCCAGACATGGCCATGCATTTTAGTCTGTTGCTTCTGATAATCTGGGTAATCTGGAGCTTGTTATGCAGCCTATACAATTCAAAATTATGTCTGGTTGGCCAGCAACCTTATTCCGGTACAGAGCCCATAAATAGTTATTAATACCTTCTTTTCAAAGGTTTCCAGGGATCGCTCTATATCTACATTTAATGTCCAAATTTCGCTTGCATATAGCATCATGGGTAGTATGATTGTATTGTAAATTCTCAGTGTTGTCATTAACTCATTACTTCATGGAATTTCATCTTGCAATATTTAGTAATATTACAAGTGGAGATGAGGATCTATACCATTGCAATATCTATATAACTGCCTATCCGATAACTAGTTCTCGGTATGTTGCTTCAATTTCAGCAGAAGGCGGAAGAAGAGGATCTTCGAAAACAAAATTTTTAGGAGAAAACTCACTTCTTTCGTGAACTTTCTCAATGCTTAAAATTACCTTTTTATATGGTTTATCGAGCATGAGGAATAATGAATTTAAGATATAATCTCAAATACATTATTTCTCGGGCTCGTAATATATGATATATTCAATTGTTTTCATGTAAGGAATAACGTATTTAAGATATAATCTCGAACTCAAATCATTATTTCTCTTGCTTGTAACATATAATATATTCATTTGTATTCAAATTTAATCTTTTTTAATTTTTAAATTCTTCATTTTAAATGCATTTAGATTAATAGAATTTAAGAGCCCTTTCAATTACAAAAATGCTGAATAAATTTTTCAGCTTGACATCCTGAGCTAAGTAAAGGAATGTCAGCTGGTATAAAACTTTAAAAAAAATTTAAATTCATTAAGATAAGACAACTTTGTATAGTGTACCAGATTACAATTTACTTTACACCAGTCTCAAATTAATGACTGATGTATTGCACATTGGCGCGCTTATCCACAGTGACCTTAATCTTACACACACTGTTTTCTTCCGCAACTGGTTTCAATGGGAATGATTTTAGAAGGATCTGTACTTCAGTATAACTCAGTCATCAATGAGACAATGGTGAGAGAAAATGAAAGCGTTTGCATTATTCTTCAATTGAAGTAGTGTGTATGCTTTAGGTAATGAGCAAAAGTGCTCTGTTTATTAATCACACAATTTTTCTTTTTACTAATATATTGAACAGTATTTTATTATTTTGTAAACTGTTAATAGTATCATTTTCCGTTAACTTTTGAATTTCTGCAGAGCTCAAAATGTATCAGTTCTTCTATTGTTCTTAACTCTGATTAAAATATTAAATATCTTTGAATTACTACAATAATTCTGATATTCTGAGTTTCTATAAGGTTTTAATATATCATTTTTGATTTATTTTCTGCAAAACAAAAACGTTTTGTAATTTATTTTAAGCTTATAACAAGGCATTATTAAGTTTCTACGAACTAAAATAAAGATGGAGTAGAAAAAGATTAATTAGGTAATTTAATGTGATTTAACTCCTTTTAACCCTGCTTAACAAGAAATAATGATTTGAATATCAGAATGTTCAAGGGGTTCATGGTGAAGTCTTAGTTATGGGTACAAATATATATTGACTAAACATGAAGATTTCCATTTCAGTTTATGAAAAATTAATTCAGTCATCTAATACTTTTACTCCGATGTTTTTTAAGAATAAAATCGGTTATATAATTTATGAATGGGAAATTTTAAGGTGATCAATTAGCTATTTTTTGTGAGTTGCTTGAATGTATGATAGAAAAACAGGTATGTTTTGATTGCCTTCTATTGCATGAGTACAAAGTGACAGAAAAAGCCAAACATCAAAACCACATTTTTACGTTTTGTAATTTATCAAAATGTTTATCTTTTTATGGAAATCATAAAACATACATAAAAGGAATTGTTTTTTTTTCAAAAAATAAATGAAATATTTACAGCTTAAAGTTTGCTTTGTTAAAACAAACGTAAAACTTCATATATAATGAATCATGTTGTTTACTGTATCTAAATTCTAAGAATCGAATTGAAGCATTCTTGTGTTTCTAGATGAAATTATAAAGAAAATTAATTTGTGATTGTAAGCAATTAGCGTAAAATTCTCATTAAGAAAGACGTTTTACTGATAAGATATAAAAGATTAATTATATGCAATTCAGGTTGCATACATTTTATAAAGCCAATAATTTTGTAAAACCATTAAAAACTACGTTTTTAGGCATTTAAAGAAAACTTAGCAATGTGTATCTATTACAATAATGTACAAAAATCAAGAAGAATACAAAAAAATAAATTCTTTATTATGATTTGTTTAATTTAAATTTTAAAACTATAAGTTTACGTTATACTAGTTCTACTTTTTATTATGGATATGAGATACAATTCAAGGCTAACAAGTACAATATCCGAATCCGATGCTTAATCAATGCAAATATCACGAAATTATTTTGCGAAATGTTCAAGATCAGACAATAATAAATTAAAAGCATTTATTGTTACTCTGATTGCCATATTTTACATCCTGTGATACTATTAAATATATTCTTTTATAATTAATTCAAAACAGATGATATTTTAAATCATTAAGAATCTTCCATGTGTGACGAATTTCCCGAGGGAAACATGTTAAAAAATTGCAACGTTAATTAAAAGCCTTAGATTTTATTAAACCATACATTATTGATAACACTAATATATGTAATATTTTTGTATGTGATATTTGAATAAATCTTTGAAATTAATAATCAAAGAAATTAATGAAAATAATAATTTAGAAAATTAAATCCTTATACTTGAGGTAATGAAGATATTCATATTTAATAAGAGTTTCGCGTTTTGTGGGAAAATTATTTTTATAAATTTTTATGCTGACTTTAATTTAATGAGTTTCAGAATTATGCACAATGGCAAAAAAATTTATGTTTATTTCTTATTGTGTTCTTTGTTAGTTGAATATTTCATTTTTCATTTATTTAATTTATTGTCCTGAGAATTTGCTTAACTATATTTCCAGCATCATTTTATTATTTTGAAATTCACAATTCAAATGAGGACAGTAGACGGTGCAAATTATAAACAATACTGATTTATAACCAGTACAGTATATCAAGTGATTTGATTTATTAATTATTTTAGTAGCTCCTTCTTTTATTTAATATTTAGTTCATTTTAACTAAAAATAAATTTAAAATTGTATTTTACATCTAAAAAATCTTTAAAAAAATAAAAATTCTAAATGGATACATTTGATACATTATTATTACTAAATGATTGTTAATTTATACTTAAGAATAGTTTCTTTGATATTAAGAATTAGCATTCTTTTCTATATTTTCACATTAAGAATGTTATATTTATACTTTGACTTCTTATTACTTTCATAATATTAAATTAAAATAATCATGAGATAAAACTGGAATCTGTGTAGAGTATTTTTTCCAGATTTGCTTTTTTCTATACGTAATTTTTTACAATAAACTTGAAAATTTATCTTTGTTTACAGATTTAACCAATTTAGAATTCGACTTCATCAAATAGTTTTTATGCAACATTTTTAAAGATTATCGAATAACTACTTTGATTACAGTGGTACGATTATTTTTATATACCATAAAATTTTAAATCTTAAATAAAATGTGAGTAACTATTTTAATATACTGATGAATTTGGTATGCATAAAAATTTGATTGAGAGAATAATGATGTTATTGTAATTTTTTTTGCCACAAAGGACCAATATAATGAATAAATAACTTACTTAATTTATTTAAATGAATTTTAATCAATGGTATATTAATTAAATATAAAAAACACATTTTTTGTTGAAAATATATAAAAATTTTAAAAATAAGCAATGTGCTTTACTAATATTTAATATACTTTGTGATGTAGATGATAATTCATTATTTAATAAGATTTCTAGCTTTAAAATTTTATAAAATATTTTAATTAATTTTATGTGAAATATTCATATGTTATTCTTTTCTTTTGCTTGATAACAAATTATTATTTTTTTATTCCTCAGTTTAGCAGTTTTGTACACGAGTACATTTGAGAATTTTTAAATTTTAATGAATATCGCATTATGTATTTATATAGTAATTATCATTTTTCATTAATTTCGAAAATACTATAACTTTGAATAATTAGATAAATTTTATAATTATAAGCAATATTAATGTGTATAGATAGTTGAATTTATTAATTTTCCATGAGTTTTCAATAATAATATTTTGTAAAATTAATGAATGATTGCTAAAAATACAAATATGCTTGTCTAAACCTTTTATTTGTTAGTATTGTTTGATATTTTCATATTATATTTTATTTATAATTTTATGCATTTGAAACTCTTTTATGAATGCAAATTATTTTTATTTATATTTTACAAATAGGTGATCAGATATTTCTGCATTTTATATACAACAATTATAATCAGTTATTCTTTGTTCGATATTCATTTCCTTAGTCATGTACAAATTATTTAAATGTTTACTAAATTTTATGGGAAGACACACAATAAGAAACTACTTTTTATTTATAACTGAAATTATAAGAAATTGATAATTTGAATGATTATATATGAATAATAATTTGATGACTTATTAATAGGAAAAAAGAAAAAAGGGGTAAAATATAAGAAATATTAGAAAAATACGCGACTGCATCACTAAGCAGAATTTCATTTGAATTCCCGGAATTAATTCTATAACAACAAATTTCAATTATAATAATAAAAAATAAACTTACAATAAGCAATAATTATTAACTTTATCCTGTGTTTTTAAGATTATACTTTGTGTTTACAATATAACCATCTGTTTTCAAAGGATTTTTCAAAAGGTGAATAAGCATATAATTGTTATGGTAAATAGAATGTTTAAAGAACATAGTACAATAAACATTTAAATATATTACATTATTTAGATATTTTCTTACACAATTAAATATGTTTCCTGTTGTTGTCTGGGAAATACGTCTGCTGAATAATATTGATGGAAAGGAAAATAAATTAAATAAGGATGTATGCTTTTAATTCGCGGAAAGTGATATTAGTAATTAGATTGTTGCACCAAGTAATTGTTTAAGTTAATTTGCATCAGTTTAAGCTAATTATAATGAAAGTTTCCAATCTTTCTCAAGTGTTTTACTTGAGCGAAAATTAGTAAAATGGCTTTCACTCTTGATAAAAGTTTTCTCACAAGAAAAATATCATTGCTTTCTTACCAAATTGTTATAAATAAATTTTTTCTCACAAAATATCATTTGTTATGGGTTAAAGAAAGCAATAGCAAAAACATATAGTATTATAGCCTATATTTATAAAAGTAAATTCTTCTAATTCATCTTGTAAATTTATAATATCAATGAAGATATTTCCTATTTTTTTTGCATACTTCTTTGTGTAGAATGCGAGAGACATCATACTGTTTTTCAATATCTTCATCGAGATAACTTGATGATAATACAAGAAAGGAAAATAAATTATTAAGTCTCGATAAGAAATTAATCATTAGCAATAAAAAATAATTTTCTCAAATGAAAATGAAAGTTTTTGATATAAAATAGTACCAAAAAATTTTATTTAAAATTACTATTTACCAAATTGATAAAAATATTATTTTAGAAGTTGGTAAATGTTGCTTACTTAAAAAAAATTCGTGTTATAGAGTGTATTTAGAACGAGACATATAATCTAACTTAATAACAGAATTGCAAATCGACAAATTAGAAAAATAAATATGACAATATTTCAAGCTCAAATTTCAAGGGAAATTTCATTTTGAATTTTATTACCACAAGTTTATTTAATTAACGTAACTTTTTTCTAAACTAATACAGATAATGATTTTTAAAGAAATATTTTATAAAATTTGATGAAAGAGAACATTTAAATTCTGATATTTACAGGTCTCGAAATCAATGATATTTCTAATATGGAAGTGATATAATTATAGCAAATGTGAATTCAACAGCATAATGCCATAACGCGCGATCGTTAAATTTATCTAAATCTTACTTTCAAATAAGGGCACAAAACTTTATTTTAATGCAAAACTTTGCTGGATTTTCAAATAAACGTCTTAACTCTAAGCAATAAATAATTCAAATATGATTAAATGAAATATGATTAATATGATATAAGAATTACTATCAAAGCACCATGAAAGAAAATTAATTGAAATATCATATTAAAATCCGTATACGTGCTTGCCATGAAATTTGAAAAATATATAATTTTTGATAATATTCTAATACTAGCAAGCGTATTTTGATTAATTTTTTTTGTAATTTATTTATTTATTATTTTTTTGTTCTTATTTTTATTTTTTGTATTTTGTATTTATTTATTCTTTGTACTCATTCGTCATTTTAAATTCATTGCATAAAAGACTCATTTTATAATGCATTGCTTAAAATATAAGTTTGCTAATTAATGATGGTGAAAATATATACACTAAAATAAATAAGTTCGTAAACATACTGACATGAAATAAGAAAATAGTCATATTTTTAAGGTGATTGGTACATAAGAAATGAAATATAATTTATTTACATTTTGCACTCCAAAACTAAACCCCATATCTCAAAAATTTCACTTCTATATGGTGAGAATATAATTTTAGATAAAATAAACCACATACACACACATAATATAAACATTTTATTTATATAATATTTCACACGCACAAGTCATTTTCCTGACACAAGTCCAAATTTTAAAATATGAAGATATTTATAAAATCTAGCATTTTATGCTACTTTAAAAGATTTTAAATTTAATTAAAAATTAAGTTCATATAAACTATATACTCATTAATAAGTTTATCAAGAAAACGAATAACTCTTAATACAAAAACATAAATATTGAATTTTGAAACCGCAGAAAATAGAAGTATATATATTTTACAGTTATTGGAATAATAAAAAACAAACAAACTGAGGTGTCGTTATTGAAACACATTAAAGCGAGAAATGCATATAATTCTGATTTTTAATTTAAATATTTCAATTGTTAAATGATTTTAATTTAACAAACACTTTAACACAATTATAATAATGTAAAAAATTAGGTTCAATGAAATTATATATACAGTTATAAATTTATCAAAAAAACAAATAATCTTAATAATAAAGCATAAATATTGAAATCTCGAACTGCAGGAAATAGAAATATTTTACCGTCATTGAAATAATAATAATAAACTGAGATGCCTTTATGAATGAAATATTTTTAAGTGAAAAATGTATAGATTTATTATTTTTACTTTAAAAATATTAATTGTTATACATTTTAAAATAATTTTGAATATTTAAAATTATGAGACAGTGCGTATCTATTTATTAATTTCTTGAAAATAAAAAAACACTTGCATGAAGAAAAAATTTAGATTTTTAAATTTAAATCATTCTGCGGTCCATATTCATCTGATCGTATTCTTTCGCAAATTAAGTTATATTTACTGTAATAGCGGTTCAGTCGAGGCCCGGACTGTACCGTAAATTATGTGGGTTAGAATACTCGCTCATCAGCAAATGCCTCGTCATTTTGAACCACGATCAGGTGACGAGGCCACTCTTGAGCTGGCACCCTCCTCTCCACATCCAGGCCATACCAGCGGAAGAACTTCGGCCGTCACACATGAACGTGGACATGTCCCTAACCTACGGAGCTGCAGCAACCCAGCAAGGGAGCGAGCGCGGTCACCCTCCCAACAACTACCAGCGACAAGTGATGCTTCACTTTGCTGATCTTATCGGGAATAATAAATTACTGTAATAATAAATTCCCCCTTTCCCTATTGGAATATATTTTGAAATCAAATAGTCAATAAGCATACAGCAATGGTAAGCCATTTGAGCAATTGCCACTTATTGTATTATCATAGAATTTAGAACATAGAGACCCATATTCATGTGGCGAAATCGGAATAGGCTCCCTGTGAATAGCATATATGCGAAGAGCCAAAAAAAGAAGACAGATTATCCATTTTAAAACAAAAACAAGGATTAAATCCAATATTGTCACCCCTAAAGCAGAATGGTCTACCACAAATCCAACTATTCAGGAGAAAAGGGATACATGAGAGCAACAGTTATGTCTTCTGTATTTTACAATTTTGAAAAATACTGGTTCGATCCAGCTCACATAATACAGAATCACTCACATCCACATTGATCAGAGGACGTTCGGGTAATCATTTCTCAAAAAGGATAAAAAAGTTTCTAAAATATTTCAACTCTGTTTTATTGAGTTTTCATGCATACTTTTATAGAGATTCATGTCCAGAAATAATCAAATGTTTTATTATGAGAAAATATTAAAACTAAATGATTTTTTAGGATTTGATTTAGAAATAAAAGAATTTGATTTGTGATGTATGTTGTTCAATTGAGCTTCTTTGTAGTTTTTTGCTTAGTATAAAAATTGTGATTATTTTTAATAAGAATGTGAAAAAAGGATTATGGTGATTATAATACGAATTACTATTTTATATTAATTAATTAATTGTCATTTTTCACATGCAAAGAATTAGATTATTTCCCAAATGATATGAATGAAAATTTGAGTAATTGGTAAATTTTAATAGATTTGTGAGGAGGACTTGTGTAATTGTAACTTGTTTTTTTATCAGAAAAGAAAAAAATTTCTTCATCTAAATTCCCTAAAGAAATGTTAGTTATTAATGTCAAGTAATAACATATTTTCTCTACAGATAATGAAATAATAAATTGATGGCGTTCTCTGTATAAAAATATCAAATTATAAATATTTCCCAAACGGGCTACAACAATCATCTTGTATTAAATATAGCAAAATACATTATTTATTTATTACTATTTACCTATTGATTACTCTATTAATCTCTAGAAATAAATAGTTGATGCAGGAGATTCTAGAATTTTTTCCCCAGAAAAAAAGAAAATCTAAGAAGTATTCGCAAATAATGAAAAAAGGAAAATAATATTATCATATTCAAAATTTGAAACAACAATAATATTTTTTAAATAAAACTAATTGAAATCAGCTCTGTTTTAGTTATCTTTTCTTACCTGCAGTTCGTGAATGAAAAGCTTATTTTTTTACCAGTCTGGTAAATTTTCTCTACTAAATTTTTATTTATCCTTCACATTTTTTGGATATTCAGCTAAGATTAACTTGTTACAAATTTTACTTATATTATAAATTTATCTTGTCTTGTTATACATTTTCCTTATTAAATACTTCATTAAACCATATTGAGCAAATCTCAGCATTAAAAATAAAAAAGCAGTCACCTACCAATTTAAGATAATCTTCTTTTTTCATTTTGATTTTTTGCTTACCTTTCTTTTTAATTTGCTTTCAAATTATTAAAAAAAATATTAAGATTGTACGGCAAAAGAATAAAGAAGGAGATCCTCTTAAGTCCTTTTTATTAATTACTGATACCGTGGTATTATGTTTCTCCATAAACAACTAAATATTTAATCACCATTTATACTATATGCATACTTTTCCTTTTTAAGCTCCACTGTTTTTTTTGTTGTTGTACCAGCATGCTTCGCTGTACTTAGTTGGGCTTTGGTCGAGTAATTAAAAATGCATTTCCTCTTTCAAATTTTCATTACTCACCTGTTTATATAATATAATATATATATATATATATATATATATATATATATATATATATATATATATATATATATATAATTTGAAAAGCGATATTAAGAATCTATTATGCAAGATAAACACCTTTCCTAATCGAACATGGAAACTTGTATATTTGTCGGACGAAACAAGCCATTTTTTTTTTACAAAAGCAAGTAGACAGTTATGTTATTAAGAATCATTTCAGTTTTATGGTGCCTGCTGTGATCAGTTTTGGAAGTTAAATGCATATGTGAGCAAAATCGTCTGATGATAAATAGCAATAACTGGTTATGAGTTTTGTGGATGATTAGTGAATGGTGAATGAAGGGATTTTGAAAAAAGTGTCACATAATTCTCTATTTATAAAATTGAAAATTACTACAAAATTATTCAATGAATATCTCAGGGAAGAATACGTGTTAAATTCAAATAAAGAATTGCATTAATGATATATAAGCAATTTGTTGAGCCATCTTAACCATAGCTGTTACTCACTTAGCACTACCCAAGAAGCAGGTGTGATTTGTGTTATCATTTGTACGAGTAATATTGCATCTTTTTTCTTTCATGTTGTTTTTCTCTTTCTTTTTTACAGGCTTAGAACTAGATATCTTAAAATTTATCTTACGCCTTAAAGTTTCATCAGATAACCAAACTTTCATGAGGAGACGCCGAAACTTTCATGAACGCTTTGTAAAGATTGTTTTTCTTGTGTTCGTTGGATTTTTAATTTCTTAATCTTGTTTCTATGTTAATTTGTTCTATTTATTTGTTAAAATGTATACATTTTTTCTTTTATTGTTCTTAATTTATACTTGAGCTATTTCAATTTTCGGATCCCTTCTTCTAAGAAAGACACTAGTCATAATAGTATATTATCAATTTAATACAGTACTACAATTTGTTTTATTTCATGGCCATCTACAGCACTTCTGCTATTAGTTAACAAACAGTTTAATGCACTAATGATGAAGCATGAAATGAATTGAAATTAGCATCTGTAGAGTTGTCTTCAAGAAAGTTTCAAACAATAGGCCATTGTCCGATGTGGATACTATCGATGGTTGACCTGTATAACGACCACCTCTGACATTTCCTCCTGTTGCACAGAGGTATGCAAGCCAAGTCTTAGACACTAACAAGATAAAAATGCTTTTGGAAATAGTCATGTCCAATAAACAATCCTCCAACAGATCTAACTTCAACAGATTGAGGCAGAGTACTGGAGATTCTACAACTCTTGTTGAGCAAGAAAATTTACCTCTTATTCACGGCTGCATCGCTATACAAAAAGCTGTATTAATAGACAGTCAGGTTGTAACATGAGAGACACCTGCGTAGCAAGCCTATCAGTCTGTTTGGCTCCAAAATATTACAATGGCTTGGAAATAACTGAAAATCAATGCTTTTCCTGGACTTTTTAAGCTCAAATAAAGTATTTTAACAGAAATGAAACAATTTGCTTTCATCATATCTTGAATTTGTATGTGACAAAATGGTAGCTTGAGAATCGATAAGAAGCATAATATTGTGTTGAGGACAACTTTCTAATTTATCCTTCGCAAAGTATACAGCCACTAACCCCCCTCGACAAAACTGTCACAATACTTTCCAACAGGAGGACTAATATTGAAAACACGAGCTTTTTTAGAAGTATCTTCTGCCGAACCAAATGTGTTAATAAAAAGATCTATTTTCAACATAACCTTTATCATAATCCTTTTACTTAGATAGATACGAATGAGATGTTTTTATTTATATTCATAGGATCTTAAGTTAAATGATAACTATATGGCGACTGGTTGGACAAACAATCTTTAATATAAATGAATAGCTTTTACAGTTGGATAGATTTTGAATGTGTAAAATATTGTAAGAGTATTCAGAAACACTATTAATGATTCCTTTTCATTTGGGAAATTTTTTCATTGAAATTTATTTTTGAGATGAAAGTATCATTTCTTATATCTGCTCTTTTTCCAAAAAAGCATCGTATGTTGTCACTTTAATTTGATATATAAAAAATCTATATCGTAGCGAAAACCATTAAAATCATATAATAAAGTATTATATTTATGAAATACATTTGACATTATTATTTAAAAGTCTTTTAATATGAAACTGTTTTATTATGTGGTAAGATAAATGAAAATGGCCACGAAAAAAATTTTTTTAAGAAAAGTAAAAGCTGATTTTTGTTTTTTTCCCTTCATTTTTTTTATATTTTTTTGTATTTACTGATGTTTGTGAGTCACCTTTTGAAATAAAATATTATTATTATCGCAAAAATTTATGTTGTGTGGTGTAATGTAAATTGTATTAATCAAATTGTCATGGAAACATTTATTCATAATGTTTTTTAATTTATTGTATTATCTTCAATGGAAATTGTGTAATAAAACTATATTGTAGGGATACAAGCTTAAAAAATTCTTTTACAGCTCTTTATGTGTGTTTTTAGAAAATAAAAAAATTCCTACGTATAATATTTCAGTAAAACTTTTTAAATGCAAACTCTTATTAAAAATAATATAAATTCACAATTGACTCGATCTGTTACTGAAATTTGACATATTTAATAAATTGATTTTCTCATTTTGTTAAGAATTTAACATATTTAATAAACTAAATTTTTCAATGCATTAAGTACTTAACATACTTAATAAAATGAAAGATTCAATTTATAATTGAATTCAAGGCGTTTTTCTAAATGAAATGTTTCACTTTTGTAAAATATTATTTTTGATCTTAGTCTTATTGAACTTTCGATTCCTAGAATGAGAAAAATCTTTTCATGAATAATGCAAAATGTACACCATTTTAAATGATTAAAAATATTCAAATTACCTGAAATTTCCATGTTGTATTATTTTATATTATTGTAAGAAACTAAAATTAAAAATTCAAGATTTTCAATGGGATTTCACTTTAACTTTACGCTTTTTATTTTAGAATTTATATTTTTATACAAATTAGTTGTTTTCAGAATTTAAATATCATTAAAAATAAATTAGCGGTTTATAGCATTTCACACACACTACAAAAACCAATTATATATCAAATTACTATTAACCGTAATCTAAGAAAAATCATTTATCAACGAATATAAAATTATCTCGAATATTATATGTAAAGTTTAACTGTTATCCGTGCTTAAGTGTAAATAAACAATTAATATCTGACTATAATACCTTTTTTTTTTATCTGAATAAGTATTTTTGTTTCACATTTGCTGTAAAATAGATAATTTTTATATTTGTATTTTATCAACATAAAAATATCTTAAATGTTTGAATGATATAATTTTTGCTAAATTATAAGTAAGATTTTCTTCAAAAACGTTACGGGAATTTTACAGAACTTACAATTTTTCAGTTTATAAAAAATAGTAAAAAAACATTTGGAAACGACGATGGTGGAATAGTAAGTATCCCTAACTTCGACGACGTAGATCCCGGGTTTGAATCCAGATTCGGGCATGGATGTTCCTTTCTTAAGATATGTGTTTATTTATCCCTTCTCTTTCGGGGCGAAGAGGTTTCAACAACTGCGTGCCCACAGTATAAGATGCCATCACATTCATCCCTTGTAACGTTTAATCGGGAAGTAGAATAAAAAAACTTAAAATATGTAATTCAAACAAAATGTTTTTATAAATGATATAAATTTTCTTTGTAATGGAAATTTTCAGTTACAAATATAAAGCTCCAGAAAAGTGTTAACAATAATTTTTCGTTACATCAATAATGGAAGAAATGTTAAAAACTTGTTTTGAGATCATCTTGCCTTAAAAAAAATATTTCGCAGTGTGAAGTTACTGATAGGCAAATATAATTCATCACACAAATCTAATATTTATACAAAATGTTGCTCTTAAATGATTTTCAATAAATGTATAAAAAAACCAAATTATTAACTATTGTCTGAATATCAATTTAAATTAAGAAACACATTGAAAATTTGAAAATCCACATATTTAAGATTCAAAAATTCTAAATGAAAAAGATTTAGTCTTGGTAATTGTTAATTAGTTTTACTTATTATTAACATTATAAATCTTTAGCATATCTGAATTAACTAAATTAAATGATAAATTTCATAGTATACAAAATATTAGTGATAAGAGATATGAATTCAATAACTACTAGAAATCATAATTTTAGTAAAATTTAAAAAATTGTGGATTTTTGCTTATTTTTCTGTTAAATTTAAATTTTACAAGAAGGAAGTATATTGTGCTTGTTTTTCTCAAATAAATTTTTGAAATGCTTCTTTAATATATTATCATAAGTTTATTACATAAATTTTTGTTGTCATATTATGAACCATTTTTCAATTTATATTTAAATATTTGCTAGAGAAATTGCAGAGGCATTTTTTAAAAACTCCTTTTGCTATAAATTATTTTTATCTTAAAAAATTTTTCTTTGCCATTAAAACTTCCCTTTATTAAACATAAAGAAAATTCTCTTTCAAAATTATGTAAATTCTTTTTTAATTTGCACTTCTTCCCTTTGTAATCATAAAAAATGATTTGAACGAAATGAAAATATTATGAATACAAATTCTTAATTTTTTCAGTATTTAAAGATTTTTGTTTTTTAATGTGTAATTTGTTACCTTAAAGTAAATTTAATTTGATTTTACTTTGTATTCTCTTGTAACATTTTCCTTCTCATTTGCAACAAACAGTATAATTTAATTAAAAATGTTTGGAATATTATGTTTTATAATATTTTTATGTAGAAAAACTTTTAATTATGATACTAATATTAGCATCTTTATGTAATATGTATTTATTAATTAGGATATTAAATAAAGTTATTTGCACTGAATACACATCACAGTAATTGAGTCTTCTTTTATATAATTAAATCAGTGATTTATGATTATACAAAATTAAAGAGGAAGAATATTGCGTATTTATACATTCTGCAATTAAAACTGTTGAGTTGAATGGTTTATCTTTTAATTTTTGTTTTTCTAGTGATACCATTAACATTAGCCAACAGGAGAAAAGTAAAAAAAGTGAAATGCTTCATATAATTGCTGATAAACTATATTTCATTATGTGATAGTTTTAATTTCACAGAATAGTCTATTTATGTAATTAATATTCAGACTCACATCTTTCAATAATATTTTAACTAATAAGTAATATCTTTCATATCACAATATTTCAGAGCAACATCATCAACAATTTTAAGACTTAATCGTATACATCAAGTCAAAACAGGCTAATGCAAATTTTAATGTCTTTATTTTTTATATTTTCAGCGTGCAATATTTCCTGTTTGCTGACGATGAAAGTGCACTTATTTCTATTTTTTGTATCAGTAGTAAGTTTCTCATACTTTGAGTCAAATGATTTTAACTGGGGAGTAAATGCGAAAGCAGTAATAAAATAAATACGGAGTAACTGCAATAAAATAAATGAGAAGATTTGGAAACATAATTTTTATTTTGCGTCAAAAAAGTTCTGTACAGTTAATCTCAAACAACGGATTTTGACATATTATTTGAGCGAAATCAAGGAATTTTGATGTCGTTCTAGGAAGTTATTTCTTAACACAGATTCAAAAATATAAAGTCACGAAAATTAAAAAATAATATATCAAAATTTTATAATTTATAACTGTTTTTATTGAATGTTGTACATGATTAAAACTAAGCTAATAATAGGATTAAGCTGAAACTATAGCTTTTTATGATACAATCCTTATCCTCAAAACAAATTTTGCTTATTGTATTATATAATAAACTTTTTAAATGCATGTTACGCTTTTAATTTGCTAATCTGTTGTTTATTCCTACTTTTATATATTATTTTATATTCAAATTTGATACAATAGGAGAGACATTTTTATCACTCAATAAATAGAGAATTATTCAATAAATAGAGATTCAATTCAATAAATAGATTCAATAAATAGAGATTTATAAATAGAGATTCAATAAATAGAGATTTATCACTCAATAAATAGAGAAATTTATTAAGAACAAAGAGATAATGAAATAATTTGTGGAGATATTTTAATATTGTTAAACTTTAAAAAAGAAAACTTCTTAGAAGAGAAAATTTTGTTCTTTTATTTATTAGTTACATTTATCAAAAAGACCTTGAAATTCAAAAGTCAATAATATCACAGAGAATTTTAAATAAATGAAATTAATCTTTATCCATATGAAATATACTTATGAAAATTAAAATTTTACATATAAAAAAAGGTTGAAAGCCCAACAATTATCATTTATTAAAATAACTGAATACTTTTAAACTATTCTGCTAATAAAAATATGAATTTTAAATTCACGATTCAATGCTTCATTTTATCACATATTGTATGTTATAATAATAATTTGAATTATTTAGTGAAATATTCTGATAACTCAAATTTTGCCATAAAAAATCGGAAAACATATTTAAAAAATTGAAACTAAAAATTAGTATTCAAATTATAGCAATGAAAAAAGCTTCTTAATTTGTTTTTGTTAATTTGATCAGTTGAATAAAGATCTGGGTTTGAATTTTATTGTTTCTTAGGACAATATTTGAGTATAAATTTTAATTCCTTTTTTAATTTTATTTCAGAATTTAAGACTTAATTTTACTTATATTACAAAAATTATTAATAGTCAGAATATTAGCTAGATTTTCATCATATTAATTAAATTCATTGATGTTTACAGTTTTCAGAATGTGCTAGAAGAGCAAATGAAAAACTAGTCATGGTTATTTTTTCGACTAATTTGTTAAATTTATTAAAAATCATTTAATAAGATTGTTCAAAATTTTTGAGATTGCCAGAAAGTGGAAGTTTTTTTTATATCTAATGAGAAATTTCAACATTTTTCAAAAACTCTAGATGAAAAATTCTAAAATTCTGATTAATTATTAACAACTCTATGGCGCATACTTAGAACTAAAAGATAATAGGTAACTTAATTTTACAATCATGATATGAAATTAATAAATATAAATAATTTTTAAGAAAACATAAAGCTATATTCTGATTTAATTATTTTGTTAGAAAAAATAATATCTCAAAAATTGTTGTGATAGAATAATTGGCTTTGTTATTTGAACTTAATTCGCTCAAATCAAATTCAAATTACTAGTCACTGATATTAGCTGAGATTACAAGTTATTTAAGTTTGATTTATTTAGATCTTCAGCATTTGTTAAATTTATTAAATAGCAAATACTAGAATTAGAACACTAATTTGCAAGATTTTTCCATAATTTATTGAAATATGTAGACAATTAATTAATTGTAACACACAATATATTGTTTTGTAGTCTTTAGAAGGTAAGTTGAACCAAAATTCTAATGAGTATGTTTCATTTGTAATATTTAAATGTTTTAGGTAAGCAAGCCTTGTCTTTTAGAATTCAAAAAATGAGAAATATTGAATATCATTTAACAACATCAGCATTTTTTGTTTATTGTGAACCCAATGAGGAATATTTCTGTTGAGTAACCTATGATGTAAGTTCATGTTGAAGGATCTGCCGTCAATTTAATTCTATTTTTCTGTTAAAAAACAACTATCCATTTTTGTATCAAGTTTTTAATTATATTTATGTATTATTTGAATATATTTAGTCAAACATTTCAATGTTTATAATAAATGTAATTAACTTGAAATATTCTTTAAGCATTTTAAACGCTTAAAAATTTTTGGTTATATATATATATATATGTATGTATGTCTATATATATATATATATATATATATATATATATATATATGTGTGTGTGTGTGTGTGTGTGTGTGTGTGTATATAATATAAAAGTCACTTTCAAACTTATTACCCGTTACTAAAAATATGTATGATTAAAATTGGTTACTATATAATGAAAGCATTGTTCTTTCCAATGATTAAATTAATAATTTAAAATTAAAAATAAATAACTTTAATCAGATATGAAATTTTGTAGCTCAGACATTTGTATATTTACCAATTTCACTCTAACAGAAACGTCTAAAATACTAATTTTCAAATACCTTTATTTCGACTCTTAACATCATCAATTTAAACATTGCGGGAAAGCGTAATGCCAAAGAATATAATAATTAATTTAGAGATCTTCAAAAATGTTTTACCTTATTTCAGGGTCTTAAAGTTTTATGATATTAATTATCATACCTTTTTTAAACACCTGAAAAGATATTCTCCTTAAACAAAATGGTACTGTCTAATAATCAATCCTTCAATAGTTCCGATGCAGTTTACCATATTAGGCCTAAAAAGAACATTAAACCAAAATCATAAATTAAAACTTCTGTACCCATTGAATAATTATTCAATGGGTACAGAAGTTTTAATTTATGATTTTGGTTTAATGTTCTTTTTAGGAATAAGAAATGAAACAACACGCAATGTTTTAAAGGACTTAAATAGAAATTGTATTTTATATCTCATGACAGTTATAAAGTTTTCTGGAAATCTAAAGATGATTATATTTAAAATAATAAAAATATACCGATGATTAAATTTTTAAAAAAATCTGTAGGTAATATACTTTAATTCATTTAACATTTATATGAAAGAAAATATTTAAAATGTTTGCCATACACTGCATGATGAAATTATTTAAGATACAGTGTAGGGCAAACTCAATTATAAAGATAATGCATTTAGGAAAGTTTTAATTAAATAAAAGATTGCTGAAAAATGAGCTTTCATCTCGAATATTATTACGAATCAATTTATATTGTAAAAGCTTCTTTATAAGTAGTTTGATCCAGATATATTTAAATTACAGAATACATAATTACTAATTAATAAAATATACAAAATTATGTGTAATCTATCTATTACTTATATACGAATATATTATAGAAGACAAATGATGTTTTAGGAAAGTATTTATATTTTCTATAATTTTCCATATTTATAAAATCTTAGATGAGTAAGTCATGGTTAATAAATAAACGCATGTGTATCTATGTTTGAGAAAAGGGGATTCTATTCTGATATTCAAGACTAAAGTAGTAAAGCAATAAATTAGTAAAGATTCAAGACTAAAGTATGAACACTAACCAGCCAAGATAAATATTGTATGCTAATATTGTCCTTATGATATCATAGACTAGATAATATTGATTATGTGATGCTGAAATTTGGTGAAAAATCAATTATTAAAAACTTCAACTTCATCAAAAATATTAACCAATTTATTTATATGTACAACATCAAGTTTCTTAAAATCTGTTTATAGAAGCTTATTCATTGTATATAAAATAACAAGAAACATGAGAAATATAGTGGAATTACATATGAAATGAAGATTTTATTTAAAAATCTTAAATCAAATTTATGTACAGAATTTTCCTTTCACCAAGCACTGCTCTTTGTTGATTTTTCTTCCATTAAGTTGACATTAACTTTTAGAAATAAGGTTGGCTTAGCACTACAAATAAATAAAATCTATTTTGAGAAAAATCAAAGTGAAAAGATGCAATATTTCATTTACTTTCAAGAAAAGTTATTATATAATTTATAGAAATTAGTTTTCTATAAAGAAAACATTACTGAGAAGTGACATTTTATTTTCTTATGCGTATCTGGCTTCAGTATTTATTCTAGCCTTAGTTACTGATTTGAAACTTCTCTGAAATTATATTTTGCCCACCCTTAGGGTGTTAGCAGGCTTCAAACTCTATGAGAAGTTTATTGGAGTGAATTCAGGGAATCGAGTTGCTATAAGATTTTCTAACAAATATCTTCAATAAGATATTTGTTACCATGTATCTTCAATAAGATACATGGGAATAAACTGAATGTGTCTACGACCATTTCAGTGTTTTAAGGGATTGTAATGTCATCTTATTTTGGAGGATTCTTAAATATTATTGAGAAGGAAATGTTTTACTTTTAGGATTACTCGAAAAATAATTATATTTTTCGAATATTTTTGAAGAAATTTCTACTTTTTATATTAATAAGATTGAAATCAGAATATAAAAAAGTAGAAAGTGAATAAATACTCATTTATATCGATAATCATTTAAAAGGGGTATTAGTATTAACCATTTATCGGTAAAATAATTACAAATTGTATGTGTTTATAGTTGTGTAAGGCATTATAGATAACCATAAAATTATTGAGTTTGCATAACGTATCTGTTTGAAATATTTCCATTAATTACACATAAGATGTGACCAATAAGGAACAGAATACAAAAATTCAATATGAAAAGTTAACATACCCAGCATGTGAGAGGAATTTATATCCTTGTTACATTATGTGAAATGCACAGATCTCCAGTGCAAGTAGGATAAGATAAGGAACCGGGAGAGCAGGCAATCATTGCAATGTTGTTCTTGCTTGGAAAAGAATCATTGATAGATTGTTCTTGTCTTAAAGGGTGCTTGTAATTGCAGAGAATGCTATGTCATCGTCGATGGAGTCAATTTCAACAGACAGACGAGTTTATGAAGGTTATGGAGATCAGGCTGAGAAGGGCAGGTTGGTCTTTATTGCAAATCCTAGCTTACAGACCCCTGAACACGCACATAGAGTACTGGATATGGTAAAGATGGTTAAAATAAGGAACTGTGGAATGTTTGCTGCGTATCGTACAACCAGAGTGATTTCAGCATGCATAGATTGACGCGGTGGCCCCGCAAAGTAGTTCAACAAAATTTTTCGGCGTGTGCAAGACACGCTGGATGCTCCCATATCGAGTAGAACTGTTTGTCGCCAGTTGGTTGCTAGTAGCCTGAGTTCATGGCGTCCGTTAAGAAGACAACCATTGACGCCACAGCATAGACGTCAACGTCTGGAATGGTGCCTAATTAGAGCAATTTTGATAAAGGAATGACACTGGATTGTCTTTTCAGATGAGTCATGCTTCTGTTTCGTCAGTGATAGTCACCACAGACAAGTATGGCATCAATATGAAGACAGGTCCAATCCTGCAGGAATTGTGGAATGCCCCACCACATGACAACGCGGCATTATGGTCTGGGGAAACATTGCGTAGGATTCCAGGTATCTTTATATTTTATATTCCTGAGACTTTGACATCCTAACGTTATGTGTATGATGTGCTGCGGCTGGTGACATTCCTTTACCTTCAGAGGGGTGCTTAATGCCCTTTATCATCAGGATAATAACAGACCACATATTTCTCGCATCAGTCAACATCCCTAACAAAGTGTATAGCTGTTTCCCTGACCACTGTGCTAGCCAGTTCTCTCATTAATCGAACACGTTTGGGATATGATGTTTTGCCATTTATAGACTCTGCTACTGTATCCTTCAAAAAGACACACTTTGGCAAATGGCTGACAGGGAATAGAGAGGAATTCTTCAGGGCGACATCTGTGCTCCCATTGAATCTGTGCTAAGACGTGTTGCTTCGTGTATCACATCTCACAGTGGAGCTACAACCTATTGACCAGATGCTGTTCTCGCTCTTTCTCTCTCTGTTTGTCGAGTTTCGTTACTTTCTAGGAATTACTTCTTGGTGTTGCATTTTCAATGTCGGAAAGTATAAATGATTTTAAATGAAATCATATATTTCATGTAATATACATTATAATTTACTCCTAAAAAAGATCATACAGTAATATTGAAAGAAAATGTTTAATATGATAAATAATGTATTCAATAAAGGCACCTGAAAGTATGAATACAGTCCATAAAATTGTCCTTATATGATGAAAAATTGTTTTCTATTGTGCATTGTTAATATTTCAATCAAGAAATTTTAAAAAAATGACTACATTCCCATTATTTATAAATTTAATGATTAACAGGAATATTGTACCATCTTTCATGCATATCAACAACTGACATCTTTTACCTCCAACGGAAATCAGGAAAATGGGCAATATAATATCATCCTTAAGCTAGTTCAGAATTATACGAAGGATATATATAATTTTCATTTAGAATGTATTATACAAATGTTGAATTAAGGAAAAAGTCAAATTTGAATAAAGTATAAGTGAAATGTAATAAACAATTTGCTTCAAAATAAAGGAATCACATAATGTTTATGAATAATTGAGATATAAATAGAATGTTAAAGTATCTGGAAATATATCAATTAAAAGTGTGCTTTGTCCAGACTCAGATCCGGCCATCTTCGGACTCTATGGTTCTCCCAGGGCAAGCAAGTCTTTCTCAACTGCACTTCGTGCAACACTAACTAACGAAGCAGGTCCCGAACACCTACTGAACTGCATTGGCTTCTCAAAGCGTGAACTTTTATACAGCCCTGGAGCTGTACTCGATTCTTTGAAGGCGAAGGATGTTATGGACCTGGTCTGATTCAGACCAGGGGATAAGAAAGAAGAAGAAAAATGTGCTATTTATTTATTCATAATCAAGGGGCTATTTATAAATAAAATCTCGTGTATTAAATATCATGGTAATAATGTTAATGTTATAAATGATATTAAAATAAAATCGGGAAATTCCTCTTTTTTAGTTCAGAATTTTACATATCATTGTTATAAAATTCGAAAAGGAAAGTATTAAACATAAAATGTACTTAAAAATACAATTACATTTTCATTTATAAGATGAAAAAAATATGAAAACTATTTCTACCTAATTTAAAATTTTACACTGCATTGTACATTGGTATTGGTTATGTTTGTTTATGTATATTATAGAACACATTTATTTACAAAATATTATGTCCATTTTTATAAATGAATAAAAGCAATAAAAATTGAAATTTCTAATTGAAATTTGTAATCTTCTTTACGTAACGATGGTAGATGAAAATAAGATTGATAAAAACGCAAGTGTGCTGCTCATTTATCTTTGATTATTTATACAGAAAACGTATTTTCGCTTATTAAGGATTATTTTGGCAGAAATGAAATGCGAACGGTTAGAACACATTGAAAATCATTTCTTTATTATGATTTACTATGCATTATTTTGTTATTTCATTATTAAGCATGAAATTAGATCCGTGATTCTTTGCTAATCAACATAAAAGAAAATATTTTTAGTACAATTTTAAAATGTTTTCTAACAAAATGTGATTAATTGAGTAAAATGTATTCTCAAATTTAACTTAAAAATATGGATCACATAGGTAATATTTTTGTGGTTCAATCATAAATTCAAATTAATAGCTCAAAAAGTTTAAAAATCAAAATTAATTTGCATAAGAATAATCTGATAATACATTGTCTGCGCAATTTGATTTGCTGATTGAACTTGATTATTTATTTGATTGAACTTACTAAATTATACAGATGACTTATTACTTATCGATGGATTATTTAATTGAGTTTATAGCTAATTATTTATGTACGTTGTTTAATTATTGCTAAAATTTAAAAAAAAACAACTATAATAATGTTACAGTAAATTTAGTGAGTAAATTATCAACAGTGAATATTTTCGCTTATAAAATATATAAAAATGTTATTTTATGCATATGCATTGATTAACATAATTAACGTAATATATATATATATATATATATATATATATATATATATATATATATATATATATATATATATATATATATATATATATATATATATATATATATACCATAGTTTTCGAATTAAAATTTTATATAGGCTGATAAAAATACTTTAAGTTTATCGCTACAATGTTTATTGAAACTTACTTAAAAAATTTCTTCATTTCCTTTATAAATCATAAAATTAAAAATAACAATACATTTTTCAAAACATTTAAGAGTGCTATTTGTAAAGGTCATCAATTTTCAAGAAATAAATTTTGGAAAATTCCTTTTATTAAAATTTTACAATTATGAAAAGATTTAGTTTAAAAGTAAATGTGAATATATTATGTAGTTTTCTATTTTCATAAAAAATTAAAAATATTTTGTGTTTAAAATATTGTAGATTGAGCAAGATATTCTAATGGTTTAATTTAATCGGATTGTTAATCATTATTGCTTGGAAATACCTTAATGGCAAATCTCTGGTAGGGAAGCTTTTAGAACGTCTGTAGAATATAGATCTGTGTTACAAATATTTAAAGAAACATGAAATCTGTACCAAAATCAAAAACTGTGATAAATATGTAAAACAACCAAATAATTGATAAAACACATTTATCTAAAATCTCAAAACATGTAGGTAATTATTGTTGCTTCAAAACATTACTCTAATGTATTGTTTTGTACTCTAAGAATTTCATAGTTTGTTTTTCTTAAACTTTAGTCAGTTATTGGTTATCGTTAACATTAAGAAATATATTGGTTTATACACTACTAATAATGAACTAATAATGATAATTTTTATCTTATGAACTGTTGTAATTATGAGACTTTTATTTTTACCGATATCCATTATCACAGATACCAATAGCGCATAATTTGTGCGTTATTTTTTTTAAAATTTTCTTGTTTATAACCTAGAACATGTTACACCATGTGAAGCATACATAATCGGATAAAATTAGAACAGATGAGATATTTTTCTAGAATATGGAATTACTGATAATTCAGCTTGAAATAATCTTCACAAGACTATTATTATTTGCTTATTATCTCTAAAGATTATTCTTCCAAGAAAACATACTTCTGTAAGAAATTGAAAGGATTTGGAGATTAATTTTGACCAGCATATTCTTTATAAATTAACATAAGAATCCAAATCCAGAGCAAAGTTCCTTTCTTTTTTTTAATATAATATACAATTTTCTTTTCATCTTTTTTTCCCAAAATTTTGTAAATAGAACACCATTTTCAATATTAAGTAATACAAATTATAAATATACTATACATGTCAGTTATATATTGTGTGCTTTTTTCATGTAACAGAAGTCAAATTAATATAGCATATCTGTCAATAAAACTTTTCTCTAATTTAAATTTATTGAAAAAGCGTAAGATATCTTTCAATATTTAGTTTGTTTTACCTCGTGTATAGAATTATCAATATTCTTCGTATAAATGAATGATAATGGATAATAGATAGTAAAAATATTAATAAAAACACATATTGTAAATAAAAGAACATAAAAAAATAAACCGAAAACAAATTTCTTATTTGACATTAAATGTATGCATAGAATTAAAGGTTGGATTTGTGTCAATTAAATATTTTAAATAATTTTGCAAATTTAATTTCCGATATTCATATGTTTTATCTATTAGAATATATGAGATGAGAAATTTTTTTGTAAAAATATGCAATGCTTAAAGTAAGTCGATAACATTAATTTCTTTATATTTATATCAATTTTCTACCTCTCACCTAATAGATATTTATATATTTATATTGCTATAATATATATATATATATATATATATATATATATATATATATATATATATATATATATATATATATATATATATATATATATATATACATAAATCATTATCAAAAATTAACAAATAATTCATTGAACGTCGATATAGAGAAAAAATTCTGCTCCTACTTTTTCTAATTAATTCATGGAATAGAATAAATATAAAAAATTTAAAGGTAATTCTAAACTTAATTTGAATGGGTATTTTCAAGTTAATAAAAGGTTAAGCATATGTTTACTTTTTTCAAAATAAAAGATTTAATATTAGTTTTTAATGATAATTTTTATGTCTAGTTAATCTCTAATAAATTAATAATGCTGATACAAATATTTATTTATTTAAAAATGTTCATTATTTTTTATTATTTTCAAATTACATAATTGTAAATTTGATCTCCAAATGAATGAAATAGAAACAGTTTTCAATTTTGAGACAAAAATCAGGAAAAAAAGTAAAATAAAAATATTAAGAAAATATTCTTATGGCCCAACTAAAATTGCTTCAGGCTCTTCAGTAAAGAATCAATAATATGCTCACTTTTACAAGAATTAATTTGAAAATTAAAAACCCCACTGTAATTAAATGGATATTTTATATAATTTTGTTGCTAAATTTTTAAAAATTGTACAAGGAGGAATAAATTAAATAGCATGTTTTCCTTCGAAATATTGGGTTGTTCAAAAAGTAATTTCGTTTTTTTTCTGGAAATGAAAGATAGTTTTCGTATAGTAAGCAAATACTTTATTAAATTATATATGTGCTGTTCTGGTCCAACACTTTTTGCCATCTTTATGGTAGTAGCATAATTCCACGTTCATAAAACTTTTGGTCTTTGCTGGCAAAAAACTGATCGAGGTGGTTTTTGACTTACTCATTTGAGGTGAAGGTTTTATGGTTTAAAAAACTTTGGAGTGGCCGGAACAAATAATAATCCGTTGGTGCCAGGTATGAAGAATATGATGGGTGTGCCATTGTATTCCATTCAAGCTGTAAGAGCTTTTGGCGAGTGACCAAGCTTGTGTGAGGTCTCGCGTTGTTTTGGTGAAGCACTACACCTTTCCTGTTGATTAGTTCTGGCCTTTCTTGTTGAATTGCATCATTCAGTTTGTCCAGCTGATGACAGTAAACTTCCGAATTAATCGTTGGGTTATCCGGTAAAAGCTAAAAAAAAAAAAAATATTCCGTTAACATCTCACCAAACACACAGCACCATCTTTTTTGGTGAATATCGGCTTTGGAAATGGTTTCAGACGGTTCATCTTTTTTGCTCCATGACCTCTTGCGTTTGACGTTGTTGTATGCAACCCATTTTTTGTCACCAGTGATGATGCGTCTCAAAAACGGATCATTTTCGTGACGTTTGAGAAGCGAATCGCAGACCTCAATGCGGCGACACAGATTTCTCTCTGTGAGAACATGGGGAACCCATACATCGAGCTTCGAGGATAATCCCAGGTTTCAAGTGGTCATAAACTGTTGTTATTCGCCGGTTTGCATCAACTAATGCTTTTATCTCGTCTTTATCAACTTTAACCGGCATTCCCGTACGTGGTGCATCTTCGACATCAAAATTGCCGGATCGAAATTTAGTGAACCAGTTCTGGCACTGGCATACTGTCAACACACCTTCTCCATACACATCGGTAAATTTCTTTCTGGCTTGAACGACATTTTTACCCTTTCTGTAGTAAAACAGTAAGATTTGTCTAAATCGCTGCTTATCGCTCTCCATATTTAAAAGGGCACCAACCAAACACTTCTGCGTAGAATTAATAGGAATTTTTCACTCACAAGCATTGCTTTATGAGCTCTCAAAACATATAATAATAATAAGGCTTAAGTGTGAAGTTGGAAGCAATAAATACAATTAAATCCTCTGTCGGGAAAAAACAAAATTTTTCTCTTAACAACCCAATGTATTCATATATACTTATTGGGGATAGTAGTTAAAACATTATAAATGATGTATGTTTACCAAAAAGAACATAAATCACACACACACATGCATTATATTTAAACTATTTTTCCTCATCACATAAGTGATAAATGTGCTTTGTATAAGGCTTATTTCTATCTCAAGAAAAAATTTCTTTAAATTGCTTATATAAATATTATTATCTGAATTTTATTACTTGAAATTATTATTAATTAAAAATGTCTAAGTTATTGAATGATGATGCACATTTATTTCTATAAAAATAAATTTTAAGTACCATATTAAAGCAATATAAAAATAAAGTAGTTATGTTATTTAAAGTGTTTGAATAATTATTTTTTTTACTGATTCATAGACTATTAGACATAAAATTTAATTAAATTTATTTTAATAAATTAAGGTGCTAAAGTTTTAGCTATTTAAATATCTGGTGAGGTAATTTATATGTAGAAAGAAATTTATAAATTGTATATAAATAAATATTGATACAGAAAAAGGGAAAGATTAATATTTTCAATCGAATAAGTTGTTTTTTATGTCCAAAATGAAATTTTAAAAATAGTGCTCCTTTTTAGTCATGATACGATATTAACTTTTTAAATAGGAAAGAATCGTTCTGTGCAAATTGTTATTAACAATTTGCAATTATTCTGTGCAATTCTTTAGTGCGCTGTATGTAAAACAAAATTTACTTTATTAATATCATTTAACTACGCATTTCTTTTATTTTTTAAGAATCATTTCCTATGAATAAGAGTTTCATATTTATTTAGTATTTTAGAGAAAATACTTATATATCTAGATGAAAAGAATGAATACAAATAGAGATATCTGCCAAACTGCTCATTTAAACGATAACCACGTTAACATAATTTAATATGGATGAATTAAAACCATTGTTTCAGATAGGTTGTGGAAGTTATATCGATAAAAATTTCTAAAATTGGATCATAAATATACCAATTATTACTTTGAAAAATAACTTTTATACAAGGTTTGAATTCAAATAATAAGGAGTAATTGACCTTCGAAGTTTAACAAACACAATGTTTAATTATAAATACATACTAAAAACTTTACATCAAAATTTATGGAAGATTGTTTTTTTATAAATGGTCTCTCGAAAATGACTTTTTTTTATAAAAGATATGTTTAGTAGATTTATTTTAATGATCACCTTAACATATAAAGATTTAATCACATAAGGCATAATACATTTTATAATGTAAATGAAGTAATACTTTTGGGGGCATGCTAAGTAACTAAAATCGTATAAAATTCGTGAAAACTTATCACTTTAATTATCAGATTTAGTCAATATTAGTATTTGAAGAAGTGTAAGCATGTCAGTATTATTCTATGGATTTCATCATTTTCTGTCAACAAGTAATTAAATTGATTTTATCACTTAAAATATCTATGCAAATGTAAAATTTTGAATTAATAATATTTTCTTAATGTCTACATTTTTAGAACTCCTCCTTTCAACCAAACAACTCCATTATAGTTTATGTAGATTATGATCATTAATTAAAATCTCAATGTACATTGAATATTTCTATATGTATAATTAATTATATAAATTTACATTTCCTTAATTATTGAAACGTGATATCATTGGAAAATTTAATTTTTTTACCATTGCGCTTTTTATTTTTGTTTTTTAATTTTCAATTGGATTTGTATATGGATTAATTCTTTCTTTTTATCACTAATTGAAGTTTTATTGATAATAATGTTAAAATAATCACGATTAAAAGGCTAAGATTTTACTTTAAACATTATTTAGTAATTTATTTGAAAGTTCTTGATACATATTTTAAATCATGATACTTATCAGGAAAAAAAGGTTTTGCAAAATATAAATTATATTGTTATAATTAAATACAACGAATTTTTAAATCTCAAAGTAAAATTAATTAATATGAATTAGCCAACATTAATCTTTAATTAAATCTTTGAACAATTACAATTATTCCCTATATTTTGCAGATAACTTTATGGATTTCTCAAATACTCTTTCTTCATTGACATATAATTTTAGACTTTTTGCGAGAATTATAGAATTTTGGAAACAAAATATTGTATGGTTAGTTACTTGGAGTATTTACACAATGCATATTTTGAACAAAACATTTTAAGCATCGATATACAATTAGCACTATCGATTCGATGTTGGCACATAATAAACGAAATTTTGTGAAATGTAATTTATTTCTTATGAAACCTTCTACGTAAACTAAATTCAAGGATAAATTTTCTTATAAAAATAGATTATTTTATTTGGTTAATCATTTATGGAAACTTCAAAGCAAAAAATAATCGAACAATTCGTAGATAATAAAATAAGATTTTCATATTCTTTTGAATGAAGTTTATCACTGAGATAGGTTTATGAGACTTTTTATTTAAATTTAGTAATTGAAATTGGTTTTAAAATTTCAAGGCATTTTTTTACTAGTTTTTTTTAAATTTCTTTTTCATATTTTGTAAAACCAGCAATAATATTCACTTATTTCTAGCTTATAATTATAAAATAATGCTTTCTCGAGGAATTTATTTTTTATAATTAAGTTGTAATGATTTTATAGTCTCATTTGTGTCAATTGAATTAAAAAATAATTTATATAAAGATAGTTTTAGATTATTTTATTTGGTTAATCTTTTAATGAAAACTCAAAAATGAAAAATATTAGTAATTTAATATCTATTCATTTATTAATAAATAACATGTTTTTTATTCAATTTTGTTTCATGAGTTATTTCCTTATTTATTAAAAAAACTATGTTTTAATGGATAAATTTTCCTATTTGAATATTATATTTCTACTGTAGTAAATTGCTTGCGTAAAAAATTTATTAAATTATTTGCATATCTGCTGTTAACATAATTGCTAATTTTACTTTCTACTTTTAATAATATAGAAAATTTTGATTCTATAATTCATAAAAGATTTGCATTTCAGAATATATTTATGACTATGATTAATGTTTTATTTAATTATGATATTTATTAATGGTTTGCTTTGTTAACAAAAAATTAATTTACATTATAATATTTAAAATTTCCATTGCTGACTATTGAAATTTCTACATTATGATGCAAATATGAATACGTACAACAGAAAAAAGACGTTTGTTATGAAAACGCAGAATTACACGGAAGCAGAATGATTAGATTTGTAAAGAATTTTAGAGTTTACCGTCATTCAAAGTTATTAGAAACATTTGTCGGCCTGGCAGTGAAAACCACCCTTACTTATTTAATCATAGAGTCGAACTGGACTTGGATGATAGAAAACAACAACACATATCATACTGTTACTGAATTAGTCAGGAAAATCACTTCCTAAATAAAATATAGATTTTAAATTATACAGAATTACAGAAATATTTAATAGATATTTGAAAAGTTTTTATCTTTATAAGTGCTTATCATGGTAGAATATATATATATATATATATATATATATATATATATATATATATATATATACATATATATTGTATTATTATTTTCAAATAATAAGAGTTTCACTCACAATAACTCTTTCACTTTCATTCGTATTACCTTTTTACAGAATTAGATCAAATACGCTACCACAAATTAGAAGTTTAATCAAAAAGAGAGCTAAATCTTTTTTTAATTAAAGAAAAAACTTTAAAATAATATTTTAAACATCATAAAAAAGTAAAAATTTTGAGTTGTATTGTAGTGTGAAATTGTTTACTTCTCAAGAAGTAAACAAGTGTGAAAAACGTCCATACGTTTCTCACACACAAAAACTAAAATAGTGACAGTTCTAAGCAATAAATTGCGCTTCAGAGAAAGTTTCATGGGAAATATGTACACTTTCAAATGTAAATTAAAGAAGATAGTGATATCTAGATTTCAATTCTTATAATTGTTTTTACAGCTGCAGATGCAAGATGTTAATGTAATACTATCTTTTATAAGCACAATGTAAATCTGTATGAATCTGTATATTTTACAAATATTCTATTGTATGTTTAATGGCATAAAGCAATATATTTGTGTATTTGTACTTCTTAAAATTCTCTAGGATTTTGATCAAAATTTACTTAAGAGATTATATTTACAAAGAACGTTTCTTCTTGATGTTTTTTAAACTACTAATTTCCAATTTGTACTTTGCAACACCTAAGTAACTTAGGAATATATTTCTCAATTTATGTGAAATGTATTCTAAATTATTGTGATACATATATATATATTGTAATACCTATACTTATTGTAATATATAAATATCCTAACGTGATTTTGAAATAGTTGGCATTTGTTTTTCACAGTTTGCTTTAAACTTTTTTAAGCAAATAACTTCTGATATTTTTGTCATTTTTTTCAATCATTTGGGAATATTGTTTTGTTTTTTATGCTTTTCATGCTTTGATTTCCGTCATTACTCGATGATCATCTTTGATTGATCAATAGATGATGATCTTTGATAGATCAATAGATTTGATAAATGTTTTTTGACTAGAAATAAGCTATCTTTTAGTATGAGAGAATGCTATGAATATCATACCTTATTAGTTTAAATCCATAATATTAATTATAATATTACAAATGCTGACTATTTTTCAGTTACAATTCCTAATAAAACTGAAGTATTAATATAATATACACAGTTTATTTATAAAATATTGAATATTTTCCTAATCGCTTAATTTATACACTGAATAAAGATTTGAATTGCGATGTGTTACGTGATCACAATTTATATAGCTATTACTGAAAATAATATTCTTCTTTGTGAATAAAACATCTTAAATTAAAACATCTTCAATTTTTTTTATAAAAATCCCTACTGATGCAAATTTATAATGCTCATTTCTATTTGTTTTAAAGTACCTCAGACAGATCAGAAATACTCAGATTTTGGGCAAAAAATAATGCGCATTCTACGTTAAAAACGGCATCTAAAATAGTTTGGCGTCTTGTAGAGATTTTTGATGATTTGTCGAGAAAGTGATGTTTTTGGAAAAATCCATCACCGAAGCTCTAGTACTAATTAATATTAAGTAGGATAGCCTAGAACATTTAAGAAACTTTTCAAAATTTGTGGATTTTATATCCAAGATTGGTATAAATACAGCAACATGTCCCAAAAGAGATAGAGATTTAAGACGATCAATCTTGAATGAGTGCATAGAAGCTGTTGTGTGTCTGAAATATAAGAGACTTCTGTGTTTGGAAGCTGTTTTTTGTATTGGAACTGTGTTATTCTGATTTATACAGCTGGAATTTCCTGCATTTAATTTAACTTGCTACGAAACAATATCTAGATATTTTTAAGAAATTGTTTTATTGACTCTCAACCAACGCAAATGCAGAAGCGCGGTACGCTGTGCACTCATTTCAAAAGACGAGTTAATTGACAAATACTAATTTAACAACGAAGAAAAATTATTGTGTTACAGTGTGTTGGAAACTTTGACTTATATTTAGATAAAAGAGTAACCAGGATCACGATATCATACCTCCCAATTATGGTAGGAAATACAGTAATTTGCTTAAAAATTCAGCATACATTTGTGAAATCTCTGAAAGTTGCGAAACTATTTATTTTTGAATAATATGATTTTCAAGAACTAATTTTTTTTTATAATTCAAATAATTAACTCAGAAAGCATAGAAAAATAATTTAAAATTACATTGCAAATAAACTTAATTAAATAAAATGATAAACAATATTTTCTTATTTGCAGTCAATTAAAAGTAAAAATACTGTATAAATAAATAAAATTTCACAATTTGCTTCTAACATATACATTTATCTAAGTTTTTCTGATCAAATATTTTTAACATATTATATATTCATTATAAATTTATACAAGTACATAGTACGTGATTCATATTAGGACTAGAAACACAATGACTGTTACAATAAAGTAAATTGTTTTGAAAAATAGATATGAACTCGCATTATTAGAATAAATAACTTTAGATTTTTTAGAAGCATTTAAATTTTAAAATTTTGAATATTTTAAATTAACACCAATGACTTTATTCGTTTTCTAGAATTATTTTAGTTTATTCTCGTGATAGTATTATTTTCATGTTTGATTTTGCTATTATAAATAATTAGTTGTATCTTTAATATTTATAAGAAGATTGAACGCTTCTCCTTTTTTTCTTATTTACTTTCTGCTGTTATAATATTTTTTCGTCGAACAATTTCAAATTTCGTTAGTAAGAATTTTTTTATCTGTAATTACTTTTTGATTATATATGCAATATTTGAAATAGCCTTTCCCTGTTTTTATATATTTAGAGTTATAATTTAAATAAATACAAAAATTACTTTTAATATATTACTTTGAATTTCAAAAATACTAATATTTGATATTGGAATTTAAGTTATAATACATTTGTGTAATTCGTATGACATCAGTTTTTATCGCACTCAGTTTAAATTACTCATAGTGTCGTAATCATGTTTCTCGTAATTTTCAATGCAATGTTTACATATTATTAATTAAAAAATAGTTACCACCACTTACACTATTAATGGCTACAAACGTAAAAGAATATACTTACTACTTAAACTATTTTATATTTTTTATTTATAAAAATATTTTCACTACAGACTCTCAATTACCCTTGTAAGTTTTTTTACAAATTCATTTTGTGCTCATGTTTTGTTTTGAAATACTATGGATTGTATTTCTAACTCTCTTCTGCAACAAGGGAATATATCAATTATAATAAAATGAAAGTTTTTTTTAAAATTATAATAGTCTTAGTAAAATGTTTTCATACTTTAAAAAATCTGAAAACATTTTTTTTGTTGTTGTTACTAATGACACTTGGAGAAGCCAAGCTTGCTATGCCTTGGCTAGGCGAATTTATGTCAATTGGGAGCGTCTTTCGTTTTAATCAAAGCACCATGAAGGTGAAAGTACGACTTTGCTCTACACACATGCGATAGGTACCCGTTTATAGGATAGGCAACAATTCACGCCTCATTCATACAAGGAAAGGACAGAGACAGGATAGATAGAGAGAGAAAGTACATCCATGCTCGAACCGGGATTCGAACCCAGGACCTCCTTATCCGCAGTCAGGCATGCTAACCACTAGACAAGTTGGGCGACACATTGATTTTGTGAATGAAGTCTATCAATTTTTTTTAAATCAAGCAAGAATTGAAGCATTTGCTTTTTAAATATAAAATTTTTACTGTTTATCAAATTATAAATTTTGAATAGTAACTCCAAATTATAACTTTATTGTAGGAAAAAATCTAAGGTCTAGTGGAAAGTTGTGTCAGTTAATTGATGACGGTGTCTGTGTTAGAGCAACAGAAACGAAATTATGATAGAGCAAGAGAGTTTTTTCTGAAAACATCGGAAATTGCAGAAATTTAAATTCAGCTAAAAAAATACTTCAAATCATATTCGTTTAGGGTTCCTGGCTCCTGAGCTGTGGGTCCCGGGTTCGAATCCCGGTTCGGGCATGGATGTTTCTTAACTTCTGTGTTTCTCTGTCCTTTCTTCTGTGATGTTGTATGAATGTGGCACACCCTATAAACGGGTTTGTGGTGGTATGGCACGGCAACGCTACTCGCCTCCGTGACTTGGTTCACAGGTGCTCGCTGGGTAACGATAAATGAGTAGCAGTTTCTGGCCTTGTTGGGTCATAGGGTTATTTACTCAAGTGTGCCCGCCATTGGAATAAATAAATATTCGGAATTTAGGATTATTGTAGGAATATTAAAAATGGGTTCCACATGAACTAACTCAGAATTTGTTTGATGATCAAGTCATCACATTACCATCTCTTCTTGTTAAGACCAAAATTGTTCAGTTATTGAATACAATGATAAATGGGGAGAAACATTAGACTATTTAGGGATACATCGTAATGAAAGGGATATATTTTACGGAAAACCTAACCGAATTTGATTCTGCGTAAGAAAATGTTGTGTGTGTGTGGTAGAAAATTTGGGGACCAAAAACCATTATGAGCATTAAAAATTGAACAAAAAACTTAATTGGGAAAAGTATTGTCAGCAACTCGATAACTTCAAGGGAGCAGTCTAAGAAAAGAGGCTGGTGATGCTCCAAGAAAGAATAGTTCAAGAAAAAGGAAAAGAAAAGAAAACGTCAAATAATTACAGAACTTGACTGGGAAATTCTGACCCATTCACCCTATTCACCGGACTTATTACCCTGTAACTATCACTTGTTTTTGCCCTTGAAAATTTTTGAAAGATTAAAAATTAAAAATGAAGATAACAATCAAGTACTGTTTTCATTTTTCGCATGAAGAGAAAATATTTTTCAAAAAATGGGCTATAAAAATTGCTCTCACGCTGGCAAGAAATCATTAATAATAACGGCATTTATAAAATTTAATGCATTTTATTGACGTTAAGAAAAATTATATTTTGTGTTATTCCAAAAAATGGACAGAATTTTCAAATAGACTTAATTTAATATATTCCGATAATAAGATAATAATATCAGTTTTTTCGCAGTTTATTAGTAATTTTAAAAAATTAAGTACTTTTCCATTTCTCCGGCGCAGGCGATAAAGTCGCCAAAAATGATACAACCGGTGATAGAGGGAGTATCTCCGCTGATAACCTTTTACTGCTACGCTTCTAAAATATGTGACGGCCTTTTACTGTCAACGACTTTATTTCGACCTTTTTTTTTCCAATTCATAATTTTATGCTATGTTTCTATATATACAAGTATGCTATGTTTCTATATATACATTTAATAATTTCATAAAATCTCTCTTGAAAAAATCGGATTTTAAAAATACATCGTAAAAAATAATAATCGTAACAAATTTACACAAAAATATTTTTAAAAAAAATAAGATTTTGAAATATGCATCCCCCGATAAATTGCAATCTAATATAATAAGTAAATAAATTGAGGCTTTGGCACTCATCGTTCCATGCATAGCGTGAACACGAGAACAACAATTAAATAAATTAATTTAAAAAAAATTTCTGTAAAACAACATTATTTAAAATTTTTTATGTGTATACTGTGTGTTGTCGCCAATTGGCGACTTAATTTTCGCCTGGCGAGATTCGCGCTGGCGAAATGGAAAAGTACCAAAAATTATTAGTAACGGATCTATTAATATCTTAAAATGAAATGTTATTTCCATAAGTATCAATTGTATAGAAAGCATAATTGAAATCAATAATCTAATGGTTGTTATTTGGCCAGAATTTCTGAAGTACAAAGGTAACATGAAAGTTCTTGCCTAGTCTTTAAAAATAAAGACTCAAAAGCCTATACAGGAAGTGTAGCCTATTGTTAGCCCTAAACATAGTCACTATCGGCTTCCAGAAACTTCTGTTAATGAGTTTCCAGTTGTGTAATCCTCTTGTGTTAAAACTCCATCGTTTTGGGCGCAAAGAAGTCCATGAATGCTTGGAACAAGTCTTCGTCATGAGTGAAGGATTTTCCACGAGGTTGATTCTCCGGGGAATGGAAAAGATGGTAATATGATGGTGCAAAATCAGGTGAGTAAAAAGAACGGTACATGGCTTCCTAACCAAGTCACTGTATTATATTCTTGACCATCCATGCGACAAACGGCTTCGCCCTATATTCCAAGAACAGTATACCTTTGCGATTAACCAGTGCTTAGTCCACCAGACACTGGCTTCATTATAAAGGGACAAATCTCCCGATTTTGATTAGTGAACCCAATGCCTTGTCGTACGTTTATTCACATCACTATCGTAAAACGCTTGATATATTAGGGGACTTGATGCAGCAGCTGATAATCCCACTTTAATGTAGTAAAACTAACGTTACTGAACGAACTCTTTCCATACTCCTGTTTTTCTTCGTTATTCCGTGTGTTACGATTGATGAATATGCGCGGTGCACCACTTTTTATAAAGACTAATATTCTTTCTCCCGCATGAGCGTATCTCAACCACGCCATTCACAAATTTGCATACTTATTCTAACTTTATTCAATCACAAAATGAAAATGGCAAGAACATTCTTGTTTCCTTATAGCATTAAGTGAAATCATTTTGTTAGCTTTATCAAACACATAACAACGAATTTAACGAATTATACAAAGCGTTTGCAATTGTTTCTACACATTTAATTTCTACCATTTTCTGTAACATTGAACACTTTTATATAAATTTCACTTGTATAATCTGTTATCGTATGATCTGAAACAAAGTTTAAAAATTTAACTTGAAGGAAAGAAATATCCCTAGCCATCCAAACTATTTAACTGTTCTTGGTTTAAGATTTACCATTACCAATAATCGATCTTGGAAATTTCCAGTTCTTCAGTCGTTGATTTATTAAATTCCTTTCCAAAATTTTGTATAGATATATAATTTTCAAGCTTTCTCAGTTGAGCTATTAAAGCTCGGAGAATGTTAGGAGTTTTATTCAGAGTTTCTACTCTAGTAAGATATCAACAATAGCCTCAACAACTCTTTACTGTAAAATAAATAAGAAAAATTACTCAAAGCAAATCTGTTTTCTGTTCTTCAGTGGCTGTAAACTATGATTAGAGAAAAAATAAATAGTCAAAATGTTCTTATTGACCATTTCTAGTATTTTAAACCTTTCAAATATTTACAGGCGCAGAATTTTATTTCAAAGTCGATTTTTATAAACGTGTTCTAGCAAAAAGTTCCCTAGTTTATCAACACTCAGTACTGTAGACAAATGCACTTTCATTTCCCAAGTACAAACGTTTGAAAAAAGAAAACAGTTGCATTATATAAAAACATACTTTGAAATACAATATAAATTCCCCAATGAAAATTAAGAATGAGCATTTCTGCAATAAACTTTACAAATAAAATATATTTTTTAAAATGTACTGTAATATTTTAACATTCTGTTTTTATTTTGTTTCTAAGAAATAAACTATTTTATTTTATGCCTGTCTTCGGCATCTCTACCATTAGTTGACGGGTAATCTTGTAAAGTGATGGAAGCATAAAAGGAATCAAACTTAGCATCCGCAGAGTTGCCTTTAAAAATTTAAAACAATGGGACAAGGTCTGAGTTACTCACTATCCCTATCCCCATGATTGCATAGAGGTCAGTATGCCAACGTTCATATTTCAGTAAGAAGTAAATGCTTCCACAAATAATCTAGCCCAGTAAGTAAACGAAAGCAAGCAATTTCAAAAGATTAAGATTGTTCTACTACTGTTGATTTTTATTATCGTTAATTTCTAACTGTTGATTCTATTACTTTTGTTGGCTTCACCTTTTCCCTACAGCTGCATCACTATACACGGAGGATTTATTTTTAATTTACTGTAAATGACTCTTTTGATATTACACAGAGAAGAGTCAGTTGTGACATGAGAGATCTCACTCTAGGAAGCCTATCAGCCTGCTTGCTTCCAAAAGTGTCGCAATGCCTGGGAACCCACAGTAATGCTTTTACTAGAATTTTAAGTTCAATTAACTTCATTCTAGAGGGATGAACTCGTGAGTTTTCATTATAATTTGAATTTATAAATAACTAAACAGCAATTTGAGAATCGATAGGAAGCAAGATATTGTGTTCAGACCAATTTTCTAATTTGGCAATCGCAAATGATATTGTCACTATCTCACCGTTAAAGCTGTCATAATACTTCTCAACTGAATAATTAATACTGAAAGCAATTGAATAGATTCCAGCATCACTATTTTCTTAGCATCATCTGCTGATCTTGTGAATATATGGATTCATTTATCAAGAAGATATTTTCTGTGGTGTATTCCATCTCGTGGTGATCCCTGTTTAGACAAAGCTACTAATAACTTATTGCCTTATAAATAGCCTTTAATTGCTGAAGAAGCCAAGTTTAAGAAATAATGTAGAAAATAAATAAGATTTCCCTCTAAAAATATTTTTCCTGTTACACATATTTTTGCCTGTTAAGTGACTTTAACACCTATTTTTTGTTGTCGAGTGACAAGTGCAAAAAGAAAAAAAGTACAGGTGGAAAAGACAAGTCATATGGGACCAAAGGCATGGAGCACTCCTGGCTACATCTTCAGCTTTTTCCTTATAAGGTTACAATGGCAGCAATTTGGATCAATGTTGAAGAGGGTCGAGGCTACAGAGATGCAGTTGATGAGATGCCTCGGATCCAGTGGAACTCCTGTGTAGTGCTTGCTTTCTGCATAGGTTCTAGATCCTTTGGGCATGATTTACATATCCCTCATGTGCCCAGTTCGCATTCTGCTGATGGTAGAGGAACACCTATATGTAACATTTAATACCAGAAACTAATTACCAAGAATACTAAGAATATAGTTTCCAGACAAAGAGAGAGAGAGAGAGAGAGAGATTTTTAAGTTTCAGATAAATAACAATATAAGGATTTGGCGTGTTAAGAGTCCCTTTTCCGATTTGAGAATCTCAAGTGGGTTTCAAGATCGTGAGGAGTGGAATCAGGGAGTCGGTCAGTGGATTTTGAAAAGGATAAATAACTGTCTCGGTGCTTAGAGAGCCAAAAAATGTAAATTTTCTTCTATGCGATTATTTCAAATTATGAGTGTAGTGTTGTGTCTTTGAATGGGGCGTGCTTGTTTGAATGTAATAAATAATTAGATTAAAAATGCTTATTATTTCGATACGCAACATACCAAGTGTTCTGGTAACAACTCAAGGGATTAACTCGTCTCTTAGATTTCATTTATTTTATTCATCGATGCTGAAGACATATGAGGGGGAGTTCCCTCTTATTAGGGACAGTCAATTATTAATTATTGATGTAATTTTTGTACATCATTACTCTTCAGTTTCAATTTGTTATATAAAAATAGAAGAAGTATCATTGCTTAAATTTAGTTTTCATATTGATACAAATGTCGTGAATTTTTTGGTGCATCTTTTCACTTTAGTTTCAGTTTTTTATATAAAAATAGGAGCATCACTGTTTATATTGTTTTAAATTTGACACGTGTATATGTGAGCCCCTTTGATTATAAAATATTAGATTTTTTAACTTCATTATTATTTTTACAAGGCAAGTTATATTTTTTGTTGTTATTTACGTCACTTGCACAAGACAAGCTCGCTATGAGTTGGCTATGCAAATTTAAGTCAGTAAGGTGCGTCTTTTGTTTAATCAGAGCACCACAAAGGTGAAAGTAGCGACTTTACTCTAAACTCCACCGATAGATGGCACCACCAGAGAATCTCTTCAATATTGACATTGATCTGGAGGTGGAGGATTGTTTCTCAAGACCACCCAGACATGGGTGTAATCCATGTTAACTGTTCAACGACATCTCTGACCCCAGGACTTTCAAGTTTACAGATTTAACGAGCATGTATATCGCATGTACTCGGTAGGTCTTTGGTGGCATTGGGAATCGAACCGTGCCTTTCTGGACGGAATGCCGATGCTCTAAACTACTAGGCTACCACGGCCCATAATTACTGTTTCAAAATCACCAAGACTCCATCCGGCAGCTTTTATCCAACTGGTAAAGTCCATCTCAAGGCTAGGTACAGGGAAGTATGCTGGTGCAACAACAACAACTGCCCATAATTATATTTGTATAAGACACCATTTGCTTATATACTCACTCTGTTTCATCACATGGCAGTTTAGCCTCATTGCTACTGATATATGTAAACAAAAACACTGTTTTTTGTTAGTAAATCCTCATGATTGATTGATATATAAATTTTGATTGCAACTAAGGAATAATTGCCTGAATTAATATTTTTATTATGTTTGATGTATATTTCTTTTTAATATAAGAAATTTTGTATTTTCAATTATTTCTAAATTTGAATCATTTAAAAAAATTATTATGTGTAATATTGTATTATCGGAAGTTAAGGCACAACTCTTCTTCTTTATATTAAAATTAAAACTCATGATTCTGTGTTTAATTTTTTACTAATTAATGTTATAAATTATGTATGGTGAAAATAAAGGCATCATTGTCTGTATGTTTACATTACATTAACATACGTTAAAAGAAAGTATTTAAACTTACGTAGATAAAGTGTCTCATCAAAATGATATATGTATCTATGTTAATTAAGTTTATGTAGACGAAGTTTTTCATAAAAAATATATCTGTGTATTTTATGATATAAATAAAAAAGAAATTTTATTTCAAAGTTATTACTTTAAAATTATTGATTAATCAATTTTATGAAAATTCCATTTTTCTTAAGTTAAAATAGATAATTTTTAGAATAAGTGACTTGTTTTTGAAATATCCGTACATATTAATTAAAAGAGGTGTTATGCAAGTCAGGGCGTTCCGCTTTCATTGTTTATTAGGATTCATGAAACATTTCCACGTTAACAGAATTCTGTTCCTTACTTGTGTTACATCTTCTTATTTTGATTTGAGAAATTTCTTTTTATTTGATTATAAATGATTTATGGGTTTTTTTAAAAACGATTTTGAATTGAAAGCGTACAAGTGTAAAATGGAAGTGCTCTTATATTTTATAGGTATTAATTTTTCATCTTTTTGAGTAAAAAAAAGTTATGATGTTTACTGATAAAAACTTTTTATCAGGTTTAATAAGAAATGTCATTTATTACTTTTTTATGTTTTGTTCCAAGATTTAAATTTCATGTATAATTAAATTTTTATTGTGGAAATAATTATAATGGTATTAATTTTGATTACAAATTTGAATAAGCTATATTAAATAATTATATATATATATATATATATATATATATATATATATATATATATATATATATATATATATATATATATATATATATATATATATATATATATATATATATATATATATATATATATATATATATATATATATATATATATATATATATATAAATACTTAATTTTACGTATAAGTAGTTGTTTTTTAAGACAAAATTTTATATTGATAAATCTTTATCAATTTTCCTTTGGAACACTTAATATACTTAATTTCACTCTTCCAATTAGTAAGTTAGTCGTTCTTGATTGGCTTAGTTATTTCGAAATTATAAAATAGCTTTGTTAGGAAAAGCTAAAAAAAGAAGATTTACATCTCTTAGCCTCTGATATAAGCTGTTCGAGGTTGGAAATTTTAAAAATAGTTCAGTTAAAAATGTTAGTTTTTGATTCTAAAGAATATGAAGAAGAATTTAGGAAGGAATTATTAAATAACAGCAATTATACTTTTATTTAATATTAGAGAGAATAAAAGAAGAGAAACATAACAGGAAATGAAAGAAGAGAAACATAAGAAATGCATTGAAGAAGATAAAAAAAGTGTTTAAGAAGAAATACGGAAATATGAGTTCGAATTTGAAAAATTACAAATTGAACGTGGATATGTACTACACCCTACTTAAGTAAGACCAGGGAATGATATAAATTCAGATATGGGAAGGTTTGGTAATAGAGAAAACTCTATCAGTCTCAATTTAATTTTATTTGAGAGCCAAGCAAAGAGAATAAAAATTGGAAAATCAGACATCGTGTCTAATCTTTTAAACATTTTACCTTATGAAATTACTCAAATTATTTCAAGGGAACCGGATGAAAAGACTGAAGACTGTAACCATATAAAAGAGCTACTTTCAAAACATTTAAGCTCAGCCCTGCAAATTTTCGCCAAATGTTTGTTAAATATCAAAGGAAACCTGAAATGCCTTGGAAAGATTTTGTGTATGAAATACAGATCATTTTCAGAAAATAGATAACGGGATGAACAATTTCTACCTTTGAGCAACTATCTGATATTATGATGACTGACTAATTGAGACATCGTTTGTCGCCTGATGTTCGAATACCTTTTGTTGACGAATGGATAGAATTTAAAGCTCATTTTGATCTTGTGAATAAATTAGATACTCCTGAAAAAGCTATTGATATTAATAAAAAGAAACGGAGTTCAATGCTAACTAGAAAGAAAACTTTTAATAAAAATAGGAACTATAATCAAAATTTCAATAGCACAAAGAAAACTTTAAGAAACCTGAAAATTTTCCAGAAATTAGATTTCAAAACAATATTACAGATTTTGATAGATGATCGTAATTGCCGTGTTAAGAATGTGGCTTACAGTTATACACTGCTGGACAATTGCTAAGGACGGATCACAAATTGCAATGTAGCATAACATTAAGCTAGACATGAGGCCTAGTAGGATAAAATATAGTTGCCACACTGTTCAGACATTAGAATAAAGAATATTTATTGTGTTGGAAAGTATAAAAGCTGTGAAATATCTGAAATAAAAAAATGTTCATTTGATGCTGCATACGGAAAAATGGAACAATGCATCTAGAAGTCAGCAGGCACCTTGAAGAAAGATATCAGTACGGGAAATGTCTACCGTGGAGTGTGATGCAACATTCCAAACGTCGTATCATACTTTGCAAAACATTATCCAGCAGCTGTTAAGGCAATTTATCCCATTCCTCTGGGAGTGCACGGATGAGGGTGTTCTTGTTTGTCGGAGGATAGTTTCGACCAGCAACTTGCCTCCCCAAAGCATCCCACACATTTCCAATAGGGTTTAGATCTGGAGAACGTGATGGCCATACGAGGCGTTAAATACCCTCGCTGTCTAGACAATCCTGAACAGCGTGTGATCGATGACATGTTGCGTTGCTGTCCATAAAAACAAATATATCACTTACAGAACCACGGAAAAGACGAACATGAAGAAGTAGAACTTCATTAATGTATCGTTGGCCCGTCATAGTCCCATTCGCTACCACATGTAGGGGCGTGTGGCCATTGATCATGATGCCGGCCAATACCATGACACTGTATGTCGGATATCGGTCACTTTCCTGGATATTTTCTGACCGATAAGCAGTACCACTCTCGTTTCAGATAAGTTGGTTGGCACTACAATCCGATGACAAACTGAACCTACTCTCATCTGAGAATAGTACGCATGGCCAGTCCTGTTCAGTCCAATTGCGATGCTCACGACACCATTGCAAATGGGCAGTACGGTGCTGTCTAGTCAATGGGACATACACAACAGGTCTGTGGGCGTATAGTCCTCCTCCCCTGAAACGTCTGGCAACAGTTTTTCGGGAGACCTGCTTTTCTGAGGCAGCAAGAAACTGATTTGCCACCTGCTGAACTGTGGTGCGCCTGTTCCTTTTTGCTGATAGGACGATATATCTGTCTTCTGCAGGCATCGTACTTCTAACACGACCTCCCCCGTGCCGCCCACTACACATTCCAGTAGTTTTAAATGACTTCCACAGCCGTGAAACAATGCTGTGAGCGATGTCAAACTCCCTGGCAACATATGTTATTTTTCGCCTTTCTTCGATCTTTCCAATGATTCGGCCACGCATAAAATCATCTAAGTGATGTCGGGAAGACATGCCAAAAATTTCAAGTTCGTCTATTAAATCTTTCCTGTAAAACTTTGACTTGAAACAACAACTGTCCATACGCGTCAAAACCTTTAAAGCTCTTATGAACGCTGTCACGTGATGAACAGACGTGGAAAAAAAATTTCGCTTACGCATACTTCTACTTACTATATCCCGCACTTATTCTAATTTTCCACATTTTGTGGTTGCTATGGATGATAGTGTTATCCGTCCTTAGCAATTCTCCAGCATTGTATTTGAGACTTCAATGTCCAAAATTGCAGTATGAAAGTGAGTATACAGCGAGTATCATAGAGTTAGTGGATTATCCGAAGATGAATATTTGTTATCGCATACAATGAAAGGAATGGTGAATAGTTCCGAAATACGTCACGATTATGGTGCAAGTATTGATATTATGTGCCGGAAATATATTAAACATGAGATGTTTACCGGAGAAAATGTATGGGTTCAAAAACCATTGGATCTTGGGCTTACGTGTTTACAATTATTCGAAGTGTAGCTTACCAGTGAATTGGGATGTGTAAAGACTGAAACAGTTGTAATTCGTAATGAATTGGATAATTTAAGGTATTTCCTAAAAAATCATACTTGCAGTGTTTTACAAAATTGATAAAATTCATATCCTTGTTGCCACTCTAAATGCTGTGACCACCCACCAGCAAAATAGAAAGGAAAATCAGAATAATAATAAACGCCAATTTTTGAAAAACTAGATAAAATAGATAAAGATGTGAAGATAAGTTTAGAAAATGATGAATGTATAGAATTATATACAAATTTCTTTATATTATAATTCTTATATTTAATATATATTTTTTAAATCATATTGTGGATCATCAGAACCCATTAATTTTTTAATTGCTACTGAAGAAAGTGCAAGTTACTTAAAAAATGACTTAGACTTTCTACATATAGTTCTTATCCAAAATTATATGATTTTGATGACATTTTAAAATTCAGCTCACTTTAAGAAAGACGTGATACTCAACAAAAAGAACAGCTTTAAATATTTCTTACTCAGTTTTCTGCTATGTTTTGCAGTATCCTGGTAAAACATATTTGGTTCAACATAAAATTCAGTTCATTGATGACCAGCCAATAATGTCAAACATTTATCGATCATCTCAACAACAGACAGAAATATTGCGTACAGAGACTCAAAGCATGTTAGAATTGAAGGTGATCTAAACTTGAGAGTCTGACTATATTAGCCCTATGATTTTTTTCACAGCACAAGATAGGGATTCTCGTCCTTGAATGGATTATTGGTGGCAAAATAAAGTGAAGAGTATTCAATTTTATGCACTACTGAGTGAAAACTGTGACTGGTTCTAAATTTATTACTGTTATTGATCCTGCTAAAAAATACAGGAAAATACATCTGAGTCCCAAAACACAAAGATGCACTGAAAAATGCTCCATATTTTTTTGTAAATTCATGGCTAAAATTCTGAATGAATATGAGGAATATGCGATAATTACTTTGATAGTATTGCGCAAGACTCAGATTGCTGGAATTCCTATCTACTGCATCTAAACATTGTTTTGGCAAAAATGAAATATGCAAAAATAATAATAAAACCGTCAAGAAGTAGATTTTTCCAAAGTCAAATAACCTATCTTGGTCATATAGTTGGACAAAATTATTGAAAACCTGCCGAGATAAAAATAAAAACGGTTACAGAGAGAATTCCCTGTACCTTAATCTAAAGCAGATATTCGAGACTTTCTTGGACTAGTTAGTTACTACAATAGGTACATACCTGAGTATTCTGTCATTGCGGCTTCTTCAAGAAATGCTCTCAAGGAAAAAGTGAAAATCTCATTTGGACCAAAGAAATGGATAATTCCTTTAAAATGTTGCAAGAAAAATTGATGAAAGAACCTGTATTTCACTCTTCCGATTTCAATAAAAAATTATTGTACAAACTGACGCATGGAATGAAAGCTTTTGAGTTGTTCTAGCTCAATTAAATGAAAAAGGTGAAAGATATCCCATTATTTTTCTTACAAAAAATTTTCTGAGATTGAAAAGCATTATTGTACTACTGAAACTGAAAGCTTCAGCATTGCTTACGCCATGAAAAAAACTACATTTCTACTTTTATGGAAACAAGTTCATAATATAAACTGATTATAAACCTTTAATCTGTTTGCAGAGAGTTTACAGTCTTTTGATTTTTAAATCAAACATAAGGCTGTTAAGCTAAATCTTAGCTTAAGGAAAAAAGCTAGTAGAGTGTTATATATATATATATATATATATATATATATATATATATATATATATATATATATATATATATATATATATATATATATATATATATATATATATATATATATATATAAGAAGGTTAGCGTGCCTGACTGCGGATGGGGAGGTCCTGGGTTCGAATCCGGTTCGAGCATAAATCTACTTTCACTCTGTATCTATCCTTTCTTTGTCCTTTCCTTGCATGAATGGGTTGTGAATGGTTGCCTATCCTATAAACGGGTACCTATGGCATGTGTGTACTGGGGAAGTCGAACTCCACACCTAAAATATGGTTCAGTTGGAAAATTGGAGCAGCGCACCCCATAATGCCAGCCTAGCTGGCACACAACAACAACACAATGTGACAATGTGTTATTAAATTAACATTAGTTGAAATTTTCTTTTAAATGCTCAATATAATTTATAAGTTATGTGCTAAAATGTTTTTAAATGCTTATGTTTAATTTTGAATAAATCAACAGTGTATTTCGAGAAATATTTTTTTTTTAAATAAATTACTACTATATTTATTTGTGCTTTCTCGAGTGTGTTATGTAATGTTATACTACTGTGTTGTTTTAATCAGGTGATAGTTTTTATATATATCTTTTGTTTTTTCAAAGGAACTAGATGCACAATCTTTTTATTATTTTATTTTGCCTTCCATTAAAATGGTCATGGTACTCATCATGTTAGTATATTCTGATATGTGAACAAAAAAAATTTAACTTTAAGAAAAAAATACTTTCGTTTCTTTTCAGCTTAACTTTTCCTTCTGCTCCATGCAGAAAAAACTTTTAGGAGGGGTGACTTCAAAGACTAAGGAATCTCCAAAGACTGTAAAAAAATCATTACTTCCGATTTGAGAATCTCAAGTGTGTCTCGAGAGCGTGAGAGGGAATATCAGGGGATCGGCCCTGTGGAATTCGAAAAAGACAGGAGACTGTTTCAGTGCTTAGACAACCTAAAGATTTTAATTTTTTTCAATGTGTTTATTTCTAATTATGAGTGTAATGTTGAGTCTTTGTATGTGCTGCGTTTGCTTGAATGTAATAAATAATTATCTTAAAAACGCTTCTTATCTCAATACGCCAGAAGCGTAAGAGAATTTGAGATCAACAAATTTATGCACTGGACTCAAAAATAAACCGTTTCGTTGGAAGAATATATCACTCTCTCAACCCGATGTTAATATTACCAAAATATGCATTTCGTTATAAATTCTGAATAATAGTTTGTGGTGTTTAAATCTGTAATGTGAAATAAAAGTATATTTTATAATAATTTTAAGCATATTTTAAAGAACATTAAGAAAAGCAAATATTAATTCTGAGAAATATTTAATGCGAATAGTTTTCTCAATATATAATTTCGCCTTAAAGAAACTATGATATGATTTATTTGGCATGTGCTTAAAAAATATTTACTTTGCTAAACTAGTGCAATTGTTGATTTCTGATGTTCCTTTGAATCTAAGCGAAATTTATTTTAGAAATGTTTACCATTTTGAATTCTTAATGTTGAAAATATTTACAAAATATGATATGAATATTTCAGTCTTCACTATTCTAAACATATGAAAAATAAATCAACACATTTAAGACCTTTTAAAATTATTGATATGCATTTCTACGTTATATTTTTATTACAAAATAAGAGTTATTTTTTTTTGACGGGTGCGAGTTATAGTATTTCTTCTAAGTAATACACAGCAATTTAAAAATCGACCAATTTTGAAAATACTTTTTTCCGATGATTTAAAAAAAATTCGGATGCTTTTCCTTGATATTTAAAATTATAAGGAAAGTTTTTTAAAAAATCTAAGTAAGCATTTTGTCTTTTTTAAATTGACCCATAGTTTCACTATTAAATAATTTCTGAAATTTACATAAATTCTGTTTTTACATTTTATAAAAACTTTAGATTATCAATATAAGTTTTTCTTCAATTATATTTGCTTTTCTATAATATCATAATTGTTCTTCTCGTTATGATCTAAGCTAATTTGTCTACATTGTTATTTGTATACAATAGCTGATACTAATTATTAAAACATAGGTAAACAAATACGACTTTATTTTTACTTTGGGAATAATTTCTTGTAATTATATGTAACGTAGGTTGCTTTATTTAACTATTTAGGTTAATTTGCTGTGACACTTTGTTGCATAAAATTGGAAGAAGTGTCATGAGATATTAAATTCAATATATTTTATATGTAATTTCTGACGTTAAATAGGGATTTTGTTTTATAAATTACAGATTATAATATAAAATAATATTTTCTAGTTTTGTTGTTCAAATTTAGTCTATAGTGATTAATAAAATTACTAGTTTTAGAAGGTTTGAATTTTGCATTATTTGGGCTACTCGATCTTTTTTCACATTTATTTTTTTTTACTTTGTGTGTTAAGTTATTACATCATGATTAGAATTCCATTTGAATTAGCATTCAATTTAAAAATTAATTATTACTTAATTTATGAAGTCAAAATCAGACATTTCCTTAAATCTACCAAAAATACACTTTTTTGTCATATTTAAATAAAAAGCAATACCATTGCTTGTGAATTATTATTAGTATCCTTTATTATACCATACTAATAATAATTCACAAAATATTAATTTATAGAAAATATGGTTAGACAATAAATGATGATACATCAGGGATAACACAATGCAGTTTATTGAACACAAAGATTTACTCATGCGAATATAATTATACATATAAATATTTTTAAATATACATAATATTGTAGGAAATAACGGGACGTACATATATTTTACTTTACAATGGTAAAAGTACTATATAAAAACCCAATAATTTTGTAGGAATATATTTTTACACAAACGACACAAATTTCATAGAAAATAATCTACGATCAAATGTATATAAATTAAATTAGATAACGGTTTGCTGAATGTTTTGTAGTCAAAAATAATGTTAGTAATTAAGAGTAATTGTAAATATTATTTTTTCATAAAAATTATGAACTTATGGCATTCTCAACATAATATAGAGAAATAAATCAGCTACTGGTAATATTTTTACTATATGAAGTTAATATTGACATATGATGCATGTAATTCGTAAATATATATGTGTGTGTGTACGAAATGCATAAATAATTCTCAAATTTAAAGTTCTTTTTTAAATATTTTATGTAATTTAAAGTTTAAGAATGAACAATTAAGCTCCTGATATTAATAAATATCAATATATTAATTCTAATTTCTGTTTTGTTTATTTCCAAAATAAATGTGCAAATCTATTGCAGTATGTATATTTAAAAATATATGTATTTTAGTGTATCATTAAATCAATGACTTATTGAAAACAACTTTGTGAGATAAAATATGAATAAAATTTAAAATCATTTGAAAATACAAAATATTTAGTCAGATACAACATTTTTAGCTAAAAATTTAAATACATCACGAAAAGCAGTAAAATTAACTTTTAATTACAGGGGAAAGATAAATGAGAAAAACAGTTAAGATACACAATATTTAAGTACTGAGAAAATATTATTATTTGCATTTGATTAGAAAAGGAATAAATAATTTTTGGTAAATGAAGATTATTTTTGCATGTACATGCTTAATTTTATTAAGATATTCATGCTTAAAATTATTATAATTACCGTAACTTGCTTAAATAAATTTTAAAAAATAGCTACGATTAATATAATATTAAAATTGAAGTAGCTATTTATTTATAGAAATACAGCTATTTATCTATGTAAATACAAATATGTAATAAATACATACATTTGTCTACAGTAAAAATAAAAGGTATAAAATATTAATAATTATAACTGAACAATGGTGTAAGAAAATGATTATTAACAAAAATATTATTATTTTACTTTTGACTGAATAATCATTTATTTATTGTTATTTTTTAAAAAATAATTTGGTTTGAAATATTAAAAGTTTGCCATATAATATATTGAATAAAATTTGAAATGATTATTTTCCTTAAACGGATTCAAAATTGAAATCACTGCACAAAATTTTCAGAAATGGCGTCTAACTTAAATTATCGACTGTATGAGGAATGAAAAATAAACTTACATAATTTAATAAGGTATCAACAATCCTTATTTTTTGATCAAATATCTTTTTTTTAAAAAAACAAATATTTAGAATAAGGAAAACTGCAATAAATTAATATAGCTTGTCATTCTGCTCTTTAGACTTATGTTTATTTCATCAAAAATGTATTAATTTTTAACAAGTATCTGAGGTAAATACACACAACTCATACTATTATTGTTTCTAAAAATATCATAAGTAATTCAAATTTCCTTAAAAACTTAAAAGTTGTTATTATTGCTAAAACACCATCTTTATCTAAAATCTATTTCTACACCATATAAAATTTCATAAAGTTTTGGTTTACTGTTTTACTATAACATATGGATAAGCTCAATTTTTTGAGAATTGTAAAATCATATCATGTTGTGAAATAAGTTTAAAATCAATATTTACATTAATACACACATGCAAGTAAAAGAGCATATATATGTAAGCAATGTTATTTTTAACATTACATATAATCAGCAAAAAAAAAATCAAGATGAGAGCTAATTCTTATTCATTATATTGTTAAGCATTGATAAGATTTTATAGTATTCAAATTTCTACAAGCTTATGATTTTTCTAGAAATAAAGAGCACAAGATAGCATGTACCTGCAAGTATCTGAACAAATATTTCCTATTATTGTTAGTTACTCGGCAATCATTTCAATGCCAGTTTATAAAAATCAATTTATAATTGCCAAATAAGCTCGATAAGATTGATGAAACAGAATCAATATATTTATTTTGATGGACTGTTTGGGTTCTTATGATCCACAATTTTATTTTTGTCTTTAACATGTTGATATCGAATTTTAAATGTGACTTTTCAAAGATTGAAAATCAAGATTTATTCATTTGTGAAGAAAGCAGGTGAAGATTTTGACCCAGAAATATTTTATTAGCTGCAAAGAAATCAAAACACACTTTGCGCTTTCAACTTTAACGTAAATAAACTGCTAGAAAAGGAAATAACACTTCATTTTGAAAGCTTGTGAATTTTAACTATAATTGTCTTAGCTGATTGATTGAGTGTGAAGTCTGTCAACTCGATCGAGTGCAATACATATTCAAACAACATACAATGGAGTAGTGAATGTTTTACTTAAACAGTGTTTCCGAATTTAATTTGTTTTAATTTTTGTTTACGGTTTATTCACTGACTAATTATAAAAAGTTTCATATGTTTGATTGATTAAAATATTGAATTCCATTTTATATTTAATTTAAGTTTCTGATCTGTAAAGAAAATATAGTCTGCTCTGTTGAACCAGCAATTATGAAATTCTTAAGATTGACTAAGTTATACAGAAATGAATTTTTAAATTCAGTAAATATGCTGCTTACACTTTAAGCTTACTATTTTCTGTAAGAGATGAAAAGATTTGATATCAAACAAAGATAATTTATTAATTTAATCAGTATTTTTTAAATAATTTTAAATATTAAAGTGTGTTGTAATAAGCTTTTTTATTTGTGATGAAAAATATGCATTTAATAGAAAGTAATACGTGCATGGTTATCATCTGCATAAAATTAATTTAGATAATTTCTTCAAATGAAGAAATTGTGCTGTTTACTGAATTACATTTACTTTTACCGAAATAAATAAAAAGTATAGAGCAATAACAATATCTTGATTAATTTATGAATTTATTGTATACGTATTGAAGGCTGATTTCAGATTACTTGGTGCATTGAGATAAATCATCCCGGCATCAATAACCAATAAATAATAACCAATAAACTGCTATAAAAGGAAATAACACTTCATTTAGCTTCCCGGCTTCAAGCATTTTACAATAACCAATATATATTTATTGGTTATTGTAAAATGCTTAAACATTTATAGGGTTAAAATAAATACCTATTTTTCAATATTGGAGATTTTAATGAGGATGGAGTCCTCGATTTTCCTGAATTGGATAAGTCATGAAATTGGAAAAGCCATTCCAATATTAAAATCTATCTTTGACATAGTTAAAAATATTGGATATGACAACGGATATTGTACGCTGGAACAGATAATAGCAGGAAGCTGTTATAATACATTTAAAAATGCCCCGCTTATAATCGTTAGGGACGCCATCATGAATATTAAAGTGACGCAATAGAGAAAGCCAGAAAATTTTAAAATATCACCAAATGTATATGCAACAATATGATATATAAATACTATTCATATATGAGCATTGATATTGAGACCCAACAATCTAGAGAAAGTGTGTTCTTACTCGATACGATGCGCAAGGTCTCGTATTTGGTTTATTTAATTGTCCAGATGTGTGGGAATTTTCCGGATTTTCTCCTTTGCTACTTATGAATAAAAACAATTTCTTAGGAATAAAATTCCAAAAGAACTAAATAATGTGAATGTTAAAAATGCTATAATAGTAATAAATTATTAAGCTCTCCATACAGGTAATACCGTATTTACTTTTATGAAATGCATTTAAAATATTCAAAAAGGTGATAAATAATGTGGACGTTATCAAAGTAGTTTTTTTTATTCTCAATTATTTTATTAAATTTAAGGTCTAATACATTTAGTTCAAAAGAAAATATATATTGGAAATTTAATGAGGAAATAAGAGAAATAATTCTATTACATAAGCTTTGCTTTCTTCTGTGCTTAAGCTGGCCAAAAAAGCTCACGAATTTTTAAATATAAGATTAAGAACTGTCTTGCTTAGTATCTTGAAGTCTTGTAATTTAAAATAGTCTGCAGAACTCTGCATAACATGATTTTGCGTACGCAACACAACGTTTAATAAATATTCAAACTTTCTACGTAATAATACGAACCTTTTTAGTGACAAACTATTTTAGAAAATATTTCCAAAGGTAATCATTAGATGTTATTCATAATCATCTATATTCAAAATAGCAAATATATTAATTTGTTTTTAATAATACATTAATTCAAAGATTAATAACATTTCAATTTTATGATTAAAAGTGATTTCAATATTTTACATTACTAAAAAGGTTTTTGAATATGTGGTTTTATTTTGTATAAAATATATTTAAAAAGAATATTATTTCTAAATGTAACTTGTTTAAAAAACATTGCCTTTCATTGTTTAATGTTTACCTTCAAATGACTGAAGCATATCTGTAATATTGAAGGGGAAATAATTGCTATAAGCATAAATAAATATAAATTGAACTTTGGATATATATTTTTATATTCCCCTTGAAGAATTACATTAGATAAAATAATTTATAATAAATCTATACCACATTCGTACTTGGGAGAAAATTTACTTTTTAGTGAACGTTTTTAAAATATAATCTAAAATTTAATTTATACCTTGATATTTAAAATCTAGTACACTTTTGATTTAAAAATATTACATTGATTTTAAATATTTGTTTAAGCTTGTTTTTAGTTTCAAGCATTATTTTTTGAAAAATTATATTTTATTTTGATTTTTCTTGTTAATTTATATATGTTTATATAAAACATGAAATCATTTTTTACATCTTGATGCCATAAATTGTATAAAGAAAAAGCTTTAAAATCTATTAAAGATATTTTCAGGTCATATAAATAATCATAGCTACTATAGAAAATAGTTTTGATTATTTCTTAAAAACAAAATTGTTAAATTATGCAGTGGTTACAATGGGAAAAAATTTTTAAATATATATTGATCAATTGCAGGATAAAATTTCCATAGAAAATCTTGATTTTTAATGAAGAATGTAGAAAATTTGTCCCATTGTTTTTTGGATAATCTTATAAACTGTACAATGAATTTAAATATAAATTGATAAATTGCAGGTTACAATTACCACAGAAAGTCTTGATTTTTAATGAAGAGTCATCCCATTGTTTTTTTAGATAAGCTAAAATATATTAAAAAAATAATTTTATGAACTGTACAATGATTTTAATTTTTTCAAAATAGGCTGTTAATCACATAAATAATTCAATTTGAAAATGAATGTTTCTCAATAGAATAACAACGGTGAATGGATATTTCTTTAACTTTGGCTCATTTTTATCTCGTATTAAAAGATTTATTTCCGCATTTTCGTAAAGTACATGGCATTTAACTAACAATGCATTATGAACATTAGTTTTCACAGCACATTGCACACATTTTATTTTTGAATTTTGAAAGATTTCAGGGATAAATAATAAAACTTTTTTAAAATCTCCTGTTAAAATACTTAAGGTATTATATTCAACAAAAGCTCAAATCTTGATATTGAAACAAAGTTTTCTACAGCTTCTAATCTTTACTACAAATTTGAAATGCAGACATTTAACATTGATAAAAGCACATTCAGATTCGAGGCTCATAATGATGCAAACAAATTAAGCGGCAATGCCACAGATTAGACGGATAAGAGTCGACACATATATTAATAATTCAGAAACAATGGTTTTGATACACAATGTAAGCAAGTGGTGCGGGCCATGTGCAGCGTCCACCAGAGGTTCTACTGTTGGCTGACAGTAAAGATGATCTGCTAATGCTACGATCCAACTAAAATTAAAAAGGAGAAATCTTAAATATGAAACAATTTATGGAATATTGTATATTTATATTTTTATAAAGTTTTAAAATTTGTAAATAAATTTAAGGGAGGATCTTCAGATTTTTTACAATTATTAGTTTGATAATTTTAAAGTTAAATCTCGAATGAAAGTTTTAAGTTTTTTATTCACTGTTAATATAAGGTTTATCACCAACACAGCCAAATGTCATTTTATATAATGGTTTTTTATACAGCTTTTGCTTCCCCATGAGCTTATTATTATTCAATTTAATTAATTAATTTATCTAATTATTATTTAATTACAACATCATGAATAAAATACTTCATAGTTATAAATTATTAATATTCCATTTTTATTTAAAATGAAGAGTGTGACATTTAAATTTTAGATATTTCCAAATTTTCTAATTAAACTTATACATGATAAAAGAACATATGTTTAACTCGGATTTTTTTCATTGTAAATTCAACACAGTGAATTAATACAGAGTTTTACGATAATCCAAACATTATAAATTTTTTGAGGATTACAGAAAATTAAAAAATCTTTTCTTTCATTTTCTTGTAAGCCTATAAGCTGTGACAAGACAGCTTATGTTTGTACCAAGGCCTACAGTCAGGAAAAAGTATAAGAAGTACAGTACCCTTTTTCCTCACTGAGACCCTGAAGTGCGAAGTATCAATTTTCTCTAGGCCTCCAAAAATATGAAAAGTTTTGTTTTAAAATATAATGTAATATTTTTTATTAAAATACACACAATGTTTTAATTTATTATTTTCATAATGCCTATGAGATATATTAAAATTTATCAATGAATTAAACTACTAGTAATAATTGCTTATAGAATAAACAAATGTTATCAACAATATTATTAATATATTCATTTTTCTATAAGCCTCAAAAAATATGAAAATTTTTGTTTTAAAATATAATGTAATTTTTTTATTAAAATACAATATTTTAATTTATTATTTTCAATGCCTAAAAGATGAAAAAAATTTATCAATGAATTTAACTATTAATATTAATTGTTTATAGAATAAACAAATATTAATAATAATTTTTTATGGTAAATTTCATAATATTTTTTAGAGTTTGCTATGACAAATAATAATTGATTTTTTATGCCAAAATATCAAAAAAAAAAAAAAACAAGTTTGCATGAATAAACTCGTGAAGAAGTCTATGTACTGAGTTCCTATATATTTGGTAAATATTTTCTTTTAAATCTGTGAAATTGTTGTTGAAACTTCAGTATTTTCCTTTAAAGTCTCGTGATTTTGATCCCTACCTCTTATCATGAGTAATAGATGTTTTCGTTGACTCAGAGATAGATGTTTCAGTAATGGATGTTTTCATTGACTTTTCTTTGTAAATCGCAGTGCCGAGGAAACTAAATCCAGTATTCAAGTAGTGGTAGTTGAATTTAACATCAACAAATTAAAAGTTAAAAAATAAAATAAAATACGTTGATATTTTTCAACAGTAATGAATTTGTTTCTTTTAGTTTTTGCAGAGGTATAAAAGCACAGTCCTTCTGTCAAATTATATTTACAGGTTCCTAAATGTTAAATGTATTTTAATTAAATTATTACATATCATATTTTTTCTATTTACTAATTGCTTTCGTTCATTAACTTTAACTTCTTTTTTTGTTTCCTCCAATTTAACAAACAAGAAAGAATTCTTTTTTTGAAATCAGAATGCTGTCAAATTTATAAATTCAAAGCATATTTTCTTTTATTATTAACTAATTGTAATACATTGATTATAAATAAACAATATTTTGATTTCACTGATATTGTGACTTTATTGCAAGATATATTGAATTTAAATTTCTTATACATTAGATTCAAAGAAAATTCTTTTCAGATGGTGACAAATTAATATCTAAAATCTTACTTGTAACAATGTAATGATAAAAAATTGCATTATTAAATAAAAAAATATTTTTTTTATGTATACATTAACTTAATTTAAATTAAAAGAAAGCTTGAGAATGAAAGACGATCAATGGAAATTTACGTATGGTCATTTGTCAAGGAGACTTGTGACATACAATGATGTAATTTTAAAATAATGATTTAAAGACAAATTACATATGACCTATATAAACTCCTGTTATGAAAATGTATGTAATTAAAGAATAATACTTAGAATTATATATATATATATATACATATATATATATATATATATATATATATATATATATATATATATATATATATATATATATATATATATATATATATATATATATATATATATATATATATATATATATTCAATTTCTGAGAATTTTTTTTATCAAATTTAAATGTGAATGTAATATTATCGAAAATCAAAATTTATTTTTTGAACACAGAAATGTCTCACATCTGAAGTAACCAATGAAGCACTATTGTTTCCCGAGCATCTCCCGTTGAAATGTGCAGATGTCATCGATATTCCAGATGATTCAGGAGGACTGGCAACAGGAACACCACTTGCTCGCCAAGTGTAAACTATTCTCGCCAACTGCTGCTTGAAGAGTTTTGTGGTCAGTGTATACAAGACAGGATTCAAAGCAGAATTTATCGGTAGCAAGAAAACGGCAACCCATCCATATAGTTCAGCATGAATTCGTACACCTATTTACAGTATAGACATGTCAGTAAATATGGGTCTACATATGAAGTTCCGTTTATTTCTAATAACATAATATATATATATATATATATATATATATATATATATATATATATATATATATATATATATTTAGTTTACCATCAAGAATTAAAGACCAGTCAATATATATAAGTCATTATAATGCATTTCCCAAACTCTTGTTTATTTCAATATAAGTCAAAATATATTTGAGTAAATTTCTTTTGTAAGAAATTAATATTTTCTTATAATAATAATTTTTATTTAATATGCAGAATATTTTTAATCTTGATGAATTATTTTTCTTGTAAATATTTTAGAATGTTTCTGTCTATAACTTTCTAAAATAAGCTCCAGAAATACGAGGGTTACTCTGAAATTTTTGAGATACGCGCAGACGAGAATTTACAAAATAAAAATAACGGTTTAATTTTAAAGTACAAAGTATTTTAACACAGAAGACGATTTTTTACTGACTTACTTCAACGTGCTTAGCATGGAATAAATTTTAAACAGAAGAGAAAATGGAGTTGACGCGAGAACATTTTCGCGCTATGATTTTCTACGATTTCAAAGCAGGACTAAATCAAGAAGAATGCGTTCAACGGTTGCAATTAGCATTTGGTGATGAATCTCCAGCTCACGCTACTGTATTCAGATGGTTTAGAGAACTTAGAAGAGGTCGCAATTTTCTTCAGGATGAAGAACACACAGGAAAGCCGCCGTCGGCAGTTATCCCTAATAATGTGTCTGCCATACGAAAAGTGTTAATGGTTGATAATCGCTGTACCTATCAAATGATACAGAAGGAACTTAACATTGGATCCGCAGCCATACACAAAATCATTCATGAAGAATTACACAAAAGTGCATTGATTAAAAGTGCATTACACAGTCTACAAAAGTACATTGATGTTGGAGGAGATTACTTTGAACACCCCTAAAATTTGTTAAGTATAACTTTAAAAACCTATTTGTATCTCAAAAATTTCAGAGTAACCCTCGTACTAGAAAAAAAACATGAAGAATGATATTGTTAACCTTTCTTTACATATATTAGATAAAACTAAAAATCTAATACTTTTCTTAATATATAGAAAATAAAATGTACAAGGAATCATTGGAGGGGATATTTAAGATTATTTTAGCATATTTCAAGCAATAAAATATAGGAATTATCAATCAGTAATTTAAGAAATATTTTTTTTACAATGAAATTAAACTTCTATATCAAATTTATGATGAAAATATCATAAATATTAACTAAATAAGATAAAATATTATACAAAAAATCTATTCGTGCAAATATCGGGGAATATATTTTTATAATCTGCCAATAAATGTTAAAAAAATTCGGAATTTTATATTATGTATTTTATGGAATTTGGATAAATTATTTTTTAATTTCAAAATGAAATCCGAAGAAAATTTTCAGATTACTTGTTTATTTATAAAAAAATAGAAGCAGAAAACAATTTATTATTATTGGATGTGCAATGAATTCACTGTAAAAAATTAGATAAACATGGAAATAGAAAAAACAAACGATGCTGGAAGTGGACCAGAGTAGTTCACATCTGCATGTTAAGATATTGGGTTTAATTGCTGTGGCATTTTTACTTTCAAACATATAGCCTCTGAAATTATCTATAAATGCCGAGATAAAAATAAATCGCCATTTCTGATAGTATTGAAATCTCTAAAATTGGCTGGGCTGAGAAACATGTGTAAACACAACATTGGCTAAGCCCTTCTAAAAATCTTCCATACGACTAACACGTTACATTACCAATTACACGCTTTCCTTTTTATTCGCTGGTAGTTTATTTTTTAATAGTTTCTATTATCGTTTAATACTCTGTATTATAATAATATGGACAAATATTGATATGGAGTCGTTATTATAATTACCTGAAACTGACATGATTTTGATGACAATGATTGGCACCCAACACATCATGTCTGTACCGACTATGAAAGCGAATCTTTTTGCAATAATACGATCCTGCTGCTGTTGTGATGATCTTAAACCCAATTTCGACCGACTTATGGTTATGAACATATTGGTATACGCATAAGCTATGAATGCAAATGCCAAAGTATTGACTCCGCAAAATATAACCATGGAGTACTCCCATCCTTGAGAAAAGGGATCGTGTATTTGTAAAGGGAGGCACACACCGTTGTTTCCATAAAATTCGTCGCCGAAATAGCCAAGATTAAGGAATGGTAAAATAGCAATTATAGTAGCCATTGTCCAACTGGCTACTATGCAAGACACAGCAAAGAACATGCTTCTTCTGCGATGCAGGAGCGGGTATTCAATCGAAATGTACCTAAGATATAAAAAGTTAATTTTAATATATTTGTATTATATTTATTGCAACATATTTAATTATAATAAAATATTCATGAGCTTATTAAGATGAGCATGTAATATACAAATAAAGGTGGTATATTGAGTGAGTTTGCTAAAATCTATTTAATTACAATTGTTAATGTAAACAAACTAAAATTTAAGATCTTGAATAATATTAAGATCTTGAAATATTAAGATCTTGAAAAAACTTATTTATATTATGAAAAAACAAAAGACATTATTGCCAATAAATCACCTTTTTGGAGAGTATAAAGATAATCTCAAAACATCTATTATTATATCAAAACATAGCAATTTTATACAAAGTTTTGCATTAAAACCCATTTTTACCATTAAAATAAGGAAACCTCATGCAATAATATGCTTTAGTTTAATGCTACAGAATTGATTTATTCATGGATATAAATCTTCAAGTATTCAAAATTCTTTATCATTTATATAGATATATATCTATATTTAAAAATGATATTCTCCCATCGAAAGAAATACAGATTTTGTCCAATGGTGGGATCATAGCAAATATGCAGCTAGTTTCAAGCAAACATTAGATCTAGGTCATTTAAGATGATTAAAAATTTGGGGTTCAGTACCTTTGGTTTGGTGATAAAATTTAATTTCTATTACTCTTGTTAATTGTAGTTCTTTAACCAAGGTAATTCTGGGTTTTTTTTTGCTTACATTTTGGGGCCTATCTTGACGTCAAAAATTCACCAATAAATCAAAATATACCCATTGTAAACTTTTAGGACACCTTTTATAAAATAATTTAAACATGAATATTATTTTCACTTTTTACCTATATCATGATTGTAATTGTTATTGTATTAAGATAATTTAAATCTTAACAATATAATTAGTAGGCTCACACACAACCATGATTCCGAACTATAAATATTTAAATCGAGTTCAACTAAAAATATATTGTTCCAGTTACGGCTTTTTTGCTCCTCCAAAAATAACAGTTCTTCGAGTAAAAAGTAAGTTCCAAAACTAACAGTTTTTTTTCAGTTGTACATATATATATATATATATATATATATATATATATATATATATATATATATATATATATATATATATATATATATATATATATATATATATATATACATATACATATATATCCTTACTTACTGAAATGTAATTCTATCATCAATGAAACATAATTTTATCAATAAACGTTATTCTTTTTAATTGATACATTATGGGAATTAAAAGAATTAATAATCATATACGATATGAGCAGGGAATAGAGAAGGCTAGAATTAGCATTGTTATCCATTACCAAAATTTCATTTGAACACTAGACTCATGGTTATATCATTTATATACATCCTCGCCGAAATAATTGCTTTTGTAATAATTATATATTTATTTGTTCATTTAATATATTAAAATTTCTTCTAAGTACCTTATAACATGGTTTCATTGAGATTATTTCTGTGGTTTGGAAGTATGAATTTTAAACATGAAAACGCCATTGCACACCTAACATGTGTATAGGGAAACTGCCGAAATGACAGTTGAAACTTTATGCAAGTGCGGATAAGTAAGTTTATATTCTTTCCAGAAATCTAAAATATCATGTTTAATACTGAGCTTTCGTTTATTCTCAAAATTATCAACAGCAATATTATTACATTCTCATTCAACATTAATTTTGAAATTAATTTATAAACAAACAGGTATTGCTGATTCGAATTGAAATGTGTTATTTATTTATTTCTTCGGGATCCTGCAAAATATTTTTATAAAAATTAAATTTCTCTTTCTCTTCAATCCTACTGCTAAATAATCAGAAAATTTAAGAAAATAATTCATTTAACTACAACAAAATGGTTCGTAATTATAGAAAAATCGTAAATTATCGTGCTTTCATGCTTCACGGGTTGTTGAAGATCAATTTTGATTTTAATAAAAATTATAATTATTTAATATACTCACGTGTAGAAAAAACATTTTTCATATTTGTCTCATTTTATTATACTATTTTAATGTTTTTTTTTTATCCAATGGTGGGCATACAAGGGTGACTAAACCCTATGCCACAACAAGACCAGAAACTGCAACTAATTTATCGTTACCCAGCGAGCACCTGTGAACCAAGTCACGGACGCGAGTAGTGTTACTCGAGCCATACCACCACAAACCCGTTTATAGGGTGGGCCACATTCATACAACATCACAGAAAAAAGGACAGAAACATCCTTGCCCGAACTGTGATTCGAACCCGGGACCAATAGCTCAGGAGTCAGGAACGCTAACCACTCAGCCAATCGGTCGGCACTATTTTAATGTAAGGAAGTAAATTATTTATTTTTAAATCACCACATCTCTGTATATCTTTGTCAGAATTATATGTCTGTTATTAACTTTTTAGTTTCTTCTGTTATTAACTTTTTAGTTTCAGCGAAAACTTATAATTTAAAAAATGATTCATACTCACAATTCGTGTGTTAAACAATATTGAATAAAAATGCTACGTATTTGTTTAATTTAGACGAAATAAATCTCAGATATACAAAAGTTGTAAATTATTACTCTTACATGTTTTAGTTATTTTAATACTAACTTTCATTTAAAAAACTGAAACATTGATTTCAAAAAAATCAATTGATTTCAAAAAATCAATTATTTTTTAATAATTTCGCATGCACATAAAAATATTAGTAAATTTTGTCGAAAGATGTTATAAGATTTTATATGATATAATATACTTTACTCTTTTTATTCATTACTCTTATATGTTTAAGAAATACTATTTCATGAAGAGTACATAGAAACGCCTATGCTCACCTGTCTGCTGTGATGAGCGTCATTATAAATATGGAAGCTTCACTACTGATGGTGCTGAGCATTCCAGCTAACGTGCACTGCCAGCTGTGCCTCCATTTAACATCATGATGGATGTATTGTCCTCTGAAAGCAACATCATGGCCAGCGATGATGAATAAATATAAACACATCATGAAATCTGCGACCGATAAATTCTGGAAATAAAAAGCCATTAAATATCTTTATAATTATGGCACCTACTAATAACATAAAAAATAGAAACAATAAGATTTATAAATTTATGAGAAAAAATTTGAGGGCAAAATTTATTATTTAAATACTGCAAAATGAAACTAAATTGAGAGTATAATTTTTATAAAAAAACAATAACAATATTTATGAATAACATTAGGTCGTATTTTCTGGAATTTAGGATTCTCCTTATATATGTTCATCTAAGCAATCAGAGAGAATATTTAATCCTTGGCAGAACATAAGAAACTGGCTGATTTATATATTTAGAGGAAATATTTATTTTATATCTGAATCAGACTATTAAGTATTTGCAAAAGATACTTTATTTTCCATTAAGTTAAACTAATTGGAGATATGTGTGAAATATTAAGCATAGTGTTTTTATACTGATAATTAATAATGATTATTAAAATACACTATTGAATTTGAAACATTTTTTAAACATTACTTTTATTATTTCTTTAAACAAGCAAAATACTTCAGCCAGTGAAGAATTAGCAAAGTAATTCTGCTCAAACTGGATATAAATTTTGCTTTAATTTTAAAAATAACACAACATGACAGATATTTTTATAATCAATATAGGATCAGTTTATTCTTAATGGTGACCAATATATTTTAAATTGAAAGTTAAATATTTTAAAAATCTTTGTCGTTAATTTAAAACAATAGTAAGGAATTTTGTTCATTAACAAAGCAGCAATTAAAGTAAGTACAGTATATTATTTAATTTATTCATTGCATTTCAATGAGGCTTTCTCATTACAGAAAAATGTTTCCTTATAAGTGCAGTTAAAATAAGTGAGTCACACTGACCTTAATATAGAATGAGTGCACGGCATTCGTCTCCTTTACCAGTGCTCTGCCAATAAGAACGAAAGCGTTACCCAGGCATGCTAGCCCTGCAACTAGCCACACAAATATTCTGAGCAGCATATTGTCCAATAAGTGGCTGAAAGAACTGATGCCATCGCTGTTAGGCTCACAAACGCGAACGTGTCTTGCGTAGGAGCAGGAGTAGAAGTTTGAAAAATATCTAAAAAACAATAATGCAAGTGTTATGTCATTTAATGAGTTATATAAATCCTTATCCCAATGCTGATTGGGCGCTTTTATTTTTGACACAATGTCAAGAATATATTATTAAACTAAACCCTGCGGCAAGACAGCCCATGTGGGCGAAGGCCTACAGTAAACCTCTCTGTTTTCCTTACCGAGAAGCACTGGGGTATGAAGCAGATGTCCCGATTAGGGGGTAAGCCTAATAGCAAAACCAACAGTCCCAAGCATGCTTGGTACTCAGTTTATCAACCTACTAAAGGGATGAGAAGTTGAAATGTGAAGGATGTATTGAAACTAAAAATTTTAGTATGATTTCTTTATCATTCACTACATACTTGTCCCCCTCAAGTCCTGCAGGCCACCTCAAAGAGTGCTCTTATAGCCGGCGAGGGGGTGTACCTGGGCGGAACGGGTGAAGTACGTCGGGAGAAAAATCTCCTGGTAGGGTCACCCAAGGCGTGAAGACCGTCCCAATATGCTCAGCTAAGATCTACAGGCATAGGAGCCAAGTCAGACTTCTACCTTAGGTCCTAATGTAGGACAAGGTGCTCTAGGTCTCCGGATCAACAGAAACTGTCAATTTTTCCCCTTTACCATGTATCTGCTTTTGGTCTTTTTGGCTATCAATGATCTCATGGATCTGGTCGAGTGGAACTCGACCAGATGGGGATTAGTCCCACCACCACCACCACATACTTGTTTTCATACAGAGTCTTTAATTCGTAAAGCATATTTAAGAATGTCACAAAGAAAGAAAATACGTAATATTTAAAGCATGCACATTTGACAACAGCATCTTTCATTTTCAATAGCTTGGATATTGACCAAACATTCTGAATTGACTGTATAAAATTTCGGTTCTTCCAATTGCGAAATTTAAAATTTAATAATGTTACTTGGTAACTTTATTGATATAAGTTATATTTAGCAAACTAAAATATTTGCAACATTTTCTCAATAATCAACAGGAATAGCTAATTTAAATAGATATTTTCTTTTTCATTATTTGTCAATTCAGAAAGGTTATCTTTACTTAAATAGTAACCTATAAAACGATATGATATAATAATAATCTATAACATGATATTTTACGCATAGCACTGATATATAAATTAAACATTTAAGAAATATTTTTTAAATATGCCACAAAACATATTTTTTTAAATATGTAATGATTAAAGACATTTGCTTTAAAATTATTTCTTTCCCATGCAAAGTTTTTTTATTTAATACAATGAAAACTTTTCCCTCGAAAATACAATATTTGAAATATTACTAATGAATTTTGATCAAAACCTGGTAATTTTGTAAAATAGTGTGGTATCAATTACTCTTATTAATGTAAACAATGTTATGCAAGATTTTCTGATTAATTAGTCAAGATATTTTGTTACCTTTCAGAGCAAATGTGAAATATATATAAAAGGCTTAGTGATAAAAAACATTTTTATAGAATTTAAATATGTTTGCTTATACGAAATAGTATGTTAATTTTAACTAAAATATTATTTCGATTTCGTTAAACTATTGATAATTTGCTACAATCTTTGGTTTTAATTAAATAACAGTACATTGAACAAATTCAAGCCAACAATTTTTTTACATTACAATCATTTTTCATCTTACATTCTTTATGTCGAATTATGATCATAATTTTTCTTGTTAATTCAAATAAATTATGACTTTTGAAGGAATCGTTCATTAAACTATACATTGTATTAATACTCAATATATTTCTTATGTACATAAAATTTGCTATTTATTATACACCAATGATAAGAATTTCTGAATTTCTCCAAAAGGAACGCAATAAAATGATTGGAATTTAATCTAGAGTTGAGATAAACATTATTTCCAAGTAATACCCACTCAATTCAATTCTTTGCATTTCCCTTTATACTAAAAACAGTATTGCATCTTTATCTATAATAATACATGAAACATATATTCTTTTCCCTTATCAAATATGTTTCTGCAAATGGTTAATGAATAAATGCATTTCTTAATATTAATTTCTTTAATTCCGCGAATTTGTGATTTTGAAGGACACGTGTAAAGATTTATTTTGAACAAAAATATATTTCTTAGTGCATTTTTGAATTCTTGAAAGATTTTCTTGAAAGTAAAAATTAAATTTTTATTTAAGTTTTCTCTTTTTTATAATTATTATTTAATCAAATTTATCATAAAGCTCCAAAATTTATACACGTTGTGGGCAGTTTACATAGTAACAAAAATGAAAATTTTTTTAGCAAAATGATTTTCACTCAAACAAAAAATTCAGAATCGGTAAAATATATCTAGAAATTAGTTTTATGACAACTTAATTTTACTTCAAGTTATAAAATTTATATTACTACTTTTTGATTTGCATATCTAATATTTTAGAAACATTTAGATAATAAGGTAAAGTATACATAAGCAACATTTAGAATCTGCAGAATTTATAAAACAGTTTTATTACAGCAAATGTCATGCTCGTGAGATTAATTTTTAAAATTACTTTTATACAATTACTATAAATCTCTTTCTCCCCCTCCCTCTATGAATTCTTAAAATAATTCTCTTGGAGCTGAATGTTAGAATTAAAATATATTTAATGCCTTTTCATTTTATTAAAGTCTTTACAGATTTAAAAATATTCAAGATTAATTACTTTTAGCTTCTTATATTATTAATTATAAGCTAACTATTTTAACAATTATGAATTAATAGTTTGCTAAGGAGAAATATAAGCTATTTTATTATTCAGTTAAGAAAACCAATGAAAAAGTGAAATTGATTAAAGAAGATTTTTTCCTGATGAAAAACTTATGTTAAATAATTAAAGATTTAAAGATTTGTTTTCTGAAAAAAATTACTATTATATAAAAAATCATTTTTTTGTTTTTATTAATGCAAAGAAGATATTAATCATTAATAATTATTAACATGCTTTATAAATGTTAATTTATAATGCACTAAATGAAATTATTTTTTTAATATCTGCTTTAATGCGCCATTTTTATTATAGAAAACCATTATTAAAATTTAACAATATAAGAATAGAAATTATTTTTACACGTATCTTATTTCTTTCTCTGTAAATGCTTATTAGTCTTCATTTTATTTCTTCATATTTACATCTTTATTACTTAAAAAATAGCAAATTTAATTCACATTTATGAAATTCTATCAATATGATTGGGGTTAAAAAATTAATTCTTAATTAACAAAAAATAAATGATTGATTGATACATTATCATAATGTTGACGAATATTAAGTTAATTTACATAGTAAACAGATTTATTTATTAAGTTATTTAACTATTTTTACTCTCATAATATACCTTTGAAATTAAAATAATGTTTGATATTTAAAAATTTAGAAATATATGTTTTTATATTTTTGTGAAAACAGATATTTTATAAAATTAAAATCTATTAAGTATCTTTCTTAACAATTTTATTTAATTAAATTCTTAATGGTAAAAGTCCTAATGTTTGATTGTTTGGAAAACGTCCTTCTCAATTACACATATTCAAACAATTTGTAGCAAAAACCACTTGCTGAGCTTGCAAGATTTGCATATGTGTTGCAGATGAAGACTGAACATTTCACTGAAAGCGTTGAATCTTCTGACAAATTCATCATACGCTTGACTACTCTACTCAACTGTCACTTGCCTGTAGTCATCCACTGCAAGCTTTATTACAGAGGGACAAATCTCCAGACCTGAATTTGTTAAATCAATGAATACCTGTAAGTACGTTCATTCCCAGACCTATACCCAGACGAGTGACACATTCGGCGGCTTGATGCAGCAGCTGCCAAGACCGTTTTATAAAGTCGTAAAACAAACAACACAGAACGATCTCCTTCAACACGTGCATTTCTTTTTCTACAATACGAATTGCTATTGATGAATGTGAGGGAAGAATCTGCTTTTATAACGACTGATATTCTTTTTCTCGACTGACCACGTCATAAACTAATTGCTATACTTATTCTTACTGCATTTAATGGTAATACAAAAACAATAAAAACTTTCTCGTTTATCCTGTATATACACATGAAACGGATAAGCACAGAGGTATGTGACATGTAGACGTAAAAAGGCGACAAATATCATATAAACAATCTTGCAACAAATTAATTTTCATCTAGAGTATGACATATCTTAATGGTCTTGCAATTATGCATGAAAATGTCCAATTAGGAGGACATAGAGTTTATTTGAACTGCTTTTTCTATAAATGGCCTCATCGAATTGTAGAGTATTGATAGGTCAGAGCTATGTAGATGAGGTATGAAGAATTATTGCAGTCTCTGAAAAGTTGTTGCTCCAGCAGTTGGGGATCAATTCTTTCTCATGTATGATAATCTTAGTCACAATTTTATCTAATAGTAGTTACTTCTCTTTGAATAGATTGGGCTACAATTACCTCAGATGTAGGCATCAGAAAATGTTTAGGATTATGTATAAAGGATAAATGTTAATAATATACCGATTCCTGGAAAAAACTAGCAATCGAAAACTTCTTTACTCAAAAAAGGACAGAACACCTCAGTTCCTTATTTATATTATCATAAACTATATATCTCATAGAATCATAGCATTATTTTTGATCAGGAAAAAATCGCACCTTTTTTAGTTCATTTTTATCGCAGAAATTAAAATTGTTGGTCTTTTGCAATATAGTTGCATGGAATGTGGATATGTTTTTAGGTATGAATCTAATAAGTAAAAATTTAATTCTATTAGATTTATATTTTTCACGTGTTTTCTTCTTTTCTCATATATTGTTCTAGCTATACAAAATATATAAATAACCAAAATATTTCTTTAACTCCAACATGTGTCTGAAATATATATATTTTTGTTTTGAACATTCTGTTAAATGTTGGCTCAAAAGATTAATCTTGTATTCAACCCGCTGTGTTACACTATATTACATAATACTACCGATCTGATTTGGGATCCTCTTCTGGTGCTTGAATTTAATTAGGGTGAATGGACTCATGGACCAGATCTAGCTTTGCTGATCACGGGGATTGGAAACAACAACAACACATAATAATACAACATATTTATGGAAATTATACTATGCTGCAAAACATTTTTGTTTTGGATTTTGAAATATATGTTTAGATTGTGTAATAAAACTAATTTTCATTATATTTTGATGATTATTGCTTATCATAGTAAGAAATATATTCCCAGAATAAGAGTAGACTTTTCTTCATGTCATCCGAAAAACAAAACGACTTTAAATAAATGCTGGAACACATTTAAAGAAAAGTTTTAAAAATACTATTCCATCAGTAAAATAAATTCCTAAAGAAAAATAAATATTAAAATGTCTTCACAAAAAGAATTCGTTAGAAATGGTAGTGATATTTATGTATTAAATCAGTAGTTATAGGCTCAATTGACATATTTTGCTCTGGGAATATTAAAAAGAAATAAAATTTTCTTTAAGGCATAGCTTCAAAATTAAAATTTCTTAGTCTTTTTATGTGATTTGTAAAATTTCAAAGAATTGTATATATTTGCAAACATTGGTTTTATTTTCTCTCTCTACTCACATAATTTTTAATTAATTTTCCTGAAAATGTACAGCGAAAATATTTCACAATTAGGAAGTTATATAAGATATATATTTTTCGATTCCTATGCTTTTGTAACATTATCAAAACTAATAATCAATGTTTACTTAGTTTTCAAATTATATAGTATCTACAACTTAAAAATACAACTAGATGCTTCTCAATCATTTCAATTTATTGGATTTACGTAGTCCAATTACAGTCATCCTGCGTTGCATTCTGAGTATTTTTTAAATAGTTTATATGGGCAGTTAGTTATAACTATTTTCTGATCCTGTTGAAATATGTAAAGATATGTAGTAAAATTGTTCAAATTGACAGTAGCTTTGAAGGTATATAGAAATCAGAATGAATTTTGGATAAACATGAATTATAAACAGAAGTATAATTAAAACAAAATTTAATTCTTTTAATATTTTTATTAAACGAGCATAATTCTAAAACAATAAAAATTGAGTACTTTTATTTCAGGAAACTTTTATAAAAATATATATTTAAAAATTTAATTGACATTTTAATTTAAAATTACGTATTTTTAACTGAAACGGATATTATTTATTTTTTTTAAATTATTACCTTTAAAAAATCTTATTCAGCTTTAATTGCAGAATTTCTTTATTCGATTTAAATTTAATTTAAATGTAACTTATTTCTAAAAATAACTTTTTTCAATTTTTGTCTATTGTAAAATGCAAAGTTTAAAGCTTTAACTTTGCATTTTACAATAGACAAAAATTGATAAAAGTTATTTTTAGAAATTTATTTAGCTTAAATTTAGATTTGGTAAATTTTAGGTTTAATTCAAATTTAAGATCTTTGGTTCAGAAACATTATATCAAATCCTTTTAGAAGAGATATCTCATATTTTTTCTTTATAAGATACAGGATATAACATAAATATTAGACTAGTAATTGCATAGAAATATTTAAAGATTTATCTTTTATTAAGCACATGAATAAAAATATTGGAAGAGTTATTGATAAGCTTATATTTCATTATTTTTTACAGTTCCCTATTATTTTATGAATCTATCATCTAACCCTAGAATATTATAGACTCTTTTTAAATCTTAATACATCCTAAGTTTCCAAATAAATCGCTTTAGGAAAACATGATTTAATTTTATATAGGATTTATCAATGCAATATTGATTTATCTTTTATTTTTTGATGATAATTTTATAAATGTTTCCCTTTTGTGTGTCCTGCACGTTGTGCTTAAAAAATCAACTGACTTAATGGTTCAGTTCTTAATCAATATATTTTCTCCTTTAACTAATTAGGTTTTAATTTTTTATTACTTTCCCAATAAGCGCAGTCATTTTTTATTTATAGATATACTATTTTTATGCCTCTCATCAGTGATTCTTAACCTGTGCAGATAGACCTCTTAAGGGAGTCTGAACGTACTAAAAGGGGAGCGCGAACATATCCAGAAAAAATGTTATTAAAAGAATGTATTTACCGATTAAAATGCACATACACATACAAAACATAATACATTTTGATATAATCTTTAATAATTAGCTTATTGAATTTAATTAACTTACTTAATCAAAACCATTTATTATTTCATTTAATTTAGAAAGTTTTGATTAAGAAATTAATTAAAACTTACTAGATTATAATAAGTTTATTAATTATTTGGGTCTGTCTTGCAGAGTTAAGTTTTTCAAAGGAAGGGTTAATATTAAAAATATACACCCTTATTTTTTTTCCTATATTTAGCTGAAATCTATAATTTACCCTTAAATAAGCAATCGCAGAAAAAACCAGCTTTACAACAGTAGGATATTGGTAATAGAATTGCCGACCAGCTGGTTTAGTGGTCAGCGTGCCTGACTACGGATAAGGAGGTCCTGGGTTCGAATCCCGGTTCGGGCATGGATGTACTTTCTCTCTCTATCTATCCTGTCTTTGTTCTTTCCTTGTATGAATGAGGTGTGAATGCTTGCCTACCCTATAAACGGGTCCCTATGGCATGTGTGTACTGAGGAAGTCGGACTCCACACCAAAAATATGGTTCAGTTGAAAAAGTGGAGCAGCGCACCCTTAATGCCAGCATTGGTAATCGAATTAAAAATGCGCTTTTCTTTTAGAACAGAAAGTTTTTCATCTACTACTATCCAAAATTTAAAGAGGGATTTATTACTATATCGTCTTTTGGTTTCCAGTACTAGTAAACCCAAAATTCATTATTTTCGGAACAACGTTTGCCTATGTACTTGTTGATGCTTGACCATTGTCTCATGTCGCTTACGACCGCTTAAAAAATTATTTATGTTTCTGAAGAAAAACCTTTGCCATAAATATTTAATACGGTGGACTGCAATTAACACAAAACATATATCATACACATTTAGATAGATTCAATAGTGATAAAAGGATCGACTCGAATGAGACTGCCAGAAATTCAAATTGGCGTTATCGAACATCTTCATTCTCCCTGTAAATTAAAATTTGTTCACATTTGTGAATGCTCGAGACGACATCTTTTCGATAATCCAGAATGTTGAGACAAATCGGAATTTCCCTTGAAACCACGAGAATATCCAACATGGTAGATACAAGAACATGCGGAACCAGGATGCAAACATCCTGGTTCCGCATTAGTGAGTAAACACAAAAGATGCAGCCAAACGGCTTTGACAAGACTGCGAAGTGGCCAACTACTTGCTCAGAGGCACGTCTCTGTTACCAAGGTCTACCCTCTCTGTCCCAAATGTCGAGTGGTTCAGGCCTCCCCATCTCTTACTTTTCAGTGCATTGGATGTGAGAGAGGGGACATGGATTTGAGACCGGAGGTGGTGCTTGAAAGACTGACTATTTTTGGATTCATGGGGCTGGTGTGATGGTACTGTCACAGCAGTCGGGGATAAGCAACAACAACACATGTTCTGGTTCAAAATGGCACCGGATTATTATTTTGTCAATGGTGAAAATTATTGTTGACAAATATCAAAAAAAGTTCAATATTTTTGGTTGTTTGAAGTGTTTAAAATTGAGCTCGTAGTATAGATATAGCGTCAAAATACTCAAAATACATTATTACTGTATACATTTTACTGTTCACGAAGGAAGTTGGTGATCAAAATTATGATTGAAAATTGGGGGGCGAATAAGGAAAGGCTTAGAAACAGTGCCTCACATTGAAAAACTTTACTAATATCACAATAGTATCAGTATTAAATATGTAACTTTACTTTTGATAATTTTAGGAAAAAAATTAATATCAGTGCTTAAAGTTGAAAAAAATGAAATTTATAACAAAAGCACATTGAAAAAGTTAAATAGTTTCATTTGTGAATCAATTATATTAATTTCGTTTTAGCTCAGTAATCTATGTCTACTTACATGTATTGAAGCGAAGTCAATGGCTTGAAGCATTCCGCTTGAATGTGTCTCAGAGGGTTATCTTTTAAATTTCTGCAATTTTTAGAAAACATATATCTTTAAATATGTTTGTAAAAACACTTTTACAAAACTTATTCTATTTTATAAGATTTATAAACAGGGTATCACATAGAAATTATTAATTTTCATAGGGTATCAATTTTCACAGGGTATCACATAGAAATAAATTTTCTTGATTATTTTAACATTTATATAATCCTTTTTAAACAGTATTGACAAACTAAAAACAAATAATTTTCATATATTGCATATTGATGGTATGATCACCTAAATATAATGTACTATTGTATACATAAATTTTTTTTATTCAAGTCATTATTAAATATATATATATATATATATATATATATATATATATATATATATATATATATTAATTATAGTTTCATTGAGCCGACCGATGGCTGAGTGGTTAGTGTTCCTGACACCAGAGTTGTGGGTCACGGGATCGTATCTCGATTCGGGAATGGATGTAACCTTCTCTATCATTAATCTTCTAATAAATGTAATCTTCTCTATCTCTGTATTTCTCTATCCTTTCTTCTGTGATGTGGTATGAATGTGGACCACCCTATAAACGGGTTTGTGGTGGTATAGCGCGGGCAACGTTACTCGGTCCTGTGACTTGGTTCACAGGTGCCTGCTAGATAACGACAAATGAGTAGCAGATTTTGGCCTTGTTGTCGCGTAGGGTTCGTCACGCAAGTGTCCACAGATGGGAAAAATAGTTTCATGGAATGATTATTTGCTTCTATGGTAATAGATAAACCATACAGTTGTTTTCTTATCACTCATGTAGATGTTTACAAATAAAGATGATTAAGAATAAAGATCACCAAGAAATATACATATACGTACTCGTAGAAGAGAGAAAATCATTTATTCATGATTTTCACTTCGACGAGTACGTATGTATACAAAAATAATATATAAAAATAAAAGAGATGTATAAAATAAATAAAAAATGTAAATTTTTTTACGTAATTTAGTTTAATGCTATTTGTGCAATCTCACCTGTTCACCTATGGTACCAGGGTAAGTGCTTTGTCGGCGCATTATCAGACAAGTGTTGTAGGCAGAACCAGGTGGCCATCACCAACTTTATTAGATGACACTTGAGACCTATGCTATTTGTTTTTTTAGCCTGTTTGAAGTGTGCTGAATTTAAGCCCACTCCTGGCTATATTTTGGATTGTCTGGGGCTTTCAAGAATTGATCTGCTAACAAGCCCAATTTTAATGTTAGATTATCTTAGAGTGACAAATTTCGTGGATATGATTTAGCATTGCTATACGCCTGAAATTTGCAACAACAACAACGGAATTCAGTGCCATAGAAAATGTGAACAAACTTATTTATATTTGCTTAAACTTTGTGTCGCAGATCATCAAATAATAAAAATTGATCTATATTTTTATCACTATATTTACTTCAACCTAAAATGATCCAGAACCATCTAAAAAGTCACTTAAATATTCATTTAATGTCAGTGAAGGTACAAATTAGAGTTTAAGGAAACTAAGAGATTGGGTGCCTTTAGGTGCCCTATCTTCTGGATAGTTGATTCACAGCTTCCCTCAGGAATTGGATAAAAATGGAAATTATCCCAAAATGACAAATAGAGTGGAATAAAAATTAAACAGGTCACGTTGTACATAATCCAAGAGTCGGTCCCAATTCCCTTAAATGGTCACTAAAAATGCTCTGTTTCTCCCGAGTAATTGATACTTTTCCTTCAATCTTCACAGGATTAAAATGTTTAGACCTTGGGATTGCTCTTGTGGATAAATTAATCAAATAAGTTCATTACACTTAAGAATAAATGCAAAGTTACGATTTTCTGGAGCAGAATTTCACTATCGAAAAACTATTTGATAAAAATCGACACAACAACTACTAAACAAGGTAACAATAAGCAAATTTACTTGGGCTGTAGTAGCCTAGTGGTTAGAGCAACAGCCTTCCTTCCGGAAGAGCTAGGTTCGATTCCCAAGGCCGCCAAAGACCCACTGAACGCATGCGATATGCAAGCCATTAAATCTGTGAAATCCTGCAGTTGGTCGTTGAGCAGTTAGCATAAGCGTAATGATCTGGAGAAAATTCCTCCCCTCAATTGAAAATTGAGGAGAGTGGATCTTCTGGTGGTGCCATCTATCGGAGGAGTCTTAGAGCTTCCAAATTCGTGGTGCTCTGGGTAAGCAAGAGACAAACCCTTCTAACTTAACTTCGCATAGCCATCGGCTAGCGAGCTTTGCTTGTACGAGCTCGCTAGCCGACGGCGAACGAGTTCATAAATAACAAAAAAAATTCCGATACTTAAAAAATATTACAGATTCTTAAAAATAATAAAAAAATTACTGAATATTGTAGTAAAAAAATTGAAATGCACCTGAACTAAATAATACTTACAAAGAATTCAAACTTTTTAACATTTCGAAGGCTTTGATTTCAATTGTGTAAATATCATTATCTTGCAAGTCCCTAAAATATAAAATTTTCATTTACAGTTAGAACATTCAGTTTTCATTCTGAACATTTATATACAAGTATATTGTATACATTGCTTAAAAAAGAAATCATTTAACATACAAAGTTAACAAAGAAGACGAGTTTCCAAAATGATTCTCTTTTAGATGAGTCAGGGAATTCGAAGTCAAGTACCTGAAAAAAATATGATTTATGTTATCATTATTAAAAATTATGAAATATATACTTTTTCCTTAAAATTGTAATGTTTTTATTTTAAAATAAACATTTTAATGTTATACGTATAACTATTTCCATAAATCACATTGAAAAATAATAAATCGTATTGAATTTTATTACAAATAATAAATCAAATTGTAGAATAAATGTAAAGTGTATCATCTTACAAGCAACATTTAGTATTTTTGATGTAGTTTAATGATTCAAGTAGAAACAAATTTTATTAAGTAATAAAAGGAAATTTTTTAAACTTACTAATTACTTACTTTATTTACTTAAATATTAACTTATTTTACCTTAATTATTAACTTCGTTACTTAATTTATTAAATAATTAATGAATTTTAATCCCTATGGTTCATTCATTTTTTTTGATTTTTTTCAAATTATGGTAATGGGAAAATTTTAAAACATAAAAAAACATCAGTATTAAGAGCTAATTAATGATTTCTGAAAAATATTTATAATAATAGCCTTTTCTTAACTGCTTATTACAAAGATTCTGAAAGAGAGTATATAGAATCAACATAATAAATAATACATGTTGTAATAATTAAATTATAAAGATTTATCAAATAATGAAGTAAATGAAATGTTAAAAGCAAATTAGTATAATATATTAAAACTGGAAAAGTAATTGAAAAGTAATAAATAAAAAGTCAAATAATTATAATTTATTACCTTTAAAAGTTATCATGGATTAAATATGAGGAATAAGATTTGAATCCTTGAAAAATGTTTTCTTTTATTTTAAATGTATGAAAACAATTTAAAATGCAATCAAAATTTAATATGAATAATTAATTCTAAAAATAAAACAAGGCTTAAAATATAAAAAGACTTTTTTATTTATCATTACATGTTAAGGAAATATAAGTCAAAAAAATATTTTTTGTTATAAAAATAACCTTCTCAAATTGACATACGACAAAAATACAAATATCATTGTTTAATTTTGTTTGTTATTATTTGAGAAGCAAAAATCTCTAATTTATCCACTATTTAGAAAGAAAATTATAGTTATAACACAGCGTATATTATATAGGTATTTAAGCAAAAACATTTCTAATTAATATTTAAAATATTACTCAGTATTACATAATTTTAAATATTTCGTATTGTTATTTAAATTTTTTTTGTGATACAAGCTGAATATAAATTGCGTGAATAAATTTGTTTTTATATTACAAAGTTTTATGTAATATAACATAATATTAGTTCAAATATATATACTTTAGACAATATTTAATGGTTTTTTTTAAATCACTTCAAGTGGATAAGAAAGAATGTAGTGAATATTTTGTTACTTACAACGTTGATATACTCCATAAACCTTGCAGTGTTCTAGCATCTACATTTATCAAAAGATTGCTTGTGAGTGAGCTAAAAAATAAAAATGTATTATAATAAACATTACATTTATAATATGTATTTTTAACTTTATGACTGTAAAATGTTTTATAATTATATGTTTGAATACAGGCCAACACATGGCTGAGTAGTTAGAGCTCCTGACTCCTGAGCTGTAGATCCCGAGTTCAAATCCCAGCGCGGAGATAGATATTACTTTCTTTCTCTGTACTTTCTTCTGTTATGATGTATGGATGTAGCCCATGTTATATTTTTCTAATAAAATTCCAATTTGCTAAATCGAAATTCCAATTTTAGCTAATCATGTTTATCAATTCATCTTAATAATACATTCAAATTCTAAATAAGCTTACCTTGAGCAGGTTTTTAATTTCTTTATTAACATGGGACATACTTAAACAGGACAAGACATGGAAAAATAACAAGACATGGAACAAATAACAAGACATGGAAAATTCACATCTACCTTGCTGGGCGCTGAATCTTATTCTGTTTGTAACAAAGATATTCGTGCAGTGTGCCCTCTATAGACATATAGTTGCAACAACCCTATAAACGGGTTTGTAGTGGTATGGCGTGGACAATGCTACTTGAATCCGTAAAATTGGTTCCGTAGCCTTCGTGACTTGGCCGCTGGGTAATGACAAATGAGTAGCAGTTTCAGGCCTTGTTGTGGCAAAAGATCATCACTCAAGTGCGTGCCATTGGAAAAAAATATTTGAATACAAAATATAGTTGAAAAAATCTCACAAAATAGTCGGAAATTTTTCATCAAGTACTACTTTCGAATTTCACATGAAATTGTTTTTTATATACAACTTTTTGGAAAAGATTTTACAAGGTTATATTTGTTGATAATGTTTTAGAGGATTTACAATATAAAAAATAATGAATGACTATTCTTAGAATTTTGTCATAGATTTATTCCATAGCTTCTTGGGATGGAAAATTTCAAGAAATCTGGTGTGTAAAGTATAATTGAGATAAAAATATAATGCATAAATACACGAGTCTAAAAATGTATTTTGACATTTTACAAACGTTTTTTGATTGATTTATCATCATATTTCATGCATGCACAAAATGGATTCACGAAAATCATGGAAACAAATTTTATTTAATAAGCTATATATATATATATATATATATATATATATATATATATATATATATATATATATATATATATATATATATATATATATATATATATATATATATATATATATATATATATATATATATATATATATATATATATATATATATATATATATATATATATATATATATAATGAAAATGAAATTAACTCTTTTGGTAGGGTGAAAAATTTCCGCTTGCAAATATATATATTGCGCACTATCTAATAGCAACACATTTAGTTATTATAAAGTTTAAGAGAATATTTTTACTTTCCAAGTAATTTTCTAAAGTCAAGCAACGTTTTTTGTTGTCCTCCTCTTAATTACTTTCCAGAGATTTCGAAATTACTCTTGATATTTTCATGCGAAAAAGGTGGGGTGTGACAGAATTACCTTATCCGGACTTCAGATATATACACTAGTGGAAATTAAAATTGCTACACCAAGAAGGAATGCAAATAACAGAACATTATTTATTGGACACATACATTATAGTGGAAAGAACAAGTGATTAGATTTACAGGAAATTAGGATGTATAGATCTTGAGAAATCAATACCCAGAGCAGCCACCTCTGGCTGCAATAACAGCATTTATCCGCCTAGGCATGTAGTCAAACAGAGATTGTATGGCATGTACGGGGATCTCAGTCCATGCAGCTTCAACACTATGCCTCAGTTCATCGACAGTAGTGGATGGTGAGTGATGGCGGGCCAATCACTCGGCAACCATTGACCACACGTTCTCAATTCGTGACAGACCAGGAGAACGTGCTGGCCAGGGTAACAGTCAAACCTGTTCTGTATCAAGGAAGTTTAGAACAGTACGGACAACATGCGGTCGTGCATTATCCTGTTGAAAAAAGCATTAGGGAGGCCTCGAAGATAGGGCAAATCTATGGGCCTTAAACCATCGGAAATGTAACGGTTGCTGTTCCGTTTCATGTGCCGGTAATGCGAACAAGAGGTGATCGATACGTGTATCAAATGACACCCCATACCATCACTTCAGCAGATGGGCCCGTATGGCGATGTCCAATGCAAGCTGACAATGCGCGTTTTCCACGATGCCTCCAAACATGGAAGCGGCCATCATGGTCCTGTTTACAGAACCGAGATTCATCTGTATAGATGACGTGATGCCAATCCCGCGTCCAGGTTCGTCGCTGATCACACCACTGAAGGCGCTCCTGTCTGTGACGCAGCGTCAGTGGTAGCCAAATCCATGGTCGCCGTGCAGACAATCCATGCTGCTGCAAACGTCGTCGAACTGTTCGAGCAGAAACTTGTTGCCTTGCAAATGACTACATTTCTCGACTCAGGTTTCGTGATGTGGCTGTATGATCCCTTGTGACCATGCGGATAAGATGCCTGTCTTCTCTGCTGTTAGTGATGGGGGTTCGCTGAGATCCTGCATGATGTTCCGTATGATTGTCCTGAACCCATCGATTCCATATTCTGCTAACAGTCATGGGGTCTCGACCGACGCGAGCAGCAATATTGTGGTACGATAAACCGCAATCCCGGTAGGCTATAATCCTTCCTGGATCAAAGTCAGACACGTGCTGATAGGCATTTCTTCTTCTTACAAGAGGCATTACAACAACTTTCTTTGCCGAAAACAACGTTGAAACGGAAATTGAGTATGAGAAAACTGCTGTCAAATCTCTGGTTTTATACACATTGTAGATGTCACTACTGTCGCCTGCTTTGTATGAATGCGCTGAAAATCTAATCATTTTCATATCACAGCAAGTTCTACCCGTCATGCAAATTTCACGTGTGTGGTGTGCCGCTTTCCTGGTGTAGCAAATTTAATGGCCAGTAGTGTATAATATCTGATTTGAACAATTAATAAAGTGATTTACTACGTAGAAATCTAATGTTTGTAATGAAAGCATCTTGTTTTGCACTTTATACTTCATATATGCATTTCCAGCCGTTAGCAAATTATTTTTTAGCCTTAACATCTATGTGCATACGTGTGTTCTCCTGATGCGCAGAAAATTCTAGTTGACTGCACGGATTGCGTGGAAAATAAAATGTTAATTGAGAAGATGCAGGGGAAATCTCACTTTGGATTGTTGTTTACAAACTCAGGTTGCCAATGGTCAATTACAACTCAAAATATGAAAAAAATAATTAACGTCTTAAAAATGCTTCTTAAAATGGTCTGAAAAGTAAGGACGTTTTCCTTTTCAGTATTTCAAATTGTGTCTGTAACAATACTCAAAAATTCATTTCGAGACTTCCGTATAACTCGAAATCTGTAATTGCTCGAAATCATGAGAGAATTACTACACATCAAGTGTTTACTGATATTTCACTGGTCTCAAAATCGGAAAGCCTTTAAAATTCTCAAATAATTATCGTAAATGGTTAGTATTATGAGCAATGTAAGTAATTGATTTTTTTGCATAGTTCTGTTTATATTCAAGGTAATTTAAAACTGCGTTAAGAAAGGCGTATTTTTTCCCATAACAGTCGTCGACCAACCTCTGAATTTGTTTTATTTTGTTAAAATAATTAATTTTTAACAAGATTTCTTTATGTGCTTTGTTCTCACAAAGAAACAGTTTTTGGAAAATTAAAGAGAAATTTTTCAGACAAATAATCTCTCTATTTCATACACACATATACGTGTGTGTGTACGTGTGTGTGTGTGTGTGTGTGTGTGTGTGTGTGTGTGTGTGTGTGTGTGTGTGCGTGTGTGTGTGTGTGTACAACGTTTTTTGATAAAGTATGACAGGTCACTACCGCATGTTCTTATTTAATTGTTAAAAGAGAACATTGACTACAAAAATATTTTGAATTTTTCATACCGATAAAATTTAAAGTTTAGTTTTAAAAGAGTTCGATTATATATATATATATATATATATATATATATATATATATATATATATATATATATATATATATATATATATATATATATATATATATATATATATATATATATATATATATATATATATATATATATATATATATGTATAGTATATATATATATATATATATATATATATATATATATATATATATATATACATAGATAGATAGATAGATAATCATTTATGTATGACTTAATCTTAACTTAGCAGAGGAGTTGAGGAGTTAATTTGTCTATCTATCTATATTTGCAGTCATAAATTTATATTTTCTGTACTTACACTTATACATTTATAATATGAACTTCACTTACAGTATTTCTAAATGTTGCAGACGCTGAAAGGCTCCATTTGGAATCGTAACTAAATTGTTATTATCTAACCATCTAGAAAAAGAAAGAAAGAGATGAGTACAAAATTAGCTTTAACACCAAATATTGAAGAGAAAAGTTTTCAGAAATACTTTAATATAATAAAGATCAAGAATTAAACAAATAAACACAACGTTACAAATGACGTTGTGTTTATTTGTTTAATTCGTTCTAATTTAATTTCGTTTTAACGTTTATTAAATTAACCGTGTGATTGCGATGCAAGCATGTATAAATAATTGCAAAATCAAAGCAGAAGAAAACAGTTATTCAGGCACTGAGGTATACGAGTTTCATACATTGCCCGGCAGCCCCCCTGTTTTGTGTAACTGCACCTGCAGTTGCTGCATGCTGCAAGGCTTGTAAAGTATATATTTCTTCTGATTACATATTTATTCAATTGGAGATAATTCTAGCGGGAATGATTGGCAAAAAAGAGTTTTAATATGAATCATATAATCTCCAGGAATGTTTGCTATGTAAAGTCGAGGATTATCTTGTTGAAATATTTTCAGGTCATTGCGGTTGGAAAACTGAAGATTCCACTCCTTGTCCTTGTGTTATCTCTGGGAGCGTTTTCAGCCAATTTGATACTTCAACAGCCAAGTAAATTGAAAATCTGGAGCCAAATCTTCCAGCATAGTTTCCTTTCTCTACAGACAGTGAAACACATGTGACTGAAACATTTGCTAAACATGCAGCTAAGACATTGAGCACTTGAGATTGGATGATGGATATTATTACCATGAGAGTGTTCTATTTACAGATAAAGTGAGTTTGTTTCTTCTGTTAGGCAAGCTAAATGTCTCAGAGATTATCAGTTACGTATGTCTGCCGACATCCACTGACCAAAATGCCTTCTATTAGTTCAGTTAAAATATCTGAATTTTCAATAATACGTCATGTTCAATAATATATCACGCCTTCTTCTCTGATTTGAACCATGTTTTTTTTAAAAAAAAAAACACGTCATTCATGTAAATCATCTTCGAATGCATATCAGTGACATCATTTTATAACAATAAGTAACCGTAAAGATTCACCATAGTAAAATCAATCTGAAAACCATTTTATACAAAAGGATTGACATAATTTTCATGCCAGGACACACACGCCATACAATGGAGGGGAACATTTGTACAGTTCTTTCATCATGTTAAGCATTTGCAATTAGATTACTTGTCAACGAAGTTTTGCAGCAATCTAAATCAACAAGCTTGGTGCATAATTTTTTCTGATTTTGAGAGCATAATAGTAAAATGCAGTTCATATATTATTTGTGAATTATATAAAAAATAATTATACAACTTATTATTTATTTGTGTGTGTCTCTATGTATGTATACATTCCCTTTTTTGGCTTTGATTCGTTTTAATCGTACTAAAATCTATCGTTTGACAAATCAATTATGAGGAAAAATAATACTTTTATTAATATTTTTACATGTTAATTTATTTTTAAAAAAATTTGAAAAATGAAATGTATTTTAAAACTTAATTTATGCTTATTGCCTTTACTTATTATTATTTTATCTTAGGCTAAAAATAAATATATTTGATATAGAATTTAAAGTATCGATAAATTGAGCCCGAAAGAAAAGTTATTTTTTTTAAAATTTAGGGTATTTTATTATTTTAATAAACAAGATAAATCTAAATTTTATCAAACTAAGCATTAATCTATTGAAGTTAAAATTTAAAATCGAGGCAAGATTATTTTCCCAATTCATTAAAATATTTAATTTGCAGCTTCATTTGTATACGTTTCAATACTTATGGAGTATAGAATTTTCCATATACTGCGCGAGAGATCAAAGGTAAATTATTAGAAAAATAATTTAAATTTCATTTGTTGATCTATTACACTAAAATTCTAATTTTATCTGAAAGACATGTTAATTTTATACTTACAAAGCTTTCAACTTTATCAAAGGATAAAATGTTGATACTGTTATCGACGGTATTGAGCAATGGCGGAGAGACCTGAATTTAAATAAAACAACATAAATTAGGTTAGTGATAAAAAACTAAAACATATTTTAAAATATATTTAAAAAAACGGAAACATTTTTAAGTATCATCAAGATTATCATAAAGGTATCACAAAAATGACAAAAGCAAATTAGTATTTTTATACAAAACATATAGCTCAAAACTCTCAAAAGTAATTCAGTTTTGAAACAAATGGTGGGACATATAAAATTAATCAAATTTTTAGGTAAATCATTTTTCATTTTAAAATAAATTTATTTTAAATTTCATATTACAGGTTAAACTTTTAAAACTTATTAGGAAGTCAATGTCATATATATATATATATATATATATATATATATATATATATATATATATATATATATATATATATATATATATATATATATATATATATATATATATATATATATATATATATATATATATATGTTTGTATATATATATATATATAGATATATATATATATATATATATATATATATATATATATGTGTGTGTGTGTGTGTGTGTGTGTGTTATATATATACGTGTGTGAAACGAGCTGATATATATATAAAACGAGAAGTTGCCTTAACTGAATTAAGCCAGTGAATAATAAAAGATTACTTAATCATGTTTTGTTTAGATAAATTCCATAAGTATTTTGATTCAACCTAATACTTATGCAATTATTCTAAACAAAACATGAAATCTATATCATTAATGCATAGATTTTTAGAAACAAGTTTAATCTTGGTAATTGAATTATATTTTAAAACAATTATTTTTTAAAACAAAGTAATTACATTGGAAAGCAACTAAATGTATATTATTATATAGTATGTTAAAATATTATCTTATCATATAGTATACAACAGAAGTAATTTTATAAAAGTAAATAGTTGTTCTTTAGTGAAGTGATTTTACATTATTATTATTAACAGATAACACATTATTAAAATATGGACATGGAAATATAAAACGCTATTAAATAGAGTAATAAAATTAATAAAAATCCTAGCAATTAGTCATCGTTTTATAACAGAATCTAGCTAAATTATATCTAAAATTAAAATCTATGAAAACTCTTAAATAATCTTTTTTAAAGATTATAAAGTAATATCATAATAGAAGTAATTAAAATTCTAGTTAAATTGCATTACATTTATAATTTGCAAAATATTACTATTTAAAAAACAAATTAGATTTCATAATGCATTAAAATATAGGCTCTATCATGACTATAAAGCTTTCACATACACAGTAGTATATTTAGTTGAGACAGAGAACATAGATATTATTAATAGAAAGTTATTTAACCAGTAGCACTAATTTATATTATTTTGATTTTCTTACTCATTTTGATAATTAAATAATGTAAAATAATCAAATTATGAAATGAATAATTATTATAAGACAAAAAGAATTTGAACGCAAATTACAGCTGAGGAAAATTGTAAATAATTTAATGCATAATGCAAAATGCTATGTATTGAAAATACTATCTTCAAGAAAGAATATATGATATATTTCAGGCTAAAAATATCAAAAACAGTTCATCTCATTTTCATAACATCTCATTTAACTACTTTAATATAAGTTTATTACCTTCTTTTTTTACACTTCAACATTTCAAATTCAAAATTAAATGTTAAATCATTACAAGCAAAATTTTTACCTATTTTCACTATGTTTCGAAAAAATTAATTAATTTTTCTGATTAGTTTAGAATTGCTTCTGCTTTTACTATAAGATTAGTTTTGTTTGTTATATATATATTTCTAAATTTTAAATAAAATAAATTTATTTAATATGTGTGTATTAAATTAATAAATGTTTTCTAATTTATGTTATGATTATATCCAATAGAAATAAGAAATAAATATATCCGAAATTTTTTTATTTTTTATGACAAAATTTCATTTGTCCAGATCTTAATAGAAACCTTATAAAATTTTATACAATTCTGATGAAACTTTGAAACACTATTTGCATGATAATGTCCTAGTTTCCTTAGCGATTGTGATTATCATTCATGTATATGGAAAGTGAAAGTATTAGAATTAATTTAAGAGAATCAACTAAGAAGAAGTAAATTAGTTTTATACTCGTTTAGTGGTTTTTTATAGAAAATTTGTATACCACTTGTTTATTCGTCAATCCGATAAAAATATTTATTATTTTATAAAGTTTACAAGTAAAAGAAAAATAGTCATAAGTAAGAAAAATAAAGTAAGATAAATAATTTTTTCAGATAGTAAATATTGTGTGTGAGATACTTTCCCCTTTTGATGACTAAGATAACTTATCTATATAAATTACCGTTTTCTGTTTTTTTCTCCCATAATTTAAGTTTAAAATTTCAAATTCATATATATATATATATATATATATATATATATATATATATATATATATATATATATATATATATATATATATATATATATATATATATATATAAGGCATTCACATTCAAAAAGGAATAGTTGGGCATGAACAGCCTCTACTAATAGGTTCAACCAGCAGCTAATTATGTAGCTTTTTTGAAATGAATTTCAAAATTCTTTGGAAGGCCGTTGCTTTATGGTGCCCTTTGGTTTCTTGCCTGTTTGTTACCTGGTTAGGTAATGATGAATGCGGTAATAAACATTTGCTTGTAAAAGTTGTATCACTTTTTAACTGTGTATCATTGCATAATGTTTTTGTTGCCATTTTAAATTTTCAAATATAATCAAAATATGTTTGGCAATAAAAATTCGCTAAATTTCTACAAGGCAACCTAAAATATATTTTCCCGTAAATCTTATATAATAACGATTTATTAATCAAGTAAATATAATTGGATTAATTGTTTAGGTTTACCAGCATAAACTTATAAAAAATACAAATAGAGTAACATCAGAGAATTTATTTAAAAATTAATTTTAATGGAAGTTATATAATTTAAAAAGATGACTTATATCACCTGCTTCTTAAGCTAATTCGATGTTATTGTAAATGAAAATGGATATTTAAAGACTTTTTTAGGCATAATGAAATTACAATAAATTTTGGAAAATTTTTAGTTAAATAGTGAAATAAACAATGATAAAAATTATTTGCTTAAAGTTTTGTTTGATTTAAAACAATAATTGTTCTTACAATTCTTCTAAGTTGGTTAATCCCAAAAAAGCACCATCTTCAATATCTTGTATAGGGTTATAAGATAAATATCTAAAAGAGGAAAAACATACAATTAATTTTTAAATAGAATAATGAATATCTTATTAGGAATAATACTAATCTAATAAATGTGATATTAAAAAATATTTTATTAATTTCAATCAATAAAATAAATACTTATATGATTTATAATTAAATTATTAACTGATTGTGGTATCATTTGTAGAAAATTTATTTAAATTTACATTTCAATGAAAATTATGTCATGTATTTTTTTAATATAATGTAGAAAATAAAATACAAACTTAATCATCTCCAATTAAAACCGTTATTTTTTTCTTAAGCTTACGAGATTGAGTGAGCCAACTATAAGAACGTCGTTAGTTTTTGAAACAATCTAAATGAATAAAATATTTTAATTCAAGAAATAACTATTTTTAAATGATAATTCAATTTCTTAAAATCATCGTAAATTATAAGGTAATTAAAGCAAGCTTTACTAAGAAATTTTAATAGAATTAATGCCTTTATGTTACTTGTAGTTATATTTTTGAATTCACTGAAAACTGATTTATGTAGACATTTATGAAAATTCAAAAGAATTTCACACCGATATTTTTTTCCAAAAATTCTACAAATTAATTTTGTTGTTCCAAATTAACTTCATTCTCAAAAAATTTGCATGAAAGTCCAATTACATTAATAGAAATATATTAACAAAAAAGTTATATTAGATAGTTAAAAGGATTTAAAATACCATTTATTTTTTGATTACTTCTTTTAAAGAAAATATGTCAAATTTAATCATGAATAGAAAAATACACAGCGAAGTCTTAATGCAAAGTTCTCATATAATGCAATGATTCAATTAGAGAATGAGTGAAGGTTGCCAGAAAATAATGTACTTTATGCAACTTTATAGAGGTTTATTTTTTTATTATTTAATAGTCTTTTAAAAGGAAATTTTAATTGCATATAATTAATTTTGTATTCTGTATCTATTGTTTTAATTGTGGCAATTTAAAATAGATATAATGGGAAAATTAAATAGTTTAGTTATATTGCACTTGATTTCGTTGTCTCATAGAAATGACAATTAATGTATAAATATTGTCAGAAAATAATAATTGCATAGAACGCACTGCATATGTACTTAAATTTAAACCCCAGAAACATGTACGATTTAGTCAAACAAATTACATTTTGTATCCACTAAAAACGATGTTATACTTTGTAAAATAAAATGGAATGTGCGTGTTATATACACTTTGACAGTTAAATGAAATGATATTCGGTGTAAAATAAAAGAGAATGTCAAATTATGTAAAGTAAAAATGAATGTTATACTTTGTAAAATATAATGAAATGTTAAATTTTCATTTATATTTTATTTACAGTAAACTAACAGATGCTTAATACATAATAAAGACCATAGAACTTAAAAACTAAAATAATGTTGTTAGGTGATATATATATATATATATATATATATATATATATATATATATATATATATATATATATATATATATATATATATATATATATATATATATATATATATATATATATATATATATATATATATATATATATATATATATATATATATATATATATATATATATATAGATAAAACATGAAGCAAAGTAAAATCAAAAATATAAAATTGGAAAGATACTAAAGTATATGAAGCAAAAGACAAGAAGGCATAGGGACCATGTCTTCATCAGGTCTTTCCTGATGAAGACATGGTCCCTATGCCTTCTTGTCTTTTGCTTCATATACTTTAGTATCTTTCCAATTTTATATTTCTGATTTTACTTTTCTTCATGTTTTATCTTATTTATATAGGCAAATCTTTCTTTAGCTGCTTTTGCGCTGGCTAGATTTCCTATTATGCATTGTAGTTACAACATTATATTTTTAGCATTGTATTTATTACTTTATATTCATATATGTATTTTCTTTATATTAATATATATATATATATATATATATATATATATATATATATATATATATATATATATATATATATATATATATATATATAAAATTCTCGTGTCACAGTTTTCGTTGCCATACTCCTCCGAAACGGCTTGACCGATTTTGATGAAATTTTTTGTGCTTATCCGGTATCTATGAAAATCGGCCAACATCTATTTTTCATCCCCCTAAATGTTAGGGGTAGTACAACCCTAAATTTTTTTTTTAATTTTTTTGGTTAGTTCTGTAAGTTCCTAATAGATGGCGGTTTAGCATCTAAGTTGCACAGGTGTTCGGCAGATGGCGACGTGTTTATTTTTCTAGATTATACCATCTTCGAGAAAATTATCGTGCGCGCGCAAGCACGTGGTTAAATATAGAATTTACATATATTTTCATGATGTATAATGATACTATAACAATTTTTGGTGAATCATTTTCATAATTATACTTTGTATTGTGTTATTATTGTGCAGTATTCAGTTTGAATATTTTTAATATTATAAATAGTAAAATAAAATTTTATTTATTACTATTTTTCTCTACTAATTTTCATACCACCTTGAAAATATGTAAGTATTTCTTGATAGCCTTTTATTATTTTTTATTTTTATTTTATAATTTGATAATTATTAATTTATTCAGTAGAACATTTTGATCTAATTTATTTATTCAAATGATAAATTCTTTTAATTTTTTTTATTTCAGTATAATGCCGCGGAAAAAATTTTTAGTTTTAATATAATTTAAAATTAAAATAATAATAGTTCGATGTCAATGTTATCTACCTCATTTATAACAATTTATTTTTAGATGTCTTTAATTTATATAGTATATTTTATAAGTAAGTCACTGATTACAAACTATAATTTAATATAAGATGAATAAAATGTAAATTCAGAAAGTATATGTTGATTTGTGCTTAATTTCAAAATTTCGATACTTTACCTATTACTATTAAATTTTGGTGAAACGTTTTATTTTTAATCTCCTATGAATGAACCTATTCTAAATTTTCTTAGAAAATATTAATTTGATTGAACCCAAGAATTAGTAAAAAATTTAATTCAATGTATTTTAAAAACTCAGCCGCTGCAACGCATGGCTGGGTCAGCTTGTATATATATATATATATATATATATATATATATATATATATATATATATATATATATATATATATATATATATATATATATATATACATATAAAATGTTCGACTATTCGGCTGCTAGGAATTTCACCTTTATTTTAAAAAGGGGCAGAAATGATGTCATCGTATATAGAGTGGTACCCAGTGGGTGTGCCATCGTAGCCCGGAAAGAGGGTGTTCGCAATTTAAAATCAGGGACCAAGCAAAAAAACTTCAGAGTTATTCTGACGCCCTCGTAAATATGATTTCACATGGAGGACATTTCGATCACGATATATTTAAAATTTCCTATTCACCATTAGTGAACAGAATGGGTCTTTGATTGCATCTCAGTATTCGAATTCCCTGTCTTCCGAAAATGAGAACGATTGTAGTAACCAAGCAGACCACCACAGCCTCAAAATTAAACAAAGTAAAAAAATGCATTGAATTCAATAAATTGCTTGTCTTATTTAAAAAACAATAGTATAAGCTCATGACGGCATTTGTTTCCAAGAATTATGATCCAGAAAGGAAATCCATTGACACACATGCTTATATATATAAATGCTGTGGTGGTGCGTGTTAATAGTAATAAATGAACCAAAAAATATATGAAAGATACCCAGAAGAAAAATTAAATTTAAGTATAATTTGATTATTTGAAAAGTATAACGTCTAGTTATATGAATAAATTTAATGATATATTTGCTTATACTTACATTTTTTGCCCAAAAGATCAAAAAAGCAAGCATGAATGAAATGTAGAAAATGAAATAATTCTATTTTAAAAAAAAATCCCAGATAAAAAAACTTTATTTTTACAAATCCATGAAAACCATTGTTCCTGATTGATTCATAGTAAAACTCAAAGCTTTCTGTGAATAATATGAAAAAATTTTAAAAAAATAGGGAAAATATATATAGGGACAGAAGAAAAATTAAACTCAAAAGTAATTTGAAAAGCATAACATTTATTCCTTAATAAATCTTGTAAAACATTTGTCTAATAATTTTTAGATTAATTTAAAAAGAACATTAAAAACATGAGCAGGCACAGAAAGTAAATTTTTTTCTCTATTTTTACAAAGCCATGATATCATTTATTCTAGGTTGTCCCAATGGATAAACGAAAGTAACCTTTTAAATAGTAGGAAATTTATTAAATAAATGGAGATAAATACTAGAAAACGAAATAAATTTGAGTACAGTTTGAAAAGATTTACTCACATCTATTGATAAATGTATTCCTAAAAAGTTATAAACTGCTTAGTTTATTTTAAAAAAAACTTCAAAGTTTGAATATTCCCAGAAACATGTCATAAATTTACGAAAAATATTTTCCTTAAAACTAAAATATACTCTGGATTTTTAACATAAAACATCTTGTGAAAACTTGAAATTTCTAATATGGGAAAGTAGGCTCGATAATTTGTTTGAAATATTACTATTAAATGCTTCTATAAATTATAGATTTCCTATATGTCATTTAATGTAGTGTGTGTAGGGATTATACATACATACATACATACATATATATATATATATATATATATATATATATATATATATATATATATATGTATGTATATATACAGTGGTGGCCAAAATTGTGGACACTTTTGGAAATTTTTATGTTCTTGAACTTAGTAAGCTTATGGAAAGCGTTACGTTTCACAAAATGCAAACTTGTACATATCATTTTAAAGAGAATTTATTACTGAATTCAATATAAAACACAAAATTCAATTATTTGCAATACAAAAAAGGTAAACGATAATAGTTATCGATATACATTAGATAGCTATGATTGCAGTAAGTTATCAGTACTTAATAGAGTACCCTTTATTTTTGATTACAGCTGCTTCACATCGACGTTTCATTGAGCTGACAAGAGTTTTAAGCTCTTCTTTCGTTATTACATGATGCCAGGAAACAATTATAGCCTCAATTAGTTCCCTTTTATTTGATGGGCGCCTCATTCGGACAAGAGATTTCAAACGGTGCCACAAATTTTTGATAGGATTGAGGTCATGACTGTTTCCTGGCTATGACAACAATTTAATGCTCTTCGTACGAAACTACTCTTTCGATATTTTGGCCGTGTGGCAAGGAGCAGAATCCTGCTGAATAAAAAACGAAGCATTGTTGGGAAAGAGATCTCTGATGGAAGGTAGAAGTTTTGGTTCTAGAATAGTGTCAATGCATTTTCTGGCATTCAGTATCCCATCGATGACATGAAGGCGACCAATACCATCTGCTGACATGCATGACCAAATCATAACACTAACTGGGTTCTTCACAGTTGCTTGAATGCAGTCAGGATGTAGCTCTTCTCCTATTCTACGTCTTACATGTTTTCGCCCATCACTATCGAATAACGATAGCTTAGTTACATCATTCCATATAACTTGTGACCACGGATCATCTGTCCAATTAATGTGTTCCTTTGCCCACTGTTGTCTTTTTTTTTTCGTTGCTGAAAATTAAGATAACGTTTTTTTCGTGGAATTCTACATCTCAGTCCAACATCTGTTAATCTTCTCCTGATTGTTTTTGAACTTAGAGAAACACCAGCATCATTCAGATCACTTCTGATGGCCGCTGATGACATTTTTCTATCTTGGAGACATAGTCTTATTATTCTTCTGTCATTAATAAATGTGATGCACCTCTTTCAGCCTTTTCCTTCTTTGTTTTTTATTGAATTTGTCTCCTGATATCATAAACAAAACTTTCGGACTCCAGATGAAGTCCCTGAACCATCCACCTGTCTTGCAATTTCAGCATAGGAAAGACCACTTTCTTGTAACACAATAATATTACATTTCTTTCTAGGTGTCCAATCTACTCTTTTATTTGATGTCATTGTTCTAAATATTAAAATTTTTTACAAAAATTCCTACTTGTAATTGCAGTGTATAAGAAACACATCCTCCTTCTACAGAACAAAGCAAAATAATGAATTGTTTCAAGTGTAAACTTAATGTCAGCTTCTATTGGCTGTTACTAACATTTGATTGGTTCTCAGAACAAGAACAGTGATTGGCCAGGAAAGCTAGACATTACAAACCACTTCATAACTGTGTTTTTTATTTATATTAAAGTACATATAACTTTTTTGTATTGCAAATAATTGAATTTTGTGTTTTGTATTGAATTTAGTAATAAATTCTCTTTAAAATGATATACAAAAAATAAATACAAATTTAAAATAAATACAAGATTTAAAATGTATACAAGTTTGCATTTTGCAAAACGTAACATTTTCTATAAGCATACAAAGTTCAAAAACATAAAAATTTCCAAAAGTGTCCAAACGTTTGGCCAAAACTGCATATATATATATATATATATATATATATATATATATATATATATATATATATATATATATATATATATATATATATATATATATATATATATATATATAACGCTAAGAGAAGAGAGCGGGAATTAGAATTTAAATCAAGTCTTAATTGAAAATTGCGATTCTTTATGATATTATTTATATTTTATAAATTGATTACATTTTTATTTGCACAAGAATAATAATATTGAAATTAAAAAATTCTGATTACATACTTTTCCTATTTTAAAGAAATTGATTTTAAAACACTTTATCTTGTTAATAGAAGTTTTAATAATAAGTATTATTTATAACATGAGAAAAATACTTCTGGAATAATCTGGGAATTATACAATCTTAAGATATTTATCCACACATAATTAATTTAATTTCAAAAAGATTCCCAACAATCTTTGTATTACTGAATGTTTTCAGAAACATTTCCAAACATATTTATATTCCTAAATACTTTTCAAAGGATACTAATTGAATGTTAACAAGTTTTCAATCAAATACTAAAAAAAATTAGCTTTTGCTATTACATCTTTGTTGTTACTAATTCCCCACCTGGTGTAATTCCGTCAGACCAGGTTGTAAATTATTGGAATTATAAACAACTGGTGGTGGGAAATTATAACAGTTAGAAACAAAACTGTACTTTTCACCTGATTTTCTTTTGCTTCGTGGACAACCAAATAGATCATTGTTTTAAAAAGTTTGTAACATTTATAAACCTTAGTATTGTATTTATAGTTGGATTTTTATATATTCTAAGGTATATTCAGGATAAAATCAAAAATATTTATTTAAACACTTATCCTAATAGAGTATCACACATATAGAGAAATACATCATTATTATGTAATTCAATGAAGTTTAATTGAATCTGAACAACACACAAAATATAAGTGTATGACTATGTTCTAGTTTACAGAGAGAAACTGCGCTTATATCTAATTATTTTCCAAAGAAAAACCTCACTTTTAGCTGAAAAAATTAATATGAATGTAAGAATATTCTTACATTCAAAATTAATATTCTTACATTCATATTAATTATTTCAGTAAACTTAATTCCTCCTAATTTATAAGTATACTTTATTAATTTTAAATTGCTTTTAACAATATCAAAGACAGTGAGAAAAACACTACGCAGATAGAGCATTACCCAGAAATGCTCTATGTGCATAGTGTTTTGAAATGTAAATGTTCACTGATGCTCATGTTCGTGTAACACGAGAAGGCTCAATTGAATCTGTGTGTGTGCTACTACACTGCTGGACAATTGCTAAGGATGGATCACAAATTGCAATGTAGCATAACATTAAGTGAGACATGAGGCATAGTAGGATAAAATATAGTTGCTACACTGTTCAGACATTAGAATATAGAGTATTTATTGTTCTGGAAAGTACAAAAGCTGTGAAACATCTGAAAGAAAAAAATGTTCATTTGAGGCTGCATACGGAAAAATGGAACAATGCATCTAAAAATCAGCAGGCACCTTGAAGAAAGGTATCATACTTTGCACAACATTATCCAGCAGCTGTTGAGGCAATTTATCCCATTCTTCTGGGAGTGCACGAATGAGGGTGTTCTTGTTTGTCGGAGAATAGTTTCAACCATCAACTTGCCTCCCCAAAGCATCCCACATATTTTCAATGGGGTTTAGATCTGGAGAACGTGATGGCCATACGAGGCGTTGAATACCCTCGCTGTCTAGACAATCCTGAACAGCGTGTGTTCAATGACATGTTGCTTTGTTGTCCATAAAAACAAATTTATCACCGACAGCACCACGGAAAAAAGAACATGTGGAAGTAGAACTTCATTAACGTATCGTAGGCCCATCATAGTCCCATTCACAACCACATGTAGGGGCGTGCGGCCATTGATTATGATGCCGGCCCACACCATGATACTGCATGTCGGATATCGGTCCTTTTCCTGGATATTTTCTGGACGATAAGCAGTACCACTGTCGCGCCAGATTAGTTGGCGTCTACAATCCGATGACAAACTGAACCTACTCTCATCTGAGAATAGTACGCATGCCCAGTCTTGTTCAGTCCAATTGCGATGCTCATGACAACATTGCAAACGGGCAGTACGGTGCTGTCTGGTCAATGAGACACACACAACAGGTCTGCGGATGTATAGTCCTCCTCCCCTCAAACGTCTGGCAACAGTTTTTCGGGAGATCTGCTTTCCTGAGGCAGCAAGAAACTGATTTGCCACCTGCTGAGCTGTGGTGCGCCTGTTCCTTTTTGCTGATAGGACGACATATCTGTCTTCTGCAGGCGCGTACTTCTAACATTACCTCCCCCGTGCCACCTACTACACATTCCAGTATTTTTAAATGACTTCCACAGCCGTGAAACAACGCTGTGAACAATGTCGAACTCCCTGGTAACATCTGTTATTTTTCGCCCTTCTTCGATCTTTCCAATAATTCGGCCACGTATAAAATCATCTAAGCGATATCGGGAAGACATGCCAAAAATTTCAAGTTCGTCTTTTAAATCTTTCCTGTAAAACTTTGACATGAAACAACAACTGTCCACACGCGTCAAAATTTTTAAAGCTCTTATGAACGCTATCACGTAATGAACAGACGTGGAAAAAAATTTCCGTACTCATATTTCTTCTTACTATATCCCACACTTATTCTAATTTTCCACATTTTGCTTCCTTTCATTTTGTGGTTGCTATGGATGATAGTGTTATCCGTCCTTAGTAATTGTCCACAGCAGTGTATAACAAAAATCTAAAACTATTCCAGTTTTTTAAAAGTTTACTTTCAAAATGGAAACTGCAGTAAATGACTTTAAAGAACAAAACCTGGATTTCAGTTGAATAGCTAATATTCTGCCTTTAGTGTTAAACTTTTTATTGTCAGTTTGACGCCTCATAACTAGAAATCATACTTCATTAATTTAAATACAGATTAATTTGCAGATCATAATAATGTTAGCTATCATGCAGAAATTTGCAGTACCGTAACAAGAAACCGAACTGACAATAACAGTCCTTAAAATAGAAAACTAAGAGAAACATTTTCGTAAATATGATTTTTATAAAGTATTATCACACAGATAATATAGAAAATACATCATCTGACTAGTCTTTTATTAGATTTCAATTTGTTAACACTATGCGCACTAACAAAATTTCCATTGTGAAAATGCTATTATGGGTATCATCATTATTATGCTCTGATTATGATATTCATAACTCTCCAATTATGATATTCATAAATATGTTCTATTTCATGTATTTAGTAACTACTAACAACAAACATCAAGTGTATTGTTTCGTTTTTGCATTTTGAATTCTCTACATTATGTACTTTCATTATTTCAACAAAAATAAATTTAAGATAATTGAAATTAAATAAGGAAAATTATATTCTAAGTTAAAATTCATTTTAAGTTTATCAATAAGCTATACTATGCAAGTTAGCAATATATGTATCATAGAGTCTAAGTATTTCAAATGTATTGATATTATTTTTTGTTTATAGACATTTTGAGGATCAAAAAATATTTATTATAATTTAAAGTATGTTAAATGTGCATTAAATAACTTTATAACCTAAAATAACTCTAAAATTGCTTTTAATGTTTCTAAAAGATAAATTTCTGAGTTATCAACAAGCATTCTAATAGAAACAAAAATAGTAATTAAAATGAAAAAAGATTAAAATATATCTTAAAAATATTATGCCATCTTATTAAAATATTTCGTTTTTAATTAGATGCCAATTTATTGGCTATAAATATAATCTATGATATAATAAACAAGTCAAATAATGTGTTCTTTTGCTATCATTTTATGTTATATAAGATAATATATAGTTTACACGAAATATAATATGTTTTCATAGCTCACTTACTAAAGCCATGCAACATTTAAATGCAATTTTACCTTAAGTCACTACTGAATTTAGTGTTAAATACAGGAAAGAAAATTTAATTAAATAAATTTCAATGTAATGAATGTTTGATAATTTGGAAAGTAAGTTTTTCTTAATTCTTTATATGATGATATGATATTATATAATATTTTCTGGTGATTAATACTCTTTTTTAGAATATTATTTGCATAAATTTTTGATATCTGTATTGTTTTAGTCTATATTAGTTTTAATATTTGATGATGTCTGTGAAATTCAATCCTACGACATTCCAATATCATTCTACATACAATCCGAGGAGTTACAAAGAATACTTTACTATGATTAACCTGGTATAAGAGCTTTAACAATGAATGGAAATCTGAAATACTTGTTACACTATAACTTGCAGAGTACTCTAATATTAATGTAGAATGTTTTTTTAATTAAGCTGATTGAAATCTATTTTGTAAATCTTCAATAATTAGCAAGCAATTAAATGAAAAATTTTCCACGTGAAATTTTTTCAAAGTATAAGCATCGCTTCTTGTTAAAGCAGATCATTAAAAGTTATAGAATTTAATATATTAGATATATATTTATTATATTTATCATTTATTTTTTAAATAATAATATGAAACAATCAGTGAACAAACTAAAAACTGGAAATTGTTGTGAGACTTTTGAATATTCACCTTATTTTTAACTCGAAAAATTAATTATAGTAAGTTGTAGGCCAGAGAGATTTTCTTTTCATAAATGAGAAAATTCAAAATTCAATAAACTTTTTCCATCAGAACAGGAGGCAAAAAATATTTAGAAACATTTTTTTGATCAACATTTTTTGTGATTGAAGCTGATACCTTTAACGCCAAAGAAAGTTTTTTGACTAATAGTCTATGGTAAATTGAAATATTTGTGGTATGTAAAAATGTAATCATTTATGGCACAAGTATTAATGTACGTTGCTTATGAATATGTTTAGTACAAAACAAACAACGTTGTTTATTAATTTGTTAAGTATAGCAAAATCAGCACCTTAAGGCCATTTTTGAAGGCTGTTTACCCTGTTGAGGAATTTTCTTGAGCAATTTTATATAAAATTTACCTGTTAAATTAAACTCTTACAAATGTAGGAAGATAAAAATATCACCCACCCAAAAAATTAAATAGTTAATAAATGAATATGATATTTTATGTAATACTATGTAGTTTTTTATTTTGATGAATGAAATTCGCATGTATTTTGGAATCTTTTAAATTTTATGGTCATTTTTTTGCGCAAGAAAGCTAATTAATGCGGGATCTATAATTCAAAGTAGATTCTGAATCATTGGAAACATTTACATCTAAGGTTGGATTCGAATCTAAAAGCAGTTATAGGTCAAAGTTCCAACCATTTAGTTGCTACTTTATTCCTTTAAATTGTAAGAAAAGGAATAAAAAATTCAACTAAACATATAGGACTTCATTTTTTAGAAAATTTTTTCTCTTACCATTTTTGATTTATTATTATTGATAAAAACAAAATACATTTTCTATTTCTACACCAAAGCAGTTTCGAAACAACTTCATTCATAATGTTCGAGAAATATGATTTTAGAATAAAAAACTAGCAACAAAACGAAATGCCTTGACAAATAAACGAGTCATTTTATTTAAGTTTAAAAGAAGAAATTCAAAAAAGATTAATTTAGTTGATCAAAGAAAATATTTTATAAACATACTTAAAGAAAATATTTTATAAACAAGGAAAGCTTTGAAATATAAATTTAATAAAATATATTTCCCCAAATTAAAGCATATGGTTTTCTAAATGTTCCCTAAATTGTTTATTCAGACGTTCAGAAACATTAGAATTTATTTGGTTGAATTCTTGGAAGAAAGAGAGAAATAATTTAGTAAATATCTAAATATTTAAAGCTCCAAAAATATATTTTTTAGAAATCTCTCATATATTAAAAAAGCATTGTATTTTAGAAATACATTTCGCAAATATGATGTTAATTTGTTTCATACAAAACGTTCCTCACTTATAAAATATATTCACTTAAGGTATAGAAAATTGCTTCTAAAATGAATTTTATAATACGCGGCAGCAAATACACCAAACCTTTATCCATGATTATATTTTATAGTCTTGTTTAATCAATTAATAACATTTGTTTCATAATGATCTAACCAAATTATACACAATAGGATCCTAATCTGTAAAACAGTTAAAGGATAAAGTGTTTTTTTTTATTAATCAAAATAAATTTTTGTTTACAAAAGAAAGTTTAACAAATAATATTTTAAGGTATGCCACTAGAAATAAAATTCTTTCAATTCAGATAAGAGGATGGGAAACCATCTGTATTCATTTATGTTAAACAGTTGTTTTCTCCGAGGTACAGTTAATAATGTATTCTCTTAGTATCATAACTTTATACATATATGTTTTTTATTATTTTCTTATATAAAGGTAATATAAGAGTTTTCTGTTAGCAATTCATAAAACAGCAATTATAAATACTATGTAGAAAAACATGCCAAATTAAAAAGATTGGCTTCATAGATTGAATAATGGCACAAATTCCGTATAATTCAGGATGCCAAATTCTGAATTTTTTTGGCGATGAAGATATGTTGCCAAGATGATGTATTGTGGCGAGAGTGATAACGTAAATACTAGGTTTGCAAAAATAGAATTTTTTGCATAATTCTTATTAGCCTCCATATCTATGACGTAATAAAAACCAAGTTGCCATATACATAAGAAAATCCTCCAAAAAATCACCAAGCTCAGAATTTGGCATCCTAGACTATGCAGCATCTGTGCCTTGAATGAAAAACTATAAATGGTCATTCCTATTTATTAAGCTTTAATATTTAATGTAAATTTTTCATGGATTACACATATATTTCTCCTGTTTAAATTAATACATGTACAAAATTATAATTGATAGAATAACAGTTTTGCGTGAAAATATACATTGAAAAATTAATAACTAAATTTTAATTTTAAATAAAATCTGTTAAAGAATTTTGTCAACTCCACATGAAAAATAAAATTAATCTAAAATTTTGAAATTATTTAGTTTGCTACCGTATCATTGACAGAAGATTTAAGAAGCATTGTTAATAATTGGGTTGTTATATATTTGCTTTGTTAGAAATTTTAGTATATTAAACATATTCAGCTTCTTTTCAGAGTAATTTCAAAACTCCATTTTGTTTCAGATAGCTACATTTGCATTTATTTAGCTAATACTACTTTTATTCTAAGGTTAAATTTCACCTTGTAATTTCTAATGAAAAACTGAATGTTTTAGTTTTTATTTAAATATCTCATTATGTGAGCTGGATAAAATTAATATATATATTTAAAATATAATTCACCAAAACTGTTATATAGAATAATAATTCTTAAATTAATTTTTACATTTATCTAGTGGATTACTCAATAAATTTTTAGGAAAAAATTTGTGTTTTTATAAAACACTTATAGTAGTAAAAGCTATGTCATTAAAACCTTCTAAAAGACAAATGTTAGTAACACAAAAGTTATATATATATATATATATATATATATATATATATATATATATATATATATATATATATATATATATATATATATATATGAAATATATATATACAGAGTTAGCTGAAATTGAAAAGTTCCACTACTCAAGGGACTCTGGTGGCCGTTCTACTTGTCGAAACAGAAAGATATTTGGATAACAGACACTTAAAACAATGCGCTCAAGATTTCTGATATAAAAATAGTATAAAATACAGCCACTAGATGGCGCTATGGACTAACATTTTACACCAACTATAGCATGGCCATTTTACATACAACTAATGCAAACCTTTTACATGCAACTAATGCAACACTACTGGCCATTAAAATTGCTACACCAGGAAAGCGGCACACCACACACGTGAAATTTGCATGACAGGTAGAACTTGCTGTGATATGCAAATGATTAGATTTTCAGCGCATTCCTACAAAGCAGGCGAATGTAGCGACATCTACAATGTGTATAAAACCAGAGATTTGACAGCGGTTTTCTCATACTCAGTTTCCGTTTCAACGTTGTTTTCGGCAAAGAAAGTTGTTGTAATGCTTCGTGTAAGAAGAAGAAATGTCTATCAGCACGTGTCCAACTTTGATCGAGGAAGGATTATAGACTACCGGGATTGCGATTTATCGTACCGCAATATTTCTGCTCGCGTCGGTCGAGACCCCATGACTGTTAGCAGAATATGGAATCGATGGGTTCAGGACAATCATACGGAACGTCATGCAGGATCTCAGCGACCCCCCATCACTAACAGCAAAGAAGACAGACATCTTATCCGCATGGTCAAAAGGGATCGTACAGCCACATCACGAACCCTGAGTTGAGAAATAGAGTCATTTGCAAGGCAACAAGTTTCTGCTCGAACAGTTCGACGACGTTTGCAGCAGCATGGATTGTCTGCACGGTGACCATGGCTTTGGCTACCATTGACGCTGCGTCACAGACAGGAGCGCCTTCAATGGCGTGATCAGCGATGAACCTGTACGCGGGAATGACATCACGTCATCTTTACAGATGAATCTTGGTTCTGTATACAGGACCCTGATGGCCGCATCCGTGTTTGGAGACATCGTGGAGAACGCGCATTGCCAGCTTGCATTGGACATCGCCATACTGGCCCATCTGCTGGAGTGATGGTATGGGGTGCCATTGGATACACGTCTCGATCACCTCACCACGTCAACCTATCTTAACCATGGTGCTTTCTAGAACCAGCTTCTAGTACTAGACTTCCCTGCTTTCTAGGACCAGTAGGTCTAAATTTCAGAATATTTTTACAGTATTTATAATATTAATAAATTCTTTTTTTATAAGGAGGATAACTTTATCACGATTTAAGGAGTTTAAGCAGTATAATTCATAATGCATTAAATTGGGTATATTACGTTCTTTATTTTTCTATTCATGAATATCTATTGCAGGCATCGATTCATATTAATATATACTTGATATTTGAGTGAAATATAAAAAGATATATTTTAAATATTTTTTGTCGCCTTTATTTTTTAATTTAATTTACAATGTTGATTAGTTTTTATTTCTACTGAATAATAGCTTACTTAACATAAATTATAATGCAATTTTGATTAAAATTATATTATTACAGTATATGAATGTTTGCATATCATAAATCTATTTTATTTTTTGTGTATATATGTTATGAAATATTAATATTTTATCTTAATACAATAAAAATGTTTCATTTTTATTAAATCCTTTTTTAGAGATTTAAAATAATGGCGAAAAATATATAATTTGTCTTCAAAATATCAATCGGTGAAAATAACCAAGTCCTATCACTTATAAATTATAATATATGTATCAAAATATTTTTTAAATTTGAATATTAATATTTCCTTTATTATCCAGTTATTCTATTTTGATCATTTGATCATCCTTTTAGCTATCGATTTTTAATTAATTTCACTTATGTTGATTATTTTTAATAGTTTGCTTTACTTAATTTTGATTGTTGCAGAATTTAAGAATACATGTTTCCATGAACCCCATAAATTAAGTTTATTATATATATATATATATATATATATATATATATATATATATATATATATATATATATATATATATATATATATATATATATATATATATATATATATATATATATATATATATATTTGATTTGTTACAAAAGTATCAAATATCTCTGATTATTTATTGTGATGATTGATTGGTTTCGAATCCATATGGAGAAACTAAAGATAACCATGAGTGTGCAACACAGCTGGCCATCTCCTTGCTGTTTTCGGAGTAAAGACTCTTTTGGATGTCGAGGGAGGTGAATCCCCCAAGTTCAGCCAGAGATCTTAAAATGACAGGGCAGTCAACAATGTGTCTTGGTGTTAGTGGAATATTATTGTAATGAATGCAGAGACGGTAGGCTCTGTTGTCATCTCTCTGGATCTTCCCATCTCAATAATGACCGGTTCTAAGGAGAGTGATAATTTTAGTGAGGTTTAAATTTTTTATTGCGATAAGTAATTAATTAATAATGGTAGACAATTCAATAAATGTATAAATTCAATAAAAATACAAACATTTCTTGTGTACCAAAATTAAGACACCACTATTATTAAGACACCACTATGATGAGACATGCCCTGATACTTAGTGATTAGTCTGAATTATCAGCTAATTTTCATTTGATAACCCCATTTAGTTATTATGATTACATTACTATAGCATCTGCTACAATTCGTCATAAAAATGGCATTCAAAAAAAAAAGCTTTGAAATAATTTTATGTATGGAAAATGCCAAGAAATTAAATAATAGTGCAGGTGCATTTTTTCAAAACGTTAACTGAAAATTATCACAACCTGACATATTTTTTATGTCAGATTATAATTTCTGATTTGGGATGATTGAGAGCTGATTATCATCAGACAACAAAAACAAAGATGCTAAAAAGTTGCTTTTGTAACTATTTTTTATTGATATTTTGTATTTCTGGGCATTAATATAGATTTGTTTATTTTAAAAATCGTTACAAGTATAAAAATTTTAAAACTTACAGCCTTCAAAAATAGAATGTTATTTATATTTTCATAAATACTGCGGTTTTAATCAACATTAGACTTCTATTGTGATATCAGATTTAAGAAATATAAAATTGATATGCAATTTTTACATGATAAAAAGAGTGAATTTCTTAAGAATATTATATATTAATGCACTCTATCTAACTATAAGAAAGATCAAGCATATGATAATGAATTTTTAAACATGTGTAGCTCGTATTTCTGTTTAAATATATATCTATTGCTGGAAAGCTTTACATTTCCCTATTTTATAGAGTTATTCATGTAAATATAGAAAAGCAATGGCAGAAATAGAACAAAAATTACATTTTATAGTTTGAAATACATATTGATATGCATTGTGACTGATCATTTTAAGTATTTTTTATTAAAAATAATCTTTTTCCATTCTCTAAACTTAAATTCAAGAAATTTCGTTAAAAGTTAATATATTTATTATGTCTTTAAATAAAATACATTTATGGTTAAAAAGATAAAAACAATAGAGATATGCAAAACATTTTAAGGAAAAGGTTTTATGCCTATACTATATTTCCTATATTTATGAAATATAAATAAAAGCATAATTTATTAGAGATTTTTATTTGTGTTTTTCTAAAATACGTCGACGAATATTGGATACATGAGACTAAAAATGACTGCAGAATAGACAACAGAGAAAAATAAAATGGAGCGGGCTTTAAAAAAGTTTTAAGTTTTGAATATTAAATTTTATTGAAAAGTAGCACGTAACAAAATATTTACTTCGAATAATGTTTTAAAATTTTCGTCTCGACAAGGGCTTAAGTGAAGATTATTTTTATGGATAATATATATTATTTTATACAAAATGACATAACACTTTTATTAGTGCTCAAATATGTCCGGTTTTTCAGTTGAAAATTTTCAGAACTTCTTTAATAAAAGTATATTTTTATTAACGACAGTAATTATTAATCATGTTTTATTTAGTATTATTTATAATTTGTAATTATATTGTTAGCTTAAAAATAATTTCCACTTTACGCTTATACTATGCGGAAATCAGTGAAAATATGTTCTCATGTTCAATTTCTCTTTTAACTCCTTCGAATGTCATGATGCCAAGCTGCAAACAATTGATCAGTGTTCTATACTCTAGTTCAACGGTTTGTGAGTTCGAATCCCTTCTTTGGCGTGGATTTTTCTAAGTAATTCGGCATTAACTTTAAGCTATAGGTATCACTCCCGTCAGCTTTTGCTTGTGAAACATAACAGTTGAGTGGTGAATAAGATGTTCTATGTACTCGTTAGGGCATAGCCCTTCCGTCGGAAAGTGATGGGTTTGATTCCTAGTGCCACCAAAGACCCACCGATTACAGGCGATATACGTGCTCGTTAAATCTGTAGAATTGAAAGCACTGCGGTTGGGGTCATACAGCAATTACCATGCGTGTAATGTGGTCTGGAGAAAATTTCCTCCCCTCCAGATCAATGTCAAAATTGAGGAAGTTGATCCTCTGGTGGTGCAGTGTATTGCAGTAGTCTTGGAGCATAGTTGTTGTTTCCTATTCGTGATGTTCTGATTAAACGGCAGACTTTTTATGACTTAATTTTGCGGTTGCTTTCGGCTTGCGAGTTTGGATTGTCCAAGTGTCAAAAGTAACAACAACAGCAAGTACTATTTTATTTTTTATATTTCATCTTATAGGTTATATAATTAATACAAATAATATTAAAACTGTGCATGATATTTTAATAATTAATTAATGATATTTTATGAGACAAATTAAAGTATCACCTAAAAAACCATTTTTTTTCATCTATTTTTCTCATTTACCATTCTATATATCCAAAAACCTATTCTTTTCCTCTATGCTCCTTTATAATCAACCTGTAATTTTAGAGAAGGCTTAAATTCCACACATTTGAGAAATTCTGAAAAATAAGCTTTATTTTCTAAACAATGATTGAAATGAAACTTTTTTTGTTGAATTGAAACATATTCTTGCAACATCCACAATACGTTTTCTATTCTTTTAATCACTACAAATTCAAATTTTCCAAAGAATTTGAGAGGGATACACACATTATTGATACTGAATTTCCGTTAATGAAATTTCCACATTAATATCATTTAAATAATTATATTGCAAAATGAGTTCTTATTCCATTATATCTTACAGTAGAATTAGATTAACAAATTGAAAATAAATGTCTTCATAAATTAAAGTTATAATGTGTTTTAAATATTTTATTCCTCAATTCATTCAAAACATTCATTTTATAAATATTGTTTTGAAACTCATTATTCAAAGTGAGTTTTGGTATTGCAAACCGAGCTTTTATAGTTAAATGTAAAGCGAAGCTTCTGACAAATAGGCAAATCTACCGCAGAAACTTCATTATCTTGAAACGAATTTTGGGATAAATTTTCAGGATAACAAACCATACTGTTTTACCGGAATTTTAAAATGCAAACGTTAATCTATTTGCAATTTAAAATTAAAAAAATAAGGATATAGTTTTTTTTTAAATTTTTTAGAACTCTGTCACAAATTCGGTCGACTTTATATCATTTGTATTAAAGGTTTAATATATTACTTTATTGAACTTACCTATTTAAAAAAGTTAAATTATGACCTATATATTTAAAAAAGTCTGCTAATGAAATATTAATATTGATAGTGTTGAGAGAAAGTCTAAAATGCTTTTCAATTTTATGTCAATATGCATATGTTTCAGTGTCAATATTCAAATTCTTCAATAATCAAATTCTGGCAACAATAACTATCAGTGAAAAGCTGAATTTCAATTTCTTGTATTATTTTTAGGGAAGAAATTTTTAAATATTTCGATATAAAATATATTTTTGAAATGAAAAAAACAATATTAATTTCAGGAAATGTTTTATATGATTATCGTTTATAATTTAAAGATTTAAATAGATTGTAGTAAAGTTTTTTAATGAAGAACATTTTGTGAATTATATATATTATTTTGAAAAATTTAATGTAATACAGAAGAGAAAATGGATGTTAAGAATATATAATTTATTAAATGCTTTTCTTGGAATTTTATTCGGATTTATGAATAAATGAATTTAATCACATAATGAAAACTTCATGAAAAATGAAATATTTGGCTCATAGATATAACCTATCGACGGAAAAAATTTTATAAATTATTATTCACATAAATTATTTATTTTTGAGTATTTAAAAATAAAGTACCACAAATACAAATTTGGTATCATTTTTAATCTACCTATCATATTTATTCTGATTAATAAAAAGTAAACAGTGAAGAAAATTGAATAATAAAATCAATGAACTTTAATTTCCCTGTATAATGCTTTGATAAAATTATTAAATTTTTTAAAAATATCTAACAATACGTTCTACATAAAGTTAATAATTTTTTAATGCTTTTATTAAATAAAATTGGGTATTTTCCCATAACAAATAATAATGATTAAAATAATACAATATTTTAATTTACAATCATTTTTATTGCTTTTTAAATTTACTTGCAAATATTAAATTCTTAAAAATACATTCATGCTGAGGTTAATTTTATTTATTGTAGCGTTAGTTATTAACTTTATATTTCTTGTTTGAGGAATAAATTAATTGTTAAAAATGCCATGTTTAATATATTACTTACAAGAATCTAAGGCTGGAGCTTCCAACAAAAGTTTTATTGACTATCACGTGCAGTTCATTTCCATTCAAATATCTATGGAAGTATAAAAAGTCAAATAATTAATCAGTCTTGGAAAACATACAAGGCAAAACGTTAGATAGAAATTCTTTGAATTATTATTTTTGTATAACTTAACTTGGGAAAAAAACACTTAAAAATAATCACGTAATTCATAAAATCAATTAATTTATGAAATCACTTAATTCAATATTTATAGCAATTTTAAATTACATTCAATATATTTAATTTTATTAAAAAACATATTTTAAGAATGAGGGACATTTTTGCATTTTTTAAATTAATGCAATAAATCCATAAGTCAATAATTTCCAAAGAAATTGTCAAACGTATAAATATATTTTCAATATAATAATTTGACACAAAGAAATAATTACAAAGTAATTTTTAACAATAATTACTTTAAAAACAAATTTTCTAACTTCTGCTGTTGTCCTTTAAAGAAGCAGCTAATTTGATTGAATGTAATTTTTTTAAATTTTATTAATGACATTTTTAAGAAAAGAAATATTTTGTTAAAAATTCAATTACAGCGTTATATTTTTTAATTTAAAACGATTTTTGCATTGAATGACATTTCTAAATTATGAAAATATATTTCAGCAAATTATTTATTTGTTTTTATTTTTGAAAATACTTGAATTATTTCGAAATTCTTTTAAATTATGATATAATTTAGCCATTTTTATCAGTGTTATTTATATACTATGTCGATACATTATGTGGTTGTTTTTTAATTAACAACAAAAGATGAAATATTAATAAATTAAATAAAAGAATTTTTGTGAAATATATTTTTATAATCTGTGCATTTTAGTAAAAATGGAAGTATTAAACATATGTATCTAAATTAAGTATAAAAATATGCACTGTTGGAAAAATATCGTAAAAACTTATTAATGTTCCAGATTTAAAAAAGTCAAAATAAAGTCTAAAATTTGTTTAAAATGTCCATGATTGAAATTTTTGAATAATAAAGGGAATAATTTATAAATAAAAATAAAAATAATTTTTAAAAATAAAGTCTTCTAAAGTTACGTTGAGACTTCTTAAATGTTTTTATTAAAACAAAATACACAATAAGTTAGTAATTTGATGTAAATTAATTTATTAACTTTTTACGAAAAATGTATTATAAAGTAATATCAATCACTAAGCCCATTTATAAATTCAAGTTAATAGTTTGGTTCATTTTTAATAGACTCTTAATAAGAAAAACCTTTTAAATGTAGTCTTATGTTGTTATTCTGGGTTTGCGTCATTATATTTTATTCAAACAATGAAATAATATACCCAATTCTATTCAAATAATGCACCCTATTTGGAAATTTTTGGTATCTAAAATAATTTTGCTGTTCCTACCATATACATACATGTATTTATTGCATACTTTTTTACAGTTATATGCAGTCATTTATTAAATTTATATGCAGACATTAAATTTTAAAACAATATGGTTTCATGGTTTGTTAAACATGATTATTACTTTTTAAATAATTTTCCGTTTATTAACAATTTATTTATTAACAACTAACTAATATTTATTTTAAAAGTTTAATAAAGGAAAATGGCAATATACTGAATTAACTTTGATATTAAATTTAATTTTATTTCTTTTTGAATTTATAAATACATTTTTTTCCTGAAATATTGGCCAAAAAATTATTTATTATTATAAACTTATTATTAAAATAATAAAAAACCAGAAAATTTTAATGACTTGTATAAAGTAAAGAATCTTTTTTTTACATAAAATTCAAAATATTTCAAGTTTCTCTCAAGTTCAAGTCAAGAAAATTTAAGTTTCTTTTACTTTTCTTTAGATTTCTTTTTTTATGTTGAAAATGTTTAACTTTATAAATTATTCAATGTTTATTTAAGTAAGTTCAAAAATAAAGAGACAAATATTCTAAACAAAAAATAAAGAGTTTTATATTTTTGTATAAAAAATGGAAATCTATAGTATTTTCCTCAATTAAACAAATCAGTACTAAATTCATAAATATTTAAATAGATAAACAAGTTAGCTACTTATATCATTTTATGGTAAAATCTCTATATTTAGAAAATACCATTATAATTAAAAGTTAAGAGGAAATAAATCATTATTATAATATAGATTTAAAAAGAAATATTTATAAATTATTTAAAAACCAATTTTTAATAGATTAATGAATTACAAACTCCAAGATTTATAGTTATATGCTTTTACAAGTAAAATATTGTTATTAGGTTTCTTTAAGTTTCTGAAGGTCAGCACATTCTGTATAAGATTTGCATATATATATATATATATATATATATATATATATATATATATATATATATATATATATATATATATATATATATATATATATATATATATATATATATATATATATATATATATATATATATATATCATATAAATATATATATAAATATATTTATATTTTTTTTAATAAATTATTTTTTATAAATTACATCAGATCATCCTTTAGTTTATATATATCTTGTCCTTATTAATATTTGTTTTCACTTATGAAGAATATTTTTTTCTTTGCAACGATACAAAAATAAATTACTTTTTGGAAAGCATTAAGAAAATGATTTTGATATTTGTTTTAAGTTTATATTTCTTTAGTGGTTACATGAGAAAATAATAAAGCACATAGAACACGATAATCCATATCATCTGAACGAAATGCTGATGTACTTTTTCTAGAAATGTATCATTTTTTTATAAACCTCGATTACATCAAGCACAAATCAAATAGACTTTTGGAAATTATTATCTCTTAATGATTTTTTTCTTGTATAAAATAAAGCAATTTTCAGTAAAATCATTGCTATCGTTTTTTTTTTTTACCGAAGACAAAATCTTTTAATGACTAGGAAAATTATTTTGTAATTTCATGGAATCATTATTGAGCATGCAATAATATATTTTTATATAATGCTAAAAAAATTTTCATAGAATGCCTACTTATTCCTTAAGAAATGCTTTAAATTAATTTGTTTATGTTTTGTTAATAAATCTATTTATTCTGACTAAAATATTAAGGCTGCAGTGGTATCTTTGTAGAAAATAAAAAGTGCATTTGTATTTAGAAGGTAAAAAGCATTAATGTTTGACCTAATCAAAGAAAAGGAGAATGCGTTATCTAAGTTAAGATTCCCTTAGAAAATATATTTTCTTTTTTATAGTATTGAAAGGAGGTACCACCCCTTCACTTCGCTTTGTTATTTCGAAAAGGTACAAACTCCAGCAGTGGTTAACTGCATTTAGTTGTCTTTGTTAAAATTAAAATAAATGGAATGATACTTAATAACGTAACTTAAATGATCACAAAAATTCATGGTGTTGATGTTTCATACGATCTGACCACAGTTAAAGATATCTACAATAATAGATTTTAAAATAATATTTATTTTTTTATTAATATAAAAAGAAAACAATGTGAATGATTTTTAAAATTAAATTAAATTTACTTGTGTTTATAAAGCTAAATCACGGAATTACTTTATTCTTTACTTTTTATACTTTTTAATTAATTATACTTTAAAACATTTAAATTTTTGGGGGTTTAAAGACTTTATCCACTCATATACTATTCGCAATTTTAGGATTCACTGTTTGTGTATTATTTTAAATGATATCGTTTGTGTTTCTACGAGGGTTACTCTGAAATTTTTGAGATACTCGCAGACAAGAATTTACAAAATAAAAATCACGGTTAAATTTTAAAGTACAAAGTATTTTAACACAGAAGACGATTTTTTACTGACTTACTTCAACTTGTTTAGCGTGGAATAAATTGTAAACAGAAGAGAAAATGGAATTGACGTGAGAACATTTTCGCGCTATGATTTTCTACGATTTCAAAGCAGGATTAAATCAAGAAGAATGCGTTCAACGGTTGCAATCAGCATTTGGTGATGATTCTCCAGCACGTGCTACTGTATTCTGATGGCTTAGAGAATTTAGAAGAGGTCGCAATTTTCTTCAGGATGAAGAACACACAGGAAGGCTGCCGTTGGCAGTAATCCCGGATAATGTGTCTGCCATACGAAAAATGTTAATGGATGATAATTGCTGTACTAATCAAATGATATAGAAGGAACTTAACATTGGGTGCGCTGCCATACACAAAATCATTCATGAAGAATTACATATGAAAAAAGTAGTTTGCCGTTGGGTTTCCCATAATCTAACTGAGCATCAAAAAGAGGAGCGTGTCAGAATCAATAAAGAAACTCTTAATATGCTTAATGATGGTGGCCACCACATCATTTCTAAAATTGTAACAGGTGATGAAACGTACATACCGTTTTTTGACGTTCCAACACGTCAAGAAAGCAAAGTATGGGTCTTTGAAGATGATCCCACGCCGACAATGGTGAAGAAACAACGCGCACTGAAAAAAGTGATGTATGCCGTTTTCTTCAGAAGTACGGGATTGGTCAAAGCCATCAAGTTGGAAGGACAGAAGACATAAACAGGAAACTGGTATACCACTAAATGTCTTCCAGAAATTCTACAAGAACTGAATGTTAGGGAACTAATGCTTCACATTGAAAATGCATCTTCACATACATCCGGATTAACAGTTGAGTTTCTTCAACAAAAACATATTAAAGTGATCGAACGTCCGCCGTATTCACCTGATCTAGCTATGTGGTACTTTTGGTTATTCTTTAATCTAAAAAGAACTTACATGGACGTCGTTTTCATTCAGAAGAAGAGATTGATGTGGCTATAAATGAATTTTTTCATCCATTCGAAGAAATGAATGGCTTTAGGCATTTAATCTGTGGAAAATTCGTCTACAAAAGTGCATTGAGCTGGAGGAGACTATTTTGAACACGCCTAAAATTTTGTAAGTATAACTTTAAAAACTTAGTTGTATCTCAAAAATTTCAGAGTGACCCTCGTATTTCCTCAGAATGTAGAAGAAAGCTCTTAATTTTACTATTTAAAATATGATAAATACGTTATTTCACTTGTACTCTAAAAGTACGAATTATAATCAATAATTGGAAAATAATAATTATAAAACTTAATTCCCAAGAAAATTGAGAATATCAAATCCCAAATATTAATTTGTAAATGTAGGCTACTACATTTTAAAATGTATACCTAGATTATACTGTCTAGAAAATAATTATAATATTATTTGAAATACACACCTTGTAAACATTTGTCATGAAATTCTCAGAAAACTGCAATCGTAAACAAGGAAATATTTATACTTTAGTTACCCCTATTGCTGAAAATCGAATTCAGAAATCTTGGGAAATTAATACATTGATCGAATCTTGATTGAATTGAATTTCTTATAATTGATGGATTTAATTATAGTTTCATCCGGTAGATAAATATATTAATAATAAGAATAACTTTCTGTTTTTAATGAAATGTAAGATAGAAGAGTAAAAATTGTTTTAATTTATATAAATTCCAAGTTGAAAATATAGTCAATAATGTTGTAGTATTTACACTTGGTGTTATCTGGTCATCATTAAAAATAGATAATACCTTTTTTGACAAATATATGTGATATTTATTTACAAAATTTTATTTATATTACTAATTTTTATGCAATAAAAATTCGAATTTATAAATTTGTAACAATTTTCAAAACATTTCCATTTCTCTGTTGAAATGTATTCGCAAAATATGCTTCTCATTTAGCTTAGTCTTGCCAAATACTTTTCACAGTAAGAATAAGTACAAACCGTTATCATCTAAGAATGTTTTAGAATAAGATATGATTTTATGTGGTATTAATGTACTTACGATATACGATGCATTCAAATTTATAAATTTATTGGTAACTCAATTTCACATTAATCATTGCTGATATAATTTTCATCATATAGATACCGCTTATTTTGAATTTATTTGAATGTCTTTAACATTTTGGAACAAATAAATTTCTGAGGTTTCATAAATTAATTTTAACTAATAAATACACGAGTTAATAATGTACATATTTTGTTACGCACTTTAACTAAATTAAAATTTAAAATATAATTATTGAATGAAATTTCTAGAGTGTCTGATTTTAGCTCTATAAATTTTAATTTCATATAGTTCAAAAATTATACAAGAAATTTACTTTAGAATTCAAACAATGCAGAATACTTTTAATATCACTTATAAAATAACTTCCAAAATTTAAAATTAATCATAAAACTATCAATTCAATTTAAAATATTTTTATTACAAGGTATGTGTTCTATATTAATCATGATAGTAAGCTTATTTAAATAATTTTTTATTTGTATATACATATAGCTAGAAATGAATTGTTAATTATAGCTTAAATTCATCCATGAGAACATAATGTTTCACAATTTTCTATCATTAATGTTTCAAAATGTTAGCTGTCAAATTTCTCTATATAAATTTCTGCAGAACAGCGATGAGAAAGGGTAATTTAAAGTACACAAGCTATATCAGGAAAATGTTATCTAGAGCAGTGACAACATTTAATCCATTATATTCTGGTCACGAATACAATCTTTGGGGCTTTATATATTGAGTTGTGACATTCTCATTGATGAAGATTATGATTATTAAATTCAGTGGTTAAATTGTGTGATGAGGAAACATATAAATGAAAATAATTAATTAATTTACGAACAATTTCATAAAGAAATTCAGTGGTACAGATAAATGTATCTGTATCTAAAAGAAATTTTATTTTCATTTAGGTAAAAATGAATTTATCTTATAATTATTTCACAATATAGTTCTAATAATTTTCTCTACAATATATTATATTAAGTAAACAAAGTTTATAAAAGGTATTTTTAGGGTTGTTAATATGCTATTGAATTAATGGAATATTGGATTTAAGAATAAAGAATTTAAATTAACTGGAAAATATAAGTCTTTTCTACCAGAAAACTCCTGTTAGCAAAAGGATATGTTTTACAAGTAATATTTCTAGAATATTCATTCTTATAATATTAATCAAGACAATCAAAAATGTAGTTAATGCAAAAAGTGTAAGCATATGAACTATAAATACTACTTTTAGTAAGAAGAATATGTGTGATACTTGTATAAAAATTAGTTACATATTTTCAGGTCTCTTCTATATTTATGGTATTGATCTTCATTTTCTCATAATTGCATAGCAGTAATATTTATATAAATGGGTTAACGTTTCTAATATTTTAGTAATGATTTATTAAAATATCAAGTTTTTTTAGATTAATTAACAATATGAATTATTATTTCACAAATCCTTTAACATACATAAAACGTTTCTCGTCGTAATTCAATATAAAAATATTCGTCCTGAAGAGTTATAAATTTTGTATTTACTTTTTATTTAATAATATTGAAAAAATTGCTATTAATTTTTTTGAGTTATTTAAAAAATGTGTATGAATTCGAATTTTAATTATCAAATATATTTCATTAATAATTTTTTCTAATCACTTAAATGGCAATAATTACGTATTTGAAAGTTAAAAGTTTTTTTTTTATGATGTGATCAGAACTTTGTGCTATTAATTACATCTCTACTGAAAGTTTTTCATTTTAATGAAATGTATGGACAAAGACAAATTATTTAAATCATTTATGTTTACTATCATTTTTGACCTATTTGATGAAATTGGAAATATTGATAGCATCGGAAATTTACTTCCATGCGGCTCATTTTGAAGAAAATTTTAGTTGGCCTAAATGTTTTAAGCCCAAACGCTGAATATTTGGATTGTTAACAGCATCTTTTCCAAAAGCCTTGCATATATTTTATGTTGTTCTGGCAGCATTATTACAAGTTTATAATCAGATAAAAATAATTCGAGTACCAGGGGAATTTGGATCCTTATGAACTTTAAAAAATAATAAAATGGAACAATTTTCTAACTATTTCATGGAAACATTATCTGACATTATATTTGTGAATGTGTTTATGCAACGGAAACAAAAACATAATTGAAACGAGGACCAATGCTCATGAGTGAAAAAATTGCACTTTTTATTTTTATAAATCTAATTTTCTTTAAAAAATTTAAAAATTTAATTTTGCAATAAATGCATGTAATATACTTATGAAAGGATGCAAAATATTTCCATCAAAACTCAAAATATTCTTGCTTTTAGTTTCATTCTGGTCTTAAAGGTATTTTTTTCTAAACGTTGTGAAAAAACATAATAGAATGAATACAATAAACAATTTCATACCCAGAGTGTAAGAGCGGCTATGGCAATCCGCCATAAAGAAAAACAAGCAGCATCGAAATCGGACGTTTGCCATTATATTTGGCAGAAAAAGCAGAAAGTGAATGAACAAGATTCATTTGATTCAATCATCGCAGAGATTGCTAAGCAGTTTTCACCGAAAAAACATTGGCGAAAAAACATTTAAAATAAGTTTTGTCAATAATTGCTAAATATTTAGTTTATTAAATGCAATTAAATTATTTGTACATTTTTTGACTAATTGCTAAAAACATAAACTTTTCAAATACTGACTTACGACATTATTTAGAAGAATTGACGGTTCTTCAACAAACTATGAGGGATATAAGACATATTGTAATCATACCTATATATATATATATATATATATATATATATATATATATATATATATATATATATATATATATATATATATATATATATATATATAAAGGGATTTTACATGTTATGTAATTTTCAAAAGCGCGAAAATTGCAAAATTTAAATTTTTATAAGTTTTTTAGGTCTCTATGATTATATATTCAGAAAAATCTTTTTCTTTCCCTAACAAATCTAGCAAAAATGTTCATTTTTCTACAACAAAAATGAGCATAATATTAAATTTCAAAGTTAACAAATTTTTCTGTCTACTTTAAGGGCTCGGTTGAAAATTAATAAATGTAGTTCTAAAATAAAATCCTTAGAAAACATAACTTTTTGAAATAAAACAAATATTACCCATCTATATACGATGTGTATCTATAGATAAAATTTCATATCTGTTATGTTGTAAATTATAACAACGTCACATGACATTGAAACATTGAAATTTTATCAAAATTAGGATTAGTCATCCTTAGATGATTTTATCCGGATGACTTATAAGTAATGTATCCCTTTTTGGAGTTCCTTAAATTTTACGTGACAGTATTCAACAACTGAGGTATACTAACACTTAAAACTGCTTCAACTATGTTTTCAGCATAACGGGACACCTCCTCCTAAAATATTTTATTGGATACCAAGTCATATAGGTATACATGGAAAACAAAAAGCAGATGAGGCATCGAAACATACATTCCAGTATACTTACATCAAGCTGTTTATCTGTATGATTTGAAAAATTCTTGCAAAATATTTGTCCAATCCCTATGGCAGAAGTTAAGGAATTTACAAACTATGAACAAATTACAATCCATCATTCCAAATATAATTCTAGTCTCAGTTTTGTCACTATGCAGACCTGATATAAAACTCACTAGTCTGCTTAATGAGCATACATGTTTTACTCATGAGCACTTGTTTTTAAGTGATCCTATAAGCCCTGATGTAGTAAGGCAATAGATTATTGGAATATTTAGCCTTGTCAGCATATTTTAATTCTCTGCCCTAATTTTAATCACTATCGTATTCCGTATTTTAATTCTACCTTTTTAAAGTTACTAGATCTTATTGGATAAAATACCTACCGTAATCACTTTGCCTTTTTCAATTCTATTGAATTCCTACATTGCACATAGTGAATTTAGTGATTCTGCTTTTAACATTATTTAATGAAATCTTAAATAAAATTTAGGAAATTATTATGCAACTTAACATGTGCTTGAGGCAATTTGTCCTTGCCAGAACCTTCTGCCCTTAGACTTCACACAATTGATCAATCAGCCTCATAAATTAGCAGTAGTTAAATTTTTCTCCAAAAATGTTTTTAGGGATTTGGTATGGTGGCAATAATGTATAGCCTCTCAGATCACCAGAACTTAGCCCTTAAGATTTTTTTTTCATCATTGTTATATATAAGAAATTGTCCACACACAAGCACTCTTCAGATTATTTGGAGTACGTCACCGTATTTCCGATGTTTAATGTATCATAACAACATGATGCTGGTGAACATGCATGCACAGTAATGTTTATAGTTGCAAACGCATATATCAAGTAATGGCTATCTATTTAAAAATGTACTGCTCTAAAAATAACATTTTCCTTTTTAGGACAATAAATTGCATTGATATTTTCTTTATCTTATCTTTAATTATGTGTATAATAGTCTGTTTAATTTGAGTTTTACCTCAAGAAATAATATTACCAAACATTAAAATTGTATATATATATATATATATATATATATATATATATATATATATATATATATATATATATATATATATATATATATATACACACACGAGGGTTACTCTGAAATTTTTGAGATACGTGCAGACGAGAATTTACAAAATAAAAAAACAGTTTAATTTTAAAGTACAAAGTATTTTATGTCGTAGTGTAATACGACATAACCAAACCCTGAGAAAATGTGTGTGTGTATTTTTATTGCACTTTAAATTTAAGAGTTTCCTCTTTTCCTTTCAACCTAAGCGGGAATAATATAAAGGAAAGGATGTAATAAAAATTGGCACAATGAAACAAGTGCAATAAAAGAATAAATTTTCCCTTTCGGAAGGGATGAGTGATCTGGAGGAAATTGCAGGCAAAGTATATGGTTTTATGATATGTATTATTTGTAAATCTGACCAGTCGGGAATGAGGGGGAGAGATTTCTGACCTATCCCATAGAAGTATAGGAGGAACTACAGAACTTTGGAAAACCAATGGTGTGAAGAGGAGGAGCTAAGCCGAAAATTATGAAGAGTTAAAAACTGCATCAAAACACAGAGAAGACACACAGATGTCCCAGAGAGGCCCGACATAGAAAAGGAGTCCACAATTGAGGACTGGGTTCTCATTGAGCATAAGAAGATGCTAAAACGATTTTAGTTGTATACAAAATATAAACCCACATTCCAGAAGGAACCCTGCCTCGAATTTCCAGAATGGAGCTGCAGATGTCCGCCAAATAGACGAACAGAATAGAAACGACAGAGTCTGAGAACCCATGAGCGAGGAGCAAGCCAAGCGAGATCCTGAGCCGGTAATGCCATTGACGTTGGGAGAACAACGGTTACTTCAAAAAGGGGTGAGTCTGATCTCTCGTTCCTCAATCTGGTCAGAGTCAGTGATAATATTAATGTGTAATTGTCATAAAACAAATAGTAATTTTAGAATCTCTATTGTTTAATCAAGAATGTTTTGATTGTAAATGTAAATTTCTCTTGTAAATAAGTTACTAAAATAAATTATTAAGTTTTATTGTATTTTGTTTTGAATTTATCTCTGTCATTCAATTATTTGAAAAACGAATCAGGGTTTCCTCGGGATTCTTCGAAAATTACCGAGTTCACCACAACATTTTAACACAGAAGACGATTTTTTACTGACTTACTTCAACTTGTTTAGCGTGGAATAAATTTTAAACAGAAGAGAAAATGGAGTTGACGCGAGAACATTTTCGCGCTATGATTTTCTACGATTTCAAAGCAGGATTAAATCAAGAAGAATGCTTTCAACGGTTGCAATTAGCATTTGATGATGAATCTCCAGCTCATGCTACTGTATTCAGATGGTTTAGAGAATTTAGAAGAGGTCACAATTTTCTTCAGGATGAAGAACACACAGGAAGGCCGCCATCGGTAATAATACCAGATAATGTCTGCCATACGAAAAATGTTAATGGATGATAATCGCTGTACCTATCAAATTATACAGAAGGAACTTAACATTGGATCCGCAGCCATGCATGAAATCATTCATGAAGAATTAGATATAAAAAAAGTAGTTTGCCGTTGGGTTCCCCATAATCTAACTGAGCATCGAAAAGAGGAGCGAGTCAGAATCAGTAAATAAACTCTTAATATGCTGAATGATGGTGGCCACCGCATCATTTCTAAAATTGTAACAGGTGATGAAACGTACATACCGTTTTTTGACGTTCCAATACGTCAAGAAAGCAAAGTATGCGTCTTTGAAGATGATCCCACGTCGACAGTGGTGAAAAAACAACGCGCACTCAAAAAAGTGATGTATGCCGTTTTCTTCAGAAGTATGGGATGGGTCAAAGCCATCAAGTTGGAAGGACAGAAGACAGTAACAGCAAACTGGTATACCACTAAATGTCTTCCAGAAATTCTACAAGAACTGAATGTTAGGAGACTAATGCTTCACCATGACAATGCATCTTCACATACAGCCGGATTAACAGTTGAGTTTCTTAAACAAAAACAAATTAAAGTGATCGAACATCCGCCGTATTTACCTGATCTAGCTATGTGCGACTTTTGGTTATTCTTTAATCTAAAAAAGAACTTACATGGACGTCGTTTTCATTCAGAAGAAGAGATTGATGTGGCTATAAATGCATTTTTTCATCGATTCGAAGAAATGAATGGTTTGAGGCATTTAATATGTGGAAAATTCGTCTACAAAAGTGCATTGATGCTGGAGGAGACTACTTTGAACACACCTAAAATTTTGTTAAGTATAACTTTAAAATCCTAGTTGTATCTCAAAAATTTCAAAGTGACCCTCGTGTATATATATACATATATATATATATATATATATATATATATATATATATATATATATATATATATATATATATATATATATATATATATATATATATATATATATATATATATATATATATATATATGTATGTATGTATGTATGTATGTGCGTGTGAATTGTACTATAATGAGTCTTTAGTATTCATTTAACAATATATCATTTTTGTGTAAATAAAGCTTTTTTTGTGTAAATAATTTGTGTAATATAAATGTATAATATCATAATTTGTAATTATTGTTTACTTTATTGAAGTTTTATAATCGCGCGGAAATAAAATTTTTAATGTTAGTTTTCTTAGCTTATTGTTACAGCTTCCAGCATACATAGCTGTTTTTACATACCGTATGAGAGGGTAAAAAATTATTTTTCTCCAAAGGGATGTGCTTTCCAAGAATTTTATTCTAGATTTATATTAATTTAATAACCGATCCTTAAAGTAGATTGAAATAATTGTAATACTTGAAACTAAATATCTCGCTTTTTTGCCGTACCGAAAGAAATGTTTTGTTAGACTTGTTAAAAAAAAGTATAGGTTTTCTTAGTTTAGTCATTAAGGCTCGGGGAACATGTACACATTTAGATTTTACAATTTTAGCTCACATTGTCAAATTTTTAAACATAAAAATAACTTAATATGAAAGTTAACCTCATTTTAAACATTTTTCCAATACAAACTATGTAGAAATACCAAAAGTTTGAGAGAAAAAGATCCTCAAAGATATTTATTACTGATATTGCTGTGTGCATAAATATATAAGTATTTGTAAATATTCCTTTTGCCAATTTCTATGCCTTCATGCGTTCTTTACAAGAAAATGCTTCCAATCATTTTTAAATATACATTCCACATTTTACATCAATTTTCGTAATAATGATGGATGTTTTTAAAAATTAGTTCTTTTTATGTGGCATAAATATGAAAAATGAGTAATGGAAAGGTGTGTTTGTATATATTAATACGTGTATATGTGTATGCAAATCGAAAGAAAGGAAGAATAAAATATTATGGAGAGTTCTTAAAATATTTCCAGAACATGCAACTTAATGGTGAAAAAAAATTGCTCGTTTTAATAATTAATAATTTTAAGCAATTTATTCTCCCATGCATTTTTTGTTTAATTAGATAGTAATAGTTAATTATGAAGTGTGTATAAATATAATAAACTAAAGATGAAATTAGCTAAAATATGTTTTTCTCCTATTAATTGATACAGTTGTGCAAATAAAAAATGCTTTAGCGTAGGCATAGATATAAATAAATTTTAATATCAAGTATTAATTGAACTTTTTTGATGTTACATACCATTGAAAAAGAATTTCGATATTTTTTCATTAAGGCCCTTTGCAATTAAAATAATATTAATTTGAATTTCGATGTAAAATAATTGCATTTATTTGCATTTTTTTCAATTTCTGAAAATATATTTATTTTAATTTGAGTGTAATTTATCGAAATAATTTTAATAATTATAAAACTAATTATATTGGTTATCACTGGAATAAATTTTTATAAACTTTGACTGTTGTGAAACATTATATTTTCCCTAATTTAATGTTTAAAATTTCAGTTTGATGCTAATTGCAACTTTTAGTAATTTTTCTGGTTATGAAATTTTTATTCATAAATTAAATAGGTAAAACAAATTTACAATTTGTAATAAGTTTCCATGATAATACATACCAATATTTTAAACTTTACAAAACAAATAATTAATTTATACTAAAATCATACATTCAATAAAAAAGACAAATATTATATTATACTCACAAGTATTTTAGACTTGTAAACTTGTAGAACGTCATTTCTCCAATGTTTGTAATGCCAGCATGATTACAAATTCTATGAATTTAATACAAAATATTTTTCAGTAAGTATTCAGATAATACTTAATGTCAGTCATATACAATAACAATATACTAAATACATATAATACGATAAACACCTTATGTATACTAAACGGAAATTGTTTCGTTTTAGGCAATCATATCTAAATCAGAATGCAGTTATGATATTTTAAAATACATTTTGTATTATTCAATCTTCTGAGCTAACTAGGTTATAGAATAATTATAAAGAAATCAAGTGTATTGTTACTTCAAATCGAAAGATGTCTGTTAGCTTCTATTTGAATTATCCCATTGTGTGACTTAATGGACATTAAACAAAATTCGATAAAATATTAGATAACGTAGATAGTAGAAATAAATAAAGGTCAAAATATGGAAATCTGAAACTTTAACAAAAAATACTCAAAAGTCTCGAACAATTAATAACGATATGCTAAGTAGAAGTCTTATAAAATATGTTTAATTGCAGTTTAATGTAATTTCTCAAATTACAATACACTTTCAAAACATAAAATACAAATATTAATTATCGATTTTTAAAGTCTTCATTATAATCTCAAGCTGTTTCGACCAATTTGTGAAGTTTATTGTTGAACAAAGTGTCGTGCGCGCGCTTAAGAAACAGTTATCTTATTAATTTCTCTGAAGTTTTACGATTTTAATCCATTCATTATGACGCAAAAAGGTAATAATTTAACAATACGCTACATATGAGAAAATTATATTTTTTCCAATGGAATTTTTAACTGTCTTATTTTTTTATAAATGCTTGTTTAAGGTCGCATTTTTCTAACCATCAGATCATAAGGAAACAGATGTAGGCATCAGTAGCATATAAAAGAGTTTTTATTTCTTGGAATATTTAATGGCTTTTAGAAAATATTTCAAACTAATTATAACTGCTTAGGAAAATAATTATATCCCTCTTATATCAGAAAATAATTAACATGACATAAGTGTCTGTTTCACAATTCATATGCTGTGATGATGAAAATGATTTATTTATTCTTTTTAGACTCCCATTGATTCAGACAAGCAATCGCACTGCTGCTTCGCTTAAACATACACAACACATCCAAATAAAATTGGTCACTCCTGTAATCATATTGATTTCATTAACTAACATACGTGGTATTTGATTAATTAATATATGAGGTGCACATTTAATCAGGAAAGACATAAATTGGTATTCATCAAGACAAATTCCTACATGACTTGCATTTGACCAATGATTAGAATTATTATTCTGTAATTTTAATCAAGAATTAATCAGGATTTCAGGAATTAATCAGGATTTAATCAGGATTAATCAAGATTTAATCAGGATTTCAGGAATTAATCAGGATTAATCAAGATTTAATCAGGAAAGACATAAATTGGTATTCATCAAGACAAATTCTTATATGACTTGCATTTGACCTATGATTAGAGCTATTATTCTGCAATTTTAAATTTAATTGATTGCCACCAAACCTGTCTAAATGTCAGCGTGCCCGACTGAGGATACGGAGGTCCTAGGTTTAAATACATGTTCGGGCATGGATGTACTTTCTCTCTCTATCTATCCTATCTTTGTCCTTTACTTGTATGAATGGGCTGTGAATGATTGTCTACCCTATAAACGGGTACCTATGGCATGTGTGTACTGAGGAAGTCGGACTCCACACCAAAATATTGTTCAGTTGAAAAAAGTGGAGACGCGCACCCAATAATGCTAGCCTAGCTGGCACACGATAACAACAAATTTAGTTGATTTTTTGAATTTTCGCAATAATTGATTAAAGAATTCTTACATTAATTTTAGGATATAATAATTCATTTGAATATTTATGAATTTTAAAAATAATTTTTATCAAATTCCTTCTTAAATTAATCTAAACTTAAATAATTTTGAAATACATTCTGTTAAAATATAAAAAAAAAGAATTACATTATAGAAAAGACTATATTTTTCGAAATATAACTTTTATATTTACTTTATCATCCTTCATAGCAGGAGAAATTAATTGAAGGAAAATATTTAAAAAATAAATATTTGAAGACAAAATGATTGTTGACATTTTAGCTTTACAAAAATATTGCTTGTTAATAGTATGAACTTGATCACATAGAAAATGTTGTGTACACATGAGATTAATATTGCATCTATTCCATAATATTTCCCGAGATATTAGGGAATTTTGGATAGAAATGTTTTATGATAATTAGTGCCATTATCTGCCACTACATATTAATATCACTAATGAGAAAAGTCTATATGATTTAAGTATAAATTTTTTAATATCGCATAAAATTACATATATTCTATTTGAAGATATGATATATATATATATATATATATATATATATATATATATATATATATATATATATATATATATATATATATATATATATATATATATATATATATATATATATATATATATATATATATATATATATATATATATATATTATATAATATATATATATATATATATAACCCTTTTAAATGCTTATATATTGTCCAGAAAAAGTTAATGCAAGGTAAGTTTAATTGTTGCGAGAACAGATCATCAATGACCATTTGGCCCATTGGTTGCAGTTCACAGTGAACCACTTGATGACTACTCCACTTTCCGGAAACGCTTGAAATATTCAACCACTTTTTGCAGCAGCTGATAAGTCGACGTTGAAGTCATTTTTGGTGTCGGAAATTATTCTACAGCCATTAAAAAAACATGACACTTGTTTGAACTTCAGTTCAAATCTTTTTTGATAAATGTATTCCTAATTTCTCATGCTTCTGTAAGTCGGTTATGGTTTATACCTTCTATTAATAAAAAATAAATATTTTGCCTTATGAAAACACAGCAAAATCATTCTTCATTTTTTTAATTGTTGAGATAATCATGACTTTGTATTTGACATACTTTAGATTTTTTTTACAGTCTTATTAACAGATTTATATGTATATATTTATTTGATTTACTTTTTGTGAAAGGAAAGAATTTGCTTATTAATTAAATGCATTCAATTTCTTTAAATAAAAATGTGAAGCGAAAAGCAAACATCTGGAATGTAAATTATTACTTCATGTCTTAAATAAAATTTCTTTCAATGAAATCAGCAAAAGACAAATATCATTTTGAAGATAAACATTAAAATTTCAGATTTACTTGATTTGTCATAATGTGTAAATAAATAATGCGAAGCAGAGTACAGTCAATATTTAAAATTATTTTTACAATATTTTTAAGGATGTATGATTTTTCATGTTTTTGTGATTAAACGTGTTTAATAAATCAAAAAATGTTAATGATGTACATAGTTAAAATATTTTTGGAAAAAAACATGATATAAGTAAGAATTAATTATATTAATATATAACTAATTCTCATAAATTACATATTAATGCTCTTTTTATTAGTTTTGCTCGCTCAATTTTCACCAAAATTTAATCTTGTGAATACATTAGATTCGATATATATTTGAAATGATGAATATTAATAAAAATGGTTCTTATTGCAATGTTGCATTTTTATATAACAAATTGATTGGTAATTATTTAATTCAGGGAAATTTTGAGAAAATCACCTAATTTTGTTACTTTTTGCTTATATATTGACATATTTCAATTTTAAAAGCAGGTAAATATTTTCCTAAATTATTTAAAAATATATTAATATTTCTTGAATAATTTAAATATTTCACAGTTTCTTTTTTTCCAATTATTTTTTAGGACAAACTTATTTTTAAGGTGAAAAATTTTTGTTGAGAAATTTTAAGTATTATTTTTTTCATTTTATGCTTTTTTAATATTTACTATTCATTTTCATATCAGAATGTGAATGTGTATTTTACCAATAAAAAATATATTTCATACCAACTCACTCCATATAAAATTTCCTTTTCCCTAGTTTTTGTTGTGAATTTTAAATTTTCTCATTTTTTTAGAAATTTCAGAGTACAAAGATTTTTTATCTCTTATTTTTGATAAGGAATTGTAATACCAAGAGTTAATGAAGGTATTCTATTGTTTCATTTTAGTAATAATTTTAATTTATATTCTATGCAGGAAATGGGAAAATTTCTGAATTTAGCAATGTAATTTATTTATTATTTTGAAAAAAAATACTGTTTATAAAATAGCTAATGTATTCTTTAATAATTGCCATGATTTCTGCTACGAGTCAACAAAAGTTTGTTAACTGTGATTTTTACTTCAATTATAATAAATAAATAAATAAAAATCTATAAAATATAAGATCTAGTTAGTAATTTTAATTTAGAAACGTAAAGTGTTAATCTGAAAAAAATTGAAGGTTTCAGTTTCTTTAATCTCTCTCTCTCTCTCTCTCTCTCTCTATATATATATATATATATATATATATATATATATATATATATATATATATATATATATATATATATATATATATATATTATATATATATATATATATATATATATATATATATATATATATATATATATATATATATATATATATATATATATATATATATATATATATATATATATATATATATATATATATATATATATATATATATATATATATATATATATATATTGAATACCATTATTCCTTATTATAAACTAGAAATTTTTTTTTCATCAAAAATATTGTAAAAATTATTAATAATTTAAGGTGAAGTTTAAATTTTGATAGAATTTTAAAATGTACCAATTGTTTGCTAATTCTCTTAAGTGTTTTTTACTGTGAATGTAAATATTAATGCCTTACAAAGAAATTATTATTTTTTCATGTAATGTTTTCCATGAAAATCTTATTTACTATTTATATATAGATGGACACACGTTTGGTACAAATAACCTACTTATAACAAAGGGTTTTATTCTGCCTTAAAATAATATTTTCTTTTAGTTGTATAAGCAATTTACCTTCACAAACAATTCCGTGCATTAAAATTTCTTCTTAAAAATTTTAGGTATTTTTATCTACTTGATAAAATTTAGGAATTATGCACTGACGTTGTATGGAAAATATATAACAGTAAAATAGCAGCTACAAAACTATTTCATAGTTAAGTAATTTCATAACAATGTAATTTTCCAATATTTGATATATTTATTTGTATAATCTTGTGTTAAAAGCTTTTTGCATTTAATGTTAAATGAAGATACTTTTTATATAATTATTCGTTCCTCTTCCGATTAAAATTATTCATCTTACGACAGAGGCAATCCATTTAAAATGTCATATCTCTGATGTTTGAGAAGCAATCATTTTAATCTTTTAAAACACTAAAAGTTGCAAATATTTAATCATTTCAAAAGCTAATTCCTTTAAATCAAATTGATTTCATTGTCGTTTGTCATCATTAAAATGTTTACCTTTTTTTAAAAAACATTAAAAAAAAGTTGCCATGTTGTGATTTCATATGTGCCATAGAATATTATACCGTTTATCAAATGATAGTTATCAAATGAGAATCTTAAAGTAATGAAGACATCTTTTATTCTATTGTTTGATATATTTTGAGTTTTTTTAAACATTGTACGTCTCTTAAATAAAATTTAATTCGTTGAGGTTTTATCTTGGCATGAAGTTTTATGTTTGATCCATTTAAGTTTTATTCATGATCTTGTAAAATTTTACAAAAATATAAATTTTCTTTTTATTTTATAGGTACAGTGAAGATTTATATGTCTCAAATATTAAAAATGAAAAGGCCAAAGAATATATAATTGATTATCATGAAGAAAAATCAATGGCTTGACAAAAAATATTGTTTATAGGAATGTTTTTTTTTAATGCCCGGCTTCTCTTAGGTGTTTGCCCTATTCAGTTCTATAGTGGGTGAAGTGATGGCATCTCATATAGTGGGCTACCTAGTAGGCGTGCCATCTTCACCCCGAAAGTGAAGTCATAAAGAAAGACAAACACAAAGATAAAAAGTAAAATTCATGCCCGAACCAGGATTCGAACCTGGGACCTACTAATTTGAAGTTAGATTCAGTTCTTTTCGTCATAGAGAAAAAAATGCTATATATAATAAATTTCTTATAAATGAAAAAAGATATATTATCATGTTTCAAATTAATTTTCAATTCAATTCACTTTCCTGCACATTATTTTTTTTCTATTTGACTTTGAGATAATTGAGCATTTTTAAATGATGTTTTCAAATTATATTTTTATATAAGATATGAAAATATATTTTTGACATATGAATGTAAATTTATTAGGGATGATTCTAATAATCTGTGCCTTTTAATAAATTAATGAAAAACTATATTTTTCTATGTTTCAAGTTATTATACATTTCATTTCCCCCACCTACATACTATTATATTTTATAATTTAAGCTTAATATAACTGTGCATTTTTAATCAAATTTTCAGATACATTTTTCAGGTATAATTTAAAGTTATTGAAATCTACTTTTGCTTTTAAATGTGAATTTATTAGTGATGATTTTAAATCACTGGTTAAAAACAATTTCCTCTTTGTGTTTCTTGATAAATAAAAACTATTTTATTGCACAGTATAATAAAGTTTGGTTCTAAAACAGAAAAAGTAATTTTAAACACTTTATAGAATTTATGCATTATATCATTAATCAGATAAAGTATCTAAAGTCTATGAAATAAAATAAAATGAGTTTTATTAGAAGTTTTGTTTACATTTAAAAAAATGTAGGAAAATTTATCTTAAATTTTCTCTTTGTTCTTTAATTAAATAAATATTGATATTTTGATAAATTAAAGTATACTGATAACTCTTTTTAAAATAGTTTTATGTAAACTAAAAATATAATGTTTATCTTAAGAAGAAAATTAAAATTACTAAATACAAATTAATTGATGCATTTCATAAAATATTTTGATTTTCAATAGTTTTTGGTTATAGCGATTAATTTTGCAACAAAAAAAAAAGATAGCAAAATAATATCAACTATCGAAAACGCATGGATTGAGATATTTTTGCTCAAACTTTGTCTATCTAAAAGAGTCATGATACAAAGATTTAAATTTTATTGGTAAATGACTTAAGGAACTGTTAAAAAATGGCATTTACAAATAATGGAAGAAAATATTTCTAGCCTTATTCCAGAAAATTAAATTTGCTAAATCAAGCAACTTATTTTTATGTATACTTTCATTTAAAAGCACACCTCAAAATAGTGCAAATATTCAGAAATATTATTTTCTGAGTAAATTTTTATTTAGTATTTTAAGGATGGGTTGCATTAGCTTATTTTCTCAGAATAGTATGTATTTTTAGGATGTAAAAAAATTGACGATAAAAAAATATTATTTCTCCATTGAAAAGGGAAGTTATTTCTAAAGAAACATCTAATTACACTTATGTAAAAATAATAACATGATTAAAAATATTTTATAAATTAATGTAGTTAACGTATTTTTAAAATAATAATAAAGCTTATTATTTAATATCTTAAACAGCTTAAAACAGAAATTATAAACATCGTTAAAAATGTAATTTTCAATATATAATTATAGAATCACATTATTTTTTAATTAGTATACTAAAATTATTTGCGATAGCTATATAATTTTCAGTATAATTATTAGAGAATTATTATTATTTAATATTAATATTTTAGAAGAATATTAATATTATAGAAAAATCTAATAATTCCTGTGATATGAATGTCCAAATGATCGCTGAATCACGTCCAATTATCGTCTATTTGGGACGTGCGTCGGATATCCTAGTTATGTGCTACTTCCGGACATTGGGACTTCCTGAGAATGTCCGTAGAACGTTAATGGACATTCATCGGATGTTCTCTCACTTCCAAATTAAGTGCAACAGGTCCTGAAAGAATACCCTTTGCTATCTGTGATTAAGTCTACCTGTCCCTGAAACCACATTCTCAGAACATCCTGAAAACCACCCTTGTTATCAGTAACATAACTATTTTATTGATTGAGACGATCTTTACAAACCCATATTTTCTCACATAACACAGATATGAAATTTTTTAATTTACGCTTTATTTTCTACTAGATTTTGATTTCAATCTGATCAGACATCTGAATGTTATTCCTAGAGTTTTCCTAAATTTCTTCAGATAGATCTGAGACTCAGCTTGTAACTAGGAGTTCAGTGGTAGTGATCTATCACCAATTTAGAGATTTATAAAGAATTCTCGGTTAATGTAGAATTCAAATGATACAGTTTCAAAGAAAAGAATTTATATATTTTATGTCTTGCAAAATAAAACTTAAAATAACTGTATGAGACTTTAATATGCTTAAAAATGGACATACCTCATTACTAAAAAGGAATAAATGTCTTTTTAAATTTACATAATTGAAAAAAAATTGCTGTTGCAAAGTTTATCTCATATCAAATGAAATTGATATTTATTTCTGCCCATGGCATTTCAAATTTTCAATAAATTTAATTATCATACATTATAAACATGTAAATTAAATCCTTTCTTATTATATTGTTTCCATAATTGTCACAACCATAATTCCATAATTGAATTTAATAAAAAAGATCATCTCTGAAGCAAATATAAATATTAATAGAGTTTAAAATATATTCTTATTTATTTGTTTTATTAAAAGTTGTTTTATACTCTACTTTTTCATTAACTTGTTATTTCTTTTTAAGATACTAGAATCGCATATTTTGATATATTATTTTCATTATCTAATACTCACTTCTTTTCTTAAAAAATGATTAAATGGTTTTGAATATAGTTTTATAAAGACATAATTTTAGTATATATATATATGTATATATACATACATATATATATATATATATATATATATATATATATATATATATATATATAAAGAGAGAGAGAGAGAGGTTATTATTAAAGCTATGTTGGTTAGGACGCCGTTCTCACTATCGACGGTTATGAGTTCGAATCCAGTATTAACCGAGGACATTTTGTGTTTACTAAAGATGGTTGAGAGGAGGGGACGTTAAATACGTCGTGGTCTTAAATGTCTTCTAATGGAAGTGGTACCTCTAAGAGAGGTAGATCGAGTGTTGATAATCTTCTGTTTCGTCTCTGTTTCTAAATTACGAAGACAACCTGGCAATTGATTCCACTTAAATATTAGAGCCTAATTGTGTGCCATATGCAGAGAAGTAAGCTAAATGCACAATGCTTTGATCTTAGAAAATCACATTAAAATTTCCATTTTAAATATATAATAAATTAATATGTAATAATGTATTAATGCCACATAATGATTTAAAAGTAAATTGTATATTGAAGCTAATATATTTGACTTAGCAATATTTATTCTTCTGAAATCTAAATAATACGAGATTTTTTTTTGTCTAAACAATTTAATGATAAATCTTATTGTAACTTTTAGCATGTCTTATCCCAAGTAGCAAAAAAATATTGGCCAATATTCTATCAATGTTGGTCTGTGTTTTCAACACCGATGAATGCCGAAGACTGAGTTGCAGATATTAAGTAATATATTATGATTTTCTGAAAATTAATTTTGTAAACAATTCATTAAATATAATTGAATGAATTATTTTAAAAGACTATGATTCAGCTGCATTTTTAAAAGTTTATTCATATAAATTTTTGTAGAAATTTTTCTTTGAATTCTTCTACACACTGAATAATAGTGTATAATATTCCAGTAGCAATTATATTGTGTGAATGATATTTAAAATATTTTAATATCTTCATGACAATCAAGGATTTGTTTGTAAACTAAATGAATATATGTGTGCTTTTCTTACAGAATAAACAGTTAATAATTTAGTGTTCTATCTAGTAAAATTACACTTACATTGTTTAATTTGTTAGATTGCTCCCCTAGAAAAATTCATTTTAACTCTTTATTAATTTTTCATCTTTTAAATGCATAGCGATTAAACAGATAAAATGTATTATTAAAAGAAAAAAAATAATTATGTCATTGGGATTTTTATAATCTTGCAGATCATGAAATTGATTTTTAATATTCAAGAAATATCAGTTTTTTTTGTTAGAATAATTTATAATTCGTTTTAGAATATCATTAATTTCAACTATGATGATTAATTAACTCATTTAAGCTCTATTCATTGCCCTTATAATATACTAATTATAATATTGTTCGTTATATTATTAGTCTAGTTTTAGTTGATAAATTATTAAAATAAATGTCTCCAAAAGGAGTAAAATTTGAAAGTTGAATATCTATTGTTCTTTATTGTCCTTTGCTAATTCACCCTTAATATAGAAAAGTATGCAGAAGGATTTCACTATGTTTTTGAATAGTTTCTTATAATATATTTCAAAGCAAATTAGTAATATTTTAATGATAATTAAAGAAAGACACAATCATTTTTCGTATTGGGTACCTTGAATATTTCATTTTAATTTTACTATTACTTTATTCTCTTTTAGTTGACAAATTTCATTAGACCATATTTTCAATTATTATGAATGGATGGTTGAATACCTTTATGAGTAACATATATTTTTAGTACAATGTTTGATTTACTATTTTTAAACTATGTATCAAATTAATTAGATAATAATTTTTGATAATATATTATTCTACCAATTTTTCCTACCATTATTCGACTAATTTCTATTGTTCCATCAATTATTACAATGTTTGTCTTACTATTTCTTAAACAATGTATCACATTAATTAAATAAATAATTTCTTAAAATTGCTGGTACATATTGTTCTACCGATATTTCATTGTATTTATTAAATATGGTAATATTTAGAATAAAGTTGGAATTGAAGTATTTACTTTCATCTAGTTTTTTCCCTTAAAATGTGAAAACTATTAGTGAATATTAAGATCATACTACAGAAGCTTTTGAAGTAATTTAATTAGTTTACAAGGAATTCTGCAAATGATAATAAAAGTTTCCCTGTTGATTCATTAACTTCAATAAAAATATTTTTGTAAATTCCAAATCTGTTATTGTAAACTTTCTGAAATATCATTAAAAAGCATTAAAATTTTAAAGCACTATGTTCAAAATACATTATATTGTAATGAGCTGTTTGCTAAAAAATATTCCTATCACATTATTCCAGAACTTTGATTATAGAGTGAGACATTATTGTGAATACGTAAAGAATGTTGTTCTGCTTACTACAGAAAAATAATTCTTTTAATAAAATATATTTAAGGAGCTTAAAATTTGTAAACTCTTAATTTGATGAATTACTTATTTTTACAGTACTAATCATTATTTCTAGCCTTTGTTACAATTAATTGTAACAACATAGAAAATGCCCCCTGTTGTCAAAACCCATAAAAACTGCTTAACATTTTTTTGTAAATTTCATTTATAAAATGACCAAACTGAAATTTAGATTGAAAAAAATTATTTTAATTATGAATAATAGATGTGTGGTACATTTTAACAACAATACTTATGTTAGAGTATTTGTTAAATGCATTAAAAAAATTAATCCTCTTTATGATTTCTGACAAAATTTAAAATAATGTTTAGTAGTGAATAAGATAGTTAAGTATTTGGAAATGACAACTTGTCCATTATATTCATTTCAGCAGTCTTATGGAATTTTGAAACTTCTGACTTATAATTTTTGTATTTTCAGAATTAAATAATTCAGATCTAGAAATGAATAACAATATTTAATGTTATGAGAAAAAATAGGGTATTCTGTGCATTTAAGGATTTTAATATGAATTTTTGTTTAAATCTATATTTGTATATATTTTAAATTCTTATGTGATGCTACATTAATATACATTAAATTCCAACCAAACATTCATAACTTAAGATTTGAGATGTTCTATATTTTGAATATTTACTGGACATTCAGTATCTCCTGCAATTTGTAGAGGGAGATTGAAGATAATTGTCCTCAAGTTATGTGCTAAAAATTGTTTATTTTTCATAAAACATTTTGAATAATTCCCATTTTTTTCGAATTATAAAGTATTCTTTGGAATAAATTTTATTTTCTGATATGTTCTAAAGATTAAATATGAGGCAAAAACAAATAAATTTAAGTTTTGTAAATTTTTATAATTCCACTTATTATCCAGGTTATTTTCTTTGTTGCATTCAGACATTAAAATTTCTATCCATTGTTAAATTTGTAAAAACAAACATTTCATTCGAGTTTAGTTTTTGTTTGTGAGAAAAATCAAATAGTATATAATAAATTATCATTGTTTTTGCTTTTCCTTACTTTTACTTTTAATTAAAACATTTTAATTATTTAATATTGCCTTTATATTGTCTGTTCTTATAAAAACACTTCGAGATATTTGTAACTTTTTGTGCATGGTATATAAATTTATATTAAATGCAAGTAATTCTATGTGAAGATAAAAAAATTTTCTCATCGTTCCTTAAGATTTTCGTACAATTAAAAATATTTTTCAATTTATTTGGCATACTGTTTAAATATACGTTTCTGAAAGAATATTACTAACTTTTTTACTGCAATTAATTTTTCTTTCCCAAATTTTAAATGATCATCTTTGAAATATTTATAATTATTTATTTTTTAGCTGCTTGTGTTATAAAGAATACAGTTGTTAAGAAATTATGTATAAAAGTTTTGCTGGAGTCATAGACTCGAATGAAAGGAAAATCCCGGCTGTATGATGTAACAAATAAGCTTGATGTTCATCTTTTTATCTATTTAAATAAACACTTTCAAATCAATAAATTTGACGTCTACAAATTTCTTTTTGATTCAAAAGTAACAATCGAATTATAAAGCATGTATTTAGTAACACTATTCATTTCAATTCAATGACTCAAGTTTGATAATGTTAAAGGTCCCCATTTCATTGATTTCAATTAATGATACAATTTGTTTTCCTTGAAAATTCTATGTCGTTCTATTTATTTCTAATAAACATTCACTGCTACTGATAACATTAAAAATATTACAAACTTTATCTCGTGAAAATTTATCTCAAGCATCATTACGAAAATCTAACAGTAGCTACTGGGGATTTTATGAAGTAAGAAAGTCTGTCTAGACATTGATTTATCATTCAATTCAGTGCCATAATTTGAAAATTATGGTAAGTGCAGAGTTTTTAAAACATGTAAAATCATGAGTGCATGAAACGAAAACTTATATAAAGCATTAAAGTCATGGGTTTAACTTGGGACATTAACATGAAATCAATAAAATAAATTAAATAATATAAATAATAGTTCATATTATTCATATTTTAATACATTTGTTAAACTATACTGTTCTTGGTATTTTTAATTAGAGACAACTATTAAATATGAAGTATGCTCCTAGACATACTATTTATTATTTTGAGAAAAGTATCCTTTTGCATTTTAAATTTTTATTAATAGCCATATTTGCTTACTTTATTTTTTATAATTTAACTTCATAAAACTTTTATTTTTTAATAAGTTTAAGTGAATTTTTTTGCTTAGTAAATTTAAATCGATTTTTGATTTTTATTGTATCAGTGTTCTATAATAAGTTTTTCATTAAGAATGTTAGTTACATTGAACTAAAAGTAAACAAACTGAATTATATCAATTTAATTTGAAAATAAATTGAGAATGATGCTTGCGTATCAATCATTTACTTTGCACTATAGAAATAAAAATGTTAAAAAAATTATCCAAAATTGAGAAATATTTAAAACATTTTACAAACTCTAAACTGTTGTATTATAATTTCATATTTTTATTTTAATGCTTATATTCTCCTTCTAACTAATAATAAAGAGTACAATATAAATCTGAGGCTTGAATTTTATCAAAATAAATTCACCAATGTTCCACTTATAAAACAGTGCAGTTACATATATTTTAAATTACTAGTTTAACTGAACTGTTTATTTAATAATTTGAAATAAATTTTTGTCACATGGAGATGAGTCTTGCTAGCAAATTTAATAGTATTTTAACTTAACAAATTTTATAGCAATAAAATATAAAATCTATTGTATAAGATTTAATATTTATATTCGTAATATCCATAACTATGAAAATTCTGAAATCTTAATTACCATCAGGAATATACTTTTGAAAAATACTAAATATTTTAATACACTTTAACTGCAAAACTTTGATGATGTGAATGTAGTTGAGTTATATTTATACTGCTCATTTTCTCACAAAAAATTACAAACTGTCTATGAAAAAAGTGTATGAAAAATTAGTAATTCTAACATTGTTTTGAAAAAAAGGCTTTAATGCAAGAATATTCTATTTAAAGTATATATTCAAATAAATTAATTACACTTTCAATATTTAATTAAAAAATCCTAAATTTAATATGTTAATATTTTTACTGTGTGTAATATATCTATTTAAATGTTTAACAAAAAAATTCTATTTAACAGTCACAGCATCAGAATAATTTGAATATCAAAAATTCCATCAAATACCAAAATGGCATTTTTGATATTCAAATTAAACAATAAATAGCATAATAATGGAATATTATCCAATGTCAAAATCGAATACTATTTAACGTTGACATATAATGCTTTTTGACGCTCAAATACAATGTCAAATAACATTGTCAAGAAATAATATTTAATTTCAAAATTGAATATCAGTTAATATTATATAATATCAAACAATATTATTTAATGCCGAAATAGAATATCAAACAGCGTTATAAATATCAAATAATATTATTTAATATTGAAATACAATATTACATAATATTATCGAAGTGGTTTCATTTTAATATTTAATAATATTGTCGGACAACATTTTATAATATCAATTTAGAATATTGGCCGATAACCATTTTAAACTTGGGATGTTTATTCTAAATTATTTCTATATTTAATAGTCTACTGAAGTCTCACTGATTAACAGAATTTATAGTATTTGTATAGATGGCATATTTTAATAGTTTAACTAACTAGTCCTTTATTATTATGTACTTATTTAATATATAATACTTATTTAATGCCATGATATCAGAGTAAGTGCTCTGCCGCCTCCATGGTTCAGGGTGGCAGTAAACAAGATCAAGAAGCCGTTACCCAATTCCTTAGAGGTCATCAATCATCAATGATTTTCGTCGGTGGTAATAAACACTTTAAAATTTGCATTAAATGATCTTCTGCACAGGCATCCATTGGCCACATTTTATATTGTCTTGCATTCAGCTGCAAGACCTGGTCCAAGATCCCCTGTTGGTAATGTACTTCTTCAAGGTTAATAATCTCATGTGCACATGATATAGCTTTTCTGTCCAAGGAGATGATTAACAGCAACAACACACTTATTTAATACAATTTTATTATATCTCAGTGCAATATGTTGACATAATTATGTATCTTGCATGATGTTATCAAACATTTTGAGATTTAAAATCAAATTTCAACAGTTAAGAAATTGACCAGCAAGTGCACGTTTCCCTTATGCAATTTTTATCAATGCAATTCGGTTTATGTGTATAACAAAAACTAACGTTAGTGCAAAAATATTTTTTGTAAAATTTTATTTTTACTTAAATATTTTTTGTAACAATTCATTAAAAAATTAGTTGCTTATATCAAAAATATATATTGGGAAGTATAAGTTTTTGATTGTATATAACCAGATGTAGGAGGGAAATTTTGAATTTGAAGAAATAATATATAATTCAAATTTTTTCATGTGTGCTCCAAAATTTAAAAAGAATATCTCAATAATTCAACAGTTTTGTTGGAAATACGTTTTTCTCATTTAGAATATAATTTTAGTCTATACCTTTTGTCTATTTTTATGTACTTTATTCTATAATTTTAAACAAATATCCAGTAAAAAGCGTATAAAATCCGATATCCATTAAAATTTTTTGTACCCAAAAATTTATTCCGTTTCTATAAAGAAATGAAATATCGTTTAGTGAATATATTGAATATATCGTAATGAATATATCGCTTAAAGCATTAGAGCAAAGATTTTACATATGTTTGTGTATGATTAAACAAAGATTTAACTTAATAAAAAAAATTAAACCTAAAAGTATCGTTTTTTAATCATCTTTACTTGTTTAAAAATATATTAGGTCTACCGGAAAGCTCTGTCCGTTTTAGAATGAAACAAAGGAATACATTTTTTCATAATTTGGATAAACTTTATTGAATAATATAATTGCCATCATTATATTTATGACTTCTTGCCAGCGTGATGGCAATTTGTATATCCCATTTTTAAAAAATGTCTTATCTCTAGAGGCCAAAAATTGAACCAGTGCTTGTCTGATATCTTCTTCGTTCATGAATTGTTTGCACTGCAAGAAATTTTGTAAGGACAGAAACAAGTGATAAACAGATGGTGCTAGGTCCGGGGAGTATGAAGGATGTGGAGGAATTTCCCAGCCTAGCTCTGCGACTTTCTGACGAGCCCCCAAAGCAGCATATGGCCTGGCATTGTCATGAAGCAGTATGATGTCCTTCCTATTGAACATCGCCGGCCTCTTTTCTTGGAGTGCTGTTTTCAATTTATCCAATTGCTGACAGTACCTCTCCGAATTTAGCCTTTCGTTTGGTTTCAACAGCACAAAATGTATTGGTCCTCGAATGTCCCACCATATACACAACATTCTCTTGTTCAGGCTTAACTTCGGTTAAGAGGTAGAGGGGGCAGGTTTTCCGGGTTCACAATATGCCCTTTTTCTTATGATGTTTTCATAGGTAATCCACTTTTCATCCCCAGTTATGATCCGGTCCAAGAAGGGTTCGATTTTGTTGCGTGCAAGCAGAGATGTGCATATGATGATTCGATCATTCAAATTCTTCTCACTTAACTTGTATGGCACCCATCTCGAATACTTCCACATAAACCCTAGTTTCCGAATATGGTCGGAAATGGTTTGTTGAGCTGAATACTTGTTGAAACTGATTGTAACCGGAGTGGACAGAACTTTCCGGTAGACCTAATATTTTAGAGCCTGTTATACACTATTGTATAAATATTGGAAGCTAAATAATACATTTAAATCTTTATTAAAGCAGAACTTAAACCTAAATTTCAATATCAATATGCCAAAAATTATTTCCCTTTCATTGTTATTCTTTAATGTGAAACTCTCGTTTAAATAATACATGATATTTTTATTGCTTTTTTCAATTAATGGAATCTTCTTCTTATCCTTTATTAATAGTGTTAGTCGATTATAAATATTTTCTGTGATAATTCAAACTAATTTCTCAGGAATTTTCAATTTTCTTTGTTATAGATTTTACTGTATAAAACATATATAATCATAAAGATTATATAAAACATTTATAAAAATTTAGATTTCATTTTTATTTAAAAAATGTTGATATTGTATTTCTCTATTTGATATTTTTCATCAGAATTCAAATTGATTGATTGCTTGTAAGAATTTTCAAATATTTTTTCCATTGCAACGCATATAGAATTTTATCCGTTTAAGTAAATTGCCTAAGGTTTCGCCTTTCCTTATATTGAATTCTCAGATATTAATACATTTTTTTAAAGTTCCTATTCATTTATATGAATATCAATTTAGTCGAGAATTTTATATCTTCAGCATAGATGAAACTTAAAATTAAAAATTACAAACAGAAATTAATGCTTTTTTCTACTGTTCAAAAACATTCAGAAGTGAGAATTAACAATAAAAATAACTAAACGTATTAGTAAATGCTTAAATAAAACATTATAACAATGATTATTTATAACAAAAGAATATGTTATTCCCAAGTATAATTAATATAATAGGAAATTCTTTTATGTGATTTCCGAAAATGAATTACGAAACTAAATTTACTATACATTAAATGACTCATGCACTTCTACTTTGACTGATGGTCTTTCAAATTGCAACACGAAAAGAGGCCAGAAATATCACGGCAAAATTTATTTTACAGATAACACGTTATACAAAGATCAAATTATTGAAATTAGGCTCTTGGGAATGTTGAAAAACAAATATTTCATGTAGCTGTTATTGTTGGCCATTAAGCTACCCTCACCTTGTCATAAAACAAAGAGAAGTTTAATGTATCAGTAGGATATAGCAGTCTGTAAGAAAAAATCCAAAGTTGATGTGTGGTAGTATCTTAGTATATATCTTAGGCCAGTTGCTGTGCAAGCATGGACCACACTTTTCTAATTGGGATAGTTAAGAAAAATCAGGATCAGGAAACAATTCAATCTGTTAGTTAAAGAAAAATTCTAAGATAGTCTGTGAAAGATTAGACATTTCGTAAAATATCTGGTTGCGCATTATCCTCTTGGAATGTGGTTGATGGTGAGTGAGGAAAGGTATGATAGAATCACTGGTTTTAGCACCTTCAGCTGTTCAGTGTATCGGCAATGGGTACTAAAGATTTGCGGGAATTAAATCCAAAGCAACCCCTAACCTGTTACAAGATCAATATGATGGTGCAAAACGCAGCGGTCAGGTGTCTTCATGGTGAGCTCCAGACTCTAATTTGATCATCAAATTGTAACTGGCAGAAAATAGTTTCGTCAGTCAAGATAATGACATTGCATTCTGTTATCCATATGCATTATTCATCCCATCATCAGTTGCGCAAACGTCAAGATTTTGCCTCAAATTAAATAAAGAAATGGATGGCTTGTAGACATTTCACTCAGCTGCAAATAATGATAAACATCGTATGATGTGTGTCAAACTGAATCTGTTATGCAGTGATTCGTGATGTGACTCATCTCGATATCTTTTGCGTGGCCCGCTTACTAGCTCGTGGCACTTTAACAGACCAAGTGAACATCTCCGTCTAGAATGGACTCGGAACATCGTTAGCAACCACTATGCCAGATCAAAGCTGATCGCCCTCATTTCATTCCTTCTCAATCATGGAGACTTAATCATACCAAACGAGAACGGAAATGATGATGATGACGATAGCCAAGGGGACCTGTTTGACTCGGATACGGAGTATTAGGAGCCAATCTCCCTCAACACCTATCTCGCCAGTGCTCAACCTCATTCGTACACTTCTCATGACTACTAAGACTGTATCACTTGTACATCCTCTCATAGCTTATTTTCCCGCTCACAGAACATTTGCCCGCAGTACATCTACTGCTCTTATTTAATCAAGACTTTCACCTGTATTCTCTTCTCCTTGTATGTTACTTTTATCACATTGTATTATGTTTTTATTGTCTTTACTTCGCAATCCTGCTTACCCTTTTTCTACTTGTACTCAATAATCTTGTTTTCTAAATTGCGCAAAATACGCATCTGTCTCCCCCATTCTTCCACCCTGTCCTCCTATTGTTTCTTCCTTCCAGCAACTCCTACCCAAACTGTTAGAACCCTTCTTGGGTTAGGCTCAGGGGACCTTGCTGGTCTAAACGTAAACAAGATATAATTAAACAGCCCTGCCAAAAATACGAGCTTCAAATCGGTTAATTTTTTCTCCTCTTGCAGGTGGCATTACGGTCACACATGATGTGCGCAGCGTGTCACAGAATATTATTTAACATCGAAATGTGGAATATCAAACAATATTATATAATATCAAATAATATTATTTAATATTGAAGTACAATATTATATAATATTATCTAGGTGAGGTCATTTTAATATTTAATAATATTGTCGGACAATATTTTATAATATTTATTTACAATATTGGCCGATTAACATTTGCTACTTGGGTAACATAGAAATGATATACCGTGTAACGGGGGGGATTACTGTACATAGATATGGTAAAACAGGATTTATGCTTTTCTGATTGAAAAATAAAATTTTCATGTTATAATAGGCTTCTCTTGATAATAATAAGCCAAGCATGATTTAACTAAGTCACTCATGTAAACAGCAATAACTTCACAATTTGTAAACCAGTCAATATGTATGCCAAATTCATAATTCACAATATAATAAAGAAGCGCAAAATATAATCTATTATATAAACATTGTTCTATGTCATTAAATAACAAATATATTTTATGCCTTTTAAAATTATTAGTCACATAGAAATTCGGGTATTTCTTTATGAAATAAGGAATACTTCTCCAACATTCGACAGACAGACCTGAATGTGAAAGCATAAAACTATCCGCGCTTTTTTTTTAGTTTAAATTTTTGTATTTTAAAAATGACTTGAATAATCCAAAGATCTTTGATTTCAGAAAAATTCCTCATCACCACTACTTCTTAGATAAAGATAGCATTTATTTAGTAAAGAAACAGCTTCCAATACAATAACTATAGTAGAAAATATTTGCTTACTATTATTATTATTATAAAGATTTCGGTTAAAATTCTCAAATTGTTTTATATAAATTATTATTTTTTTGACTTGATTGAGCATTAGATAATATTGTGTAAATATTAAAAAGCTTTTTATTTTAACTTTAAATCTACATCTTAACAAAATCAAAGTATATTGAAATATAAATCCTTATACGAAAATTTTAAATAGTGCTATACATATTTATATAAGATATTAGTAAATTATTAAATCCAAATTATCTGGATATAAATATGAATGGTTAGATTGATTATAAAAATTCTCTATATAATGATATGCACTATAAGTACAATTTTGTGTAATTACATCAAATTAAATCACCGGAAATATCAAATAACATACATCTACATTGTTTGTAATTCTTTTGAAATATATATAAAAAAGATTCTATCAAATACTGAAAAATCTACAAAAATGGAAATCTCCCAAGCACATGCAAATACTAATATACTTGCATACAATTGATCAGTGGCGGAATAGTCCTACTCATATTACTATAATTTTTCAGTTTTTTCCTTAAGCATTTGTAATTGATATAAGTTAAATAAATGAAAATATATAAAACATTTACAAGCTTTTATACAAAAAACATACAAAAATAATTTCACTGATTCAGCAAAAATTTCCAAGAAATATTTTCCAATTTTTCTAAGAAAGAATTTCCCATTTCCAAGAAATAATTTTCGATGAGAATGATGCTCGATATTTATTGTGAAATATAATACTTTCACATGAAAATGCATAAAAATATTAATATAAAATCCGAAGGCAAATACATTTCTATCTATATTTTATTAATAACAACTTTAACATAAATATAAGAAAAAGAGTTATGTTTCTCGGATTACCTTGGATATAAAATGAGTAAAAACATAGTAAATCATTAAGGATTAGTGTGTAAGAGTGATACTCTCTAAATGTTTTCCCTTATTTTAAAGATTAATCTGATGGTATTGATAAGAAACGCTCTTGTAGAAACGGTAAAGAAAATTAAGATTTGCGAAATATTCTGATAAAATATATACTTCAGAATCATTTACTGCATTCATGTATTGTTCACACACACACACACACATATATATATATGGATATACATATATATATATATATATATATATATATATATATATATATATATATACATATATATATATATATATATATATATATATATATATATATATATATATATATATATATATATATATATATATATATATATATATATATATATATATATATATATATATATATATATATATATATATATATATATATATATATATATATATATATATATCAATGTATCAGCATGCAGCATCGCTTGAACTTTGTACTTTAATATGATCCATAGAAAAATAATTTTCTTTTTAAAAAAATAAATTATCATGTTTCGAACACAGCTTTCTAGTTTCCTAATTACCTTGATTCATTATACGGTTCAATGAATGTAGATTTAAGTACAAAACATAATTGTGTTGTTGTTTCTCATCTCCTTGAACACAAGAGCTAGATCAGGTCCATTCACCCTGAAGAAGACCATTACCAATAAGGGAACTTGATCCAAGTCCTGCCTTGTGAGCACCAGACAAGATGAAATATGGCTATTGAAGGCCCGTGCAGAAGAACACTTAGTGCGTATTTGTAAGTGTGTATTACCACTAATAAATGCCATTGGTGACAGATGAACTCTAAGGAATCGGGTATGGGCAGTTTGATCCAGTGTACTCCCAACCGGAATCAAGAAGCCACCAGGGCACTTACTCTAATATCATGGGTGTACTTGTGGGACCATCCATTGACGGGCCTTATTCTTTCCTTTCTATTTAGAAAATAGCTCCCTGTAAGTAAGAGGGAGCTCTTGCCTCGCCAGCACCATCTCTAGCAATTTCATTTGCAACAACGTTGACGTGAGAAGGAATCCACTGGAAGTGGATCCGACGAGAAAGAGAAATTTGTTTTAGTTTCCTGAGAATATCTGCCTCTGTACTATCCCTTACATTATGCCAATTAGCCAAGTACTGGATAGTCTCCGAGTATATCTTTAACCTGAGGTAGCAACATGATGGAGTTTAGACCCTTTCAATTGCAATGAGTTCACTTCTAAATATCAAGCAAGTGTTTGGATATTTATTACTTGATCTTGAAATCTAATGTAAATGCAAATTCCAGAATTGAACTTGGGCAGAAAGGTAAACATGAAAGTAAACCTCATCGAGACCCTCAGAAGGGTCGATGACATGAGAAAGCTGTGATACTTTATGGCATTGGTGAGAAGATGGGGTGGAAAACCTGTCCAAAGGGACTACCACGCTTGAGCCTCTGGTCCCATGACCCTGGGAATTTCGAAGTACAGCTCTCAGAAATAACACATGAGGGTAGTAATATATTTGACTAAATATGCATTTCTCCTAAGATTTAAAGACTGAAAATGTGCTTCATAAAGTACAATATCTTTCGATCAAAAAATCAGTATTTAATTAATAAACATAATTCAGACTTTAATGATTCTGTAGTACTTAATATTACCATCCTGACATTTTTCCTCTCTTTTCTACATTTGAAATATTCTTAGAAATTAAGACTTCAGTTGTAGGCATATTAATGAAAGTAATCTCAAAAGAAAACAATTATTTTCATGAATGAAAATTTGTATATATAAATTTCTTCATAATATTTTGTTAAAATATTTATAATTTGTTCTTTCGAATTAAAAGAATACAAAAATGTATAAAAAATGTTACTTACAGTGTTTGCAGATAAATAAGACTTGTAAAATTTACATGACTAAGAATTGACAAAAAGTTTCCAGATAAATCTCTGTAAGAAATAAAAATAATTAACCAGGCACAAATTATTTAAATATATAAAATTATATATATATATATATATATATATATATATATATATATATATATATATATATATATATATATATATATATATATATATATATATATATATATATATATATATATATATATATATATATATATATATATATATATATATATATATATATATATGTATATATATATATATATATATATATATATATATATATATATATATATATATATATATATATATATATATATATATATATATATATATATATATATATATATATTGATTGTTTAATTTACTTGTGCACTTGCAAAATAATTATATTATTGATACTCTAATCATAATTGAATTTTAAATATTAAATTTTAATCAATAAATCATAATAATATTACGAATCAATAAATTTGTGTGGAAAAATACATTTTATTTGCAATGAAATATTAAAGATTCTAAAAATAAAAAATAACGATAAAATATAGGAGAGAATTGCAAGAACAAGAACATAAATACTTTACTTAAAAGTATTTCTAAACATTATTTTGGAATATGAAGCGCTTAAAATCAGATGTTAAATTTTCATGTTTTCTTGGCTATGGAATAAAAATTTAATATCCATTTCATAAATATGATGATCATAAAATATAAAATTCATGGTTATCATGGCAAATAAAATCATAATCTAAACTCATTAATATTCATGAAAATTACACAACAATATATAACAAGTAATCTGAAAATATGTCAGAATAGGAAAATAGTTTCTTAGTATAATAAGTAGTTGCAAAATAATACATAGTCTGAAGCTTATAGGATTTTATTAAGTTTATGTATTTAGAAATAGCTTGCAAGTATAACTAAATATAGTTTTAACAATTTTTTTTATTTTTGTATCTTCAAAATCAAACTTTTGACGGTGATTTTTATCATAATTAATAAAAATCAAAATTAAATTTCAAAAGCCTAATTCTTTAAAATGCAAGAATGATATTCTGCATTGTTCCCGACTAAAATAATGATCTATAATGCGATGTGTGAGTATTTTTTTATATATAAATATTTCACAATACTTTATCAAGGAATGTTTGATAAAATTTAAACGCATTCCTTTTCTGTAAAATTGATCAAATGGCCTCAAGAGTCCCATGATATCTAAAATATTGATTTAATTGCTGAAACTAAGCCTAAAATAATTTATATATGATTTCATGAAACATCAGAGATGCCTACTTTTGAATATAATAATCACAAAAGAAATAAAAAAGTCTTTCAAATAATGTTTATAAATGTTATTGAATTTCACAAAAATACATGGAAACAGGATAATTCTTTTCACACATTTTACACATTATTCAAATTTAATTGATTTATGTAATTTTACTTCCAATAATGTTTCACTTATAACTAACAATATGTTTTGGAAATTTCTAATCTCTTTTAAAAAGTATAAGTAATTTTCTACAGCAAAGCAAATTGCTATGATTAATCATGAATATTGTCAAGTTTTATATGTAATTTATATGTAAAGATATAAAAAATTGTATCTCTGGATATACTTTTGAAACAAAGTGTAACAAATACGTAATGTTAAATGTTTAAAAATTTTATTAATAAATCATGCTATTGACTTATGAATTGTTTTAATAGAAAATTATTTTTACATATATTAAATATCTGGCTTATTTTCAATAGAGAATATTATAATCTTTATGTGAATAGATATTTATGAAAACTATATAAATTTCCGTAGGGAAATTATTATAAATTTATTAAATATTGGCTGACATGAATAATTAATGACACAAATTTTAAATAATACTAATAAGCTTATAAGTGCTTTTCATTGAATAAATGCTCATTCAAGAGCTGATCATTCTGAAATTTCATGAGCAATAAACTATTATAATGTTATATGTAGAAAAGTCACTAATTCAACACAAAAAATACATAAGTACAATTTATTAGTAATAAAAATGTTTGAAGAAAATTTTATACTAATATTATAAATAATTATTATTAATTAAAATGCTATATATCTTTTATTTTCAAATCTTTAATTTTTTCGAAATCAAAATGCTTTGATACCAAAAAAGATAATAATCCAAAATGTGATTTACTGAAAACTTAATTCTTTATCTTCCTTATTGAATAAATTTCTTACTTCCAAATTAGAATTTAAATTTATACACATCGCAGTTATTAAGTAAAATTCTTTTATACCACAGTTATTCATGGTTCAGATCAGTGCTTTTATCGAGAATTATCGAACAAGGAGGACTGATTGCCAGATTCCAAAAATTATTTACTTATTATTATTATTACATATTTACAAAAATCATTACTCTTATAACTTTTGTTACATTAATTCCTTGTTGTTGTTAATTGCTACATTTCTATAGGTCAAGCTCGTTATGCCGTTGGCTATGCGAAATTAAGTTAGAAGGATACGTCTTTCGTTTTACCAGAGCACTACGAAGGGGAAAGTACGACTTTACTCTAAACTCCTCCGATAGATGGCACCATCAGAGGATCAAATCTCTCACAATTTTGACATTGATTTGAAGGAGGAGGATATTTTCTCCAGACAATTACACCCATGGTAACTGCTCAACGACCGACCATAGGACTTTCGATTCCACCGATCTAGATGGCTATTTGGTGGCATTTGAAATCGAACACCACCCTTCAGATGCAATGTCGATGCCCTAACTACTAGGCTACCACGGCCCATTTTAATACGTACATGATGTAATACGTACGAAGTTTTCAAAATTATTCCTTACAAACATTTTAAATCTATTTTATTTATATAATTAATAGATTTAAATGAATCGATTTATATCTTTCCCATGATATCAGTTCTATTTTACTAAACAATAATGTAAGGATAAGCTTAAAATAAATAATTCAAGTCACAAAATACAAAAGTATTTTATTTTGGAGGAAAATTTAGTTCTTATTTAGTTCTTAAAAGTATACAATCATTTCTTACGGTATTAGTTTTTAGGGTTAAATACCATATGCTCAAAGGTATGTTAAATTGATTGAAATGATAAAATGTTTAGTGAAATAAATTCACTGGAAACTATAAGCGACGTAATTTGTTTCTTATGAAATATTATGGACGGAATTTCTTTCTTACAAGGCAAATTTTGTTTTTTATGGTAGCGGTTATATGGTTAAGTGTTATATGTTATGCTGTGAGAGACTCGTCAAACCGACAGAAATGGTAAGGTGTTTAGTAAGAAGACCTCATTAAAAATTAGAAGATTAATTTGTTTCAATTGGAACATTATCGTTTTGAGACTTCTATCTAAGTGATAGTGATTTTTATAGTAGCAGTTTTATAGATTAGTAGTATTTCTTCAATGATGCGTGAAATTAATATAAATGGTTAGAGATGTTTACTAAAGGATATAGTTAGCAGCCTTTAAACTAATTCATTTCTCATAGACGAGGTTTTTTACTTATGCGGATTTCATTTCTCATGATAGTGGTTCTACAGGTAGGTAGAACATGTTCAGATATGCATCTAATGGCTTAAAATTGTAAAGTTTTTAATAAAAAGGTATCGCTGGTATTTATTAAATCGAATATTTTTCTTATGGATAATTATGATTGAAATTCGTTTTCTTTTTTCAGTAGAATTTTAATCTTATCGTCACAATAGTGAGGATTAGTAATATATATGTTTAAAAAAATTTAATACTGATTGAAATGGTTAGATCTTTTCGAAAAAAGGTCTGGTTTGATTTTGAGAAAATAATCTGTTATTTACTGACAAAAAGTCGTCAGCAATCAAAATTCACAGTATCATTTTGATAGATTTACTAATATTACAGTCTTCTCCTGCAGAATTATGCTGTACTTCATTCTTCCAGCTAAATCTTCAAGCTTTCAGCTTCTAAATTTAAGAATTTTTGCAAAGATTTTTATGGAAAATCGCAAATAGCAATTATTACTTTTTACCTGAGAAATTAGAAGATTAATTTGTTAGAACAAGTTTTGTTTTAGACAGAGTGTTGTAGAAATAAATTGCCGTGAAATTGCTTTTATCATGATAATTCAAATAAATTTGTAAGCGTTCAGTTATATTCTTAAATATGTTTAGTGATTATGTTTAAAGGTATCAGTCACAAATATGCTATATAAATTATTTTCCTTCTCTAGCTAATAAATATTTCATGATTATTGTATACTTTTAACTGTAAACTCTTCGCTTTTATAATAAAACTCAAATAAGTAACTTAAATTGCAAAATTTTAAATTTATTTTTGGTAGAAACACACATTGTTAAGAAATTTAAATAAAATTTCCAAACTTTTCTTTATAAAAATGAATTTTACTTACAGTTCCTTTATCTCAGTTGACAGAATCTTTGGAATGAAGCGTAATCCTTTGTTTTCACAGAAAAGACTTTTCCATGAGCATTGACAAGACGGGACAGAAAATTGAAGTTCTAAAAAAAGAATGTTAAATGTAAAAAAATCCCTACTAATTTCCAATTATTTTAATCGTAAAAATTTAGGACAGTTTTGTAGTTTTAACAAATTTAGGACAGCGGTAAATAAATTAAAAATTAAATCAATACTAATTAAATTGAAAAATGATGAATAGAATTTCACAATAAATGAAAACTAAATATATGAAAACTGATATACGAAACAAATATATGAAAACTGAAATAAACATATTTTGCACAAATATTGGAATGTTGAAATGTATTCTTTTTGAGTTGTTTTAGCCAACATATTTTTATCCATTTTTTTTGTCTGATAAACAAGTAGCCATTAAAGATAACCATTAAACATTAAAGATAAATACAGTTTTAATAAACATTAAAGCAACGTTTACTTTTAAAAACAAACATAAAATAAGTAGCCCCATTAAACATAACGTTTAAATAAATACACTTTTTTACTGGCACAGATGCTGAATAATCCAGGATGCCAAATTCCTTGTTTGGTGTTTTTTGGAGGATTTTCTTATGTATCTAGCAATTGAGTTTTCATTACGTCATAGATAAGGATACCTATAAAAATTATGCAAAAATTTCTATTTGGGCAACCCTAGTATTTATGTCATCACGCACATCACAATATGTAATCTTGGCTACATTTCTTGATCACCAAAAAATTTAGAATTTGGAATCCTGAATTATAAGGCCCTGAATTATAAGGCCTGAATTATAAGGCCCTGAATTATATGTGTCCTTTTTCATTCAATCAGTGTAGCTTATGCTTTAAATTTTTATATTATTTCTCCAAAAACATTTTAGAGTCTCAATAAATTCAATAAACAAAATTAAATACTTACTGCATTCTTTCATTTTCATTTTGTCTCTGTCTTCATCCGGTCTCTTCTTAAAAAGAGAATTGTAGTACACATCTTTATTTACATCAGCTGAAAAAAAATTTATTTTAGAAAAACTTTGTTCTTCACAAATCCAATACCCTTATTGCGGTTTACTATTAAAACTATTTACTCTTGTGTGCAAAACTTAATTTAAACTATTCTGTGTATAAAAAATTCCGAGTATGGTCGTTTATTTGAATGTAAATAACTTTAACCCGTTTTATTTGCATAAATAAAAGATAATTTTACCTAAACAGGGTTTTTTTTTGTTAAAGAAAACATTTCAGATTTTAATTTCTAGAATAAAGAAGATTTTTTCTAACTATTTTTGATACTTTTATTTATTCATTAAATTAAAATGCTAAATAAGTATGCTTTTTTATAATTTTTAGGAGATACTAAATTTTTAAATATCATTTGTAAAATTTTAAATTTAATGAAATTTTTTTATTTTTTCACTTAATTCTTGATTATATTTCATTAAAGAAAATGTTTTATTTCATCTAGATAGCGTAATGTAGAAGCTAGATCTTATTATGTAGTATTTAGAAAAAAGTATAAACTGTACAATATTTTAATTAAAATAATAATTTTTTGTTACTTTAAAGACATAAATACTAATATTGATCTGTAATTCTCGTAAAATGTAGTTTTACAGATTTATAACATTTTATTTATTGAAGATTTTGTTAAATTTAAAGGTTTTAAAATATGATTACTCTCATTAGAATATTTTCAGTTTTTTTATTTAAAATATATTAAATAAGTTTAGCAATGGCAATTCTACAAATGACTTTTTTCTCAAAAGAGGCATGAGTCATGATGTGTTTTAAATAATATTAAAAAACACATTTTTTGCGAGGTTTCTTTGGTAGTTTAAGTTCCCCTCTAAATTACTTAAAATAGTTTAGAAATTTTTAAATTTAGATTAACTAAAGATTTACATATAGAAATAATGGAAACATGCAATGCAACTGACTATTCTTTTGAAAAACTAGTACTTTGCAAGCAAACATGACAACATCTTAGCTTCGACTAACAACTTTTCAAAAGCATAAAGGAGGAGTGAAAGAAGACAAAGAAGTGAGACAATTATACAATTCCTCACAATGTGACAATTTGGAATCAAGTTTGCAGCATGAAAATGTACATGTTTTCTTAAATAGATGTAAAAAAGATTATTGTAAATGATTTTATGAGTTTAACAGCTGCTGTCGTATTATGTATATACTTTATTTTATAAATTTAAAAACAATTAGGCAATTTTTTTAAAAAATTCTCAAAAACAGTAATACTGAAAGAAAATTAAACGATATACGTTTTCAAAGCATTCAAAGTTGTTTTCTAAAGAAAAACATGACTGACATAAAACAGAAATAGTGCAATTTTGTTCTATTTCTCAAATTATTGAGTAATATATTTGATTGCTTAGTTACTTTTTGTAGTATTATTACAATATATAAATGTTAAGCATGGGAAAAAGTACCAAAGAGCTCTGGTAAAGAAAATGAAAAATGAAATTTATTGTTATGAGAAGAATCATTTTTAATAGAGTTTGAAATTATCTACTGTTCACTAGAATTAAATTTTCAGCATAATATTCTGATAAGATTAGCTTGCATCTGACTACTGAATATTGGACAAAGCTGATGATCAATGTAAAATCTTAGATTATCTTAATAATCACTAATTATAGTTATCTTAGTATTTCTGCCATATTTATCTAAATAAGCTCAAAATAAATTTGCATAAAATAGTTACTTTCGATATTTTAACAGTAACATAAAAATATCAGGAATAATAGTTTTGAAAAAAAGGAGAGTATTATATCGGATTTTCCAGATTATGATGATAAATTTTTTATTGCTTATTTTAATAAAATATCAAAAAATAAATTAAACGATATAATTTTTTTAATTAATTCTATAATTTTAACTTAATTATTTTTGATAGTAAGGTGCACTATTCAAGGTGATAATTCAATAAATTGATCCTATAATATAATATATATAAGTATTGGTCCAAATAATAGGAACATTTGTGAAAAAATGATTTTTTAATAAGAAAGAGATTGGACTACATTTGACTTGAATGACAGCTTTCATTCGATATGGGGTTGACAAATAAAGTTCTGGAACAAAGTTCATCGGAATTCACACTCATTCCTCGTTCAGGGCCACCTCGAGTTCAGACAATGTGCGGGGAGGAGAAAAAACAACCATTGACTTTGTGCTCAAATAACTCACAATTTCTATATGATCTTGAGATTAATAGACTAAGGTCACAAGGTTAGATGTTCCACTTCCTCACCATGATCATGATACTATGCTTGACCACAATGTGACGTGTGAAGAGAGGTGTTGTCATTTTGTAACACAGGTTGTTATCCCGGAAAGAAAGATTCAAGGATAGGGTGAAAATTATCTGCAAAAATGGTTCAATAATGATCTCCTGTGATTCTTCCCCTCAAAATTAGGAGAGGCATACATCCAAGGAAGAACATTGTACCCCACATCATTACAGAAACCCATTCATATTTCATGTTTAGACCCAGTTCAATATCAAATGCTTCTACCGGTGCTCCCCAGATGAACATATGCCGAGGAATTTGGAATAATATAAATAAGAATTCATATGAATAGAGATGACTTGTTCCCATTGCTATCGTGTCCAGTTTAGGTAGTTTTGGCGACACTGGAGTCTTTTTAAAATTCCAATTTGAAACTAAGGGTTTTGGAATAGCTACTTTGCAACTGATGTTCACGACAAACAACTCTCTTTGATTAGTTTTTATGGATACGGGGTTTTGAAAGGGGGAGTTCTTCTAATCCGTTATCTGCGGCAGTGTAGTTTTGCAATTTCGAGAAGCTATCATCTTCAACATCCTTCTCTATCACAGCCCTTCAAATTTTAATTTTTCAGACTGTTATGTTTATACAAGACACCTTACCCAGGTTTATGTAGGCTGTCATACCCTTTGACACAGTGGTCATTGAAAGACCCACAAGTTTGGCTTTTCTAAACATGGACACTCTAGAAAGACGAGCTTCAATTTACCTGCTGTTTTCACGTAGGAAAAGTTGTACATAATCACACTTTTCTAAAGAAAGACTTTTCCCATGCGATTCTCACAATTCCAAATGCTTGACGCATACCTTCCATTTCGTCACCACTAGAAAAGACACTATTCCGATAAGACACAGTCGTTTAATTGACTGTAGAAAGACGACTGGTTTTTAAATATGTGTGTTCCTTTTCTTTTCTTCTATACATACAATTTATAAAATAATATTTTGAATATTTAAAAATGTGTTATAAATTTACTGAGAATTTAGTTACAAGAATGTCTGTTATAATGTTTAAAAATGCATCACAATAAAATTATATATTTCATATGAAATTAAATTTTCCATGAATTTCCTACTTTCTACAATGTTTTTAAGACAGTATCTACTTTAACTGCAATACAGATAAAAGAAAATATCCACCTTTTAAAAAAAACATAATGACATATAAAAGCGTATGTAAAAATATAAAAAAACTAAATAAAAATATATAAACGGTTGAGGAAATACTGCCACGTTGATAATTTGCTGTTAGAAATAATTGGTTGCATTACTTTTCAAATTTAAAAACTGTGTTTTCAATTTGCATTTATTTCATTCTAAATTGTTCTTTTAACTTAGAATGGAATAAATGCATGTGTGTGTAACTTTTCAGTTTCAATTTTCTTTTATTTATTTTGTTTTAAGTCTTGAAGATATATATATAAATAAATGCACCAAAATTCATAATTATATTTATAAATACAATTGGTTTCAGTCTATAAATATTAAGTACACTAATTATCGAATGCAATCATTGGAAATTGCCTGTGTTTAGCACCTATTGGTAATAAATGCTACACAATTAATCTCCCGGAGATGCCATTATGCATTTGATTTAATTCAAATATTACACTGAATCACTGAAAACATTTATTTGATTTATTAACAAACTTAAACCTATAAATGATTATTCGAATCTACTAATAAATAATAAATTAAATATCAAAATCTTTAATTTATTAAATAAAAGTATTCAATTAATTTATTTTTATAGATAGATATAAAGAATTTAACATATCCTCCCTTATAGATAAATAACAATTTCCTATTTAAATAAACTAATAAGTCATTATTTAAAAAAACGCTTTATTTTCTTGTTTTGTCATAAAAATATGAATATCTTTCAAATCGAAATTTTATTGTAATGAAATTAATTTCATCAAAATACATTTCAGCTAACCCTCTATTATTCCCAATCCTCTAGATAAAATATAAGATTTAATTTATAAGGCAATTTTACATTCCTTTTTTATTAAAAACAAACTATAAAACCTTTTCTAATAATCATATGAAATAAGCTTTTATATGCCAGTATTTATTGCATTCCATTCTTTAATCGTTATTTTAATATACATTTTAGCATTTTTTTAATATTGAATTACCTAATAAAATTGTATATTTTTTCTTTTGAGGGATAACATTTAAGATCTATTATTAGCTATTAGTTTTTTCCTCATGCAAAAAGTAATCTTTTTGGACATTAAATATCATTTTTTTCATTTTTAACAATCGTTTTACGAAATTATAAAACAATTTTAATATATTTTACAAATATATAAATAAAAATATTTCAACATATACTGGTTAAAAATAATTTCTCTAAGTATTTGTGAGAATATTTTTCTATTTAGAAAAAAAAATTAAATTTCTATACGTTATATTATTAAATACATGCCACAGATATTGAATACTTATAAGCGATATATTTATAAAAATTCAAAATTCTAAATATTTATTTAATTTTTACTTAAATTTTGGATGAAAGTTTTGTAATTTGAAATTTTTTATTTTTTAAATTTCCTTAATGTTGTTAAACATTCTAAAATATTTCCTGTCTTATTTATGGACAAAGCAAATTTAAATTTCATGAAAATGTTTTTAATTTGTAAATATAAAGTAAATACAAGAACGATGTCTAATTAATTTGTGATTTAGGAATAAATCTTATAAATGTATTAATTCAGAAAAGTAGAATGTGATTTTCTAATTAATTTCTACAGCCAGCTGTATTAAATTCACTGGTCGGTCCCAACATTAAAAGGAAACTAATAACTGCATTAAAAAAATTTTATTCTTCAGAAATTTTTAATCATTAATAAAATTATTGTTTATATAGTTTTGAAATTAAATTATCTAAAATAAAATCTTAAAATGTATATAAAAACAGTTGATAATGGCAGCAATAAATAAATATTTGTATGGAATTAATAATTATAAATAAATCGTAATATTAATCCAATTAATTTAAGAATTCTTTGTTTATTTATAGATGTTTACAAAAATAAACAATATGCAGCTTGTAGTTAAGTCAATAAAGCTTATCATACCAAGTATAAATCAACGAATATGCAAAAGAAAATTTTTGCAACTTTACATTAAAAAATGTCTTGCTCTAACTTTAAACTCATTGAAATATTACTATCCCTTATATAACGTGTTTTCCCTTATATAACGCATTGATTCCTTACGTTATATTTCTCTGTCCTACAAAATTTCTAATGATACGTACAGTTTACACAATTAATTTCATGTTTGCTTGCACATTCATTCAACTGTGTGTTGTTATAAAATAATATTAAATTACACTAATGATCTTTGAACATTCTGCTACAAAAAGGATTTCTGTGGAACGTTATTTCAAATAGCTTCTACGGTGAATAAACATTTATTAAAAACTATTTTTCGAATAAATTTGATTTATTTTAAACTAACTGTTTTTTAGTTATATTTGTATAAGTTTTTTTTATTTAAAATGTTCTTAATTTGATTTTTATAAAACGCATTTATTTCATTCACAATATAGTTTTTGTTTAATTTTGATTTAAGCCCACACTTAAACGAGAAAAGAGAAAGTGAATCATTTGTTCATAACGCGTTATACGAGATCATAAAAGCATATTTTAAGAGAATGCTCATACAAAACGTTTTCTTAAAACGCGGAACTGTGTTATAGGTGGTATAATATATATATATATATATATATATATATATATATATATATATATATATATATATATATATATATATATATATATATATATATATATATATATATATGTGTGTGTGTGTGTGTGTGTGTGTGTGTGTGTATATATGTATATATATATATATATATATATATGTGTGTGTTGTGTGTGTATGTATCAACACACAGCAAATACGTTGAAAAAAGGATAAAATATTTTATTACATTCTTGTACATTCGGGCTCTCACTGGTGTAGTCGACTACTTACAGATATGTTTTGGTGGAGGTGGAAAAGAGAGAAAAGCCGATTTCAACAAAGAGGCGATTGGCTGTCTTTTGTGGAATTTTTTCTTCTACTAGGAGGCAGTCAGCTTTGTTTGTCTTAATCGAGGTTTGATAATGCTAACAACATTTTCTAATTTTTTTTCAATACCCTGATTTATACTAAGTGGATACTGCTGTAATTATGATCTTTTTCTGAAAAATTTTAATTTATTAATTGTGTTTTAAAGAGAAGACAAATTTTTTTTATTTTTCACAAAAATACCTTGAAATACTTTTTGAAATTGTTCGCACTAAAATTAATGTCAACTCACCTTTGTATGACATATAATTAAAACATTTTGACTTTTTAAAAAATAATGATGAATAAAAGTTAATTCTACCATTGTAACCAGGATAAAGAAATATGCAATATTATATTACCAATAGAGAATTTTTCTGAGTACAATATGAAACTCACACCAAAATAAAGCATGGGAGAAGAACACGTATATTGAAAAAGTTTAAATTTAATGCAAAAATATTACATATGGAGTTGCACATTTATGCAAACGGTGTCACGTAGAACACAGTGCATGTCAATTTGATCTGGAATGAAATTGATGGCAATTGTAAACTCGTAATGGTTATCAAGATCATTCAACTAAGTTTTTCCAGCTGCAACCTTCAAAATCTAAAATAGCATAATAAGTAGCGCATTACGTTCTTCCAATACTTTTAAAATTGAGTGCTCCAGCAGTATTGCAATAAGAAAATGGTGGAGAATTCAGTAATTAGTTCATATTCTAAATATGCGCTATTTGGAAAGTTGCTGAGTTACTTTATGGAAAGAAGCTACGTCACAGTCAAACACAAGATTCACTTGAAAGGGCAAACCATTTTGTAGCAGAATATGGATGAAATTCAACAATACAAATAAATGGTCAGATAGTGTACCCTTTGTTCTATTTGGCAAGAACGCATCATACCGTTAAGAAATAAGCCAACGGACTTATGAAGCCATATTTGGTGTTAAAGCAAAAGATGCATAGGATCTCTTTTTTTACCTAGCAAACAAATCGCAAGTATTGAAACTGAAGACAACTAGAAGAAATTGCCAATACTTTTAAAACCGAAGGGCAGTTAAAAAAACTGTTAATACTTTTGTAAAAAAAAAAACTGAGTGGTGGTTATACCGAAAACCATAGTCAGAAGAAAAATATTGAAGAGGAGCTAAAATCTACCACGTCTTTACATAAAGTTTTGAATGGTAAACACGAGTTTAAAACAAAAAACAGCAAAAGAATCTGCTAGTGTGTCAAATGACACCTTGACAATGAGCATAAATTCGAAACTTTTTGCTCTATACTTCACAAGATATTGATCGCTACAGCTCTCTACCGAAAAAAAATGGATTTCTTTTTTCCCCAATCTATTAATCGACACAATATTTAAAAAAGATCATTTAAATATCTTTTTGGAACTGAAATTAAATTATCTTTATAACTTCGAAAACGAATTGAACTTAAAAAATGTAGATGTAATATTTCGGAAACTGTATTATTCTTTTGAATATATTTAAGCAAGAGAAAATAAATTTTTAAGGCATTTGAGAGTGTTCCCCTGAGTAACAAATTTGGCGATAGAAATTGAGCTTCTATGAAACTGAAATTTAGCTTAAATTGCAGTGCTTGCGAAGGAACCCATGAGAATTTTAAATCAAAAATAGAAATAGAGAGAGATTACTCCAAAATATAATTGACTTCATTTCCATAAGGATTTTACATAAAGTATACAGTTAAAGATCTCATAAATAAAAATAATTGAAATTTTAGCACAATTTGAATAATTTCATTTTAAGTATTTCTCATATTATTCATTTGAGAGTATTTTGATAGATGTCTATTTCAACTCGCCAATAACGATAAAAAATGTCTACAACATATTTTGGATGTGATTATTTTCCAAAGCATTAGAAAAATTTCCTTAAAGCACAAACTTTGATTCCATCTAATGGATAGTATAATATTTATAACTTTTAAATTTTTATTTCAATAAGGTATGGCTAACATTTGTCATCATTTTGAAGTAATGACTAACTATGAGTGATGAGTGGAATTAAAATTTTAATCCCAGCACTTTGTCAGGATGCAGAAAAATTTATCATGGAGATTAATTTAATTACAAATGTTTACCAAAAAAATCATTAAATCTAGTTTTTAAAATAGTTTCACTAATCATTTTTCTTGAAATTATCTCATACATTTTTTTTGCTGTTTTGTCGATGCTAGTTTGAAATTTTAAATTTCAACATTTAGTAACAATCTTTTCTTACTCTATTTACAATTAAATTGCATCACATATTAACCATTTAATTTCAAAATACTGCTACTACGGCTATTAAATTTTGCATTTCGATACGGGATAAGACCTTTCATAATCAGAATATTTACTTCAGGGTAGATATTTTCAAGCCACTTGTGACAGATGTTAATGCCAAATTTCAGCTTTGACGATGTGTTTTACAAAATCTGGTGTCTCATATTTCACAAAATCTGGCAAACTGATTAGTCGAAGAAAGTATTATGGTCTAACGAATCCACTGTCACATTTTTTCCTACATTAGATCGGGTTCCCTTTCGGAAAAATCTGCACAAGTTTATTACCTTGATTGTTTCCTTCAAATTGTCAAACATAGTCTTTCAGGATACTAGCACCGACTGATGCCTCAGTGGTTAGCTTTTCTGATTCCTGATCAGTGGGTTCAAGGCTGGGATCCCGGTTTAGGCATGGATGTTACTTATGTTACGGATGTTACCAACTGAACCGTAATTTGGTGTGGATTCAGACTTCTTCAGTACACAAATATCCGTTTATAAGGTAGGCAGGCATTCACAACCCTTTCTTACAAGAAAAGGAAAAATTCTGGAGAGAAAGTGAGATTACATCCATACTCGAACCAGGATTTGAACCCAAGAACTCCCTATTCGTATTTAGGCACACTGACTAAGCATTAGTATTATTTTAAAATTTTTGTTTCTTGTCAGCGTCTATAGTGTTTACATTTTTAATTCTGCAGACCGATTGCTGAGGGGTTTATGTTTTTGACACCTTAGCTGTGAATCCCGGGTTCAAATCCCGATTCTTGCATGAATGTTACTTTTTCTCTATGTTTCTCTGTCCTTTCTTCTGAGATGATGTGGGAATGTGGCCCAACCAATACATGGGTTTGTGGTGGTATAAGGTGGCTAATGCTACAAGCCTCCGTGTCTTGGTTCACAGGTGCCCACTGGGTAACGACTCATGAGTAGCAGTTTCCTACCCTGTTATGGTGAAGGATTAGTAACCCAGTGCCCACAGTTTTTGGCCGACCGATGGCTGAGGGGTTAACGTTCCTGATACCTGAGCTGTGGGTCCCAGGTTTGAATTCCAGTTAGGAAGGGATGTTACTTTCTCTGTGTTTCTCTACCCTTTCTTGTGTGGTGATATATGAATGTGGCCCACCCTATAAACGGGTTTGTGGTGGTAGGGCGTGGGTACTGCTATTCACCTCCAAGACTTAGTTCACAAGTGCCCACTGGGTAACGACAAATGAGAAGCAGTTTCCGGTCTTGTTGTGGTGAAGGGTTAATCACCCAAGTGCCCACAGTCATTAAAAAACCATACTACAGCCGTAATTTGGTTTTCTGCGACATCAATCGTATTTTAAAAGAATCAAAGGTGCGTGAATTATGCAGATATTTTAGCTGATCATATGTTTATCCTATAATGTAAATATTATTTACAGCTGGAGGTGGAATTTTCCAAGATAATAATGCACCTATCCATGCAGCGGAAATAATGCACTCATGAGGAAGAAGTTAAAAATCTACCTTGGCTTAAAGAGTCACCGGATATCAATATAATTAAACCGTATGATATTTTTAGAGCGTTCAATTCGGATTCAGTACCTTCCACCGGCAACCATTCTATATCTGCAACAATTTTCTCTATATATCCATGAAGAATTTCACAATATTCCTCTAAAATTTATCAACACTTGTATGTATTCATTCCAGCTTGTTCAAGCTTTATTACATGCCAATGTCGACTTTACAGTATTAATTAAGATACTTTATATATCTAAGTTGCATAAAATTATTTGTATAAGCATTTTATGATTTTAAATTAACACATATTTAAGAATAATCGTAAACAGATTTTATTTTATGCATACCTATAAATTTTAAAGAATAATTCTAAAATGTTAAGTTGATGTTAAATAAATGTGTACTCAACTAAATAACAGAAATTTAATGCTACAAGTTAAGTAATTTAAAATTACTTAGCTTGCTAACTAAGAGTAAGTTTGCTGAGCTAAGTAGTTTAAAATTCAAATAATTCATTGAATTGAAGTACACTTTCTTAGAAACTTTAAAATTTTGCATAGTCTACCAGAGTTGGTGTTGCTGGTCTGATTTCTTGTATTGGCCCAATTCTTTGGAATCTTGTCGCAGATGCACCTTTTAAATTCAACTGGCCAATATTGGCAAAGATGTTGACACGAACAGCCAAATCCACCTTCAAGCCTTCGCGGACGATTTTACAATCGATGTTGGCGCCAAAAGTGAAAAGAAGCTAGGAAAGGTTTCAACTCTAGCCCTTACTATATTTCAAGGCGTGGGCTGATGAAAACCATCTATCCATTTCCCTTGAGAAAACTAAATTCATGCTCGTTGCGAAACTCAAGTGTGGCCCGCAGATACTTTGGGGAAACCATAGACTGAAAAAAGCTAACCAAATCAAGCTGCTAGGAGTGATCCTTGATAAAAAAAATTAATTTTAAAAATCATATCATCTCCCAAGGCAATAAAGCGCTATTTCTGCAAGGAAAACTACGCAGAATTGCAGGCAATGAATGGGGCATTAACCAACATTATAGCATAATGCTCTACAAGACGGTCATTGAACGCGTGATCTGCCATGGTGCTGCCGTTTGGGGAATTTCACTCACATCTAAGACATCTCAAAAGCTCTCATCCATTCAAAGAAAGTTCCTTCTCAGCATCACTGGTGCCTTCAGAACTACCCCAACCTCAGCCTTGCAGCTCATTACTGGTCTTCCTCCCTTCCTCTGAAAGTCGAAGCAGAGGCAAAGCTTATCAGCCTCACTAGGACTGGAGTTCAGTGCCTAGAACCTTTTGCGAAACTAAGTTTGGATACAAATCATCCTGGTCTTTTTAATATCAACACGTTCATCACAATAGACGAAGAGGCAACCCCTCTGCAGTTTTACAAATGGATCAAAACTTGAAAAAGGAGTAGACACAGCTTTTGTTGCCTACTTAAACAACTCTAAAATTCACACATGGAAGCAGAAACTCCGCAACTCGAACTCTGTTTTCCAGGCAGAGGAAATTGCAATCAAAGAAGCTGTTAAGTTTACAAAAAGGCAACATTTTTCTGTAACTATTTGGTCAGATAGCCAGGCACTACTTAAATCTATCAGCAACCCAGCATCAACAAGTCCTATAGCTCACTCTGTCCAAGCTGAATTAGTTAATTTCTTTACCATCCAACTAAAATGGATTAAGGCCCATGCTGGAACAGAAGGCAACGAGGAAGTTGATAAGGAAGCGAAGAGTGCAGCCTCATCCTCACTCCAGCCTCTCATTGTTCCACTCCCACGCTGCCATCTCAAACAAGAATGTCAGAAATGGATTCTTGTTAACTGGCAACAAAGCTGGAAGGATGCCAATACAGGGCTCCTTATTCATGAGATAGAACTTACTGTCTCAATGAAACCATTAAGCTGGACAAGAAATGAAATTCTATTTATGTCCAGCCATGGCCCTTTTCCTACGCACTTTCACCGAATGAACATGGCAGTCTCACCTAATTGCACTTGTGGAGATATTAGCGATCCTCTCCATTTCATCACGGCTTGCCCATTAACAGCTTCTTGGCACCTGTCAGGCCCAGCAACCAGATGGATAGTGGTGTGGAAGAAAGCAATCCTGAATAAAAAGATTTCCAGGAGAAAGTTGAACCAACTTGTGGATTTTCTAATTATTCAGGAAGGCCTTTTTACTTTTAGTTCCATGACGACACCAGCTAGTAACTACTCCTCCAACCCTGTGTCATATCTATCCTCTTGCCTCACCCATTTACCTAAAACTCTGCCTTACTTTGTAGAGCTCTTCTTCATATCTTACACAAATTTGTAATTTATCTCCTATTTCTCACTTAGTTTGTAGCACTTTTTTTTACTTAGTATAATATTATTTTATTACTCCAAAAATTTTGTGCAAACTTGTTGATTTTCCTAATTATTTGTAATGAATTGTTAGCTTAATTTGAATTGTCCATAGTGTGGTAATATTTGAGAGCTCGGGGTCGCAAAATTGTGGTTCTTCTGTAGCAGCTCCGTTTTTCTCTCCAGTGGCTTCCATCATACCGGTATAGCTCATTTGAGCTGGGTACAGGGAAGCTCACTGGCGTAAACGTAAACATGCAAAACACCATGCTAATTATCATATTGTCTATATATATATATATATATATATTAATATAAAGAAAATACATATATGAATATAAAGTAATAAATACAATGCTAAAAATATAACGTTGTAACTACAATGCATAATAGGAAATCTAGCCAGCGCAAAAGCAGCTAAAGAAAGATTTGCCTATATAAATAAGATAAAACATGAAGAAAAGTAAAATCAGAAATATAAAATTGGAAAGATACTAAAGTATATGAAGCAAAAGACAAGAAGGCATAGGGACCATGTCTTCATCAGGAGGGAGATGGTCAGCTATGCAAAAATGAACACTCTTTTCTGACAAGCTCGAAGGACAAATGTCTAAAAATCTTCGAGCAATTCCCCCGAAGAGTGTTCGTATTGAAAGAACTTAATTAAAAATTAGACTAAATATATAAGTAGAAAAGATAAATATATATGCAGAATAATAAAAATACTCTCTATAGATGAAAATACTCACATTAGTAGAAAAATACATACAGTAAAAAAATACATACAGTAGAAAATACAAAATACAAAAGCCAGTAAATAAGATTGAATTTATATATGAGAATAGTAGGAAGTTGCCAAAAGTAAATTTGAAATTAGAATGAAGAAATATTGCCAGAAGTAATTAAATTCAAATAGTTAAAGTGGTTTAAAAAGTTAAAGCGTATTAAAAGGGATTTAAGTTTTAGTTATGTATAAAATAAAGTGTATATATGTAGGTATTTTCAGGATTCTTGTAAGAACTTCAATGCTTGGGTGGCCCTTCTGTAGTTATAAAAACTACGCATTACTTCAATCTTACAAGCGATTCCCTACTTCCTACATATTTTAAAATAAAATTAGTTGGAATATTGTTATTTTTTAGGTGAGCTATTAAGCGTTTAATTTGATTTTTAGTATATTCATAATTGTTACAGATTATATAAATGCGATTAAGCTCATTAATTATAATGTTTCTGTATATTTTTAAAGAAATATTGGAGTTCCAAGAAATTAACTTATTAACATGAAAATTAAACTGTTTAGTTTTGTCGAAAATGTCTATATATGTAGTGGAATTATCAATAGGGAATTTCTGGATTTATTTATCACTATTGATAATTCCACTACATATATAGACATTTTCGACAAAACTAAACAGTTTAATTTTCATGTTAATAAGTTAATTTCTTGGAACTCCAATATTTCTTTAAAAATATACAGAAACATTATAATTAATGAGCTTAATCGCATTTATATAATCTGTAACAATTATGAATATACTAAAAATCAAATTAAACGCTTAATAGCTCACCTAAAAAATAACAATATTCCAACTAATTTTATTTTAAAATATGTAGGAAGTAGGGAATCGCTTGTAAGATTGAAGTAATGCGTAGTTTTTATAACTACAGAAGGGCCACCCAAGCATTGAAGTTCTTACAAGAATCCTGAAAATACCTACATATATACACTTTATTTTATACATAACTAAAACTTAAATCCCTTTTAATACGCTTTAACTTTTTAAACCACTTTAACTATTTGAATTTAATTACTTCTGGCAATATTTCTTCATTCTAATTTCAAATTTACTTTTGGCAACTTCCTACTATTCTCATATATAAATTCAATCTTATTTACTGGCTTTTGTATTTTGTATTTTCTACTGTATGTATTTTTTTACTGTATGTATTTTTCTACTAATGTGAGTATTTTCATCTATAGAGAGTATTTTTATTATTCTGCATATATATTTATCTTTTCTACTTATATATTTAGTCTAATTTTTAATTAAGTTCTTTCAATACGAACACTCTTCGGGGGAATTGCTCGAAGATTTTTAGACATTTGTCCTTCGAGCTTGTCAGAAAAGAGTGTTCTTTTTGCATAGCTGACCATCTCCCTCCTGATGAAGACATGGTCCCTATGCCTTCTTGTCTTTTGCTTCATATACTTTAGTATCTTTCCAATTTTATATTTCTGATTTTACTTTTCTTCATGTTTTATCTTATATATATATATATATATATATATATATATATATATATATATATATATATATATATATATATATATATATATATATATATATGCAATTATTTGTACGTATTTGTATATGATCAATAGATATGTTTAATATTAAAACAGCATTTAATATTTTCAAAAATATTGATTTTATCAGACTTTCAGATGAAAAGTTAAATTCATGTACCAATTCATAAAAGAATGCATTTAATGAATATTAATTAATGAAAAGAATGCATTTATAGCTTTTGTAACTATAAGATGCGTTTCTTCATATAGTTAATTGCATTAGAAATCCACTTAAAATTAAAGTAAAAATGTATTAATGAAATTGATAAAGTGATTTTCCTGTAATAATGAAAATGCATCTGTATCAGAAAAATAAATATCATTTATAAAATATAAGAAATTTATTTAATTCTGAAAATAATTCAATTAATTTTTTATATTCTGTCAGATATAAAACTTCACATTGAGCTTGATTAATGAATAGGATATTTTTCGAGATTATTTAATAAAAATGTGAAGCAATACTATATAAAATGCGATTTCGTAATACTTATTTTTGAGTGCACCGAAATAAAGCAATACAGTCTATTCCTTAACGAAAAATTGTATGACATTTGCTTAGGAACTCCACTATATACGTTCTTATTTGTAATACATGTCTTTAAGAATACAATGCTCTATTAGCCGTCACGCAATGTTAGTAACAAAAATCCAATAATAAATCTTTAACAAAATTTAATGTAATGTAATGTAATATAGAATTACATTATCATGAAAAAAAACTGTGGTTACAGAAAGAGTTTCAAAATTCATGGATCAACTGTGATTAAAATGACAGTAGGAAATATTTAGAGCTTGTGATATTAGTGTTATATGTATGTATATGTATTTTTTTTTAAATATTTTCTGTTAAGTATATGTATTGCGATAAATGTTTTAGCAGCATATGCATCATTATAAAAATATAAAAATAAAATACCTCGAATATATTTTTCCTTGAACCACAATTAACTTATATATATATATATATATATATATATATATATATATATATATATATATATATATATATATATATATATATATATATATATATATATATATATATATATATATATATATATATATATATATATATATATATATATATATATATATATGTATGTATGTATACACACTGCTGGACAATTGCTAAGGACGGATAACACTATCAACCATAGTAACCACAAAATGAAAGGAAGCAAAATGTGGAAAATTAGAATAAGTGCGAGATATAGTAAGAAGTATGCGTTTGCAAATTTTTTTTCCACGTCTGTTCATCACGTGATAGCGTTCATAAGAGCTTTAAAGGTTTTGACGCGTGTGGACCGTTGTTGTTTCAAGTCAAAGTTTTACAAGAAAGATTTAATAGACGAACTTGAAATTTTTGGCATGTCTTCCCGACATCACTTAGATGATTTTATACGTGGCCGAATTATTGGAAAGATCGAAGAAGGGCGAAAAATAACAGATGTTGCCAGGGAATTCGACATCACTCACAGCGTTGTTTCACGGTAGTAGAAGTCATTTAAAACTACTGGAATGTGTAATAGGCGGCACGGGGGAGGTCGTGTTAGAAATACGACGTCTGCAGAAGACAGATATATCGTCTTATCAGCAAAAAGGAACAGGCGCACCATAGCTCAGCAGGTGGCAAATCAGTTTCTTGCTGCCTCAGGAAAGCAGATCTCCCGAAAAACTGTTGCCAGACGTTTGAGGGGAGGAGGACTATACGCCCGCAGACATGTTGTGTGTGTCCCATTGACCAAACAGCACCGTACTGCCCGTTTGCAATGGTGTCGTGAGCATCGCAATTGCACTGAACATGACTGGGCATGCGTACCCTTCTCAGATGAGAGTAGGTTCAGTCTGTCATCGGATTGTAGACGCCAACTGATCTGGCACGAGAGTGGTACTGCATATCGTCCAGAAAATATCCAGGAAAGGGACCGATATACGACATGCAGTGTCATGGTGTGGGCCGGCATCATGATCAATGACCGCACGCCCCTACATGTGGTTGCGAATGGGACTATGATGGGCCAACAATACATTAATGAAGTTCTACTTCCTCATGTTCATCTTTTCCGTGGTGCTGTTGGTGATAAATTTGTTTTTATAGACGACAACGCAACAACTGAACAGCAACAGAACACTCGCTGTTCAGGATTGTCTCGACAGCGAGGGTATTCAACGCCTCGTATGGCCATCACGTTCTCCAAATCTAAACCCCATTGAAAATGTGTGGGATACTTTGGGAAGGCAAGTTGCTGGTCGAAACTATTCTTCGACAAACTAGAACACCCTCATCCGTGCACTCCCAGAGGAATGGGGCCGAGCTGGCAGTCGAATGGTTAGCGCTCTTGCCTTCGGTTCAACAGTTCGTGGGTTCGAATCCCACCTTGGGTATGGATGTTTGTAGTGGTTCGGAATCCACTTTAAACCGTAAGTCCCGGTCTAATTAGCCCTCGTGTGCAAAAAATGACCGTTGAGCGACAAACAAACAAACCAAAACCCAGAGGAATGGGAAAAATTGCCTCAACAGCTGCTGGATAATGTTGTGTAAAGTTGTGCAATGTTGTGTAATGTTGTGCAATGTTGTATGATACGACGTGTGGAATGTTCCATCACATTCCTCGGTGGACATATCTCGTACTGATACCTTTCTTCAATGTGCCTGCTGACTTTTAGATGCATTGTTCCATTTTTCCGTATGCAGCATCAAATGAACATTTTTTTTCTTTCAGATGTTTCACAGCTTTTGTACTTTCAAGAACAATAAATATACTATATTCTAATGTCTGAACAGTGTAGCAACTATATTTTATCCTACTATGCCTCATGTCTCACTTAATGTTATGCTATATTGCAATTTGTGATCCGTCCTTAGCAATTGTCCAGCAGTGTGTATATATGTATGTATATATATATATATATATATATATATATATATATATATATATATATATATATATATATATATATATATTCTGACGGCGGGCACCTGTGAACCAAGTCACGGAGGCAAGTAACGTTGCCCAAACCATACCACCACAAGCCAGTTTATAGGGTGGGCCACATTCATACAACATCACAGAAGAAAGGACAGAGATACACAGAGAAAATAAAAGAAAGAAATCTCCATGCCCGTTCATTATATATATATATCTATATCTATATCTATATCTATATCTATATATCTATATCTATATCTATATATATATATATATATATATATATATATATATATATATATATATATATATATATATATATATATATATATATATATATATATATATATATATATATATATATATATATATATATATATATATATATATATATATATATATATATATATATATATATATATATATATATATATATATATATATATATATATATATATGTATGTATGTATGTATGTATATAAATATAGATGGAATACGCAATAAAATTTCTTAAGAGTATAATTATCAAACGTTCTCTTTTCATGGTATGCTTAATCCATATTTGTTGACAGTATTTTCAAAATTTCACATTAAAAATGGGTGAGAATTTCTGATTCTTCTAAAAGAGCAAACTAAATTTTCTGGTACAACTTTCGCACCCACAATACTTATTAATGAACAAAATTACGAGCAGTATTCTCGATGTGATGGAAGTCTATCAATAAAACGAATACGTATTGGATTCACATAATAAATCAATAGAAATCATTTGAATGTTGACGCTTTGAATTTCTGTAATCATTTTCTTGTTTTTGAATTTAATCGAATACTTTCAGTTTTACAGAATAAACCGTAGAAATTTAATTTTAAAAACTTTTGAAACATATGCAATATTCAAAGTAAAATACTTTCATTTATTTAAAATGTTTTAATGAAATTCTAAAAAAAAAAATACTTCAGAAACTAAAGTAGGTCTAAAGTACATCCCAAAGTAGGTCTTAAACTGCTGCATAATCTTCTCCACATAGCTCTGTCCTTGACTTAGATTTTGTAATTGGAAATCTTGAAAGTTTTTTGTTTATCTGTATAATCATCCCTTAGTATTTTACAGTCTACTACTTGGCTAGCTGCACATGAGTCTGCAGAGCCATTCTTTGTAATTTGATCGTTAAAAGATATCTCAATAGGTAGAGGCTATGAAAGTCTAGAAGTCTTGATGAAAATTTGTCAATTTCTTATGTTTTATATGAGATTTCAGCATTTAACTAGTTCTTATTTTCCAACAATTTCTACACATTTGCATTATGACATAAATCTTTCTAAATATTTTTTATCGAATATTAGAAATTACTTTTTTTTCGTGTTAAATTACAAATTTTACACCATTAATTTTAAGTTACCATAGGATGGACAATAGCTATGGCATTTTTAATTTCACTGATTTTTTGGAATCCATTTAGTTTCAACAGATGTCGATAAAGAAATAGCATTGATTCTCGTTCGGTATTTTGTATCAATTTTTACATCAATAGTATTTCGAATGCATATAATCGGAACTATATATGCTAGGCTGTCAAAAGTTAATTTAAGTCATCAACATCCAGATTATGATTATATTTTCTGGTAAATTAGTTTGCCCTCATACAAATCCATAAATTAAGGATAATGACAAAACCAGCAACTGAAAGAGTAGAGAGAAAGCATATGGGATTTATTCATTAAACCCATGTATTAAACAAATGTGAAAGAAGAAAAGAGATGGTATGTGTATAATACTAGGTATAAAAATCATGATCATAGCTCCCTGCAGCTCTTACACTACATGCAATAATTGAACAGTTCGTTTTTGGTATCTGGTAAATAAATCATATCTCTCATACAAGAAAATACAATCCGTACAACATCGAGGTATGCTAAGGATCGTAATATCTTTGGGTAGAGAACTACACTCAGCAAGCAATTCTTTGCTTGCTGGGTGCTTTGCTTACAGACATTCTGAAAGCATTGCTTTACAAAGCAATGCTTTCAGAATGTCCACTATAGTTGTAAATGATTGTGATTCATTGACCAAGTATATCCCAAACATGCTCTATCGCATTCATGTCTAATGAGAATGTTGGCCATTCCCTATGGATGATATAATCCAATTGGAGACAGCCGTTGACTATGTTCTAATGGTGAGGATGGACGTTGTCGGCCATAAACACAAATTCATCGCCTACGTGGCCTTTAACCAAATGAACATTTTGTTCTAGAATGAGGTTCCGGTAAATTTAGCCTGACATGGTTGCAATTTGAACATGCAGATCTCCTTTGGATCCTAGTAAAATGTATTCCCAAATAAGCCCTCCTGAAATACCGTAATAGTGGCATTCAATGATGTTGTCTTGGGGGTACTAAGTACTTGAAGTTTTCCATATGAACTTTCAACATGAATTGGTTTGCAAGTTAAACCTCGACTAATTGGAAAACATAACCCAAGCCTACTGTGATGGTGTCCGCATTGCATGTTCTTTACTCCACGTTAACTGATCACTGTGAATTGCGAGAGCAGAACACATCTGTCAGACCTGCGTTTATATTTACCATACTGTCCTTAGCATCTGTGCATGGTTTGTTTGTCTTGAAATACTCGAGTACCTGACTCACGATAGCTGATGCGACAGGTCCGCTGCTGTGCCTCGTCTATTTCTTTTGGCGATTACTGCGAAATTGCACTCATCATTCTGTGTTGTCACTCGGGGACGACATGTTTCTAATGTCTATTGACATTTCTATCATCTCACAATCGTTGCCACAGCCTACAGATGACATTTTTAGTGATTCCAAGTTCCTCAACTACTGTCAGCTGCATACACCTGCCTTACAGGCGGCTGATAATTCTACCACATAAAACATCATGTATTTATGTTCCCTATATCATACCTACGCGGTTATGGCATTGAGTACTGTATGGAACGGTTGCGAACTCCTTTCTTTCCTTGCCACAAGTACCTTATATAACCTTCTCTTATGTTTTTATCATTGTGGCGTACGCTCGTTATAATAAGGTGACTTGTTGTAATTTGCATATAATGCTTGATCATGTGTGGACATTTTTACAGGTACCATTTTTCCTTTCGCGTTCTATTTTCATGGGTTTCTAGATTATCTTTAATTTATGGACATATGTGTATTTTGTTTCCAATCCATTAAGACTAGTTAAACCTGCTACTGCTATGATTTCTTCGTTATGAAAGTTAAAGCTCTCTTCTGTTTTTCTTAATATTACTATGTCATCAACAAATAGATATACTTGAGTTTTTTAAACTAATAATTAAAATTCTAAGACTTAATTTTCTAACAGTAAATTTAGGTGCACAATAATTATTTTAATTGTAAATTTAAATAATTAAAAGATAAAGCTGATACTAAATCATAAAACTTTATCTATTATCTTTCAATACTATCTTCAGTAAAATTAGAATTCAAAAATCATTTAATGATAATTAGAAAACATGAACACTTCATGATATTTTCTAGCTTTTATTCTTTTTCTGTCATGTGATACTGTGAAATTTATTTCAATAAGAGAAAACCCTTCAGATGCTCAATTACGTCCCAATTACCGTCGGGTAGCTGGATTACTATTTAAAATTATTGTGTGTCTTTCGAGCTTTCTTAAATCTCATACCTGACACAGTCAAAGGCAGCGGTGGCCTGGTTGGTTAAGGTGTCATTCATATTATCGGAAGATAGTGAGCTCAAATCTCGGCTTAACCGAACACCCGTGGTGTTCGTTAACGGTGACTAGGGTACGTTAAAAGAGGGTGTGGTTGAAATGTTCTCCAAGTGAAATGATACCTCTGGAAGTGGCAAGTCAATTATTGGGAGTCTGGTGCTTGGTCTCTGCTTCAAAATCACCAAGACTCTACCTGACTGCTTCTGTCAAACTGGTAGAGCCCAACTCAGTGCTGTGTACGGGGAAGTATGCTGGTGCTACCTGACAGAATGTTTTCTTGAGTATCCCTTAAGTAGATGTATGAGTATTTTCTAAATATTCTAATTAAAAATGAATACTTACTGCAGTTCCATTCATCTGAGCCATCTTCACAGTCTATGAATTCGTCGCAAATGAACATCTGCGCAACGCATATCTTTGTACTGTTGCAAATAAAGGATCCAGGCTGACAATCGAAAGATCGTTTGCTCCTTGTAGTGCCAGTTTCAGCCGAATGAACGTAGTGAGCACTGCATAAAACTGTTCAAAATAGTATCGTTTTTAGTGTTGAACATTATATATTGAACATGGAAACATTCACAACTGAAGTTTCTTAAGAATGAGCAATTTCATCTATGACTCTATGTCTGATAATTTTTAACTTTGAACTTATATTATTCTTAATTGCATACAAAAATTAGATTTTGCTATATTAATTATTTCAAGAATAATATTTATGATTATTAGTCAAAAAAATTGAACAAATATACAAACTAAATTATGTTAATATAACTGGTACATTGAAAAATTATTCTTAGCAAATTCTTTAAGTATAAAGAGATTTTAAAGATTATCACAAATTGAAAAATTCTAAATATACCAGAATATCATTTAATCGAAATGTGCATATAAAATAGTTTAATGTAAACAAATATATTAAAACTTTTATTGTTTCCTAAAACTCATTTCTAATATTTCCATAAAAATATTAAATGAATATATTGTCTAAAATTACTACATATTAAGTAAATTTATCACTATTAAGTTCTCCTATCAATCAAATATCAAAATGTATTCTTAGAAAGACAAATAAAGCAAAGATTTAATTATATAAGTTAAATTTTATACACTGTCAAGACAAACTAATTTTACACACCATGTTAAAATAATACGTTACTTTTTGATATTATTAAATTTTTGGTATAATTAGAGGGGTTTTTTATATGCATTGACATCATGAAAAAATTACAGATGTATCAGTTTCCCAAAACAAATGTTTCCTTAGATATTAGCTCATAGCTATAAGTAAGCTGGGTTGTTTCGTGAAATACTGTACATATATACACTCACTTCCAAAAGTTAAGCACGAACATGTAAAATGCAAAAAAAAAAATCAACAAATACTGCTATGGTTGACACAAAATTCGGCAGGAAATTAGCATATATATTTATGCATAAAATAAAATCAACAATTATATATAGAAATCAAAGCAATATTACATTTTTTAAAGTTATCAGATATTAACATACTAGAGATTTAAATAGAATTATGTATAAAGTGAAAATGAACAGCATTAAATGAAAAAAAGGACATTAGTAGGGTATGTGATCCCCCTCATCTGTATACAAAGTTTACACCTTGTGACCATGCTTTCAACTAGGCTGGTCAACCACCGCAGAACTAAGCAATAGCCATTCTTCTTGTAGAGCAATTTCCAGCTCAATTAGAGTGGCTGGAGGTAGGAAACGTGAAGATACAGCACGGCCGAGAGCACCCCAAAGATTTTCAATGTGATTAATGTCGGTCAAATATGCTGGCCTTCAATGTCAGCTCTATGGGGACGTGCGTTATCGTCAATTAAAACAAAAGTAGGGCTACATACTGCAGCGTATCATCTCACAATGGATTCTAGGTCTTCATCTCGATACCGGACAGCCGTCACAGAACCCCGTTTAAATATGTGTAGGTCATTGCGATATCCTAATGAAATCCCTGCCCACACCACAATGCTTCCGCCTCGGAATGCGTGATGTTCGGTGATGTTTTGGGGTTAATTTCGTGTTTTTTGTTCACGTTATATCCTTATACTTATCTGGCTCTGAAGACAGATAAGATGCCGCTATATCCTATCTGTCTCCAGAGCAAATGTTGTCGCATCAGTAAACATGACATTGCCCCAGTCAGACACAGTCCAATTGGCATGTTCCCGGCACCACTTTATTCGTGCCCTTCTTGTGATTGGACGGATAAACAAACACAAACTCCACTCATATGTAATCTTCGGCGTACAGAAGCTCCAGATATCACCTTACCAATGGAAACTGTAACCCTAGGTGTCCCTGGAACCAGGGGGTACGCGTACCTTCCTGGGGCTTGAGCAGCCCCCAGGCGCGTCGGCAGGTGGTGGATCGCCGAATGTCCTGTAGGAATGACAGGATAGCCTTGAATATAGAATCAGAGGCTGCGAACCAGCTCCCGTAAACCCTGGTGTTATGCGATCCGTGCCTAGGGCTAATTGGCACCACGGTATTGGTGTCTCAACGGAGCCTCTAGTTGCCTGGCAAACTTCTAGAGTAATTTGCCTTTCCCAGTAACTCAGGCAATGCTGGGTGGACTTATATTACCTGAGCTTTTTAATTGTTATCTTGTGGCTGAAAGGACACAAGAAATAACAAACCTTTCTGCATTTGCAGGTGAAGCCTCTGAAGTAGACCTTGCTGAAAAAGACAAGGGAACTCAGAGGCAATCTTGTAAAGTTGCAACAATGAATCCTTCACTTGAAGTAGAAATGACCTCCAAACAATCTTCTGGTGAAAGTCAGGAAGCTATCCTTAGCATGACTGACTTTCTGACCAGATGGGACTGTTTCAGCAAGACCCTATCTGCAGGAAATGCCATACGCAAAAGGAAACGGCAGAGCATATCATTTACGAATGTGAGGCTCTTGCTCTCCCTAGATTAACTTCTTTAGGCATCATCCATACTAGAGAGTTACACCTAGACGCCATTAAGTGGGTAACCCGAGCAACTGGAACTAGCAAACATTGGGTTTGGAGTTAATGGTACAAAATGCTGATAAAAGCAGAGGTGCCCAATGACATACAAACCCAATTCTAAGAAGAAGAAGAAGAAGAAGACCCATAGATGTCACACGTGTGGAGGTTGCTCTGCGATTCCGCTTGGCTAAAATCGCAATATATCGATCTTCTGTGGGGTTTGTAACCATTGGGTAACCGGCTACGGGCCTTCGGACAGCTGTCTGTGTGATTTGGAATTGTTTCCATAAACGTGAAATTACAAAATGATGAACGCCGAAGAAAAGAGCAACATCTGAGATCGATTGTCCTGCTTCAATGTGCCCCAAAGCACGCTGGAGCTCAGAGTCTTCCATTCGTCTTCTGGAAGTCATAGAAACACGTATGTCATGAAAACAAATTTTATGAAAATTTTAAACACCTTCTATCAGCACTTAAAATCAATTTCTGTAACCCTTCATAAAGCTGGTATCTTATAAGACAGCTCTTTTTGCATATTTCTTGACATGAAAGTGTGATTGGATGTTACCTAACATATTTGCATGCTTCCATCTAGCTCTGCAGATTTGCATCCTCTTAAATTCTGATTGGCTTCCGGAAATTAGCATTTTACTCTCGGTGCTTAACTTTTGGACGTGAGTGATTGTACTTTTAAGTATGAATTTTTTAAACAAATTTTAATAAACAAAACTTCTATAATTTATTTATATATTCTATATTTTTTATTGTTATGAATTCAAGAATAGAAGCATGATTGTTTCTTAGTTGAAATAACTGTTAATAATAATTTAATTTTCATAATCATTAAATGTACTTTAGCTTGAATGTACCTTCATTAACATCCATTTTGACTTCTGATATAATTTAGATTCATTCTTTGATTAGACACATTTAGTGTTTATTTAAAATAATAATCAGCAATTTTTTTCATCTTATAGCTTCGAATACGTCTAAGGATTATATTGTTTTTTTTCTATTTTTTCAAAATTTTCTTTTATTGGAAGGAATAAATAAGTAATATAATTTTTATACCCAGGAAAATATTACAAAATCATTACTTAAATTGTTAGTAATTTAAGTATTTCTAACATTCAGCTTCAAACTTTGAAAAATTATTTATGTTAATTTTCATTTATTTTGGACAGCAATTTTATGAGGTATTTTTATGTACGTATTTATTAAAATGGAAGTCTCTCAAAAATTATAAATTCAAAACCACTTTAAATGCAATATGTGTGTGTATTACGTAGTTATCTCCTTGTCTCGGTAGAATAAAGAAGGTTTATCAAAGACGTAGATTTTCAAAAATAAGTTTATTATTACATGAACATTTCGTAATACATGTAGCACGTCTGCTGCTCGATAGAGAACTCAACCAAAAAAAATTATAAAATTATCATAATTATATTATTATCATTTTATCAAAATCGAATTGTGTCTGAAATTACTAGGTTACTTGAAATTAATAGATCACTTGAAATTACTAGATTTATGAACTAGACTGACAGAGAGAATCTAGATAATATGTAAACAAGTACTCATGGCCTTTAACTGAAAGCAATTTCTGTAGTACTACTTAAAATCAGGTTCTTTATTTCATTGAAGAGGATAAAAGTTAATTCATTCTATAACAAGTGAAAATTAAAATTTTTCCTATTATTGAGCATAGAAAAAGAAAAATAATAATGAATTGTAACCAGTCATATAATATCATTATAAAATCTAATTTCATAAGAATCTAATTAGTCATGTTTGGATAAAATGTTAATATTGAATTCAAATGCATGATAAATGACATTAGGAGTAACAATATATTTAAAATAAAATTAAAATTTAATATAAATAATATTTTCTTACCTCCATTGAATATGAAGATAATGAACAAGTACATATACTCATTCATCATGTATTTTGCCATTTGTGGGTAATCTGAAAAATTATGATTTGTATAGTTTAAGAAAATATACTACTTATTTCTATATAATATTTTATTTTGTAATTACTCATCACAATAAAATCTTAAATGAAAATAATATTTTTATAACGAAAAAATATTTATATGATATATATATATATATAGTATATATATATATATATATATATATGTATATATATATATATATATATATGTATATATATATATATATATATATATATATATATATATATATATATATATATATATATATATATATATATATATATATATATATATATATATATATATATATATATATATATATATATATATATATATAGTATATAATCTATTTTCTCGTCATCAGCTGTCTAGCCTAAATAATATAATATTTCCTTTTATTTTATAAGATTTAATTTTATAATTAAATATATTCATCTATATTTATTTCAAATAAAACATTTGCCCAAAATTTATTTAATCTCTCAATAAACTTTATATTAGATGGTGATTAAGGAGAAGTTCAAATTTTGCAGAATCATTTATATTTGAAAATTAATGTAATAAAAACTTTTACTGTTTTTATATTTTTAGAAACGTATTCATAGTATTTGAAAATACAAGAATAAAATATCTAAAGAATTATTACATTTTACTTTGCTCATTTTAATGAAAATAATTTTTATAGTAAAATTCAGTAAATATTAATAAAAAAAGGATATTAGCTATGCAAAAAATATCTTTGAACTGCAAAAAACAATATAATAAAGGGGATATACTCATGAATGGGAACTAAACATTTCAATTATTGCTTAGTAAATATTATGAATTATATTTTAAGAATAAGAATACATACGAGGGTGAGTTGAAAAATAAGTTTCTCCTGTCGACTGTGGTCAGAGTTGTGTATGAAAGTCAAAAAATAGAATGAGACATTGAAGATATGACATACCTTTATTTTTCCACATAGGTACCAAATACATTGAGACATTAGTCATATCGCTTAATAAGCTTCAAAAAGCCCTCCAGGAAAAAATCAAGGCTTTGCAAATGGAAGAAGCGTTGAACGGCTTGTTTCACTTCAGTATTGCTTCCAAAGCTCCTTCCTCCAAGATTTTTCTTCAAAGCCGGAAACAGATGGAAGTCTCTTGGTGCGAAATCAGAACTGTATGGCGGATGGTGTAGGGGCTCCCAACCAAGAGTTGCAATATGGTTTTGCGTTGCCGTCGCCGAATGTGCTCTGGCATTGTCATCCAACAGCAGAACGCCAGATGTGAGAAAGCCAGGCCGCTTTTCCCGAATCGCCTCTTTCAATTTCGGCAGGGTGTCACAGTAGCGCGTAGCATTGATGGTTCCAACCTCCAAAAAGTCCAGCAACAAAACTCCTTGAGCGTCCCAGAAAACTGTGAGGAGCACTTTACCTGCAGAGGGAGTTGTTCGGACAGGTGATGACGGATGTTTCCACTCCATAGATGCGGCCTTCGATTCTGGCGTGAAATGGTGGACCCACGTTTTATCCCCCGTCACAATCCGAAACAGAAAGTCATTGCCATCTTCGGACCTCTATCCAATGGTGTATCGGTGACTTGCGCGTTTTTCTGCTGTGTCGCCTTTCGCCCATAGCCGTTCAATGCTTCTTCCATATGCAAAGCCCTGATTTTTTCCTGGAGGGCTTTTTGAAGCTTACTAAGCGATATGACAAATGTCTCAATGTACTTGGTACCTATGTTGGAAAATAAAGGTATGTCATATCTTTAATGTCTCATTCTATTTTTTGACTTTCATACACAACTCTGACCACAGTCGACAGGGGAAACTTATTTTTCAACTTACCCTCGTATTTAATTTTATAAATATATATCTGAAAAGACAGTGATTAATTTATGCAATGATTTTTTCTCGTTACATTCTAAAAGTTTCTGGATAAAAGAATTTTTAAAACTTTAAGCCATATTATAGATAAATTAGCATACAAATTTATATATATATTTACATGCAATATAAGTTCTAGTTGTACAATAATATGAAATTTATATATTTAAATGCAATTCAGCTATAAGTTTAAACTGAATTAAATGTCTGACAAAAAAGAATTTATATATGGTCTTATTAAGTGAAAAATATTAGCATTTAAATTAATATGGCACATTTATAATTCACAGTTCTCAAACAGGCAGTAAACTTATGAAGGAAAAATTACCTGATAATTTTATTAGGGCAAAGACTCAAGAAATACTGTGTTTAATAATAAGTTTTAAAGCATATTTATAAGAAATTAGTATGAGAGCTGACAATTATAGCTTCATTCATACAATACAGCCTCCGCCATATGGTATGATGCCAATGTAGAGAGAATAAATGCCAGCAATGTACAATGATAAACCTTTCTGTCACTATGAAGCAATCAACTTATTTTTGTATTTTTTTAACAATACAGGCGTGTATAGAACGCAGGACATAGTCTAGAAAAAAAACCATTGCCACTAGAAACAATGTCGATATAATATGAAGATTGCTTCAAAATTTCTCAAATAAGCATTGGTAATATATTCTTCACAAATTTTAAAAAATGATGCCTTGTGTTATCATAGATTAATATATGACCTAAGCTTTTGCAAATATTGCCTTAGAGTTTAGAAATGCCATTTACCATTAACTCCAGAAGACATTTTTACAAAAATAAAGGAACCATTACTTTAGAAGCAGCGTGGTATATCTCACCAAATGCACAGATAACTTTTTATAGTTTTGTTTGATTTAATATTATTGCTTTGGTTGGATTTATGCAGTGATTTTGCATTTTGGTCAGTCATAGCATATTCATTTTCGATAACGCATCAAATTTTTCAAAAAAAAATATTTTCTGCGTTGCTGATTTAAAAGATTCATCCACTTCAATACATGCTTGGCCGCATTCTTCTGTCTTAAGTGACTGTAATACCTATCTTGTTTGCCTTGTGATATTTATCGTATATAAATATAAATAATTACTTGTAGGAATTGCATATAAATAATTATGAGTCTGATAAATATTTACCTACGGGTACCCTTTGATTTTTTGGCTACTTTTTTGACGCCCGGGTAGGCGCCAAAATGTGAATAACAAAATGGAATCCCTAAAACAATGTTAGTTAAAGAGCAGAAAATTCCATGGTTACAAAAAATTAAATTTTATTTTTTGCAAAACAAAGGGGTTCTGCTTGTTTGGAAAGTTCTTGCAATTAAAATTCATCATTTTTAAGCAACTCTTGCACATCCGTATGCCTATTATTGAAAGGAAGTTGGCAACATTTTAGATCACTGGTATGGAAATTATCATTTTAAAAAGATCGAAACTATTATTCACAGTTGGTATTTGATTCAGCTTTTTTTCTGAATAATATTGAATGATTGACAAATTTTTGAGACAGATTTTCTGTGGCGAAATCACTCAGAATGTAAAGACGAGTACATTGTATATTTTATGACATCTTCTATTTCAAACCTTTTATTTTTACAATTTTTTCAGAATTTTGTTTATGTTTAATATTTTTTAGTTGGTTCCTATCGTTGGACAAAAAAGCAGTAATGACTGAAATGCTTCTTCGCTGAAGAGTCTGCACAAAAGTTTCTTTACGATTTTTTATATGCGTCTTTTGTGATAAAATCAATGAGCTGCCAAAAGTATTATGATTTTGAATTTCATTTTAAGTTAAAAAGATGAATTTCTAATTAAATATTTTGTTAATTAACAAAACTGAGATTTTTATAAAAGAAATTATACTTTCATATGATTATTGAAACAAATTAGTAAAACTATTGTAGTTTGAAGGAAATTAAATTACAACATGCTATTAGAGAAGAAACTATAAAAATTAATATACTTAAATATTTCCATACATAAAAAAGTCCATTTTGCTTTAATTTGCAAACATTTATTCTTATTTCATGCTGATCTTGAGTGAAATATTTGCTTAAAAATAAAGGAAACAACTATCAAGAATTTGTTTAGAAGAAATCAAACTAATCTTTTAATTACCTGGATTAAATCTAACATGATTAATTGATTTGCGGAATTAAAAATAAAAGAGTTATACTACATTTTCAACATAATTTCAAATTTTCACAATTTAATTTTTTTTACTCTCTCTTTATCATTGATTGCGAAAAAAAAAAGATGAAAATTAATTTTTTTGAAATAATTTTCTTGGTATTTCTTGTAAAGTTATTAAGTATAAGTGGGAACGGATTCTAAAATATTCAAGTATTCATGCATCTTGCATTACAGTACAAATTATAAAATGTTTTTATTATTCTTTTAAACTTCCAAAATAGCTGTTACAATTTTTAGCTAGGACATGTATAAAAAACATGCAAACATTTTTGGGAATTTGATAGAAATCTAATTTAATACAAACAATTATATAGTATAAATATAGTATGTAAGACTATATATTTTTCTCACAGTTTTGAAAATAAAATTCGTTGTTCAGATTAAATTATTCTAGTATAAATTATCTTCAGTAATTTTGCTTATAAAAATAATTAAAATATTTTCGCTTATTTTGTTTAATTTTCTTGTTAACTTCTCAGCAAGTTCTAATAAATACTTATTTAAAAAATGAAGAGAAATTATAATATATATATATATATATATATATATATATATATATATATATATATATATACTTAAGAAGGATAAACCTTTCTATAATTAATTTAATTTTAATATTAAATAATCAAGATAATTTATTACATTTCTAAATTAATTTGTTTATATTTAACATGAATTTGAAGCATATTTTTGATTGAATGTTTACTTGCTTTAAAAATGAACTATTTTTAGTTGAATGTTCTAGAATATCTCGTTTGTATATTCAATATACATGTTTTAAACTTTTTTCACATCTATATAAGTTAAACATTACAAATTTACTTGTCTATAATTTACTATGGCAAAAGATACGAGATTAAATTTAAGTTGAAAAAATATATATTTATATCTTTGTATTATAGCTTTGATTTTTTGAATTAATGTTTGATTTAATGTGATCATATATCTATCTATCAAAATAATCTCAAAATTCCATAAATGATTTTAAAATCAACTACGAACATATATTACAGAGGGCTATGGCTATATTAGATTTCTTTGTTTAAATTGCGATATCCTGCAATGTAAATATCTACTCCCATTTATATAGATAATTTTAAAATCTAATCTATATATATATATATATATATATATATATATATATATATATATATATATATATATATATATATATATATATATATATATATATATATATATATATATATATATATATATATATATATATATATATATATATATATATATATATATATATATGCATGAGACTAATATCAGAAATGAAGTCATATTTGAATTGAAAATGTATTAACTGAATTTCTAAGAAAATATTAAAACTATTAATAAATTGATTATAATATTATGAATATTTTCAAATAGAATTTGTTTAGGGAAGAGAGAGGAAAATTACATGATCACAATTTGTAAATATATAACCTTAAGAAGTAAAAATAGAAAAATAATTCATTATAAGTGTTCTACGAAAATATGACTTTTGAAATTTAAATTTAGATTATTCATCTATTAAAGTCAACGAATGAATTTCAATTATTCTCAAAATTATTTTTTCATTTTACTTCTATATAATTACTCTTCTGCGTTTTAAGTGTGTTTATTTTCATCATTAAATATAACAGTAAAATATAGCCAATATAATAGAACATAGAATATATTATTTGAGAAATTCATCATAACTTACAATGTTAAATTTGATTCGCAGTCTACACTAAATAGATCTCTCTTATCTTATCAATTTTTAAGATTCAGTGAAGACTGAATTATAAGAAGTATTATTTCATATTGTCGAAATATACTGTTTCTATATCTGAAGTTATTTCAGTGACTCTAATATAAAATCTAGAAAGCTATTTTTGTACCAGTTGAGATATTAACATCATCCACTTGTAGAATTGAAAGATATGACGAAAAGGAACTTTCTTGTAAAAACATATTTCACTTCAACTAAATGTAAAATTTTTATGTAATATAAATACATTTACTTCTTGTTTGACTTCTTACGCATTGTATTCTCTTCAGATTTTAAATTAAAACCTCAATTTGAAAATCCTTCAATTACAACCAATAAAAAAAGATTAAATTAAATATGCGAACGTCATTTTATAGTATGAATAACATTTCGTGAAAGCAAATATATGACTTTTATCTAGCAAGCATTTTTCTTAACATTTTATACTATATACAGTACATTATAGTTTACTAAAATGTGCTTTATTTAAAGACATGCGTTATTCATATTGTTCTGACTATTTGGATCTGATGACTTTTCTACAAAATTCAAGCAGATGTGCTGCCGATTTATTTTTCTTTCGGCATTTTTTTATGTAACCGTATTACTTAGTTTTGATGATTTTACATTTCCTTGTGTTTTTCTGTTTTGCATAATTTCTTTGTAAAAATAATTTAAGGGAATGTAGTGCGCCGTGAGAAAGCATTAACTTAAAAGCGACCACATTATTTTTTAAATTTAATTATGGTTTTTTATTTATGTTCATCATATATTTCTCTTTATTGCTTTTTTTATAATGGTTTTTTGCGGAATGTCATTGAAGGAGAGGCCATATGATCAAATTCGTGTGAACTGGAAGATTTGGAATGTAAAACTATTGCTCCAAAATAGCTAACTAAACTGGATCTATATGTCCAATAAAACAATAATCTACATAAGTCTTTCTGTTAGTGAGTTAATTTTAACAAGCCTAATATCGGGACATTTTTTTTAATTAAGATCAAAATATTTTTTCTTATTTTGAGTGAACCGTTTCTAGTCTATTTTTAAAATTCATTAAGCCATTTCTAACGTTCCGTTAATTCTAAGCCGTTTCTAATCATTTCTAAAATTTATACTTTAGAATTTTAAAAATAATAATTTTGAGCTTAATTTTAAGTAAACATTTGTGTGAGAATAATGAACATATTATATGTTTAAATCACTGATACTCTACAAAAACATATGAATAATTTAATGGAAAAAAACCATTTCAGTTCTTAAATTGAATGTGTGTAAAATTTAATTTTTGTTCTTCAGATATAAATTATAGAACAAATTTTGCTTGACAAATTTTAATACCTGTAAGCATTACTTTATTACATATTATGTAATAGAATAAAATATGGTGAATCATTTTTGGTATATAATAATTAAATAATAAAATTTTTGGTAAATAATCTGCACACTTAACAGATTTTAAGCCAGTGGAGGAATAAACGTTAGCATAAAGTAATTAGCTTAGTATTTCAATAAAACATGAAATTTTTTTAATATGCATTAAGATATTTTTATAAAACAGCGATTTTTTATTTTTGGCTTTTAATATTTTAAAGTCCATCCATGCTTTCAAGGAATATTTTTGACCATTACATTAAAATATGAACTGGTACTAAATATATTATAAAATAATTGTACCTTTATTGTTGATCTTTTTAGTTGTTATTTTAATTTTAAAAAATTATGACGGAAGTAAGTATTATGTTACGACTATGTTATGTGTGTTTTCAGTATAGGTTATTTATTTTTGAATACTATAATTTTATATTTTCTATTTTTCAAAGCAAATGTATATCAACAAAAAATCCCATATATTAGTTTTTATGTAGCTATTCGTTACACAGCAACTATTCTATTACTTCTATGCAATTGTTAGAATTACCTAAAAACAATTAATTTTCTTATGAAATTAGTTTTCAGACAAAAAGTAAATACTTTAAAAATTATTTTTAATTTTGTGACTTACAGCACTTTTTGAGTAACTGCGAAATGAACTTAACAGATAAATGTGTCGTTTTAAAAGTCTCCAGAAACAACAAAATGAATTATATATGGTTTAAATCATGTATTTCATGATATTTAAAAGTATAATTTAGCTTTCGTAGCTGCTGATTAGAAATAAATAAAATAAATCTATGTCATAATATCTACCGCATTTTAATAGTCATGGTGTATGCAATAAAAATTTGAATTAAGAATTAATGGGTAGACAGTTCCGTGTTTTTTGTTCTACTGCTATTTGTTCTCGGTCTTTATATATATATATATATATATATATATATATATATATATATATATATATATATATATATATATATATATATATATATATATATATATATATATATGTATATATATATATAGTATATATATATATGTATATATATATATATATGTATATATATATATATATATATATATATATATATGTATACATATATATGTATATATATACTATATATATATAGCAAATTATAAACATAATATGAATAACAGGATTAAATAACAAAAATATAAAAATATATAGTTAGCAACCCCCTTACCACAAACCCAGTTGAAGTAGCATCGCCAAATACATAATTTAATAAAAAGAACGAATTGAAAGACAATATGTTACCCCTGTTTTAATTAACAGAGCCACGTGAAAATAAGAATGACATACCAGTATTGCCATCTTCATAAGGAAATGTTGATTATGTTGGTACAAATTAGGAATTTTTTGCAATGGCCTAGAATGATAGTCTCAGCACCAAGTCATTACAATCCAATATATATATATATATGTATATATATATATATATATATATATATATATATATATATATATATATATATATATAAATATATATATATATATATATATATATATATATATATATATATATATATATATATATATATATATATATATATATATATATATATATATATATATATATATATATATATATATATATATATATATATATATATATATATATATATATATATATATATATATATATATATATATATATATATATATATATAGGGTAAATTTAGAATGTCTTGTAATTATTAAATATACTTAGATATTAATACTCTGAAATTAACCAAAATTTTTTATAAATTAATTTATCTCTTGAGTTACTTTAATTGAATAAATAAAATACACATTAAATATATTATGATATTAATATATAATATGACTATAATAGCGTTTTACCATCAATAATACAAATTATTTTCTAAGAAAATTTTTTACAATAAAGATTATTTTAAATTTATTTTAAATAATTAATGCAGAAATAACATAACAATTAAATTATATACAAGCTGAATTTTAACATTTCTAATAAATTTTTCACGATCATCATCATAAGCACAGTAAATAAATGTATAGAAAATAAGTAACTAAATTTCCAATCAATAAAAATAACCATATTTATGGTTACTATTTTATAACAAATTACAAGCACATTGTTCTGTTAAAAAGAATTGCCATCTTAGGATTCAAAAATATCTTTTTGGCATGAATCATTTTTGTTAATGAGTGGGTAGGCTGTTATAATTTTTATTCATTAAATTGAGGTATCTAATTTAAAGGAAGGAATTATGCGAACAGGACAAAGAAATAATAGCACATTTTTTTGCATTATACAATCTTCAGTGATTTATCATTTTTACTAAGCAAAGTAGTTCCCTAGTACAATCTCTTATTACTTTTTGCAGTTTTTTTTATTTTAATTTTTTTCGGATATTCCATAATTTTTTTCCCTTTCAGCTTTGCCTTTTACTTTTTCTTATTATATTTTCTTTCATAAAATTTTAGAAGTATAGTTTTTCATCATTTTCCCCATTTGCTGTATTCATAGTAATCCTTTAGCTTTGAAAAATCTTAATATTTTTTTCTGAATTATTTTTTATGTGATTATGAGTATATACTTGTCTCCATTTAACGGATATGCATATTTGTGTGGTAATTTAAAATGCATTTCCATTGCTTGTTTTTCTTACCCATTAGTAGTTATTAGTCACATTTATTAGTTTTATTTATCTGCATTCCTTAATTTCTTAAAATAAAAGTGCATTTTAATGTTTTATCTTTTAAATACAATTTTTGGTATTTCTATATATTAGTTTATGCAATCTGATAAAACTAATTTTGTAAACTTGTATATTCATCTTAAAACTTGTGTACATTTCTTAACTAAACTAAAATGATATAAATTATATAAACTTTTATTTAATATAAGCTTTAATTAAGCAAGTATTTAAATTGTATAAATTTAGTTAAAGGTTAGATTTAATTAACTTTGATAAACATAAATCTATAAAGATACATACAAATATTTGCATATTAGGATGTAAAAATACTTGATGGAATTCATCTGTTGGAAAAATTAACTCATTTTTCATTTCAACAGTTAATGGCTTCCCAGTTTAGTAATGATTGTTTATGGCAGCTGCGAACCTACTTTAATGAAGTTGTTTTTAACAATTTTATAAATATTCATTATTTAATCTTGGAATTACAAAAAAAAATCAAAATTTATTTGTTTTTTCGCACATTCACCTGCATAAATATAAAAGGTACACAATATAGGCATTTATATGCGATGACCTTTTTTGCTCTTTTTTACTTGCATTGAGATGTACTTTCTTTTCAGAATTGAATTGGCGCATTTAAATTTCTTATTACTTCTTAAATTTCTACATTAATTGATAAATATACTGAAAACTATAGACGTTTACTGATTATAATTATCTCAAATATCCAATGTAACAATCAATATCCAAATAAATATCATCAAATTAAATATTTATAAAAGCAATTACTAGGAAAATATCCTCTCACTACAATCTATATATTTACTTAAAATAATTCAAAACTTTTGTAGCAATTTGTTATAAAGATGTATCAAAGATAATCGCAGAAGAAAGTAATACACAGTTATGATAATTATATTATATTAAATAATTAAGATATACTGTGAACAAAAAATTGGTAATATTTAAATAAGGAGAAAAATAAATAAAATGATGATAGTTTTATTGCTTTTTCTTGAGTTTAGTAGCAAACTAAAGCCATTTTTTAACACTAAATTAATGAATTTTATTTACAAGAAATGTGTCTACAATATCAAGATAAACTTAAATCTATTAAATTTATCTTAATTACATATATATAAATTAAATCAGTTTTTAGTTAGGAGATATAGTATTATTTACGTGTGACAAATATGTTTATTTTTTTAAATAAGTAACTATAAAGAAAAGAAATATCTTGAGCCACTAAAATCACATTTTGCCTCCCCTATTTCATTTACATTTTGCAAGAAAAAGAATGGAGGAAAGTTCGTCAAACTTACTGATTTCTTTCTAGCTTGATTTTAATAGATGCCGCCTTTAAAAGTTCCTCCTACTTTACATTTTTACGAAAGAATCCCAAATGAACAAAAACTTTTACGGGATTAAAAGCGAACTGAGATTAATTCAAAATAGTATTAGCACAATGCTAACCTTTTGAAAGGAAAACAATTTTACTAATTCAATATATTATAAATTTGTTTGCTTTTCTAATACAGTAATACATTATACATTAATGAAAAATAGCTTTTGAAAGCCCATAAATAATTTATCTTTTATGTAAATCTGAGAAACTTTAAATTCTGCTTAATAGTTTGATTTCAATTATAAAAGATTTCTCTACCATTATATTATAACTCCTATGTGAAATCTAAATTATTATGAAATCTAAATATTATAATATAATTTTACAAGTAGTCTCTTTGTTGTTTATATAATAATATATTTAAAGATTAGCTGCTCTATTCACATGTTAAAAATGAATCCAGTTAATCTGATTTGAAGTATTTATCCTTAAACAGATAATCTGATTTGAAGCTGTAAGTCATTTACATTTACATTTGCATACACGATGTATTGAGAAATAAATAATCCAACATTGATTCTAAAATATATTAAATTCAGTTTGGCACGTTGTTAATGTTTCGTAGCTTAAAGAAAGGATATAACACTTATCTAGTAAATTATAAGTCAAAAATAATTTAACTTTATGTGTATTGTTGTTTGATGACATTAAATTTTGTTTGCATTATTATCAAATTAAATTTCAGTTACAGATATCTAAGTTCATCATTGTCAATAGTAACTTAAAATCTCTCTTATTTTGTATTTATTTTTGTAACTTAAATAATAATTTTCGGAAATAATTATTTAATTATAATATTTTATCGAAAATTGATAAATATCTTCCAAGGTTTAAATAAATTTTCTATAGATAATATTCTGATTTTGGGAAATCATGAATTTATCTTCCAATAATTTTTTAATAATGCCAAGCAAATAGATAGCAAATAAATAAAATAAATAAATAAGAATTAATAATATAAATTACTTAATTAAATTATAGTTTTATATGATGCTTAATAATTCATTATTTCATTTTGTAAAAATAATTTAAAAAGTATTTTTTATCTTTATTTTTTAAATAAATAAAATTTTTCTGGTATAATGAAAATAACTATATAAATGTAATCTCTAGATTCCTTATTTCACGTTCAGAATAAATCAAATAGTAATTTGGAATAAGCTACTGATAACAGATTTATTCTGATAATAAAATGATAAATTGGATGCTTTCAAATATAATTTATTGGAAAGCGGGTTTCATATCTAAAAAATTTTAATAATAATAGTTATTAAATCCCTTTACATTTTTAATTTCATAGAATTAAATTTTAACCTAAAAATTATAATTAAAAATGTAGTATTTCAAATTAAATTTCTTCTTGTTCTTTAAAATTTATGGCATATATAAATTTATCAAATTTTAAGTTTTAATTAAAGTTTTTAATCATATTAACTTAATTAAAAGACATTAGCGTGTACTTTGAAGCAAACATTCTATGAATAATATAACAAGATCTTGCATCTTTTAGACTTGTATTTTTCATAACATTACAAGAGATTAAACTCTTCTTTGAATTATATATGACAATAAGATGCTTTCCGTTGAAAACGATTTTGTAGAATAAAGGTGATTATTTTATGTTAATAAAACTTTAATTAAGAAATAAATAAAATATAAGTAAAAAACTTGCAACAAGCAATAAAAAATCAATAAGAAGATTTTTCTCGCTACATATTTATTTATTTTTATACTTATTTGCATTTATTTTTTAATGGCTTCTCTCTTATACCCTTGAAATTTTGATCATCTGAAGTTAAGATCAATTTTTCAGCGTATGAGGTGGATATTATCAAATCACAAAATCTGTCAAAATATTATTTAATTATACTTTGTTCACTAATTATTCTACATAAACTTTTGACATAATACGCAGAAAAACAACTAAAAAATAAAAGTAAATTTTAATATTGGAAGTAGGATTCTTTATTTAAATAACTTCTTAAATAAATATATTGATACGAAAACAATTTTATCGTCATTAATGAAAAATTATGAAAGGAAATATTTAATCGTGGTTCCATTCAACAGTACTTTACTTTTGTGTTCAGAATCATTTTATTGTTTTGTTTTTGTGTTGCCATTCATTTGAAAGAGGAGATGTCATTAAAATACATATAATATTTATTGTCAGAACTTTTGACATGCAGAGTATAGAATTAGTTAGATTATGCAGAAATGATTCTTGTAAACTGAATTCAACGCACATATCTTAAGAAGGCAAATATTATTTATTAAAATGTATATATTGAAATTAAATATTAATTATTAAAATATATATTGAAATTAAATTAAAATACATACAAACGAAATCGACCAATTCTGTCGTTTAACAGCCATTTATTTTGTCTCTCTTTTTTAGTTCCAGAAGCGTATGCTTCTGCCGTATGCAATTGGCAAGAGCACAATATATATAGTTTTTAAACATTGTCACGGTGGCAGTTATATTCATCAATATTTACATAAGTATCAAGACAACCGAATATTTCATTTACATTTCCAACACTTATAATTCCGAAAATTATCATAGCTCAATGAAGTTGAAAAAATGCAGATAAGTATGTATTCAGAAATAGCATTATGAAAATGAAAATATAAATTTTAAAATCAAGTAAAATAACTCGTTATCTTCACCAAATGGGAAAAAATTCGAATTACAAAATTTAGTATGTATAAATCAATAAACGATAAGAAAATCTGACTTTTTTGTATAATATTAAAATTTAATTTCTTATATTTTTGAATTTATGTGTTTTCCGAGCATATGTAATTCACTGGAAATGTTTTAAAATCATAATTAATTTTTACTTATATTTAGACTGTTATCTATCTGCATTTCAACATGCATTTTTAATATGCAACTATAAAGCATAAAATCGATTTCGATCAATTAAAAAATTTATGTTATTTTATCCATCAATATGTTTGGAGCAGTTACATAATTAAAACAGGGAAAATAAAGTATCCTCTGAATATAAAGGGTGTTTTTTTCGAGGTACAGAACTTTAAATTGCAATAAAACAACGATGTATTATTCGATTGACATGAATTTTTTTTTATTTGAAAGATAATCTTGTGGCATTACATTTTAAATATGATTTCTGGCATATGACTGCCACGGCTGGCTCGGATGTAGTCCAATCTGGACGTCCAATTTTCGAGGACTTTTTCCAACATTTGTGGCCGTATATCGGCAATAACACGGCGAATGTTGTCTTCCAAATGGTCAAGCGTTTGTGACTTATCCTCATAGACCAATAACTTTACATAGCCCCACAGAAAATAGTCTAGCGGTGTTAAATCACAAGATCTTGGAGGCCAATTCACAGGTCCAAAACGTGAAATTAGGCGGTCACCAAACGTGTCTTTCAATAAATCGATTGTGGCACGAGCTGTGTGACACGTTGCGCCGTCTTGTTGGAACCACAGCTCCTGGACATCATGATTGTTCAATTCAGGAATGAAAAAGTTAGTAATCATGGCTCTATACCGATCACCATTAACTGTAACGTTGTGGCCATCATCGTTTTTGAAGAAGTACGGACCAATGATTCCACCAGCCCATAAAGCGCACCAAACAGTCAGTTTTTCTGGATGTAACGGTGTTTCGACATACACTTGTGAATTAGCTTCACTCCAAATGCGGCAGTTTTGTTTGTTGACGTAGCCATTCAGCCAGAAGTGCGCTTCATCGCTAAACAAAATTCGCTTATGAAAATCGGGAACAACGGTAATCTCGTTTTGGGCCCATTCGACGAATCTACGCCTTGCTTGATGATCGTTTGGCTTCAATTCCTGCACGAGTTGGATTTTGTAAGCACGCAAACCAAGATCCTTCCGTAAAATCTTCCATAAAGTGGATGGACACAGATCCAATTCCTGTGCTCGACGGCGGATGAACTCATTCGGGTCTTCCTCAATGCTACGCTCTACAGTAGCAATAGCTTCTTCTGTACGCACCGTACGGCGTCTCTGGGGATGCGAGTTATCAATTAGAGTAAACGTGGTATGTAAACCTTCCATGGTTAATCGAATTAACTGCTCTGATGGACGATTTTGTCGACGATAAAATGGACGTAATGCGCGATACGTATTCCGCACAGAACCATTATTTTCGAAATAAAATTGCACAATTTGAAAGCGTTGTTCAGGCGTGAGTCTATTCATGATGAATTGCCAAACCAAACTGAGAATAAATCACTTGACAGCTGTTAAATCGGTCGCCATCTTGGAAAGTAATGCCAACTTAAACTTCTATACCTCGAAAAAAAACACCCTTTATATCAATAACTGATAATCCATAAAAGTATAAAAAATATTTTAAATTATTTACAAAAAATGCAATTTATATTGTAGTATGTAACTTTTATGCAAGTTTAAATGATTTTAAAATTAACTGTGATCATAAATCATTTTGAATTTATAAGTCGATGTATAAGATAATGCTTTATAAAATGCAGAAAAACAAAATTAGTGTAAATTAGAGCTTTTGATGAATCAGTTGATTTACAGATTATGTTTCTTCAACATTAAAGGGCTCATAAATTTGATCTATAAGCAATAAAATTGTCTTAAAAACAGCGTATTTCCATCTTACATCAAAAAGGGGTCACAGTCTTTATGACTATTAAATGTCATTAATCTTATTAACATGCCATCTTCGATAGATTCTCTGTCTTTCTATTGAACATCTGCATTTCAAATGAAAGGCTAGCATAATTATATATAAATGAGAGATAAAATTCCCAAATATATATTATCCTCAGAATTAATGAATAGATGGTAATGCTTCAAATTATTTTCTTCAAACAGCAAGATTAATATTTGGTATACAAATTAAACTCTTATTTCAGCAATACAATTTTGATATCTGAAGTGCTGTTTGTTTAATATTGTAAGGACTTAACCTGTAAATCAACTGATACTGTCCTGAGTAATGATATAAATGTGTTATTTATATATGTAATTTGTGAAACACTGTCAACTTAGCAAATTTTGAAAGCCTCAACTATTTCCTAATGCCAGCAATTTTCTTACATACAAACTAAATTGTTAATTATAGAACAAATAGAAATTTATGTTGTTTTTGTTAGTTAAAAGTGACTAATTAATAATTTCATAAGGACACTATCGAGTCTTAATCATGGGCTTTCATCAAAATAACAGTTTTTGCATAATTAGATGACTACAATGTTTATCAGATTATGTGGTAAAAATTTACTTACTGGTACCCCTTGTTTTTTGGCGATTTTTGAAGTCAAGAAAGGCCTCTAAAATTTGATTAACAAAATGGACCCTATATCTACATTAGTTAAAGCGCTAAAAATACTAAGCTTACCAGAAATTAAACATTATCGCCAATATTTATCACCAACTTTTTTCCAAACCAAGGGGTACCGGCTTCTATAAGAACCTGATTCTATAATATTTTTCTTCTGTTTTTTTGAAAGAAACCATAGTAACCTGATTAGAAATGGCGTTATTCATGTGGTAAAGACGCACTACTTCTCCATGTAGATGTCCATCGTGCTGAGTGGGTTTAAAACTCAATGTAGATCTGATGCATCTTCTGTGATTTAGCGAGTCCGTGAGAAAAAATTGGCATTTCATTGTCGATTTCATCTCTAAATATGATTCTAAATCATGAGGTGGTTGGATGCATTTAGGATTTGGGCGGGAAGAAATAGAAAACCCCAGAAAGGACTGCATTTATTGGTTTAGTGTTTAATTTGTAACTCAAACAGTATTCTTACCCCTGTGTGATAAATTTTCCAGGACATACTGCTTAAAGTAGATTACAAATCACTGCAAATACCTCTTTTCAAAGTGATGTTCGAATGAACGAAGGGTTGCTTAGATAGGCTATCCAAGAATACCATTCAAAATTGGTTTTTACGGGGTTATAGACTTTCAGCTATATGCCGAGAAACAAATCTTATTTAGATAAGTTAAATGCTTACGTTTAATATCAAACAAATAATTCCGAATATTTTATGCAAATAGCTTAATTTGTGCATTCATTTTTCTATACTTATGTTAATACATTTACATTAAACTTGAGCTATTGATCGCAAAATAAACTAAAGGATTAAATGTTTCAAATTACAGATTTATATCACCCAATGTTAATAATGAAAACGTTTTTAATTTTTACCTCGCATTATTTGTTTATAAATTAAATTTAAGCAATAATTCTTATTTTAAACATATGTTTTTTTAATTTTTATTCTTTTAAAGTTTCTTAATTCAAAACATTTAATAGAAAATTCAATTATTTATTCAGTTTTACGTAACTTTAAAATACAATGTGAAATTGACTACAGGAATATCTCAAACTGAAAAATAAGAGTAAAATGTATTCTTTACTCTTATAGCATGTCATTTAAAGGATGTTCTCATAGTCATAAGTTTTTAAGTACACGAAAATATTAACTAAAGTTGAATTTAAATGATTTTTAAAAAATAAATTATTTTCTTTTAATTCTATTTTTGCAGTATCTTTTAAAATTTGTAAATGCAACAATTGATAACAATTTAATTTAAGTATTTTTTTAATTTAAGAATATTATTTTTTTAATTTAAGTATATATATTTTTTAGGCTTCATTCTGAGTATTTAAATTTAGAAATAGTTGAAAATATCAGAACATGCGATAGAAATAAATTTTAACTGTTTGCAACATATGGACACATCTCATCTCAAATCAAACTCAATTTTTAAATTCTAATTAAAAATGTTTAAAAGAAAGTAATCAATGGAGGGTTTTATAAGCTGAAAGTCAAGATTAGAATGGAGTTTTTAAATTATTTTGTTATTTCCTTTTATTGTATTTTTAAGAAAGGTATGTAAGTTTAATTTCGAGTTTTCTTTATCGGATTGCTCGTATCATTCTAGTTGGAAGGGCTTCAGCAGAAATTGAATTGCGTGCTATTATTCTGGCTTCTTCAGATGCTACAATAATGTTGTTTTTCCACCAATAAGTGAAAATAAGACATCTGTTTTCTAGCCAATCAATCAGCAATTTACGACACTGAATCACAACGAAAAATAGTCTGGTTTCAAATAGAAATTTGATATGTTTAGGAATACAAGATAAGCTTAGTTATAATCCATTTTAGTAGCTATTGCTTTTAAGCAGTTTCATATTTCTGTTTATAAATTTTTATATTTATTTGTGATATTGTAATAAATTAATTAAAATTGGTATTTATTATTTTAATATAAATATACTATTTAAATATTTTGGTTTGAAATGTATTATATGTGTTATAAACCTATGATTGTTGAATTTTACTTCTAAGAAATCAATGACAAATAGGACTATAGTAAATTTTCTTGAGTTCGAATCCATAACCATTTCAAATGTTACTAATCTTGAGAAAGTTAAAATTGCAAGCATGGAATTAAGATTTGTAACTTCTATTTTTTTAATTCAATACTTAGAGATTTTAAACAAAGAAGAACTTAAGAAAATCTACCCTATAAAAATATGCATATATATAAATGTTAATGAAATCATATATCAACAACAATATCGCATAAATGAATTTATAATTGATATAAAATATACAACAACGGATATCATTTTGGAAATTTATTTTGAAATATAATTAAATACATATTAATTACTGACATGATATTTCTACGGTATAAGATCATCAAGGAAGAACTCATAATTAGTCTTTGATTGTATATTGTCATAAATTACAATCAAAGTTTGATTGATTTCTGAACTTTGGAATTCTAATGTTTTCGTGCTTACATTACAACAATGCTCTCTTATTTTTCAGCTTATGCTTTAATACAATATTTGGGTTATGTCTATCATATAAAAAGCACTTAAATTTTAACGAATGACAAAAATCACATATTACATTGAAAAACAAAATTTTTGAATGTTTTCCAGCCATTTATTTCATATCTATCTATCTATCTATCTTTCTATCTCTCTCTCTCTCTCTCTCTGTATATATATATATATATATATATATATATATATATATATATATATATATATATATATATATTTATATATATATATATATATATATATATATATATATATATATATATATATATATATATATATATATATATATATATATATATATATACATATATATATAATTTTAAAGAAATAGCATGTGTTTTAAAGAGAAGCAAAATTTATATAACGTAGATACAAGGCTTTTATTAGCACGAAATTTTAATTTAAAACTAATGTATACTATATCAAATTTTTATGTGTAAAAATTGACTAAAAAGTGAAAAACAATGGTAAACAAGCTTAATGCTAAACAGAACTACAGCTAGTTGGTCCACAATATTGCTTGGTGATAATTTTGTTGATTAAAAAGAAGCATTACGGTCACAAGTCATCCAGGGCAAAATATAACTAAATATAGCAAAATTTAATTTTAATTTATTGAAAAAAGAGGTACTATTATGTTACACTTACGCAATCGATCACCGATGTGATTGCTAAACAGTTTTCGCCAGAAATTAACACTGATGTGCTTAAATAAGTTTTATCAAGTGATAATAGTTTAGTTTGTAAAGTATAAATTAAATGTTTGTATTATTTTTAGTAGTTTCTGAAAACTTAAATATTTTTAAACAATGCATGATGCAAATAGTATATTTATGACAATAATTTAGGATTTTTTTCTTTCTCTTTTTCATCAAAAGTTGATGTATAATGGAAAAGTACAATATAAATTTTATTATTCATTAATTAGACTTTAAATTTAACGTTACACATTAAAGTTCTTAAATTTTTTTTAACGGGACATTAATTTAAATGTGATGATTCTCATAAATAAAGTGTTTCTAATAAAATTAAACTACATTTAACACAAAGGTTAAAATATAGATAAATTTTAAATTTCTATAATTTTGTGTGCATTTATTTATAATGCAGATTTTACAATGAACATAATTTTTTAAATATTTTATCATAAGTATATAGTATATAAAAATTTTTAGCAACATGCACTATAATGTTATCTTTCACATTATTTAAAATCCTTATATATTTCATTAAAAAAATGAAAAGTTTTGATGGTGAGAAAAAATTCTCAATCCGTCAAATGTAGATGTGTAGTAGTGTAATCCTTTAGCTTTATTTGTTTTATTTCATAAACTTTTGATTTTATTTTCGAAAAATTGATTTTTTGAAGAAAACACTTTATTTTCTTATTTTGAACCTCAGACAAATAATTATGTAAGAATCTAAAAAGTATAACACTTTATCTAAATTTCCTCACCAGGGTGAAACTAATCATATTTTTGAGAGAAATAGTATGTAGATACTCATATCACGATAGTATTTTTAAACATTATATTGGATAAATTTAATATTTTAGCAAGAAAATCTGGTAAATTTCCAAACTCGAGAATGATACTTTTCTCATAAGAAAATTTTTTAAATGTTTACTTCAAAAATTTAATAAAATCCATGTGTTATTGGAAAAGTATACATGTAATCATGTCGAAAATATCCATGTAAAATCATTTTATCACTTTGAAATTTGCTTTTCACTTAAAAAATATTAAATAAAAAAGGAACTATTCACACAGCGGAACAGAATATAGTCTCTAATTTAGAAAATAACTTTAATCTGGTGGCTACTCACGTACAGAGAGAAAAAAAGAACTGTATGAAAAACTGAAGCAAGTCCCATGATCACCATAAATCTATTTTTCATATTTTAATTTTATGAAAATAGTGAAAAAATAATTTGACTACATTATAATTTAGACAGTAAAAATAATTCATAATTATTTTTAATGATATAATTGTCATAATTATCAGGCATCAAAGAAAGTAAATTTTTAAACGTTGCTTTTTAAAAGAATATTGTTGCTCATGAAAACAAATTTGGAAATAATTTGCTTAGATATATATTTTTGAATCTATTTTAAATTTTCGAAATTTGTTATAGGATAAAATATTTGTTTCTTATTTCATTTTAACATATAAATTTTATTCTATGTTATTTAAAATTATTTCTTGTATTAAATTACATTTAATGTTGAACATTAAATTATCTATAAATATATATTTTTTAAAGTTATTATCTGCATCTGAAATATTTTTGATAACAAATTTATGTTTTCCCTTCAAGAACCATTAGTCCCTTCATTAATATTAGTATTAAATAAATATTACAGTGCATTATTCAGTAGAAAAGATTTCGTTACAATTTACATTAAGCTTATTTATTTGAATTCAGTATTAAATACTTTAAAATATCATAAAAAGAAGACATTGTACTATAGAGTATTTCGTGAGAATTTTCAATATTTATTACTTATATATGGTATCCATTGTTATTTTGTAGTATAACACAATAATAGAAGCAATTTTGAAGTTTCATTTCACCAGTTCAGTAATTCTTAATACTGTTTCACGCAACCACAATAAATTTAGTTTTACAATAAAATAGGATTCTTACTTCAGAAAACTTACATTGTACTTCCAATGACCTTTTCAGAAAGGTCAATGTCTTTGTAAAATTCAATTCAATGACCTAAGAAAATGCGTTGAGTTTATTTCGAAGTATTTTATGTTTCATTTCTTAAATGAGTCCACAGCACATTTTTCAATATATATATATATATATATATATATATATATATATATATATATATATATAGTACTGATCTTTTTCAAGCTATGAATTTGTACATTTTTTATCATTTTATCATTTTACATCACATCATTTCATGGAGAATTCGAAAAATATGATAGGAAACCAATTTTAACAAATTTATTTTGTCCTCAATTCTCAGAGAATTCAGAAGCATGAACATTTTTCAAGATTATTATAATATTATATATATATATATATATATATATATATATATATATATATATATATATATATATATATATATATATATATATATATATATATATATATATATATATATATATATATCACTCTAGGATCAGGCCCCACATAATTTCGAAAACATTCATACAAAACACATTTTATATTATACGTATATAGGATTGCGACTATTTTCAACTTATTAGTATATCACTAATATACAGCGTTTCCCAAAAGTGATGGAACACTCGTGCTTCAGAAAAGGTATTAAAATTAATTAAAAATTCGTGTACAAAATTTTTGCGGATGTGTTTCATACTTAAATTTAGTAACAATTATTACATAACATACATTTTGTCAAAATATTAAAATATTAATTTAAAAAACTATAATTGTTTAGAACGGAGCAAAAAATAGCTCACATAAGTAATGGGACACTATTAGATAAGCAACAAAAATAGTCTGAAATAAGCAATAAGAATATTTTTGGGTATTTTATATTTACTCAAACGCCAATTGGCAATAATTTAAAAATCGTCTGCAGTATTTCTCTCCAGATTGTTTTGGAATTTTTGTGTTTTTTAGCTCTGTGCAGCCATGAATGATAAACGAAAAGAAACTTCAGCTGAAATTCGAAAATTAGTTATTCATTTGCATATTGAAAGTGGAAATTCTATTAAACTGCTGAAACGGTTAACTTGAGTGTCATGCAACAGTTTTCAATATCATTAAACGATATGAACAGAATCATATGTTTCAGAATAAAAGAAGACATAGCCGACCATCAAAGCTATCCAATGGAATAAAATGAATTGTCTTTCGAATTATTAAAAAAAATCCAAGAATGAGTGCCCTAATATTCTTCGTAAGTAAAAATTGAAACTCAGACTGACTTTCGCAAAATCCAACATAAATAAAAATTCTGATTACTGGAATAAAGATGTATTTCCTGATGAAAGTAAAGTTAATATATTTGGTTCTGACTGTAGAATCTTGGTGTGGAGAAAACCGAGGGAAGAATTTCATAAACAGAACTTGGTGCCAACAGTAAAACATGGTGGAGGAGTTATGGTATGGGGGTGTATGTCGTCCGCTGGAGTAGGTAATCTTGTTTTTATTGATAGTAAAATAGATCAGTACAAGTACATTAACATTCTAAAGCAAAATTTGAAATCTTCAGCACGGAAATATAGCCTTCATAATGATTCTAAACTCTAGCTGACAATGACCCCAAGCACACTGCTTTGAATGTTAGACTCTGGCTGCTATATAACTGTCCTGAAATAATAAAAACACCACCACAATCTCCAGACTTAAATCCCATAGAGAATATTTGGCAAGAATTGAAATCAAGAGAATTCGTAAATACACAATTTCTTCAAAACAGCAATTAAAATCGGTGCATCTAGAAGAATGGAGTAAAATCACTCCAGAAATCACCAAAAAATTAGTCATACCCATCCCAAGAAGATTAAATCATGTTTTAAAAGAAAAAGAAAATCCAAAAAAATATTAAAACCTTTTAAAAAGTAAAATTTTTGGATAAATATTTGATGGAAAAGTAAGTGTCCCATCACTTATGGGAGCGTTTTTTGCTCCACTCTAAGCAATTGTATTTTTATTTAATTAATATTTTAATATTTTGACAAAATGTATGTTATGTAATAATTGTTACTAACTTTAAATATGAAACACACCCACAAAAATTTATGCATGTATTTTAATTAATTTTATTACAGTTTCCTTTTGTAAAGCACAAGTGTCCCATCCCTTTTGTGAGACACTGTATATATTTAAACAACATTTCATTCAATTGACTTTAAGATTCTGATCTAAAATTTGTTTGTATAGTTGAAATAAATGAATTAACTTAACAAAATAAGATTATTTAACACAAAATTTGATAAAAATAAGGTTTCGATAAAAACATTAAATTTTTTTAATTAAATATTTTTATTGTTTTTATTATATTTTAAATTAAAATAGATATTTGCAATGGATTTCTTAATATATCAAAACTATTAATAAAAGAATAAAAATGATGAGAAGTTTGATTTTCAAGCATTGCAAGATAATTTGGTATTTTCTCAAATTAGAGATAAAATAAAATGAAACTCTTTACATATGTTCTCTCTCTCTCTCTCTCTCTCTCTTGTGCACTTTCCTTAATAATTTCATAAATATGGCAAAAATAATGGCAAATGCTTATGGAGTATATCTTACAATGTTTAGAATTATAAAAAAAAATAATGCCTACAAATACAATTTGAAAAGCAGATTTTCTATATATTATGTATCTCTCACAGATTATATTCAAATTTAAGAAATTATTGTCCAGGAAAATGTCAAAATAGGAAGGACTTTAACTTCTCTATCTACCAATCATTATATATATAGTATAATATGTGCAGTGTGGGAGAATAGTGCTGTTTGGACAATGTGCTCCCGATATATTAATAAGCGAATGATATGAAAGATCGATTATCCTGATAAATTTAAATTTAGGTAAACCGGAACCATATTCATCTTATAAAAATATCTCTATTCTCCTAAATAAGTTTTTATATCCATATATACGATTTAAAACATTCAGATTCACAATAAAAAGTAGTACTTTTGATATACGGAATATTTAAATACGTCTCATTATGTATATCAAACATAACAAGAAAATATAATTCAATTAAATATTATAACTTATGAAGCAATTAGGTGAAAACACTATCGCATTTATTAAAGGAAATCCTTTTTATAGATTTAAATCTTAATAATTCTTGAATGAAATCTGCAAATATTTAATAAAACTTGATTTGGCTCATTCAATTTCAGTACACTTATTCTGATTCAGACTCTCTGTTATTGATGATTTTAATGTCTTTACATTATCAGTTTAATTAAGAAATCATGTGAATAAATTACTTTTACATCTTATAGTGGATAACACAAATTTTATTCTCAGATACAAGACGTATTTATTTTTCACAAATGGAGAGACACTATAAAATACCAAATTCTTATCCGGACTGACGTATATGAAGAAGAAATAAGAGCAATATACATCTCTCATTGTTAAAAATCTTTACATAAAAATAGTGATCCAACAATTTTTATGTACAGATTTCACTGGTTGCTATCAAACCCGAGATCTGGTTGTCACAGTTCATTGAGTCAGAGTCTTGCCAACTGCTTCTCGAATGTCTTCTGCATATAGCATGATATAGCACAGCTATACACTGTATACAGCAATGTTCCTCTTGCGTAGTACTACGTAGTCCAAGACCATGCTTTCTTGTAGTAGTACTTGTCCCTGATCACACCTGCTAACAATCATGCACTGTAGAAACACTCCTTTTCAATCATTCTATAATAGCTAGGAAAAAACATTCACCTATCTTGTAGCTCTACAACACCCCCTCATTCAAGTTCAGTGATCCATTGTATTTCTTTATCATTTGTAAAAGCACTCTTGTCTAGTTGCAACTCATTGCATTTCATCTCAACGATAGTTTAAGCTCACGAATGTTACAATGCATTTTTAAAGCAAACATGATACATATGTTCACAGTGATACCAATAGTACAAGCTGTTGCCAAGAGTCTATAATTTGAACAGAGGTCATTTTTCATTCGCATGCCCACGCCTACTAAATTTTGTGTATTTCCCACAAATTCTTCCACCTGTTGGTATTTGTTCGTTAATTTATTCACTCTCTTATAGTTGTGATACTGTAGCTATATGTTCATAGTCCTCAATACAATGATTTGTAAAACGGAATCAAAAATGTAAGTTTTAAGAAAATACCCATAAAAATGATGGGTTTTTGCAATATGTGCAATTGAGTATAAGAGTAATGTATTAAATCATGTCAGGCACATAACGTCATAGGTAACTCAAGTATGAGCTAAACGAGCGAGGTCAGCTGGATTAGCTCAAAATTTTAATAAAAGAAAGGACGGAGACGCAATTAAAACATCGGTGCAAGTGAAATCTTGTTCTTACATTAAATACAACCAGAAGAATTCAAATAGGTGATTTCATACAATGAAAAATGATCAGAAGGCTGCAAAAGGGACATAGGTTAGGAAATCAACAAAAGGGCTTCTTTGAACTTGGAAATCTTCCCACGCTATATGTGTAGATGCTAGAAAAATGAGTATATTCATCTTAGAAAAGCAACAGTAGTGTATGACCAATATAATTTATAGTTTATGATAGATATAGAGTTTATAGTTTATGAGAGATAGATATAGTTTATAGATTATGAGAGATAGATATAGTTTATAGTTTATGACCAATATAGTAATAAAAAGGTTTCCTGCAAGTGGAAATTGCTCAAAATCAATCACTAAGTGATATTCAACTACTGTGCACGGAACGATGCCACAAATGTCACAGTTTACTATGCGCCTTTAAAAATGCATCCAAATCATTTGCTGTCCTAAACGCTTCACATCTTTAAAAGTTGGCTGCCGTTGCCGTTGTTTAGACTAATGCTAAGAGCACAAAAACTGTAAACCACACCAATGTAGTCGTTTCCTCTTCACGGAAAAAAGTCGCTTCTCTGTCACATAATTCTCATCGTAAGCTGATTTGAAGAGAGTCGGAGCATGGTTTTATCCCATAACATCATGCAAGAAAACTATTGCTATTGTTCTGGGCTATCCTCAGTGGCGTCATTGTGCTGAACAGATAAACTGAGCGTTATTGCAAAAATGGGTTAGTAAGCTGAACCCATTTTTGTCTGTTCTGAAGTGCTGCTAGAGCAGATTTAGTTTTTACTGATGACAATTATCGCCTGATCAAACACCTGTTGTTCAGCAGTGACTGCAAATGTATATGTCTTCAGTGGATTAGCCAGGGTGCTCCCCTGATTAAAATTTTATAAAACATGTTAGGGATGCTTTGGGAAAATGCTTTGTAGTTAATTTTACTCATGGAAGTAAACTGAAGAACTGAAAGAGATACTAACTGAAGAACGATTTCTCTAACCTTAAGAACTTTTGGGTAATATGGTGCTGAATAAGTAAAGGCGGTGCAAATTAACCATTGAAGTGAAAAAGGAAACCATATCCTGTACTAAGGAACATTTGTTTGTTGTTCTTCATCTTGGAAAAACATAGCTGTGTAACAATGCTATGAGTTTAATAAATACTTTTTCGTTTAGTTCTATATTGTACAAATTGCATTCATTTTTGTGGAGATGTGCTTTTAATATTGTTTAAGTACAAAATGCTATCAGTGCTAAATTTTGCACTCCCGTGTGTATTGTGCATACGTAAATGAACAGACTCTTCCTGATAATTATCAGTAGGACATAATTTATTCTATTTCAATACTCAAAATGTTACACAATACTTAAACATTCAAAATGCTACACATTTAATTCATGATTCTTTTAAAAAATATGCTTGCTTCTTAATATGCTCCATATCATAATAAAAAATAACTATTTTACGCTGCAATAGGCATGGTGACTTTGATAAAATGTTTCCCAACTACACAAAGCAATTTTTCCAATCAGAGTTAAAAAAAACAATAAAACAGTAAAACATATGTTTTTATGTTGCCGTGTAGAATAAAATTCATCTTACCCCTAAAAGCAAGAGAATAATTTATTTCTAGACATTTTGATGTGAATAAAATGAGAGAAACATGTGGTAGACTGTGTGTTTTTCAGCTTTTTTAGTTTTATCAATTTTGTTTTATTCCTATTTTTCTCCGCATTTGAAATAATATCCATTTTTAATATACATATTTTAAATTTAGGAAATGTTTGTACTCGAAAAGTAAAAAAGGTAGCAATTCTATTATACATATCTTGAAAAGGTCATTTCTTTAAACAGTTACAACTAATGCATATTTTGCCGGTATTTATCTTAATATTTCAGATATAATCATTACATTTAGACGAAACAGCAGTTAATAAATAACAAGTCCCTGGTTAATATAAATATTTATTCAGCCACTCTGATAGAATTTGACACATACTATAAGGAATATTAGCATCGTATTCAAAAGAATGTTTTCTTTTTGATATTTATACTCTATTCTATAATGGACTGAATGACATAACGGGTATCTGTTCGGATAATCCGAAATAACTTTATGTATAGCACAAAAGTATTAGTATTACATTCGAAAAGTAGCTTTCTTTTTTATTTACACTTATATTGTTATTATGGTGTGGACAATGTTTTGATGGAACACATTAGAATTCATAACTCCCATAGAACGATTTCTGATGTCTGTGTGCTCCATGAATATCGTTTCAGACCACGTTCACTCATGACAACAGTATTTCCTGCAGGATATGGTGTTTACTAACAAGATAATGCACCCTGTCATAAAGCTTGAATTAATAAGGAGTGATTCGAGGAACACTTCAGTGACTTATAAGTCATGCATTTCCTCTAAATTCTTTTGATTTTAATTCAATAGAGTACTTGTGGTGGTCCCACCTGGAAAACCAAATTCCTATTCCCACGCTACGCCCTCACTATGATCAGGAATTGAAAGAGCAGCTGGTGATCCCAAGGTATCTCAGATTACCTATCAGCAACTTGTGAAATCAATGACATGTAAAGTTTTAACAAATTTGTGGAATAAGATAATCCTTAATATTATTAAAAGGGTGCTCATAAAAAATGTTATGGCTTTTTGATGTATATTTAATAACTTCCCTTTATTAATTAAGATAAGTTTGGCGTTCATTGAAATATTTTTATCTAAATGTTATCTGTATTTCGTTTATGATTTTCCAATGTGTAAGATATTAGATTGCATTATTTTCAAAGTTAATTGTATAGGATAACGAAATAATCTATTTCTCATTAAATATTAAATATATTTATAACGATACATGCTCTCTTTTATTCTAATCACTCATTTTATTTATGATCATTATAATATTTTTAAAATTATTTTTGTACAATTAGTAATTTCTGTGATCCACGATGACTAAATCTTGCCTTATAATATGCGTAATATATTATGGTGCATTATTCAAAAATATTAGATTAATTATTTTAAAACATCGTTAGCAACAAAAACTATGAATTACCCAAATATTTTTGGAATATTATTATATAAACCAATATGTGTTATAGCAAATATTAAAATTTACTATATACTGAAATTTTTATAATTACCTTGTGTTGTTTGAATATTTCTATATGCTAAAAAGCATAAAGAAATATTCAAACAATATAAGATAATCAAATAACTTTGATTTTTTATCTTTCAATAAAAACGAGTTGAGTTTTTAAGAAATGAACACAAAAATGTATATTAAATAATTCCAGCTTAGTCAATTTAAGCATTAGCAAGATCTATGTAAAGAAAAAAATCTTCACAGTCAAATATCGATAGTATAAAAAAGGTTTAAATATTTTTCTTCAATAGCTGTGTTCCTTAACCATTAGAAAAAATTTATATAAATTAAAATCATAAAAAAGATCAGAAAAAAATCTGATCAAGATCTCATTGAAAATTTCATCTAATTTAACTTTACAATCTTAAGAAGGATTGCTATAAATCAAACATTAATGTTGCAATACAAATAAGGCTCATTAATTTGTTAAGTATATCAATTAATAACGTATGTGACTTTTAAGTTTGTTTCTTTAGTTGGGGGAACAATATTAAACTTTTTAACAATATTATATGCTTTATCATCCAATTATTTTAAAGTTTTAAATAATTTAAACACGTATTTATCTCTTTATATTGTTCTGTAATGAGTCCACATTATTACTTTATCGATTACTTTGTTAAGAATTACTGAACAAAAGAATTAATTATGACATTGCAAACAGTTTATGAATTTAACTTTATCAAGAGATTTAATCAATTTTTTATAACAGGTTATTTCAATATTTCTTGTAACATTCCATATCAGATTAAAAAAGCAAAATATTATTTACATACTCAATAGATTCAATAAATTGATAAAGTTTAAAGCGAAATGTAATTGAATCAGATACTACAATTGATTTCACTTCAAAAAAAATTCAACAATACCATTTATTTTAAATCTTGTTTTGCTTAAATTTTAAGTCACAAACATTTTCCACTAATTTTAAAGGATACATGATTTATAACTTTTATTGTTTAAATATTTTGAGGTTTGTGTCTCAATTTTTCTTAACTTAAAATCTAATATATTTATAAAATGTTTTATGTTATTCTGTAAATTAAAATTTATATACTTTTATTATAATCCTTAAAAATAACATATAATCTTTTACTATAATCATTTTAGAATTGTACTATTACAATGAATTGTTTAAATATTTCTATGAAATTGAAATAATTACATAAATAATTTTATATATTTAATTTTCATTTTCCTCATCAATCATTATAGATAGAATTAATCTTTCTTATATAATTTTATAGTTCCTTATAATATTGGAGTTCAAAAAGAAATTATGATGGATTAATACAATTATCTAAGCGGCTTGTGAATCAAAAAATAAATCTTTGTAAGTGATATCGGGATTTAAGTTGTAAAGATTTCTGGCTTATGTTATTATTGACTAATCAATGATTGAATGGTAAATTTTTATCATGAACATCAAACAATTATATTTTTTATTCTATCATTTTAAATAACATTTTTACTCTATTAAAATAGCAGTTATTTCAAATCATTTTTTTATGTTGTGCTTATGGATTTATTTCGAATAAAAAATTTTTCATATTGTGTAATTTTTAATAGCATTTTCTCAAGCGTTTACAACATACTTTATTTCATAACTTTTACCCATTTTATGTAATTTCAGAAAAAATATGTTTGTCTTAGACATATTATTTTCAATCTTGTTTGTCTTTGACATAATCCTATTACACAAATCTGTATGACCTCATTAACGACATCTGTGCTACATTTTCCAAAAAAAAAATGCAATGTACATTTACGATTTTTTTTCACAAAAACTATTTTGCTCTAATTTCAGCTAGAAAATTTTACTAAAACATTTTTCTATAATGTTACAAAAATTATAGCGTAACAAGAATAAATTTGGAGTTACAAGATAGGAAAAATAGCTGAAAATTACTTTAACAGCAAAAATTTATTTCCCCTATTATTGAAAGGTCTTAAATGTACTATATTATGAATTATATAATATTAATAATTTACGGCTTATTTTAAAGCGTATGGTATATTTTTCAGCTGTATAACTACTTAACATGTGGAACTAGAGACAAGAAATTCTGCACTCATTGCCAGAAATCCAAAATGCTTACAGATTTTAATTAGTCCCGATATTAAACAATAACAGTGTCAGAAATCCTTTATGCTTGTAATCAGAAACAATCTAAACAGTTAACAGTAAATTAGATTTAGAATAGATTTAAAATAGGATGATTCCAAAAAAACCTAGCACTACAGCAATAGATAAATGGTATTATACAAAAAAAGAAAGCTCTTATCTGAAGTGATCTTGCAGTATTCAAGGTTTGCTGCAGAATATATCTGTTAATTAAATGCTGACCCAAGTGTTTAAATCTATGTGCAGAAAGGTTTCACATTCACAGAAAATATATAGTGAAGTTTTCTCCATATATTGAACTACTCTGAAAATAGGATCATCTATAATATTTCTATTTGCCTTTTACTAAAACATGTACTACTTAATAGCTTTGCTTGATTTCTGGCATTATACTAGCTCAAAAACTGTTGTTTCTTGAAGAGATCAAAAACACTGCTTTTGATCAATTCTTTTGAAAGACCTAGGTCTGGTTTAGGACCAAAATATCGATTGTTGATATATCTCTCACCAACTCATCAGCTAATCCATTGGCAAGAACACCACAGTGCTCGGGTACACGTATGATAATAAATGAATAATGATAATAATGAATGTTATATATATATATATATATATGTGTATATATGTATATATATACGTATATGTATATATGTATATATATATATATATATGTACGTATATATATATATATATATATATATATATATATATATGAAAGAGAAATAAAAATATAGTGGCAATTCTTCTATTGAGATTAAAATAATAAATCGAATGCAATAAAACAATATGCATTTGATTACCATGGGTAATGTTGTGATCTTTAAAATCTTTTTATTATTTTAAGCATAAAAATAAGTACATGACATGAATTTTACTCTAATTGTAATGTTTCATAACTTCAAAATATAGTCCTTTAATTTATCAGCAAAAGACAAACAATTGATTATTTTATTATCAATAAAAAAATTACATAACTCTATTTCAAATTTTAATTTTTTATTGAACTTTCTGTTTATATAAAATTTTAGTTTTTCTTGTAATTTTACATTTAAAATAATTTTGATTTCGTTTCTAAAATCATAGATAATTTTGGACTTGCAATCATTAATTTAAAGATTTTTTTTAAATAAATACATGCAGTCTGTAGTTATCAAGAAACATACCACTGAATATTTTAATAAATTTACTTAACACATACCTTGAAGTAAAGCACACAGTTTCTTTTAAAAGTTCTTGATTGGCTTCAAGTACATAGCAATTAACACAAGACATTTTAACTAGTCTAATAACCAAGTACATGACATGTGGTTTCAAGTACACAAATTATTTAACCTCAAAAATTTCATTATATCAATTCATTCACTATAAAAATTTAGTACGATAATAAGAACTCATACAAATTCACTCTAAATAAAATAATTAATTTTCAATCTTAATTAAAAATCAACATGAACAACACTACTTTCATCATTTTAATAAGAAAATATATTATAATTTATTTTCCGTTGTTGTAATAAGGTTTAAATATATTTTGACTAAAATATACTAAGCACTCACAAAAATATTATATTAAAATTTGGTGTGATCCTACATAGTAAATAAATTATATTTTCTAATACTAGTGTCTAATACAAAAAATATAATCACATTTTTTATAGATTTTTGAAACTGTTTTTTTCTGTGTAAAAAAATGCAAAATTTACAAATAATTCTAAAAAATAATCTACATTCAATTATTTCTTTGTAGCTAATAAATAAATTATTTATATCTATAACTCTGGTTTTTTTCCAAAATTATATTAATGTTAAAATAATAAATGCTTTATTATTAGCTGTGGAATACGTAATTCACTGTATTTTTCTTAATAAATTCTGTATGAATTTCAAGTTACTGATTGTATGAACTACAATAAATTTCCCAATTTTACTTTTTCTAATTGCCATAAAAATTAAACTTTTATTTTTGAAAATAATTCATTCAAATCTGATTAATATTACTTTAAAAAGTTCTGAAATTTATGATAAATGTTTTCAATTTATTATAATTCCTTTTTTTCCTAATTTGCATAACATGGATACTATTTCGTTATAGTACACTGAACTTGTTTGATTCCTATTTGTTCTATACTATAGAGCACAAATAGAATTCGAGTAGATGTTTGAATCTGTCTGATCTAGACAAACATTTGAAATGCTTCACTAGCCGTTTCCTGGGTTCAATCCTTTTAAAGAATCAATTTGTATTTTAATTTATTTATCAACAGGGATGATAAATTTATCAACATATATTTTGATAATTTAGTATCTAATCTCTTTTGTTTTTTAAAAAAAGGACAACTTAATTAATTTAGTTAAGTTTTCATTTTGGTTATTAAAAATAAGAAATTATAGTTTCTACAACGGAAGTGAATACCTATATTATATAAAGCCAGAAATATCCCATACACTAATGCAAAAACACATATACCAGTAGTAAAATTAAATAAATAATTAAGTTTTTGCAAGATAATAAGTTATGTCCGATATAAAAAATTATGTATGAAAAATCAAGACACCGGAAATGAAGTTCCAAGTATTCCTTTCTTTTGTTTTGCTAAATCGGAGAGGCTTAGATTGGTGTTTTATTAAGAGTCACAAGTCACAAAAAGGAATGTCAATTAAATTGATTTCCTCTATAGAAAAACAGAGCTTCAGAGAGTAAAAAAAATTACCCTGCATTAATATGGCTTCTATTCAATATATTTGAAATCTTTAACAGATGTTTGAAGGCCGCTGACTCATGGTGAAATTGAGATGAGATCAGCTTAAAACTATTTTCAATCATGTCTGAACACGGATTCTTGCGATAGTTTTGCGAGTGATGTCCCAAATACATTAGTACCTTGTAATAGTAAGCGTAAACAAAGCAAAACACACAAAAGAATTCTCTAGTTGGACAAGAAAACAGAATTTTCCTTTGGGAATATCAGATTTCAATCTTAAATGAAGTTCAATCAAATGTACAATATTAAATAAGCAAAAATGCTCAAGATTTCTCTGAAGGGTTAATATAATTTAATTACGGCTTTATTAATGAAATTAATATAATTTGAAAGAAATGCTTGCTACTTATTTACAGAAATTCCATTCATTTTCTTCAGATACGTATTCTTATTGCTGATAATTTTTATTGCTCTTTGAGATGTTATTTGCACCCACTCATACATACATATATATTTAGGTATGTATTTACAAATATAATCCATATATTTATTACTCTTTTTGACCATGGGTTGGGATCGTGTCCACGTTAATCTGTGACGTCCAAAGTCCTTCCGCTGGTGTGGCGTGGATGTGAAAGGAGGGTGCCAGCTCAGGTGTGGCCTCGTCACCTGACCATTGGTTCAAAATTACGAGGCAACTTAATAGAGCAAAGTCGTACTTTCACCTTTGTGCTGCTCTGATTCAAAACGAAAGACGCTCTCTATTGACTTAAATTCGCATAGCCAACGGCATAGCGAGCTTGGCTTGTCCAAGTGTCATAAGCAACAACAACAACAATTCTTTTTTGAAAAGTATTCTGTCAATTAAATATTCTTCTTAATTATTTTATTGGATTCTTATTTTGCTTAATTAGTTTGTTCTTGGAATTGAAACAAAATTAAAATTAGATATACGTTTTTAAAAATTATTTGGAATTTTTGTAATAGTTTAAAGTAAATAAATTTGCGGAATTTTTCACAGCTTTAATATTTATATGGTAATAATCCTTTTGAAATATTTTACTAAATCCATACATATAATATTTATAAACCCAAATTTAAAAATAACTTTAAAATACAAACATAAAATCACAATCCCTTTTCATAAATATATCCTTTTTGGGGAAAATGTATTTGCGTATTTAATAATAATAAATTGAAGTTTTAATTTAAAAATTTAATATGCAAAATTATATTCATTCCAGAGTTAATTTTATTCAATTTTTTATTATATAAAACGTTTTCATTTCATTGTAAGTGTAGCAATACCATTTAAAGTGTTTTTAATGTAAAGTTCTTACAGATATTTTTGATACAAAATATATAATACACATATAAATACTCTTTTAAGAATATTTTAAAGTGCACACTCTAACATTATGCTTATTCATGAAACAAATATAAGACTATATCTTACTCAACGATATTATACATATGTTTTATTCATTAAACATTTTATCAGTAAGAACTATTTATTTTATTTAAACGTTTTTTATGTTTACTTGCTTTACATAATATTCTTTCGTACATCATAGTTTCTGTCTTTAAAAATACAAAGTTTAATTCAATTTTTGTGTAAATTTATCTGTCTGTTTTAGTTGAATTGATTTTATTAAGAGCATGCATTAACCCTTTTTTTTACTGAATTAGATACATTTTCTTCTACTAGCAGAATATAATAAAGGTAATAAATAATAGAATTCAAAAAAAGTAAAGTATTTCTATTGACCTATAGTGCAATAAACTAGTTTAGTTTTTAAAATATAATTGAATTTTAAAAATTAAATATTGTTACAACTATGTTAAAATGATTTTAAAAAAAGAACTTTTATATTAACTGCTTCTCAAAAAACCTCAATTTTGAAGTTTGAGTGTGTTTCTTGTTTATAACTATTTTTACAATTTAATCTACATTGAAAGTCATTTAATTTTACAATAAATTCAATTAAATTAACGAAATATATTTAATTGGTAAACAGCATTCTTCAGTAAGAATTAATCGTATTTAAAAAAAGACATCATTTTTATTATAGTGTTATCAATAATTGAACATTTTTTATCTCGTCAAAATAAATTATTCGCATAAGAATTTTTCGTATAAATTTTTAAAAGAATTTGTTGTTTGAAATATTTTGTTAATATTTTTAACAAATTATTTCAAAGAATTCAAGAATTTGGTTAAGTAAATTGAATGCAAATAGTCTTTTGTAACAAATAGATTGCAATCTTTTTTTATTCTGTCAGTAACTAGCAACTTTATCTTTAAATCTCTCAATTAGCGCCCGGCTTTCTGAATTGTCGAGAGTCATAATTCATGTTTATATTTTGTGTGAACAAAACTCAATTTCAATGATTGATATTATTGTAAATTTATTCATTCGATTTTGTATTTGCATTTTTCGTGCATTGCTACAAATTTTCTCATACATTACAAATCTTTTATATTCGTGAAAATAAAATGTAATTTGGCTTCAGTTCTACGACATATAATTCATTTGTTAAGAAAATCTATCAATTTCCAGGAATTATTAGGAGTTCTTAATCAAAAAATAAATGAACTGAAATCATTGATAATATTGAATAATTGATATATTGAACATTGGTATGCATTGAATAAAGAATTCTAGCATTCTGTGAATTATATTGTACTTAGAAATTTCAATTCGTTGATCATTTTTTATTTAAAAATTGTTTAATTTTACTTTGAATGCGTAATAATATTTTCTTTATTGTAAATGATATTAATATTAATATTAAAAATTATTTTATAATGAAAGGCATAAAAGTTTTTCCTTTAAATTTGCATACTACGAAATCTAACAATAATTAAGTAAAGAGTTATAAAGTTAAAAACTTGTTTTACAAAACTGCTTAAGAAAAATTATTTTAGATATTCTAAAATGCTGAACAAAACCATACAGAAGTGTGGAAATTCTTAATATGAATTTCCACATAAAGAATGGATTTAGAATGATCAAACAAGAGATAATAAATAAAATTTAAGATAACTGATAATATCGAAAATGGGGCCATGCGTGTTAGAGATAAAAATGATTTGATAATCATTGTTTTCCAATATCTTTTTGATTTCTATAAATTCTAGGTCTCAATTAAATTTAATTTTTTATTAATATTACTTACGCACATTTTTTAATGTAAATAACCATTATAATTATTTTTTATAAAATAAATTAATAAACAGAATCGAAAATAATTGGGTGCTTAAATAAAACTTTAATGTCTTTTGCATATTTTATGATTCTTAATATTCAAGTATTTCAATATTTAAAGAATCTGCAATTAATGATTGATTTTGTGAATAACCACTTTTTTTTAGATTTAACTAAAAGTCGCTTATTTTTTTAAAAAAAATATTTGTATACCTGCGGTAGTAACAAGCTTTATTCTTACATATTTATTTTCCTTTACATTGGTTTTCTTATGTGCTGATTATTCTTAAGTTTGGAGTACTCAGTTATTTCATATACATATTTTGATACATAAAAAATACCTAAACAATTATTTTATACAATTATTTTAAACTATTATAATTGAGATAATTGATTACCTTGATTAATAAAATTATTATGTAAAAACACGCTAAAATCATTTCTCTTACTTACACTAACGTAATTATGCTATCAGACATTATTCCTTAATTTTGGAATTTGTGATGTCAGAGAAATTACTTGCAAATTTTGTTGACTAACGTATCTATGGGATTGTTATCACAACCAATATTAAACCAAATGAAATTTAATAATGTTACAGTATTATTAATTTATAATTTGGTTGTTCTCTTTCAAGTTTACATAACTCTTACGTGGATAATGAATATTAAATTGCATCATGCGGGAATAACAAAGCTTAAGAGATAGCACCTTTGTTGTTGTCAGGTTTAGCGTATATATATATATATATATATATATATATATATATATATATATATATATATATATATATATATATATATATATATATATATATATATATATATATATATATATATATATATATTGATATATAATTGTGATTCAATAATTTAACCCCTCATTTTAAGTAAGCTCTTCAGATGAATGTCTTCATCACGTTTAAACATTAGCAATATTTGAAGTGAATCATGTAAACTCACACATTATGCTATCTCATAAATATTTGTTGTCTTTTTGCTATACTCTTCCCCTAATTTTTTTTGTTCCGAGTTATTTTCAAGCTATTTTTAATACAATATCATATTTTCAACTTTTATTTTAATATTTTTGACCTATTTCATTGCATTTTTAAACTTTTTGGAATTATTTTATTCTATGGTATATTGCCATACTAAAATACGTCAGGAAATTAATCACTTTGACTACCTTCATCTTTTAATATTGCTTCTATTTTTAAATTATTATAGCAATATTTGTAATTATCCATTTTAAAGGAGTAAAGGCTCCCAAAAATACCTATATTTCTATTAACCGTGATTCATTGTGCACAAGACTTAGATTATAATTTAAGGTACTTAATGGTGATGTACAGATGCAGATTTAACTTCTTAAGGGATAGTTTCTTGATAAGAATCTTTGATGTCGATGTTTCATTGGCTGCTGTTCTACTATGTCCTTTGTAACTATTTTCTACATAACTTTTTTCTGTATTTTAGGTATGATTACATTTATTAAAGCATTCAAGTTTAAATCTCAGTGATCATCATACGATAAAATAAAAGAATATAAATTTAGATATTCTATTACTTGAAATCATCCCCTAATCAAATATAAAAAAAATTTTATAGCTTATAATGTGTCTAAATATTTAAAATCAATTTCCTCTAAATAATTATATCTTTAATGAAATTTTAAAAAAAATAACCCCAAAGAAAATATTACGTATTCTCTTTTATTTAATTCACAATAATATGTTTGCTAATAAGAAATTGTGTTCCATTAATCTATTAAGATAAATGTTTTATGATTCTTTGTGTCTTTTTCCCTGTTTAATTAATATTTAAAGTACACGTGTGTAAACTTTATAGCAAAAATTCATGGAAAGTGCTTAGACAACCTTGCGTAAGATACAAATGCAAAGTAAAATTTATAAGCAGAAGGAATAAGATCTGATAAATTATCTTCTAGCAATATGTTTAGAGACTGAAGTTTGCAAACATTTTATTAATAACTGATTTTATAAAACGATAAATATTTTTACGTTATTTCTTATCAAGTTTCTAATACTTATAAAGCTTATTTTTAAGAAACTATTCTCACAAACATTAATATCTATTCATATAGCTAAGAAATATATTTAGATATGAATATTTAAAATATTGAAGAATCAATACATACCATTTCAAAGAAAAAAGAACCAACTATTATACATAGAAGTAAACTAATTTGAAATTATTCAATCATTTAACTGAAAATTATTGCATATATTAACAAACAAATTCATCAAATTAGGTACTTGGAAACTTTTTCCCTATTTTTTCGTTGTGTCGTATAGGCATTCTTAGAAAGAAATAAAAACTTTATCTGGAAGAAAACACATAATCGAAAATAAAATACGGTAAATTTTATTTATTGAGATTTTCTGTACCGATTTTAGGTACTTTATGAAATGCCAAAAAATAAAGAAAATATTTTAAGACACTATACAGAACACATTTTTGATTTTTTCTGTAAAATTTTAATTTAAACATATCAGTTTTATTGGCACTATAATCAATGTTAATTAGAAGATACACATATTTGAAATACTAAATAAATTTTGCACCACCTGTTTTATGCTATAATAATCTGACTAAATATTGAAAAATAATATTCATCATTTTTTTGATAATATCAAATAAAACAAGCAAGAAAAAAACAAATTTTATTACGAAAAAGTTTTGCTTTTATTTCTAAATTAAGCCTTTAATGCAGTTTAAAACTCTTGACCTTATTATTTTTATTTTAAATATTTTTATGTAAACATCATTATATTCATAAAACTATATAAGCAACTGTATTATATTTAATTTTTTATTTAAATTAAGCACTTATATTTTTAAAAACTGAACTCGATAAATTATATAAAATTTAATAATGAAAATCTTACTTTATTTTGGGAAAAATCTTTTCAGCATCAAAAGTGTCAAAAATAACTATTTTTTATCACTAATTTTTGTATTTTGTTATCAAATTAGCTAAGGTACTAAAACTTTAAAAGCTTCTTTTTTTAGTTTCATGACAGTACCTTTCCAATTATATCCTCAATTATTTTATTTGACGTGAATCAATCAATTTTTTTACCAGTTAAGAAAAATAATTATTTTTGCAAAAACTTTTATAAAATCCTACACTGAAACTTACATTTACTATTAGCAGTTTAAAATCTCTTAGTTCTTTTCAAATTTTATTAAATTTGTGCATGGAGATTTTCTTATAAAAATTAAAACCTGATTTTATTTTCTTAATTTTTTCATCTTCCTCTTATCACTATAATTTCCTGCAAATATGTAGAAAATGAATGATTCACTATTTTTCTTTTTTAATATATTAGCTAGAATTTGAGGTGTAGTACACAAAGAGTATTTATTTCTTTATTTATTATTTTAAAGGTATATAATTTTAGGGTGATTCGAAGCATTTATTAAATACTTTTCCGCTTATGAAAACATTTTTAGCTTATTTACATAAGTGTATCGAATTAAACTTAGAAAATTTAACATATATTTCTTTAACACACCGTTTTAATTCTAAGTCCCTTAATAAAGTTAACCAAAATAGTGACTAATACTTTCCTATATTTCTTTAATGTTTAAGGTAAAAATAGTTATTTTTTTATTAGTTTTAGGTTAACTAACAATTATTGCAAAACTTAAAACATTGATAAAAAATTATGTATCTAATATTTCCTTCCGTTTCTATTGATTGTAGATAGTAATAAAGTCATAGATTCTTTAAGAATGTAACATGAAAATATTTATCGTAGGGTTATAATTGACTATAATGAAATTTAAACTGGATTCTATATTTTTCTTCAATGATTAAAATTGCGAAAATTTTAGAATTTTTAAATTACTAATTTAATACATCCTTTATAATTATTACAGAAATTAATATTGGAAAATGTTAATGTAAATATATTATTTCAATCATACTAGTTCTAGAAAAGTGTAATATAAAAATTTCCTGTTACTAACTCAATAAACGCAAATAATTGCTAGGATTGTGTTTTACTTTTCTGTTTTTCATACTTAATAGAATGATTTGATTTTAAATTTGTTTGTCAAATTCAAATTGATGAAGAATATTTTTTACGCTAATTCTCTATCTTGCATCTTATAATAATTGTTGAAAATTTAACTGATAATAAAGCATCCATAATACTGATTTTCAATTAATTATCAAGATTTACACGAAATTATTTCTTAAAAAAATCATATACACAGCCAAATATCAGAAGCTTAAGAACTATTTGCCTTCAAGTTTTTGAGATAAACTTAATAAAATGAACATTATGAACTGTTGCATAAATATCATGAAATAAATATTAAAAAAAAACATGAAAAAAGGTTGAATCGCCCTTATCGATTTAAACTAACAATGAAGTGAATATTTCATCTTGCGTTTTGCTTTTTCCTCTATTCTATTTTCAATACGTTCAATTTTGAAAGTAATATCACTAAAGATTTGAAAATTTAGAAATTGATTGTTTAGAACGACAGGTAATTTTCATGATTTGTGTGCAACAGGTGGGCAGTCTACTCTCGTCGCGAATGTAAAACTATGAGTGTCCGCTGCGTAAGAGAAGCCAATCACAGAGAGATCACCCCACCCCTTATGTAGACATATCCGGAACGGGAAAACATATCCGTTCCAGCAGACACTTTCCTGAACAGACAATTTATTGCACTGCAAAACAGATGGTATGGCCACGTCATTCTAAAGTCGGTCGGTTCGTTACCGGAACAAGAACCACTCCATTGTTTGTGCCACAGCCCTCGTGTTTAAGACACTAAAATCACATGATAAGTATCGGGCTCTTAGTAAAGGCCCACGCAGAGAGCGTCACTATTACATAAACAGGTTTCTTAGATTTTCTTAGAACTCGATCACGTGCTCTCTAGGAAAACTTTGTAAGATTTTTTTTTTGTTAAATTTTCACAAAATTTCCCTAGAGGGCACGTTTTTGCGAGGACAAAAACTTTCATGATTTTTAAAACTTTTACAAACGAAAGAATATAATTAAACTTAAATTATATTATTATAATTAAATCTTTATCACTGGTTGCAGAAAGTTTCACGGAAAATACTACAAGGGGACTTCTTCCTAAACCAGCTTCTTACCGGGCATGGAGTCTTCGGCACCTATCGCAGCAGATTCCATGGGCAATCAGATGTCTGTCCACATGACGGCGATGTACATGATCCGGAGCACCTTCTCTTCCACTGTAGCCGCTACTCCAACATTCGGGAAAAAACCTTTCCCAAGAACTTCCACCAACTACACATCAAGCAGCTCCTCCCTCTTAAAGAATTCAGGAAAGGTGCCAAGGAAATTCTGCAGGCTGAACTCCTCCTTCAGCTCACTGACTAACCTCCACCTCCTCCTTCCTTGTACATATGTTTTGTGCTGTATCTTTCTCAATTAAGGCCACCCGGCCCTCTTCCAGCCACAGTGAGTCCCAACAGAATCCCTTTTGCCCCTTCGGTTTGGACAGTCCACAAGAGCTCTACTCACACGCCCTGGCCAAGTGCTGAGCCTGGGTTCCCTCCATGATTACTGTCCGACGACGTTCTCCACCGTATACCTTCGGGTGGGACGGTGCTCTTTGGTAATGTTATTACCAAAGTTATTATATTTATCACTGGTTGTTGTTGTTGTTTTGTGCTAGTTATAGGCTGGCAATATGGGGTGCGCTGCTCCACTTTTCCAACTGAACCATATTTTGGTGTGGAGTCCGACTTCCTCAGTACACACATGCCATAGGTACCCGTTTATAGGGTAGGCAACCATTCATTCCACATTCATACAAGGAAAGGACAAAGACAGGATAGATAAAGAGAGAAAGCACATCCATTCCCGAACCGGGATTCGAACTCAGGACCTCCCTATCCGCAGTCAGACACGCTGACCACTAGACAAGATGGGCGGCTTATCACTGGTAAAATTCATGAATGGATTTTTTTTCTCATCACCGACGATACTCAAGTATTCGATGGTGAACTTCGTCTTGTTTGCTGACGGTCGAAGAATGCAATTTTGAAGGCAGTCAGGAAATTCGTTGACAAGTCGGATTACGAAGGAATTATCGGATTTATTCAAAACAATACAACGTAGATTAAACGTTATCATATGTCATGAATATTTTAAACTCATGAGAATAGTAATAAAATGACGTATTCATGATCTTGGCTGGAACAAAAGAAACAACCATTTTATGCTTAATAAAACATATTTTTCAAAATATTATTAAAAAAATTTAATTGTCTGAGATATAAGATTCTGAAATTTGTAGCTATTATTTTAGGGTTGTATTTTAGAGAGGATTTGTATAAATTAAGATACATATCAATATGCATTTTTAGAATTATTATAAACAAGAAAAGTGACAGTGGTGGCTTATAAATTATTAGATATAATACTATGTCGCGTGTTGCTAAAAGTGCACTTCATGAAAAATCTATTGATAAGGAAATGTATTCATTGCTGTAAAATAAGTAACTCGAAAACTTTTATCTCCAGTCTTCCTTTTGCGTAGTAATAGGATTACATTGTTTTGTATATGAGTTCGTGAGTTTCCTTTTAGCCACAATTCAACAAAGGATTAATAATAGATCCATTACTTTTTTTCTACATATGTTAAGGTGGGCATCAGGCAAGTCTGTCAAACTAAAAGTGCATGAGTTTTATAGACCATATCATCTGTGAAAAATAGATACGGCCAACTATGTATACAAAGTCTTCTCGAAAGACAAATTAAGCGCCTTAAAATAGACTTAAGCTGCTATACTATTCCCTACGGAAAGTCAAAGTCACTCTTCCTTGACAAATAATCTTGCAGAAAGAAAAACTAATGAGACCCAACTTCAAATTTTTCTAGAATATTTCCGAAAGTTATCAAGCTTTGAACAAGTTTTCTTTATGACAAAAATAACTATGATATTCTATTTTGTTCATCAAAAGTATATTTTAGTTTAATTTAATATGGTAAAATTCATTTTGTTGTTATTTATGACACTTGGACAAGCCAAGCTTGCTTTGTCATTGCCTATGCGAACTTAAGTCAGTAGGGAGCGTCTTTCGTTTCACAAGGGCCTCATGAAGATGAAAGTGCGACTTTGTTCTAAGACTTCTCCAATAGATGGCACCACCAGAGGATACACTTCTTCAGCTTAGACATTGATCTGTAAAGGGAGGTAATTTTTTCCAGACCATTACACTTACGTTAACTGTTCAATGATCAACCACAGGACTAACGTTCCACAGATTTAATATTCAAGTATATCGCTTTTTTCTTTGGCGGCATTTGAAATTGAAACTTGCGTTTCCGGATGAAAGGCCGATGCACTCACCACTAGGCTACCACGACTGGTAAAACTTATAGTGTCATTGAAGATGTCAATAAAATTACAAACAATACAAAATAAATGCAACATTCGTTAATTTTACATCCTTTCCTGTAGATAGATTCACTAATGAGATTAAAATATTTCAAATGGATGTATTTTATACGTAGAAAAATTTCATTACATATAACATTACTTGTATAAAATAATCCAAGGAAACAAAAGAGCTTAAACTGTAACTATATTACTTTATGTTATATTACTTATATGAAACGTTTTAAAGTGTCTGCTGTTAATATTTGTGTGTGTGTGTGTGTGTGTGTGTGTGTGTGTGTGTGTGTGTGTGTGTGTGTGTGTGTGTGTGTGTGTGTGTGTGTGTGTGTGTGTGTGTGTGTGTGTGTGTGTGTGTGTGTGTGTGTGTGTGTGTGTGTGTGTGTGTGTGTGTGTGTGTGTGTGTGTGTGTGTGTGTGTGTGTGTGTGTGTGTGTGTGTGTGTGTGTGTGAGATAAAACATTGTAACCGGAAATACAAAATTGGAAAATTACTAAAACATGCAATGCAAATGATAAAAAGAAAGCACAGGGATCACGTCTTCATCAAGAGGGAGATGGTCAGGTATGCAGAATAAATAGTCTCTTTTGACATCAATGAAGGACAAATTTGCTAAAAAAATATATGCTTTCTTGTTATCATTTGCATTATATATTTTAGTAATTTTCCAATTTTTTTATTTCCAGTGTCAATGGTTTTCATATTTTATCTTATTTATACTGGCAAATCTTTCTTTAGAAGCTTTTGAACTGGCTACATTTCCAGTAATGTATTGTATTTCATATTTTATTATAATGTATTTTCAGTATTATATATTCATTAATATATTTATTGCCTTATATTAAAATATATATATATATATATATATATATATATATATATATATATATATATATATATATATATATATATATATATATATATATATATATATATATATATATATATATATATATATATATATATATATATATATATATATATATATATATATATATATATATATATATATATATATATATATATATATATATATATATATATATATATATATATATATATATATATATATATATATATATATATGTATATTAAAAGTTGTATTTGACATAAAAAATAAAAACTTCCCTTATAAAATCTCTTAAAATCAATTATGCCATTCTTTCCCTAATACTGTTCGTTTCCCTAATAGCCATGACAGATTTAAAAACTTTCATACAATAGATTTTGTGCAAGTAATGTATTTTTTTCCTTGTGTTTCTTAAAATACTTTTTTTTTAATTTAAATATGTTTCATTATTTTTATAATTAATTTTCAATGAAAATCAGCCAGTGATAACAAAAACTAATATTGTATACGAAATAAGCATTTATAATAAATATACCTGAAATAAAAAAGTAATATAAATATTCTTGAGATTGAAAATATGCAATTAAAACCCTGATTACTGCCATAAGGATAACCTACATGTTGTTATAAACATTTATTTTTACGATCGAGATATTAATGGATAAATATTTATCTCAAAATCTCCTTATCCTTTTCGTGATAAATTCTTTGTCCTCTATCGTGTCACTCATTGGACTATGGCAAGTTGACTTCTTGTACTAAAACCTTCCAACTTCGTTCTAATTATATGACATAAAGCATTTCAAAAAGTTAGAATTTTAGCTTGCTTAGAAATATTTTTTTCTTTCAAAGAAGAATATTTAAATTTTATTACACAGTAATTGCGTTCCATAAAAATTTTAACCACATTTTGAATTGAGGAAAATAATGTTCCACTCAAAACAATGTAAAATTATTAATAGGAAAATGGATATGTCTCTATAACAGCAAAACCTCATAAAGTCAACACTTAACTATGTAATAAACTGTTTTAGTTTAGCAAAAGTAACCAAAAGTTTCTTGGTAATGAAATTCAAGGTAAATGTTCTTTTAATTACTTAGACATTTAATTACACTGCGATATCTCTTTCAGTTAGATATTTTTAAAACTTACTTAGGATCATATCTACTCACAATTCCAACCTAGAAAATGGATGTTAAAATCATTATTAAATAATTACCTTCGAATAACAAATTTCGTTCAGTATATCCGATAAACCTATCATGATGTTTTTTTTAAAGTCTTCCTTACAATCTAAAAGTGAGCAATATTTTATATACTACCCTATAATGATTATGAACTTATGTTTATTTAACTTTATCCTTCAAAAGTATAATAATAGTGCAATTGGAAGCGAAATAAATCTTGTAAAATCATTTTTCACAGATTTACTCTCCATCTATACAATTGAATAAGTACAAAAAAACATTAGAAGGCCTATTATTGAAGCTTTACTCCCTAATTCCATATGAGCTTAGATCGTTTTTTAAATAACCAGTGAACATTCATTTTTATATAGTTGACTTATAACTGTGGCACACGAAACCTACATAAATAATCCTATGATATCTGCCTTTCTATCCAGGATGATTGCACTTTACTCTTGATATGTGAAACTCTTGATTTGCACTTTAAGTAAGTGCTTCTATTTATGTAGATGACAATTTATGACGATCTTAATAATTAAAATGTAAATTCTCCACATAGCATTTTTTGTTGATATAAATTTTAAATAGTGAATAATAAAAAAATACAAGAACAAAATTTTACCTAATTTAATTATATAGTTTTGCGGCTATGAAAATTTTCTCCTTTATTAATTTGCTTTTCAAAATATGAGAATGTAAAATATAATAAAATGAATTTCAAAATAATTTTTAGTAATTGTGGAAACAAAATTATCATCATAAAATTAAGTAAAAATTTGATGAAGTAAATTTCTTATTATCTAAAACTGAAATTTATAATTTTAAGCAATGAATTTGGACAAACTTTTCTTTATAAAAATATATAACAAAAATGTGTTTACTGAAATATTATTGATATTAATCCTACTATGGTCAATGAATTCACAAAACTATTTTTATCATAAACAAAGGGAAAATCTATCAATAAATTTTAATACGGCTTTTCTTTTGTTTCAAAAAATGAGTCAAGATATTTTTAAATTTATGAAAAGCAGCATATTTATAACTATAAATTAATATACTATATTATCAAAATAGAGTTAATTCAAAATAGAACAAATAGATACGGTATAATTCTTGTGAATTCTACATATATATGAAGTTATACATTGTGTAAGTAAAAAATGGCAATTTCTAATTCAGGAACATATTAATTCGTGAATATATTAATCCTATTATAATCCTTAATTTCATCAAAATAATTTATTGTATTGAAAACAAGGGAAATATTCATCTATTAATTAAAGTTTATTGAATTTTTTGTTTCATAAATTTATATATTAAATTTATTTTATAATATCATCATATAGTATTTACATCAATATTTTATGTATTAGTAATATTTCTAAAATACTTCAAATTAATCAAAAAATATTAATATACCTCTCATACTAAATGCATCCCATACATTATAATATTAATTGAAATATTATTATAAGATACAGCAATATTTCTTAAATTTGCCACATCTTTAAAAGCTCAAGAGTTTTAATTTTAAAAGTTATCGAATAAAATATAAAAATTACTTTATCTCATAAAATATCAAATGAAATTTATTTGAAGTAAATGTTTCGCTAATAAAATTCAGTGTTTGAGAAAACTATACTATATAGTTTTAGAATAGTAAGATATAGTTTAGTAATTGCTTTTAAGAGTTTGTTCGATAAATTGCAACACAGTTTAGCTTGTATTTCAATAGAGTCAGGTATTAAATAAAATATAAGAACTCTAAAATATGTAAAACGGCCTTAACTATGAATGAAAAGAACAAATTTTTATTTATGTAATACCAAGTTATTCTAAAGAGAAATGTGTGCATTTTACTGAATTTCGATATGTAAATATAAATACTAATATAGTACTTTACGTAATTATTATTCACTTAGATTGTTAAATTTCATTATGGGATATTTCAATTAAGTAAATAGTATAATTTTTTGAATCTAAATCAAGCTGAAATGAATGCATCAAACTTAAAATATATGCTAATAATTTTTAAGGAATATTTAAATTTTATCAAAAAATTACCAAATTCAGTTATAATTTTAATTAAAATGTTATTGAGCGTTCTTCTAATGATGTAAATTTATGTATGAATTTGAAAGAAAAGAATTCAAAGTATTTCCTAAGTGAACCATATTTTTTTTAATTATTTATTTCAGAATTTATAACTTAATTTAATTCCTTTAGTCATTTAACATTTAGTATTTTATGCAATATACAGTTAAAATGAAATATATTTGGGTGATCTCAGAATTTTGAAACATATTGTATAGTTGCGCACATATATGGATATTATATATAACGTATTCAACAAAATTTGATAGAAATATTAATAAAAGTTATAATTTTGCTTATTTAAATAGTTGTATTTAATTAAAATATATATTTCATTTACTTAATTCTAATGTATGTTTTAATGTTTGGTATTGAAATTTTTCGTAACTATATTAAAAAGTAATTTAAAGAATTCGATAAAAAAGTTATTAATAGCTAAAATATTTTAGCTACATGAACAATATCTAAATTTATATTTTTACTTAACATATGATAGCAATGAGTAATTTATTAATTAACAAGTGATTTTTATAGAAAATGTTCAAAAGAATTATAAAAAACTAAAACTTCAAAAAAGAATCCAAGAAACCATAGATAGTCTGCCAGAAAGTTCATTCAAAATTTAATATTTCATTAAATTTAAGAATATATTGAAATTAAAATTTGCCTGTGAAATGTTGAAAGTTTGTAAACACTCTTTTTATTCTAGAAATTAAAATAAGTAATTTAATAAACTGCTGTTCAAAATTTGAAAGGTATGCCAATAACAATTAATATCATGCTGATAAACAGTTTTCATTTATGATTCAGTGTATAACATTAGTTATTGTTTGAAGATCAAATAACCAACAAACAAATAGCCTAAAATTTTTCTTAACATATAACATGTAGAGTAGAATTTTATAAAACAAAATTAGTTAATAATTACCACAACGTTATGTACGTTTTCATATGAATATTATTTGTACAAGATTTGCTGCATTAGATTCTATTAAAATAATATTTTTCACTGAGAAAATAAGAAAATTATTTAACGGAATAACACCTGTACATTTCAATTTATTGTATTTAGTCTTTTATAATAACTAATGAGAGAGAGACCATACAAACTTTTGCTTAATTGGATGCCGCATTACTTACTAAATAAAATAATTAATTGCAATAATATAACTCAAAATTTACATATTTAATCACAACCTATAAACGTCTTTCGTTTAATCAGACTCCCAACTGACTTAAATTCGTATAGCCAAGGCATAGCAACCTAGTCCAAGTGTCATTAGTAACAACAACAACACAACCTATAAACAAAAATTCTTGATTTGAGTTACTCAAACTCATTTGTTGCATGCAAAACTTATTAATATTCAGAAATTATTGCGCGATTTTATATTTTTAGTATCGATTTACAATAAAATGCATTAGAATTAGCTTTATTCTAATATAATTACTCTTTTTATGAAAAAATATAGCTACAATGTTGAAATTACTTTCCGAAATTGCTTAGAGGATATAAATCACAATTATTCAACCTTCAATCATTCGAATGGACCTCAGTTACAATATGATACGCAAATACTTTGAACGTTGATACATTATTCCAGTTTGATAGTAAATGCTACAAATGGTAATAGCCTATATGTATATTAATAATAATTTCGTGACTACTTATGGTGAAATAGGGTCAATATATATGTACTCAGATTATAAAGAAGGATGCTAGTACATATTTTGGCTCCAGAGGACGTTTTTAAAAGCTATGCTGATTAAATATTAAAATGCATAGACAAAATAATAAATTCAACATTATTAAAATTATGATATTTATATTTGCTTTTAGGTATTGAAATTATATGATAATAGTAAGCTATTGTCATTCAAAATTGTAAGCTATTTACATTTATTTTTGTTAGTATTTAGTATTAGTATTTGTTGTATTTAATGTTAGTATGAAACTCAGTTATGTTTATGATGAGTGAACTCATTTTACATTACATTTGAAATATTTCCATCACATTGATTAAACAACAAATCATTGCTTTACTTAAGAGAATTATTCTTATGTAAAGTTTAAGTTCGAACAAATAATAAAATGAAGGCTTTATAACAATGTATTTTATAGACAATATAAATTATAGTAATGCACATTTGAGATGAATGCGAAGCTGCAAATAAGCTATAAATACATTCCTATCTAGAATGATATTTTAAATTAACTTTTACATCGAATTAATTTCAATAATTTAAATTTTTTAATACTTCCTGAAAATATATACTAATAATAATCATTTGTATGGCACTAAAATCCTTTTATTGATTCATTAGAAAACTGTTTGATTCATAAAATTTTCAAGAAGTAATGGTGTATAATTTTAAAATTAATTATTTTGGCACAGGTGTCCTATAATCCATGATTCCAAATTCTGAATTTTTTTGGCGATGAAGAAATCTTGCCAAGATGTCGTTTCGTGACGTGCGAGATGACGTAAATACTAGGGTTACCAAAATAGAATTTTCTGCATAATTCTTATAGGTCTCCATATGTCTGACGTAACAAAAACGAGGTTGCCAGATACATAAGAAAATCCGCCAAAAAATTGCCAATCTCAGAATTCGACGTCATGGATTATTTTTAATTTTAAGAAGGTCACGGTTACAGAAATTTAAAAACTAATTAAGCATTTCATAATTCTTAATAAAACATTGCATTTCTTAATAGTAACGATATATAATGATATATAGGTCAATATCTTACTAATTAAGACACTATTTTTTATACATAATTTGTAATTTATTACAATTATATCCAAACTCCTCAAAATCTTCAAATATTTTGAATCAAACTATTTTTATTAATTAATATTGTTAAAAATAACCTTCAATTGTTTTCGCTTTTTTTAGTTTAAGATATTCATTTCATAAATAAATACATAGCAAACGTTATCATTCAATTTAACTACAATTTAAAATTTTCAAAATTCATTTAAAATGTATTGTCAAAGCACAATAAATACCATTTTTAATGCAAAATATTCTCCTTCTCTTAACTCATAAAATCAACAAAAGAACAAAAGCTTAAATTAGCAATTTTCATGAAATATCGTGATGAATTGAAAAACGCCCACATATTTCTGTTTACCTTAAATTTCACTGTACACAATGTAAGACTACAATTTCAAATATGAATAGAAATATATTTTTATTTTATTGACTTATACTAACCCTTAATTCATCTAAAATTTAAAGAAAGAAAAAAATTTGAAACAGAATAATAATAAATTTATGCCCATATTTTTGCAACAAACAAATATTTCAAGTTGTCAAATTTTGACATAAGATGATCCTTGTATTATAACGAAATTTTGGTATACAGTTTTAAATTTAATAGAATCACTAAATTGGAATTCTTTATGACCATAGCAATGAAAGTAAAAACATTTTCGAAGCTCCACTTTTAAAAATACTTGATGTCAAAGATTTTTTTTAATTCTGTTGTTCAAAGTTGAATATAATTTAAGGTAACAATAAAAACTTGAACAATAGTAAACTGGCTAGTTTTAAAAACAACGATGAAAAGGCTTTAGTTTTAGAGTTTTAGAGTGAATATAACACAAACACACAAAAAATAATTTCCCATGCATTAACTAAGTCTATAATGGAATAGTTATATTTTTATCGATATATTTTGTATATTTATTTATGTTTGAAATTTTGTATACATCGTTAGCATGCAAAATTTTTAAACTTGTTGCCATGATATATTAAGTCTATAATTCTCATATTAAAGTTATATTATTCATATATTTTTTTAATTTTAGAAATATATTTTATTTTAACATATATAAGATAATACTAATTGCTAGAGATATTGTCTACCACTTTTGCTTATATTGTTAAAATGCTTTCAAAAATGAGTACTTTCTTGCGATAAAATGGTAAATTTTAGAAATGAAAAATTTATACAAAAGTTTCCATATTATAGTTTAAAATGGAGAGAAAATTTTAGAGAAATTATATTTCAATTCTAAAGCATAGCTTATAATTTAAAATACAGATCTAATTGTAGCTGAGCAATATCTTAATTCTAATATTAATCCTCAATTCTGTTATCCGAAATGCAGTTATATATCAGAAGAATATAGATTAATTTGAATAATTTTTAAGCGTTTCTCATTTGTGATTTGTGGTTATTTAGTACACACATGCCATAGGACTCATTTTAATGTTCAAGTTGGCTTAATGATTTCTTTGAATTAAATTGTATCCATTACAGCTTAATCTTTACAACATGTCTTAAACAACAAAATATATATAAATGCAATATTTTAGTTATTTATATCACATAAGGTAAATATATCTATGCAATATATATACATTAATTTGATATGGCATTTTCAACTAATTTAAGATTCTTCTTATTTTAATCATATTCACTTTAAAATATAATTTTTTGTCAATTTATGTGCAAACTTATTTGAGTGATTGAGCATTTCTAAAAATATTTTATTCTAACCTTCCGTATTAAATGATTGTAAATTTATTTAATCTTTTTTTTTACATTTTTATATTTTTGATGCTAAGTATCATTTAATATATGTGAATCAGTCATTAAATATTAGAAACGTGTTAAAATTCTTAAACTTATAATAAACTTTGGTTTATGTACAATAGTATGAGAACAATGTATTTCACATTTTGAATGAAAATAAATTTATAGTTGGTTTTATTAAATATATACATTACAAACGCAAATACATTTACTTTACTTCACAAATTAATTCTTTAAAAGTTTACAAGTAAAGTAATACAATTATTTATTATCAGTATAATCAAGAAGACATTAGAGAAACAAAAGAAAGGCGTAATAAATGTTATAATAATAGAATTATGTGTAAAGATAAAAGATAAAATTTACATGACAAAATATAAGAACTGTAATAAATGTTAATTTCCTAAAAGATTGTTATTACTCATAGATAATACCATAACACGTAATGTAGAGAAATTAATAAATATGATATGCAAATGAACTAAAGGGGGAAATTTCTATGCAAATAATATAAACAATAAAATTGTTTTGCAAACATTTTATGGTATTTTATATGTATAAGTTTAATCATTATTTTGTTGTTAAATAATTAACTATTTATTTAAAATTAATAATTTAATTTGGCTTATAATTTTATTTATTAGAAATTAGAAGCAAATGTTCTTTTGAACTACTTTTTAAGTAAAATTTTTAATATTAATCACGAAATTTATTAAATAAGTGTTTTATTTAATATTGTTTAAAATGCAAAGTGATCACAAACATTTTTCTCATTAAAACTCAATTACATTGAAAATATTTGTCGATACTTTTATATTATTTATAAACTTAGCTTTTTAAACAATTAAAAATATTTCCTACACTTATGTAGGAAACAGCAGAATTTCACTTTAATTAAATTTTTAACTTATTCTGGCCATCCAAATTAAAATAATCTAAATATAAGAAGCTCAAATAAACACATTTTAGTATTTAGTTTGAGAAAATTGAATTTATATCATTTATGAGAAAAAAACACATTATTTATTTAAAAAATTGATTTTACCCTTTGATTTTGAATTGATAAATAATAATATTTTGATAATGAGAAATATTGATGATTCAAGGGTATACGAAATGATAATTATATATTTGAAACTTAATTAATGCAATTGAATAATTATAATTATTTTGAACTGTTTGCATAACAATATTTAAAAATTTTATTAATCATTAATTGTTTCCTTTTGATTGCTTGTAGTTGTAGTTAATGCTGATATATACTCTATTATTCAGAATCACATAAGCAGTTAAGATCAATGAGATATGTTTCATTTTTAATTCTAGTAAAAAATAAGAGTGGAACATTACGATATATTTCATTTTTATTTTTTACAAGAATTTAAATTATATTTAATTTGAAAAATGTCATATTAAATTCATTTAAAATTAAATGAAATTAATAAAACATTTATACTTATGATATCTAGGAAATTATTTAAAATAACTTTACAAAATGAATTACTACAACCTTACGAAATGAATGAGCATAATTTTTTGGAAAAGTCTGGAAATCAAATTTTACATTTTCATAGCAATTACTATAATATTGCAATAGGATTATTTTAATGTAAAAATTTGCTTAATGTATGATAAAAAAAAAAATTATGTTTTTGATTGAAATTTTACTTATAACACTAAATTAAAGAAACTGCTGATGTCGTTAAAATGGTATAGCTTTTTTATAATTATTGCTTAAATTATTTAAGAGCTGGTTTTAATGCGTAAGTTAAAATGCCATTTATTTTGTAAATTTTGAATCATCTACGAATTATTAGAATAATTCAAGCGCACATAGTAGAAATCAATTTGTTTAAAATAAAATAAAACTCTTAAAATGTTAAATGTCTCATTACAAGTTCATAATCATTACGATCAATAAATTAACAATGTGTTAATTGAAAAACAAATCAATAATTTAATGAATTTTGCAGCTGCCTAAATTAAATTTATCTCTTTAAACTCTGGGTTGCTTAAAAATAATTTGGAAAATATACGGATAAGAGATATGACCGTCGATTTTAATGAAGAGCAACTTAAATGGTACAAATCTGAATTCAATTAAAATCAGTTGCTATGTTAAATTAAACAACCAACAAAATAATTATCAGTCATTTTTAAAATATTAATATGAATATTCTCTGGATACATGGTGTATCTAGAAAAGTTTCCTTACCTAATCTTGCACTAAATAATACACAAGCTTGTAATTTATAAATACTTTGTGTAAAAGAGCATATTTATCATTAATCTTAATTGCTTGAATAAAAAATGATATTACAAGAAATTGCTTGCAAATCATTTCATTTTTTATGCACTAATGCCATTAATATGATGCAATGTGAACAGAATATAGTGAGAATTCAATTATTAAATGCACTGCTTATATAATTTTCTCAAATTTAAAGAAATGTTACACGGGAAATTATCGATGATTAATTTTGCATTATGATTAATTTGCATCAATGAAGATAAAAATCCATTTATTTTAACTAATAAATCAAAGATCACCATACATTTAAAAACAGAAAAATGTTTTCCCGTGAAATGTATTGTATTTTTGAAGTATATTAATAAACATTCATTTCTTGATTTCAGAATACGGAATAATATTTATAATTGGATTTATTATATCATTTAATTATTAACATTTAATTCTTTTATTTGATAAAAAAAATCTTTTTCTTGACACTTTCTAATTTTAAAAATACGCAGCCTTAATTTTTTATCACAATAATTTAAAAACCCATTTTTAATTTCAGAAGCTCCGGACTAAAAATTCTGAATGTGAAATTTGACTTGTCAATAATTGTACATAACTATCTAATACATTTTCTTAAGAAAAAGTACCAAGAGCATTTATATAGGTATATGTATATATATATATATATATATATATATATATATATATATATATATATATATATATATATATATATATATATATATATATATATATATATATATATATATATATATATATATATATATATATATATATATATATATATATATATATATATATGTGTGTGTGTGTATCTGCATATACAGGTATTACTATATTAAAGTAATGGAAACCCCTAACAAAATGAAGAATTTTGCACTTAATACGGTTTGGCAGAGCTTTTGATGTTTAAAACAACTTGAACCTTTTTTGAACACTTATGTATTCTTTTTTGTAAATGTTATATAAATGTTCTGTACGTAAAACGTTGAATATTGTAAAAATCCTAAAGCTGAAACTGCTTTGTTTTCTTCAGAGAGAAATAAGAACGATAACGGTATCGCAGTCTTTCTTTAAGAACAAATCCCATATCTATCATGCATAAATCCGATGATTGGGCTGGACACCGTAGATGTACCGAAACCATCAACAGTTACAACTACGATTAAGTAGAGAATTATCCTCTAGGTAGATGAAATATGTGATGCAAATTCAGTCGGGGCACGAGAATGCAGTTAGTCGCCCATAAGATTCATTGACAATTTAAAGACTCGCCCACGAAAAATGATAGAAACCTGATCATGAGCTGAGGTATCCGTCATTAAAAAAAACAATATATATTTCACTCTTGGAAGGAGATACTCTGGGCTGTCTGAGTTATAAAATATTATAGTCTATTGTCTATATAAAACCCTCCTACATTATGGAATAGTGAGAAACTGGGTTCATTGGAAAATAAGATATTTTTCATTATTTTCAGTTGAAGATTTATGGTCTTACACCTCTGTTATCACAATTTCTGATTAAATCTTCGAATTTCGAATTCACGAACATCTGTACATGGTCTAGCTTACAGAAAGACATTAAGAAATGACCCTCAACACCGACATTTTTCACAAGGAGATTTATAGCAGCATCTCGGTTCCCAATATTTTATTTACCTAATTCCATTTACACTGTGTGGGTCGATACAATATTTTGTGAATCTTCATTCAGCTCAACAGTCACTTTTGCCCGTTGGTCTTTCTTTCGATGATATCAAATGTCATTAATGTTCTCTTTGCAGTAATATTTGATTGTCATCTATCATGCAATTGTTGTTTTGTGATTACCATTGTATGCTGTATTAAACGTCGATAATACATATTGTTGTCCTTTCAGCTTCAACCGAATGAAGTAAAGCAAATGATGAGGTACGATGCACTCAAACCCCTTTAAGACTATATGTAACAATGTAGTACAAAAAAACTGATAGCTGTGTGATTTAATTAGTCTTATACAATCATATATGTAAAATATTTTTAGTGAGATTTATGTATATATATAATGCATATACATATATATATATATATATATATATATATATATATATATATATATATATATATATATATATATATATATATATATATATATATATATATATATTCCTAAAGCTGACAACAGATATTGCCTCTTATACATTCTTATTCCATCAATTCATCAATTGCATTATCATGCAATCTAAAATTCTTTAAAATTCATAATTCACGTAAGAGTTATGTAAACTTTAAGGTATACACGTATATATTTGTATATGTAGAGATTTTAATTAACTATCATATTCCAGCAATGATAGAGAGAGAGAGAGAGAGAAACCCTTTAATACTTTATTTATTACGAATGTATTGTATAAAACTGCATCTTACACTTTAATATTTGGCTTATAATCTGATATAATTATTATTTTAGTGAAACGCAACTTATTGTTGAAAAACATTTTACATTAAACTGTGAAAACTAATTTATTTCATTTCAAGCAAGTGAAAATCTTTTGTTTCTAAAATAGCTATTTATCTTAAAAATAGAGTCTATTGTTTTAAATAAAAGAAAATATTTAAATTATACTATTGGTAAAGATTATTAAATACGTCATTATTTATTTTAAGAATATAAATCAGTAAAAAGTGACAGATTGCAAATTTCTTCAAATTTTCAAAAATTTTGATAACTTTGAAAATATGCCGTACTATTTTGTAAAGCAATTTTTAGCAATTTGGTTAATTTATAAGAATAGTCTTTTTATGAAATATAATTTTATATTTATGCCTATTATTAATTTGCGAAATAAATTAAAAATTTATTTTACAACCATTTTAATTTATTTTTAAGTTTGGTATATTTAAATTTTCTGTTAACGCATATTCACACGTTAGTGATATCACTAGAATCTTATGAATTCATGTTCAGACATAATTGGAAATAGCGAATCAATGTCCGTATCGTTCTATGAATATTTTCTCTCAAATATCTGCTAGGAATTTCAAATACCTGGGATAGATATGCATTTTTTATTTCTCCTTTTGCTGAGAACTTATGACAAGAAAATTGGTATGATCGGTGTTTATTTCTATCTATTAATAATCCATTTTATAAAAAAAAAATCTGAATGAAATAATACCTTTATTTCGATTTATTAAATCAATGCGCTATATTTATTTCCAGAAATATTATTTTATTAGATACGAAATGCAGAATATTTTAAATTTGACTATTTCCATATTTTCAATATGTTATGTGAACCAGTAAATTTCAAATTATTTTAAAGAAAATATTGATTCCTTAAAATATAAAATTAAATTACATTTAAATAGCTTGTATTCTAGATTTAAGCAAAAATAATAATATATGATTGTAATTGAGAAAAGCAGTTTTGTTAAATTTTCATTCTTATATAAATTGAAAAGAATTTTAAAGTTCTAAAAAATGGCTTAACAAATATTGAAAGATGATTAAATTTTTGTGATCATTTTGATGAGAAGTATTGGATATTTTTGAATATCTTGAAACCTTTTAACCATACGTTTTTATAAAAAATAATATTTTTATTTAAAAAGATGAGAGTGCTAATGCAATAATATTAATTCATTATTAAAATAATTAAAATGCACTTTAAATAAATTATTATTTTTTAAGAAATTTTTCTTAATGTTCTTGATTTTAATCATTATAAAATTTAAGAGAAATTTCAGAATTTTCTGTAAAATATTTTCAGTTCATAGTACATAATTCACTGGAGTAAAAATATTTGCTTATTAAAAGTAAAACAGCAATAAAAAAGATTTTTTATTTCTCTGAATTTTATAATTCAAGCTTTATCTTGCCATACAATCCTAAAAGAATATTTGATTATGTTAAAATAAAGTAAGTCCACAATTTAACTAAACAAAAATCAATTAAGTAAGTTTTTTCCGGAAAATTAATAAAAACGTTAAAGTATAAAATATTTTCTGGCTGTGCCTTATATTACATGTGTACAGTTTTAAATTTCTAAGGAACAATTTTTTAAGGATTTCAGTTAGTACCTAAATAAAAATTAAGTACCTTAAATAAAATACCTTGAATAAAAAATTAAATATGTTGTTGTTGTTGTTACTAATGGCACTTGGACAAGCCAAGCTCGCTTATGCCTTGGATATGCGAATTGAAGTCAAACAGGAGCGTCTTTCGATTTAATCAGAGCACCATGAAGTACGAATTACGACTTTGCTCTACACACATGCCATAGGAACACGTTTATAGGGTAGGCAACCATTCACACCTCATTCATACAAGGAAAGGACAAAGACAGGATAGATAGAGACAGAAAGTATACCCATGCCCGAACCGAGATTTGAACCCAGGACCTCCTTATCCGTAGTCAGTCTCGCTGACCACTAGACAAGTTGAGCGGCAAATTAAATATGCATGTGATAATAGTCTAATAATATATAGATTGATATTTGAATTATTAAACTATTATTATATCTATACTTAAATAAATGATATATATATATATATATATGTATATATATATATATATATATATATATATATATATATATATATATATATATATATATATATATATTATATATATATATATATATATATATATATATATATTATATATATATATATATATATATATATATATATATATATATATATATATATATATATATATATATATATATATATATATATATATATATATATATATATATATATATATATATAAATACACTCCTGGCCATTAAAAGCTTCAACACTATGCCACATTTCATCGACAGTAATGGATGGTGAGTTATGGCGTGCCAATCGCTCGGCAGCCATTGACCACACGTTCTCAATTGGTGACAGATCAAGAGAACGTGCTGGCCAGGGTAACTGTCGAACCTGTTCTGTATCTAGGAAGTTTGGAGCAGTATGGGCAACAAGTATGGGCCTCGAAGATAGGGCAGAGCCACGGGCTTTAACACATCGGAAATGTAACGTTTGCTGTTCAAAGTGCCGACAAGTAATGCGAACAAGAGGTGATCGAGACGTGTATCCAATGGCACCCCATACCATCACTCCAGCAGATGGGCCAGTATGGCGATGTCCAATGCAAGCTGGCAATGCGCGTTCTCCACGATGTCTCCAAACACGGATGCTGCCATCATGGTCCTGTATACAGAACCGAGATTCATCTGTAAAGATGACGTGATGCCATTCCAGCGTCCAGGTTCGTCCCTGATCACCCCATTGAAGGCGCTCCTGGTCTGTGACGCAGCGTCAATGGTAGCCAAAGCCATGGTCACCGTGCAGACAATCCATGCTGCTGCAAACGTCGTCGAACTGTTCGAGCAGAAACTTGTTGCCTTGCAAATGACTCCATTTCTCAACTCAGGGTTCGTGATGTGGCTGTACGATCCCTTTTGACCATGCGGATAAGATGTCTGTCTTCTCTGCTGTTAGTGATGGGGGTCGCTGAGATCCTGCATGACGTTCCGTATGATTGTCCTGAAGCCCATCGATTCCATATTCTGCTAACAGTCATGGGGTCTCGACCGACGCGAGCAGCAATATTGCGGTACGATAAACCGCAATCCCGTTAGGCTATAATCCTTCCTCGATCAAAATCAGACACGTGCTGATAGGCATTTATTCTTCTTACACGTGGAATTACAACAACTTTCTTTGCCGAAAACAACGTTGAAACGGAAATTGAATATGAGAAAACTGCTGTCAAATCTCTGGTTTTATACACATTGTAGATGTTGCTACTGTCGCCTGCTTTGTATGAATGCGCTGAAAATCTAATAATTTGTATATCACAGCAAGTTCTACCTGTCATGCAAATTTCACATGTGTGGTGTGCCGCTTTCCTGGTGTAGTAATTTTAATGGCCAGTAGTGTATATTGTGTACCTGGTACTTTTTTAAATGTTTCCTAAGAAAAAATAAAGTTTAGAAAAATGTGTGCTTCCCAAAAAATTATTTATTTTAAATATTTGCTGTAAAGTTTAAGTTATTATTTCATCTACATTAGAGGCTTTAACAATAATTAAAATGTGTAACTTATAACACTTTATACATTATTCAAACATAAGATCAATCTAAATAGGATATTTTTCGTAAAATTAAAATTCACGCTTTTACTTTCAAAATAAATTCTAACTTTCTATATTCCCACAAAATAAAAACAGAAAAAAGTTAATTCAATTTTCCCACCCTTAATTAAACGGCTAATCGTTATCATCGTATGCGGAAATTAAATCTAATTAATTTAACCAATCATTTTTATTAAGATGACAGAATAATAACAAATTTCAATACTCCATTTTCCATCGTTTCACAGAAGAGTTAAAATTAATGAAAATTAGCAATTTGACAAAAATACTGTGTATAATTATCCTCCCGAGTCTCTTCCTGATTTGTCAAATTGACGTAAATAATTTATATTAACTACTTTAACATTCTCTCCTATATATTCTTTATACCATTTTTATATATTCTATAATTTTTACATATAATCATGAATTAAATTTCTTTTTTACCTATATATGCTTATTTAATCATTTTATTTTGTTATAAAACTTCAATTGATTTTAAATAAAATAACTCAAGCTCACTCAAAAACAATGGAAATTTAAATAAATAGAATTCTCTTATTTTAAGATTTTTTGTCTCATTTTCAAAGTGTATTCTGAGTTTTACATTAAATCAAATTTAGAAAGTTATAGTACCATTTTATTTTTTTTTAAATACAAATGTTGATTTTTTTTTTGTTAAAAGATTTAAAACATGTATATTTTACAAATAATTGTGTGGAATTTATTAATGATAAAGAGATGGAGTTAATTAAAAACATTTATTAATATAATGAGAGAATAATGATTTATCTTTATTTATAAAATGTTAAGTAAGGAAAAATTTATCTGAATAGCTTATATATTTAGTGAGAGAAAAAATCTGAATATTATATTGTTATTTTCAGTACAAAATACCACTGATTTTTATCAGCCTATTACTAGTATAATTATGGTGTATATGAATATTTAAACAAGGAATTATTACGCATTATAATTCCGTATACAAATGAAATTCCAAATTAGGAATTTGTGTGAATTTCTATGTTTGAAGAAAAGAATATTGTAACATTAAAATATTATATTATCTTTATTTTATTCTAACTATATATGTTAAATATTATATGAATATATTATAATTTGAGCATAATGTTTCCTCATAGTAGGTTTATATGATTTCATGGAGTTTTTCCACACACGCATTTTAGAAAGATTAAGCAATGTTCCTCAAACAAATTTTTTGTATTTATAAAATATATTCCACATTTTATCATGAATTCGCATAAGCTGACATCTGAAAAAATATGAGACGTAGAAAATAAAAATAAGTATGGATCAGTATGCATAAGAAATATTAAATTTGAAGAAACAACAAAAAATACTTAAGCTGATCTAAGAGAGCTTCTTAAAAGCTATCGGATATATTTATACGAAATATGCATATTAAGATTATGTTACGATGGGTGGGATGAAATTGCATTTGAAAACAGACTATGCCTTTTTTGGTTGAACAGATATTCCCTTTGATTCTTATGTCTCAAAAATGCGCATAAGCTTACATTTTTTCAATTTATAAGTAATTTTGCTTTTTGTGTTTTTACATAATCGTTTGTTTTTATTTTATCTTTTGGATTTTATGTGCCATTATTCTAACTTAAGATAGAGCATGGTATAGTTTAGAAAGAGAAAATTCAATAAATTACTGTAAATTGTTATATTTATTTAGTTATGATGTATAATTCTATAAAATATTTTTTCACTTTACGTGTGATGCTGGGATTTTTTTATTTTTTATTAAAAATATACCATTTACACTTAAGACTGGGGAAAAATTTACTAAATTGTTATTCTTCTCTGATTTCATATTCTTAAAAGCAGGGACTCTTTTATCAAATTTAGCTAATCTATTTTATTTTGCGTGTGAATCAATTTTAAATTGTTTACAATACAATTTCTTTAATCGTGTTATTGTTATTGTTACTTATTACACATAGATAAGCCAAGCTGGCTCCGCTGACAGCCATATGAATTTAAATCAGTAGGATGCGTCTTTCGTTTAATCAAAGCACCAGGAAGGTGAAAGTTCGACTTTGCTATCTGACTTCTCCAACAGATGGCACCACCAGAGGATCCACTCCCTTAATTTTGACATTGATCTATTTAAAAAATAATAATAAATAATTCATCATTTGTTATTTTTTTATATTGTAATATCTTTCATTTTTTCTAAGTTAAGTAGCTGTGAATTAGCTTTTATGAAGTGTTCCTATGTCAATTTTGTTAATTGGAGTCAAAATCGAAGAGTAGTAAAATTAGAGCAAATTGACCGACAAATAGTTTTATAGAGCTATTTTTAAAGACACTTGTTAAGTTTTACTCATTTAAATACATTTATTTAAGATACTTTTAGGTTTATATAAGTTTTAAATTAACTTTTAAAAAAATAGTCATCCCAGAAAGGTTGATAAAGAACAATATGAATATGTCATAAATCATTGAATAAAGAGATAACCGTAAGTAACAGGCTACATGCCTATGGGATAAAGGAAGAAATTCTTTAAAATCAAAAGCACCCATCTACGATAAAAGCATAAATGCAAACAGAAAATATAAATGCTTTACTAACTTCAAACAGTGGCTGGAATAGAATCTGGGACATTTCATTCTAAAAATCGAGGTCCTTCTTGCATGTAGTTCCAAGAATGCAGATTGTCATTTTGTTTCAAGATTATCACGCTTATTAATAGGAGGATAAGCACATAATAAGGATGCAAAAACAAAAACAGCAGTTCCAATTTGTTAGGCTACTTAAATAATCTATGCGCCTGCAGTTTTTTTTCCCTTAAACCACACTTAGTGCGTAAAACTGTTTATCTGAATTACAATAATGTATAACTATTATCATCAGTGAATGGCATAGTTGTGTAAATATTTTTTGTAATATGATTTTATAGATTAATTTTCTATTTTTCACATCATTAACTAGATTTTTGTAACTTCTTATCGTCAAATGATTAATTTTTGCCTCTCTCTTTCTCTTATTCTTTGTATTTTAACTTGAATTACTTGATATACATTTATCAAGTAATTCAATTTATGTATATTAAATTATTCACCGCATTTGCATTATGAAGTAAAATTATTCTTTACTGTTACTTTTTACAAATATTCTTACTCCAAAAGTATTTGAAAAGTAATTTGCAATAGGAAAAATGTTTGTTAAAATATCGTCGATAATTTTATTTCACAAGAAGTATGCTTAAATATTCGGAATAACCTGTTATCAGAAAATATTTATTACTCACTAATTATAATTATCCCTGATTAATTTTTATCCTCATATTTAGACTATAAAATTTGTCCAGCTAATAACTGAACGAAACAATGGCCTTGCTACTCCCAGATATTAAGCTACTTGCTATCGAAAATATAAGAATAGGAAATAAATGTTCAAATATTGTAAAATTCGCATGAGATGCTCATGAGATGGCGCTGTATGCATTCTTTCAATGTGAGTCCTCTTAAATATCAGATAATTGTAATTTGATAAATAGAGGAACGAATATCTTTTTTGAAGAATTTAAGTTCTTTCTTGTGTAATTTTTATTCGTGAGGTTTTATTTTAATATATAGGATAAAATGAATGTTTCTCGTGTATTTTTATTTCATACACCATAGAAAGTCTTCTTACAGTATTCTCAAATGTTTTCTACTTTTCGTAAAAAGAATTGCAATTCAGAATATGATGCATAAAGGAATAATTGTGTTTGTTGATCAGTGAGAATTGTTGATCAGTGGGATTGTTTTGCTAATAAAGATAGGCACTCCGATCACTGATAGAAAATTTAACAACATCAGCAATCGTTTTGTTACAAATACTGTCTGAAAAGGAACAATTCGTGTTTGTAGTGACCATTCGACATTAATTCATATGCAGTTTATATATAAGAAATACAACTAACCCTATAATTACACTCAATTAGATTTTAAACCATAAGCATTTGTATTTACATTGATAAAATAAAATGTGAAGAAAAATAAATATATAATGACATCATGTTTTCCGATAACTATCACTTTATTTGGAATACTTCGATCGACAGAGTGAGTTTGGAACCACTGTGAAGGATAGGAAAACTTTTAGATCTGTTATACTAAGATTCCACTCAATTAACATGTTTTACTAGTATGTTAATTATCCAGAATTATAAATATGAGTATTCGCAGTCTGTGTTTTCAATCTTTGCTTTCTAACTTTATCAGCGGCAATGGTTCAACAGAGCGTAGCTCACTATTATGCTATATGTTAGAACCTGGACTTTCTTAAACCACCAAATTTCCTTGTTACACTAATTTACTTATTTTTTAGTTATAGCATTTATTAAACACGTCTAGTCTCTGATTGACGCCCAGTGGCTTAGTGGCAGCGTTTCACTCTCCCAAGGCACAGGTCCAAGGCTCGATCTTCGGGCTAGGTAAGATCGACTCAGCCTTTTATCCCTTCGGTTGATAAACTGAGTACCAAGCATGCTTGGAAACTAAACATTGGGAGCCTAACGTTGGGCTGACCACCAAACTGGGACATATACTTCGCACCTCAGGGAACTCGGTCATGAAAACAGTTATGGGCACTGTAGGCCTTGGCCCACATGGGCTGTCGTGCCAACGGAGTTAAGTTTAGTCACTGATTGAAAACTAGCTAGTCCTGATATGCACCAGATAACACTGGCTGTGGATAGAACCATCGAAAGAATCCACCACTGATTGTAAAAATTATAGCATCATTGAATTGACAATCATTACTGGATTATAGTTTTTTTCAGCTTTCACACAAAAATCTATATTTTCCTTCATTTATTACATCTATATTTATGATCATTTAATATGTATACTGAAGGTGTGTGCGCAAGTTTTAGATTATTTATAGATTTAATTTTTTTTATTATTAAATATTCAGCTGTTTACATAAAAAATAAGCAACGTTATAGAAGTACATGATTTGATAACACACATATAACACTTTTTTAGTGGTCTTATTGCGTAGTAATCCTCAGTGCTTTAATTCATGTGTAATAGTTTTAATATTAACTTTTCATTGTTTCGCAAATTTGGGGAAGCCAAGATTTACACTAATTTCCCATTCATCTTATTTTAACATTAGCTAATTGTGTGTATCATTAATTATATATTATCTGAAATAGTATTACAAAAAATTTATACAATATTTCCTGTAAATGAAGACCCAGTTTAAAAATTTAAAAGTAACAAAAAATAATATAGATTATTGATTAATGTGGATATTTTTTCTTTTCAATATACATGACAAGAGTACGAAACAGAAACATAAGATTTATACTACCAAGCATTAAGAAGTAGTTGTCTAATTACTAATATTTATAATAAAACAATGTAGAGTAGTACTTTTTACAGAAAAAACTATGATGGAAACAAACGAAAATATTGTTTCTGATTTATAGTATGGATTGTTTATAGATGTACACTTTAGAACTTTTATAGGCACTACGTTTGGAAAACTTAAGTTATTTATAAATAGGGTTTTATTAATGCAAACACTCATGAATCAAAGTGACATTTTTGAACGCGTTTCGTAAGGATTAAAATATAATAATAGCTAACAATTTCTTATAAATAAAAATGAATATATTCTGGTAATATATCGTAGCTTTAATTGATGTTCTGTAAGTCTTCGATCTTTTCAAAAGCATAAGATGTCAGATCTCTCAGGATTCCAAAAAGGTAAAATGTTTATGGCCTCTCTACTTGACACAAGTGAAATCACAACTTCTTAAGTTATATGCATTTCCAGAGGTACGGTATCTAAATTCATGAGGACATATGCAACACGAGGCAAGACAAGTTTGGCAAAGTGAATTGCGGACTGAAAGAGAAGCACAGTGAAAGATACCAAAGGGCACTGAAGATAGTTATAATGTTTAAAAAGCGAACAATTGCAGAAAATATGACCATAGAGCTGAATAAGCATCTGGATTCTCCATATCAATAATTACAGAAAAAAAGTATTTTCATAAACGGAACATTTAAGACAAATCAGAAATTCTCAAGAAACTTGTCACAACTATTAAGGCCCAAACATCGTCTACAGTAGTTTTACATTCACAAGACCAAGTCGTTAAGTAAATGTAAGAAAGCTGTTTGATTTGATTAACAGTCTTTCACTTCTTCCCCTACAATTGAAAGGAACCATTTTTGGAGGATACCTATGTTTTCTGTAAGATATAAATTTTTCAGGATGATGATGCACCTAACTATTCAACGGGATTTGTTCAATCATTATGAATGATGATGATTTTTTATGATAATATTTTATGATGTCAAATTTGTTTCCTGCAAAATATAAATTTTTCAGGATGATGGTGCACCTAACTATTCAGCGAGACTTGTTTAATCATTATGAAAGATGATTTTTTGAACACGAGTATAAAGTTTAACATGTACCTCGGAAAGCACAGTCACTTAACATCAATATAATTGAACTGTTATGTTCTCAATCAATGCGTTCATTACGGAACTGATATCTCATAACAGAATATCTCTTAGGTCAACTACAAAATGACCGTGGTGATGCAATATTCCTCTAACACTATTCACATGTATAAATCAATTCTTTGGTTCATCCAATCTGTATTACTAGCCAAAGTCACTGCTACAACAACTAATGCACAGTAACAATTACAGATTTTGAGCTGTCATATGTTGAGGTTATGGATTGTCACAATTACAGATTTTAAGTAGCTGTGGTATTCTAGTGATTAGAGCATCAGATTTCCATCCGGAAGTTCGAGATTTGATTCGCAATGCAGCAAAAGACCCACAGAGTACATGCGATATACTTGCTCGTTAAAAATGTTGAATCGAAAGTCCTGTGGTCGGTCGTAAATCAGTTACCATGGGTGTAATGATCTGCAGCAAATTTCTTACTCCTCCAGATCAAAGTCAATACTGAAGGAGTGGTTCCTCTTGGGGTGCCATCTATCGGAGGAGTTTAGAGTAAAGTCGTACTTTCACCTCTTCGTGGTGCTCTAGTTAAACGAAATACGTGCCTTACTGACTTAAATTAGCAGAGCCAGGCGTAGCGAGTTTAGCTTGACCAGTTGTTCTAAGTAACAACTGCAACCGATTTTATAACAACCTGGAATCATTGTAATACTTAACTTCTACGAGAAAATACGTTAATAGAACTAAAATTCTTACTGGATATGAGTTGCATTACCATGTTGAAAAGTTTTAAATTAAGTAATAAAAAGTAATATAAAAATTAACAAACTTCTTCTAACACATGGCCATATAGGACATACAAATGAAGTGCGTTAATACAACTAATATTCTCATGGAAAAGATGCATTACTATGCATGCAGTAAAAGAAAAAACTAGGAAAACATTTTGAATTTCCTCCAATATACTTCATTTTGGATGTGTAAGCGAAATTTCTTTGAATATTCAAACTAGGGCTGAAGTATCTTCGTGGACCTCTTATTTCGAAGAGTATAATCTTATTACTTAGTACCAATGCGCTCATAGTCCCTCAAATTTAGTACAAAAACTAAGTTAATAGTTGTTTCGCATAATAGTCTGAAGAGGTATTGAACTCATAAATCATATAAATGCAATATATTTTCAGGCTATCAAACCACATTATTTTAAATACATAAAATCACACCACATACATTATAAAATTGCATATTCTAATAAATAATTTATCTAACAGTAAATTAAACTTACATTAATTATTTAATAAAAAAATGTGGAAATTAAAAATAATACAAAGTACAAATTAGATTGTATGTGTGTGAAGAGAATAAGATAATCAATTATTATACATGTAAAAATATGAACATTAAGAACCTGTACTCTGAATAATAACTGAAAACAACAGAATTATGACATTTTAGGCCTAAATATTGCATTTAACATTTTTTTTTTAAAAATCTAATTTCATAGAAAAAAATTTACTCTATTGGAGTATAAGAGTATTTACCAGTATTAATTATTATTTAATTATTATTTACCTGTTTATAATAAATATTATTTACCAGTATATAATAAATATTATTTACCAATATTTTACAAATTAAAAGTATATATGACGTAAACCCAGTACAAAAATTTACATGGCAAACTACTTCTATTTAGATTTCCATACATGTTAATTGGTTTTTATAAAGCAATCAAAAATTTAAAGTCTATCTATTTTTAAATGTGTTAAGAATTTAAGCTTTCAAGAGATCATTTTGAATAAAAATTGTATCAAAAATTTCAATTTTATTAAATTGTATCCAATCTCTCCATCATAACATATAATTGTAAATAATTGTCTCTTTTCTATATTATATCACAAAATTCTCTATTTTTTGTTATATTAAAGAGATATTTATATATTATCCCATTAAAATGTTTAAAGAAAATTTTGCATTTTAACAGATATTTAATATTTATATTTTAATGTGATTTTTAACCAATTAAATATAGAAGCTAAGTAATGAATATAAATTTAAAATGTAAAACTATTTCATTAAATTAATAATTTTAAATTAAAAAAATTTTTAAATTTAATTAAAATATTTTATTATATCCTAATTGCTTATGTACACCAATACCGACACACACACACACACATATATATATATATATATATATATATATATATATATATATATATATATATATATATATATATATATATATATATATATATATATATATATATATATATATATATATATATATATATATATATGCGGATATTTGTATGCATACAGATATATATACATATGAACATCATAATTTCTTATAATCAATATGAAATTGAAAAAATTGAGAGTAAAACACTTTAAAAAATAATATTTTCCCTTTTTGCGATCTGAATAATTCAACAATTTAAAATACTTCAAAAATAGCATGAAAATTTTAAAAATGTATTTTTGAATTAATAACATTATGTTTCATTGAAATATTATATTTTATATCTGCGATTTATTTAAAAATTGATTCATACTTGTTTTAATATCAAAATTTAAGAACTTCAATAAAAAATAAACTCACAATGATTTTCTTTTATTCTTCCAATTTCCGTGGAGCAATTCTCTTATTGAGGAAAACTTTTGTTCCGAAAGAAGCAGGCGAGCAACAAGTTGCTCAGGAAAACTTCCCGAACCAATTTCTCCTTGCCAAATCCATTACCGCTTTTTACCATTTAAATAGAATAACTGAGATTTAGGGGTAGAGCTACACTTTCCATCTTTTCTGCGCCCTCTATGCCAATCGATTTTTCGACTTCAAGCAGTTTATCACACATCACTTCTCCTCTTCTAGTTGTAAAGAGATTGAATTTCTTAAACTTCCAAAAAAAAGAAAAGCCATTAAAAAAGGTATCATAGAAACAAAAATCGATAGCATAAATGTAAATACGTATCTGATATCAAATCTTGTATTAAAATAATTTATTGATGCTAAAAAACTATTTAAAAACAAAATCTGCAATTTTTTTTTAAAAAATAAATTGTAAATTTAATATTACAAAATTTAGTAAAACATTAGTTTCTTACACATAGTGTGTACTGTCTAATCTGTATTTCAGATATTCATAAATAGTTTTTATAATTTCCAAAATATTAAATATTATTAATGCGTTTGCTACACTCACATACGGGGACAAATTAATCAAAAATTGTTTTTCTAAATATCAAAGTTAAATATAATTTTATCATTATTAAATCATATGTTTGTTAATCTTCTTTGATAATAATTTTTTTTATTTTTATAGTTCATTAATTTATTTACAATAAATTCTCTTAGAGTATGCTGTAATTGACAGTATTTATGTGTAAGAAATTGATCACACCTTTAAAACACCCACAATTTATATATTTATAAATAAAGTACTTTTTCTGATTTATTTCGTCATTTTTTGAATAAGTGTTTGCATAATCTAAAGAGCTTAAAGCGTAATTAAATAATTATTTATATATATTTTGAATTTTAAGATGCATTTGAAGTAATTATACTCAATCTTTTAATAAGAGAATTATAATGTAGAATTATTTAAGGAATACCTAATATAAAAAATCAGATTATAATTTCTGAGTGGGTATGTAATATTGTATACATATATAACTTGATCAAAAGAGGATTGTTGTAAGGTATTTGAGCTTTTATTTCGAATTTCATTATGAAATTACCTTATCCGAGAGGATGGATTTCATTCACGTGTTAAGCACTGGATCACTCAAGCCACAAATACATGTCGAAAACTAAAGCATATCCATTTCTGATTCTTCAACATTGATAAGAACTGGCTCCGGAACTTTAAAATTTGAAGAATTTGATTTTATTATTTGGTCGGTATGAGCACTTTACAATGGGTATATGCAATGTACAGTTTTTTCAGCTGAAGACAAATACAAGTTATTTCAATATCTGCTGCTTCTTGTGTTCTGTAAAGAAATTTAATTATCATTTGCTGTATTTATGAGTGGTAAGAGTGGAAACAGAGAAATCTCTCAAGCACTTACGTCAGCAGATGTCAAAACAGAAAAAAATGTACCCATCTCATGCAGGTCACTAGTGACTGCAATAGAACCAAGAATTAACTTGGAAAAACGCTGTCTTAAAGCTAAGTAATGGGTGACCATTCTGAATGGAAGTTTAATTTTTTCTTTCTGACCGTAAGGCAGGGGATTTAATCCTGTTTTAACTCAATTTCATATTCATTTACCTAACCATGTAAACACTAAAAAGTATTGCCTCTTTTAATTTTGCTAAAGGGAATGTCCATTAACTCAGCACCAAGTTTTACCTTACTATTATATCCTCTCTTTAGTGAGATCTAAATATGTATACTCATAATAAAACCTTTTATAAATCCATGTTTTAAAACTATTAGGAATTATTTTCAAATATTCTCATATACTTTCTTTATTTTAACCATTATCTACCGTTATTATAATTACCTATTTTTCCTTTGTCTCTAATTTTATATCAATAGTTTGTATCTTTTAAAAGAAAACCTATATTGATACTCTATTTCCTTAATGCATTTTGTATAATTAAAAATTGGCTTTCTCTCAAATGAATTTATTAATTAAACAAATTTAGGAATAATTTTCAACGATATTTTAATGAATACATTGACAACGTGAATTAAAAAATATTTAGAGTTGAAAATAAACTTGATCTTGAAGATTGTGATGGATTTTATTTCATATTGCTAAAACCATATTGGATTAATTTAACAATATTTCTTCTATATAATAAAATCATCATTGCTATTAGTTTGAAATAATAAATACCTAGATTCCTGTAATGATTCTTATTTCTCGTTTATCGTAAATAAAATCTTATATAATGCTATTGAACTTCAATTACGTAATTTATATCCAAGATATGTATCTATATATAGTAATTGTATTAATTATTTAGAGTATAAGAATTCCACATATTGAAAGTTTACTTTTTTAAAAATGTTAAAAAACTAATTATGATTAAATTTCATAAATTTTTATACAAAATGTGCCATACTTTGTTAATTAAATAAAATTTTCAACTTACTCTTACTATAGTATTATACTCAATAAAATGGTTAAATTTACTAAAATGAATGCTAAAAACTAATATTTTATATCCTTATTAACATTGCGTTCAAATCTGACGAAAAGCAAAACGTTTTTATTATTGATGGGTACTATTAAGGGATGTCATTTATTCACTGTGTGTGTTGACAGGAAACACATCAATAATATTACATATTCATCAATAAAATCTAAATCTATATTAGGATTTGCAAACCATGAAAGAAAAATAACTACGAGTATTTTATAAAAATCTTTTCGGAATCCAAAAGATCTAAAATAATTTCAAGCAAATTTTTTGAATAAATATTTACTTTATTTGCTAAAATCCTCAAAACATAATATGTCCTAGTAAAAACATTTTTATATATCCCGCATACTAAACTTACTATTTTTAATTAACTGCATTTGAGTCTATTTTACATGAAAACTATCACATGGTATAGTGAAAAGGATGAATAACAACATGATTGGTTAAGATTCTATCAAATGCATTCATCAAAGTGAATTCCTTATCATTATAATTCTGAATTTCATATTTAATTAATGATAAATATATTGAAAAAATCTTTCAAAAGTTATATTTTAATTGTAAAATGCTATTTATGTATATTATATCTTTTGACCCTTATTAACTTATGCTAACAATTATTTCTAACATTTGTATTCTCGTTTAATTGTATTTAATTATTTATTAAAATTTTAAAATAACCTTATTGTATTTTTTATGTATAAAGATGCCACCCAACTTGTCTAGTGGTCAGCGTGCCTGACTCCAGACAAGGAGGTCCTATGTTCGAATCCCGGTTCGGGCATGGATGTACTTTCTATCTCTATCTATCCTGTCTTTGTTCTTTCCTTGTATGAATGAAACGTAAATGGTTGCCTATCCTATAAACGAGTACCTATGACATGTGTGTACTGAGGAAGTCGGACTCCACATCAAAATATGATTCAGTTGGAAAAGTGGAGCAGCGCACCCCATATTGCCAGCCTGGCTGGCACACGACAACATGTATAAAGATAATAAATATAAATATTTCTGATTTAATTAATTGTCCTCAAAAAATTTTGTTACATTCGCAGAAGGAATTTAGAAATTACGAACAAATTATATGCATAAGTTCTAGCTCTAATCAAGCTTTTTAAGAATAAGCTATTAATTACATATGAAAAAAGTGATTTTTAGCCCTTATACTGCTTAGAATGAAGCCTGGTGGCTTAGTGGTAGTGTTTCACGCTTCCAGGGCACAGGTCAGAAGTTCGATCCTCAAGGTCAACTCAGCCTTTCATCTCTTCAGTTGGTCGATAAGCATGCTCGGGAACTGAACACTGTGGGTTTTCGCGTTAGGCTGACCACTTAATCAGGACATATGCTTTGCACCCCAGAGCCTCTCGGTCAACAAAACAGAGATGGGAACTGTAGGCCTTGGCCCACATGGGGCTGTTGTGCCACAGAGTTTAGTTTAGTTGCTTAGAAAAATGTATTAAGTTTTACCCATCATTAAAATTATATTTCGTAAAATCAACAATATATAAGTACTGAGTTTTCATATATGACTTTATACAATACTTTTGATAATATAAAATATGTATTATCAAAAGTATTGCATAAAGTATCAAAAGTATTGCATAAAACTGACTTAAAATTTTGGTAATTCGGATCAAAGGAAAGTAATATTTGTAGACTAAGAATATAGCAGTTTCTCAGACGAAAATCTTAGAAATTGTATTAAGCTCCTTATATTTTATGTTTTCTAAAGATTATGAATATTTAATAGTTTCTCAGAATGTACAAATGCATTTAACATCCAAACATTTGGAAAACTAATTTAAATATTGGATTTTTATTTGCCCATGAACATATAACAAAAACTACGCTTTCAAAAATTTCAGAACAAATTTTTTTCTCATAGAATTTGTATCAGTTATTTTTAAAAGTTGAAGAATTTTATATGCTCATAAAATTCTTGATAATTCTGTGTTAAGAATATATAAATATTGAATTCTTGGTATAAAATTAAGGTAAAAAATAAAATTTAATTTACTTTTTGTTTTATAGTATAAATAAAATCATTCAAACCAAAATATACTCATTTTGCATCATTTATTATTAATTTAATGACAATATTTTAAATTTTAAATGAGAAAAAATATTATCAAAAACAACGTCTTTTATGATTATCATATTTAATTTAAAAATCTTGTTTAATTGAAGGAATATTCCTCTTTCACAGAAAAATTCATTATTATTTCATTATTAACTAAAGATTTTAAATCACATTGTAATTTGAATAAACTTATTTTTGGAAAATACTTGAAAGATTTTATCCAAATCAACAATTTTTTTATGCAAATTCTCTTACAAGAACGTTTTGAATTTTATTTATAAGAAAATCGGCAGAATATGAATTCATTTCCTATTATTACTAAAAACTAATACTCAAATAACTATTTTGAAAATATCACAACTCTGAGGTTGATTTTTCGAACTTTTGCTCTTTTACAAAAGCATCTGAACTTTCCAATTCATTTTTAGAAAAAATTTAAGTTTTATAATTCAAATATACTTAATTAAAAAAATAAATATTTTTTACCTAAACTGAGAAAAACAAAATATAGAATTTTGTTACATTAAGAAAGATTTAAGTTTTAGGAATTTACAAAGGAATTTTCTCCTTTGAGACACTTTTATTTTAATTGTAATCATTTTTTGAAAAGTTTGACGAATTAAAAATAGTTTAAGATTTACAAATTTTATGATCCATATATATGTTACTCGGTATTAATTGAAATTACTATAATATTTGTTGTACAGAAACAGATGTTGAATAGATGATGATGAAAAATTCATAAAATAACTGCTTGAAATTTTCGTTTTCATTTATTTAAAATTAAATTTGCAAATAAACTATCAAACAAATTGAAAACTGTATGATTACTTAAAGTATCAAGGCTTGTGTTTGAAGAATGTACCTTGATTATTTTTATTTGATGTATGTAAAAATATTGAAAAAAAATTAGCTACTTTTTTTAAATTTTTCCTTAGTTATTATTTGTAAAATTCTTTTAAATTAAAATGTAAGCGTTTTTTGCCTTTTCTACTGTAAAATGTTGGAAAATAATATTTTGTTTTTCAGTGCGAAATGAATTACTTTGTTTTTAACCATATCCTGAGTTTCTTATACCAGTAAAAATTTTTAATTATGGAATAAATATAAAATATATGATAAGACTGAGAAAGATGTGCTTGTATGTGAATATTTATGTGTTCATATTTGAATAACATAAAGAATAATGAAAAACAATTCTTTTTATTTCTATAGCTTCTACAAAACGTTATTTTGTTTATTATACTTTAAATTCTTTATTTCGGAATTTTAAATTTTATTGAACTCTCATATAATTTTGAAAGGATTTATTCTGGTGCAGAATTCTGCTAATTTAATACATGTATGTATATATATATATATATATATATATATATATATATATATATATGTATATCATATATATATATATATATATATATATATATATATATATATATATATATATATATATATATATATATATATATATATATATATATATATATATATATATATATATAATTTTTACTTATTTAGTAACTCATAATCAACAAGTATCACTATCATAGTGAAAAGTGGGGCAATAATAATTAATTAATGTTTATTTATATATATATATAACTAAAATTTTCAATAAGTATGTTTTATCTTTTCTTAAATAATTTACATTTCGGAAAGACAGTTTAATATTTTTCGTTTAAATACTATAATATTTTTTTGAAAGTGCCAATTAATTATTAGCCTACAATACTTTTTATAGTAGAATATAACGAATTTAGCATTCAAGTCAAAAAATTAATCTAGACTTAAATATTTATGGGTGATAATATTTAATTTATAAAGTATTACAATTATTACTTTCTTAAGTATTTATAGTTCAGTATTTTGAAATTGTAAAATTGCTTATTATTAATTTTTTATAAATCAAATCAAAATAATTCTATCAATTTGTTGCCAAGACCAAGTATTAACAGATCAAGTTATAGGCTTGTAAATCATGCTCTTATAAATTTGATCAGGATAAAAACCTAAATAGTTCAATGAAATTTTAATAAATACCTAAGCCCATATAATTTAAGGTTGATATCAGATAAAGATAAAAGAAGATTCAATAGCAAACAAACGGGACATAGTCGAAAGATCTGTTTATGAAATAAAAAAGAATAAAAAAGGTTTTCATGTATATGATAGTATTCATAAAACTATCTTCTATGTTCTTTGAATTCACTGTTTTACTCTCCGTTAAATAAAAAGGCATGTTCTGTTATCGATCTGATCTCGAAAACAATATGCTACTCAGAAAATAATGTTCATCAAAGTTCTAATGTACTGAAGTTTATGTATGAAGTGTTTTATAGACTGAAACTTTCAAAATGAGAAAGATTCCCACATCTTGCATTGGATTTAAGTCAGATGAAAAAGTTAATAATTCTAAAACCTTGTTAAATTCAATCCGAAAGCACTCATTTACGATCTTCACGTGGTAAAAAAAGGTATTGTCATCAACAAATACAAATTATGGAAACATGACAGCTCTAGATAAGTGTGCATGTTTTTTCTAAATGATGCTCTCATAAATTTAGCCTATGGTTCAGATTTCATGTAGAAATCCAGTGAAATTCTATTATGAAGGCACCAACTTAACAGTATTATTCAGTGGTACCAAGACGCTTACGAAAGATCTCCAAGAAAAGATTTGACTTAAATTACATTCCAAGATAAACATTAACTTTTAGAAATCAGCATACATGCCCACTATGTAGGTAATAAGATTATATGATTTCTACGTCAGACATGACATGACAGGAGTTGCTTCAAGTAGAATAGTGAGTTTCAACATGATGTGAGTGATATAAATAACAGAAAAAATATTGTTCTTCAAGCATAAAGACAATGATGTTCAAATTATATATACAGCTCTCATCGAAACTGTTTTACCTGTTTCTGAGGATATCTGTTGCAATAGCTCTAGTGTTGTACTGCATCTGTTTCTTTTGGCTTAGTTATTGCTAAATACCCGTCGTCATTTTGCTTTGAGGATCAGAAACGATGCGTTCTTTAATGTCTACTGACATTTTCATCGTCTTGAAACCATTACCAATTCTAGAAATGAATTTCTTCAGTATCCAAAGTTCTTCGAATATTGTCATCAGTGTAATCCACACTTGATAATTCATCTAAGTAAAAAATCATCTCCATGTCCATTCCATTTCAGTGCTGCACTGTTTCGCTTATGTTTCATAGAGCACTTCTGGAGTAATAATGCTTCTTTCATTACTCAAAATACAATTCTCTCAAAATCTCGTTGTTTTGATGTACTAACAATATGTCTGATAATCTCCATTAATATTTAACAAAAATATTCAATTCCTGATTATGTACTTGATAATGCTGTATATAAAATTATCATTTTAGAATACGATTTCTTTGGGATTCTGACTAGCATTGATTTGGGGTCATGAATAAATACAAATATGCTCATGTACTGAGTGTTTTTTACTTGATATAAGCAAGAAGCATGAATAAGTTTAATCCTCATGAATCTGAACAGAATGAAAATAAAAATAGTGGAATAAAAGTTTCCTTTTTGATTAAGTTTTATATTTCTGTAAGAATGAAATTAGTGTACTCATATGCATTAATTAAAATATAATTCCAAGATTACAGAAATATGATTACATTGAACCCTCTTATTCTTCTTTTCTACGAATTTCTTGCGGATATCGATTAGAACTTCGTCTTTTTTACATTGCAGTTACAGAGTGAGGATAAGTCTGAAAACAAAATGAAATAATTAATTTTCTGTTCTTTTAGAGATAAACTGAGATATAATAAATGATTTTATTGGAATAATGATATTAAATATTATTTAATATCATAAAGATAATGTTTGAATATACCATCAATGCAAACATTCTAATTCCTAAGTAATTTTTTTATCAAAAAAAAAATGAAAAAAGCTCTTATTAAAACATCAACACACACACACACACACACACACACACACACACACACACACACACATATATATATATATATATATATATATATATATATATATATATATATACTCAGATTTTATTATATATATAATTGATATTACAAATCACATGCTCAAATGTCTTGTTTAAAATAATACATATTATTGATTTAATTAAGTTAATACATATCATTGATCCTGCAAAAAAATTTGTGAATAAAACTAAGTCGCAGTTATAATGGAAAGACATGATTTGAATTACGGACTTTTACTATCAGAATTAAATTAGTAAAGGGATTATAAAATTTTTTGATCTGATCTCTTACATTATAATATTAACTCAAGTTTTTGATACAGTTGAAGCAACATAATGTACATTCCTTTTATCATGAATTTTAAAACTTTATTCCCTAAGTTGATTTATTAAATACAAATATGTGCGTGAAGGTTTAATTTTGACCGGAAGTTACTTATTAATGCATTTTTAATTTACAATGCAATAAAAACTTCAGATTTGAAATTAAATTTTCTTGAAAGCATTTATTGATTTAAATTGAAAAAATTTTTATCAATCATTTCAAATAAAATATTAAATATTTTATTAAAAACTATTTGTTTTGTTTTCTAGAATCTAAAATGAATTTCTATTATTATATTGGTTCTCCATCGTTACTAAAAGTTATAATATTATTTATACTGTTGAAAATCAGAAAAGAGGTTTTCCTGCTTGTTTCTTTATAAAACTGATTATACTCTAAGATAATTAATGGTATATTAAGCTAATAGGAGGCCATTTGGATGTTTTTGAATCCCCTTTATACGTAATTACATTACAGAAAATTAAAAATTTATGTATTTTTATGATTATATTTTCTTTATAACATTTAAACAATGTATTCTTGAAAAAGTATTTAAATTTTAACAAACTCTTTTGTATTAAGGCAATTTAAGCATTGTTTATATCTGTCTCTGTATTTTATTAAGAAACTTTCTTTAATGTAATTTTATCTATCAACTAATACTTTTTAACAGCCATCACTTAGTTAATCCCCTTCTGCTAAGTATATTTACAATATAATATTCAAATTATAAAGATTGAATCAATTTTATGTAACATTGAAAAGCTAAAAACTAATAATTATATTAAAGAATAAAAAGTAATATTTTTTTTAAATACATATAACAACAAGTAAATATAATCCATGTTATGTAAATCAAAAACAATCAGTTTAAAACTATATAATTTCATTCAAGATACAGTCTAAGTAATTATTTTTAAGAACAGCTGCTTGAATAAGCAAAATTAATTATCTTTTTCGCGAAGCTTTTTTTTTATTGAGATATTGGTTGAAATATTCCTGCGACTGAAAATGGCATTCTAAAACTAATTCCACGCAAATTTCTTTTAAATTTACACCATCCAATCAAATAGTTTGAAAGCTATTGGAGAAATTTTCCTTCTAATTGAAAGGGAAGCTTCACAAAAGTTGCATTTCTTATGAGCAATGTTGCTATACATTTCTTTTCTATTATTCGGCCGAAAAGCAAAGTATACATTTCATATGAAACCATCAATTTACAATTTTCTTTTCTTTTCCAAGTATCTAACTCAATAAATTCTTCAATTTTGTCTTCCGATTTCATTCATTTTGGGCTACACATGGATGTGAATAATAATATGATTCATTGAAAATACATTAAAAATTCCCACATTTATTTTAAATAAATTATTTTCGCTAAAAGCCTTACATAAAAACGCACATCATCTTAAGAAAATTTTATTCGAAATTTATCAAAATCTTTCATTTATTTAAATATTTTTATATAATAGCGTTAATAATTCACTTTAGTGTTCATACGAGATATTTCATAAAGTTGTTTTATTCATTGTGCTTATTATTATACCTTTAAAATTAAGGAAATAAATTTTTTTACATGTATATTCTTTTTAATTTTTAAATCATAAATATATGATATTTTACAATATCATTTATTAGTGTATTCAATGTTGGGATTTCATTTATAAAACTACTAAATTTTAACTGATTTTCAGTGTACATTTTATATAAATGCACAGTCACAAATTCAATAGAAAATGCATTTGAAAATGGCAAAAGGCTTTTCCTTTCAAAAGAGTATTTTTTCATATTACGTTTATTATTTTGAAAGGGAAAATAGCAAAATTTTGAATATTTCAATGGTATACAAAATTCGTTCGAGAAAAAGAATATTTATTGTTGTGACTAAACTTTAGATGTAAAAAATAATAGAGGTCATATGTTAGGAAAGATATTGTTTTTCAACCAAAGATGAAAAATATTATTGATTTATATAAATTTAATATTGCCCTATTATCTCAAAAGTATTTATCGATGAAAATCTATTTAAAAAATGAGTTTAAATTGCCTGTCTGTAAATTCTGAAAAAGAACAACTTCTAAGTTTATTATACTTTTACAAAAATTTCATATCATTCATATTATTACAAAATAGTGTTGTCATCCACTCATATAAACTAACATTTGGCTTTAAGTAAAAAATGGTATATTAATCTTTTGATATTTATTAAAAAATGTTTTAACATACAGAATAGGCATAAATAACTCAATCATTCAAAATGCTATATTTTTGTTTATATTACACGCATAAACTTGAAAAATATGTGAAAAGAATAGCACTCAATAAATGCACCCTCTACGATAAAGTATTGTCTATTACTACTACTGTATCATCTCCAAATGGGAAATTATATGCCCGTTTGGATCACATCACATGAAAATTTTAATTTATTTTATATGAATGAATTTTAACAAACCATCATATTTTCAACAAATCAATTAATAGCAAAATATTTTGAGAGGGTAACAGAAACTCAATAAGTGAATAGAAACACAATGAGATTTATTTACTTTGCTGAGGAGGAAGGAATAAAGTAAGAATATTTCCCCTCAGGAAATTATCTTCGAAAAATGCTCCGAAAACCCCGTTAATTATAATTTAATAGTTTTTCTATGAAAAACTGCCTTCCTGAAGTAGACAATCTACAATTTTCATTGAAAGGGTGAAAAATAAGTTTGACCAGTTGTTTAATGAATCTCACGGTTCCAATACTTATTTCAACAAAATAGGACAAAAATCCGGGCACAAAATAAAGTTGTAACTGTTATTTTTACACCAATAGTGGAGATTGACTAAAAATACAGACTTTTTCATTAGGCCAATCAAGATCCACAGATTCTTTCGTTATTTTATAACAGTTATTTATAACTTTTATATATAACTGTTGTTTATAACTGTTATATGTTCAAAATATAATTGTTGTAACAGATTATTGAAAAATATTCATTTAGCATATCCCTAGTGACTTTTCTCCAGATTTTATAATTCTGGGGAAATCTGAAAACCTGTCCTCGAGGTAGTGGAGCAACTCAAATTTTCTGTGCACTTATGCCACACTTTTTTGTTGCTTTTATCTCTTGCCGATAGCTACTAACCTTGTACTGCCTCCCCTTGGGAAAAATATTGGACTCATTCTGAGTTCATGTGCACGCAATACACGCTTAGTGAGGTGTGATTCTTTTTACATATCTCCCAAACTTGTACGAGTATAATTTTAAATAAAGAGCATTTTTTAAAGGATTTTTTATGATTGATCTAATTTTGATATTCTGACTATCTAAACCACTTAGGTTAGAGATTAGTATAATTCTGTTCTAGTCTAATGATCTTTCTGCTTGTTAAAAATAATTTTTAAGAATATTCATAAAATTAATTTTTCATTTCAACCATTAATAATCTTTTGCGGAAAGGCACCACCCTTACATGCAGAAGTTATTTGGTTTAATACTTTAACCAGCTAATACCATCAAACTGAAAGAGCCAATCCGAATTAAATATATTCCAATTTATATATTAATGTGGTGTAGAGAGGAAAACACCGCCTGGAATGTCGACATCGTTAATTGATCATGTTTCAAGCGATGAGATGATTGGCAGTGTTTACCGATTTTCGTCAATATAAAACAGCATGAAAATTCTTGCAAATCTTTTTTTTAAATTATATTCATTAATCCATTTTTATAATTGAAAATATAGTAAAAATTAAATTTATTTGACAATCTTTTTTAGAAACTAATTTTCTCTAAATGCCAATATATAACTTCTAAACATTTTAAATATTTTTACGTACATAAGGAGAAAAGTCTGTGAAATACTTACCAAGAGAAAATGTGCTGATTCTTTTCCTTATTTCTTCAAACAAAATTATATTGGGAGAATGAAAGTAGAAATAGAAATCTGACAAATATTGACAAGAGATAAAAATTGCTTTATTGCATTTTTTGTTTTCAGTAATTTGTAATATTTTACTTCCTATTTTTTCAATATCTCGCATTTTGTTTCAGCTACTGACATTTTAAATTTTCTCACCACATATTTCATTTTAATCTCTCTTTCAGCTACTTAAGAAGAAGAAAAATGTACCAAATACTTTTAGTATTAACTCATTTTGGTAGTTAGTGACCAGTTTCCTATTAGCTCTTATGGTACAAAAACTGTTTTAAAACATGAGTTTAATAGTTGTTAAAATATGTTTGCTGAAATAAACGTTTTTACAGATATCGACATAAATTACATTATTAAAATCATAGAAAATGAAATTCAGAATACTTTTTATTAAAAATAAGTCATCAAAGACATTTTATAATCCAAAATTAAATCTATTCACTTATTTACTTAATAAAACTATGAAACTATTTAAAGATATCTAAAGAATTAAAAAATATATACCTTTTCCTGTAAATATATTCTTATTTTCTTGGTTTATTTTTAAGCATTTTATAATTTTTTTTTATTATTTTAGTTATTTTCTTGTGACATTGCAACTAATAAGATTTTATTTTTATATACGACAGAAAATGAAAGACTTTGATAGAAGATCCCAAATTATACAACTAAAACCTGTTAAAATTAAAACAGTGCGATAAAATTAAATATTTTTGCTTAAAAAACAAGAAGCAATGTAAAGGTATTATAGAGATTTCCTTGTATACATTAAAAACTAATTCATAATATCTTACGTTAATGTACATTTAACGAATAAAAAAGTACAGATGCTATAAGGAAAACTGAAAAGAAAATATTCGTAAATTTCTATAAGAAAATGAATTAGCTCTTAAGTACTACAAATAGTTTATAATTACCTTCTCATCTGGCCAATTTTAATTATTCATATTCAAAACAGTGAGTATGTAATTACAAGAATTCATTGAAAAAAAGTATTAAGAAATAAAAAATCTCCTAAGAAAACACTTGTTTTTAAGGACAAAAATCTTTACTAATGTTATAAATCTATGTTTCTTTTATATTTTTCAGTCTAGCTGATAGCCGAGTGATTAACGCTCTCTCTATATCTCGTATGTTTGAATCCCACCTCAAGATTAGGTGTTTGTAGTCGTTGGGAATCCATTGTAAATTGTACTCATGAAGGCTAATTAGGTTCCGGTTTATTTAGTTCTCATGCTCAAAAATGATCTTTGAGCGACATTATCTTATAAATTCCAAAGAAAAAGTTAGAAACTTTCTTAACTTTTAGATGTCATTAAATGCAAAAGAAAATTATATTTGTTCATTTTATTGTAAAGTTTACTGAATATTTTACACAAAACTAATTTTTCCAAGAGATAGTTGTCTTGCTAGTCAGATAAACACTGTGTAAATTTACTCCGAAAAAAATTTTTAGATTTTAGTAGAATTCGTTATTTTTCTCAAAGTTCTTAAAAATGAATAAAGAATTTTTGATTATGTATGTTATCTTCTGAACTTGTTACACTTTTCTTTAAGCTGCTAAAAGAATAGAAACAGGGCTTCACCGTTCCAGAACACGTTTTGAATTCTCTATTGTATAGTAATTGTTATTTCAGTTTTTCTCTGTTACCATTTAAATTAAATGAATGTTTAAAGAACTATGCCAAACAAAACTGTTGAAAAATATGCGTTTATTTTTTACTGCTAAAGTTTATTGTTCCTAAAAACTATAAATTAAATATCTCTAACAATGGAAAACAAGACGTATCAGTGCAAATACTGCTCTTGAGGAAAATGGTTTTAAAAATTTAAAATTATCTCTAGAGGCCACATCAGACTAAACATCACTCTAATTAAATTATGAGCAACAGCATTGCGGCGTTTTGCTGTTACAATTGGAATTAAGGGAATTATAAGTATGCCAAACAAAATAGTTCAGAAATATGTGTTTTACTTATAATTCAAAAGTTTAATTATTCCTTCAAGCGTAATGATTTAATTTAGATACTCCGAATTATGGCACAAATAATGCACCAGGAAGCAAACTATACTTGTAGAAAGTGACTTTCAACACACTTAAAATGGGCCTCTAGAGACCATAGAATCACATAAGAGTAAAGGCCGTATAAAGTTAAGCTGATAGCAACATCGTTGAGAATAACACGACTCAAAACACCAAATCTTGATCTATCATATATTGGACTCACATCTGCTAAACATTAATTAAAAATATCCATAAATGAAAAGCTTGATTTTAGTTGTTGAGAGTGTTGAAAATATATGCAAGTATTCTCATTCATGAAAATGCTCGTATACATGCTTTCCAAAAGATGTCCATGTGTATAAGAATACAACATCAACCATAAGAAATTTTTTTAAGTAGTGAAAAAAAGAAGTTTTTAAATTCCATTTTTACTTATTTAAAATGCAGCAGTAAATTTTTTAACAGTGTGAAAATATAAAAATTTAATTTCTTTGATCCGTTTTCACAATCGTTTTTGCTCTACAGTATCTTCATTTGTTTATATAACTTTAACATAATACATATCCTAGAATTACCGATATTTTAACCAAATTATGACTCTCTCACTCCCTATCCATATTATTATAGAAATATATTTTTAAGTACATGTAAGCACTTCACCATTTCTTCCTAAATCGAATTTGACCTATGAAAGAATAAATGTTTTGCCTATCCCTGGGTCTTAAAGGAATATTGTTATCCTCAATGCATACATTTTAAATAATGAAAGAATAATATTGATTTACTATACACTGAATATATATCTTTAGTGTATGTAAGTATATAAAATCAATGGTCACTATACATATTCAGAAAGAAATAATTATACTTATAAGAAATAATATATATATATATATATATATATATATATATATATATATATATATATATATATATATATATATATATATATATATATATATATATATATATATATATATATATATATATATATATATATATATATATATATATAAAGCATGATTAGAAATATCATAGGCAAAAATTGAAAAAATACAAAATTCCAAAATCATATGCTTAGCAATACATTCAGTGCGAAAGTAGCTTAAATAGAGTTACTAAAATGTAATTAATAATAAATTTTTATAAAACAAATCAAATAACAAATGGAGAATAGTAGGCAATCAATTACTTAATGAAGAATAATAATCAATTACTAAATGGAGAATAATAAAGTGAAAATACGAAATATAGTAAACGTATGGAACATGCTTTCAATAGATAGTTTACAAATTTGAAAGAAACCTACATAAAAGAAAAATGGAACGCAAAGTACCAACATGGCCAAGTTCTTCAGGGGGTGTTAACCATATTGGTACAAAGTATGGGTTTTCTGCATTGGCTGAAGTCTTAATGAAGCCAATACACCCCAAAGTCACACTAACAATCACTAATAATTTTCTGCGTTGCACTTCAGTCTGATAACAATGTAGAAAAGCCATACTTTGTGATAATGTGGTTAACAGCCCTTGAAGAAGCTGGCCCTGTTGTTACTTCGTTCCATTATCCTTTTATTCTGTTTTCAATTTTTAAAGTATCTATTGAGCACGTGATTCATCTGTTTACTATGAGAAAAATTAAAAGTTAAGAAAAATGACATTACTTTCTTAATATTATACCTCATGCCTTTTTTTAATACTTACAATTAAAAATACATTGAAAAAACCAACTATTTGAGCTACTATATGTTTTTGTTGTCACCAGTTTAGCTGGCATTATGGGGTGCGCTGCTCCACTTTTCCAACTGAACCATATTTTGGTGTAGAGTCCGACTTCCTCAGTACACACATGCTATAGGTACCCGTTTATAGGGTAGGCAACCATTGACACATACAACCCATTCATACAAGGAAAGGAGAAAGAATAGACAGAGAGAAAGTACATCTATGCCCGAACCTGGATTCAAACCCAGGAGCTTTCAATCCTCAGTTAGGCACGCTGACCACTAGACAAGTTGGGCGGCTAGCTACTATATATAACATAAAAATAAGACGAATATAAATATTTTCCAATAATAAAGAGTTATTTTAAATATTATTTTTCTTTGTTTCCATTGCATATAATAATTGAAGAATGCATTTTATATCCATTCAGATCAATTTTGAAAATATTATAATAATTCAGAAATTATAGTTTTATAAACTTTGTCTATTTATAGTGAAAATGTCTTTCTGGTTTAATACTAATTGTTAGCACTGCATAATGAATACTCTAAGAAGATACGTCTGCTGCGAAACCTTTCTAATAGCCGTAGGGAAAACTAGGAAGCTTACCGAACATCTAATTTCAGAGGGATAAAATCACAGAAATTAGGAATACAAAACCTATCTTTCATTGATTCATATTCTTTTATACTAAAACAGTGTGAAATATCATGAATATAAAAATATGTTCTAAGATTAGGTAAGAGTCTTTTGGATTATTTTAATATTTTTGGTGATTAAGAAAGGGTGAATAACTGACATAATTATTACTTTATGATTATTTCTGAATGAGTAATTCAAATTTTGCTAACAATAAAGCATTGAAAAATGCACATATTAGTATTTTTAATTAAAAAAATATACTTAAATTATTCTCTCTAATGAAAATCTGTAGAAAAACAAAATATTGTAAATTGTCCCGTGATAATGTATAAGTTAAGATTTTCAAAATCGAATATTTTTGAATAACCTATGAATTTCCTATGTTTTTAACATAATAAACACCCAAGTTGAAAAAAATTTAAGATTCATCAATTAATTCATCAAAATTTAAACTGTTTCAAATTGCTTACACGGTATGTGTGCCTTAAACTGTAAAAAAAGGTAATGTTGTTGTTGCATGCCCACGAGGTCAGCAGTGCTAGACCAGGTCCATGAGCGCATACACCTTCAAAAAGTCTAACACCATAAGTGGATTCTCCATCAGATCTCTCCCGGAGAGACCAAGGCATTGAAGAACATGTTCAGGAGAAGCCTGTTCATTTAAGCACTTGGAGCAAATTTCAAATTTCTTCGTACCCAAGACGAATTTCAAATTACTTAGATGGCCACTTCTGAAACGGGCAATAGCTGTTTGTTCTTATCTATTAAGACCAGTATCTAGGGAAGCACCTTGACGCACGTAGCGGTACCAAAATGCTCAGGAGGGACAATCCAAGTGGTTTTATTCTCGTGTTTAATCTTTGAGTGAATCTCCTGAAATGTCAGAGGTGCCGACGGCCCACCGTCCTCAGCCACACCAGCTATGGCCTAAGTGTCCGCAACCTCATTCCGCTCGAGATCCACGTGGGAAGGAATCCACTGTAGTTGAATATTTTGCGATACGGACAGCCGTTTTAACATTTGAAGTATTTAAAACTCAGCTCTGTCTCTCACTTGTTGCCATCTGGACAAATGCTGTATTTCACTTTAACTATCAGATAAAATCCAAATATCAGCTCTATGAGGAAGTAAATTCAGGGAGTCCAGGGTTTCCACTAGGGCAATAAGTTCACTACGGAACACCGAGCAATAATCAGGATTTCTCTTTTTCAACCTTAAGACACTATATTGCTGTTTGATGTAAATTCCGCTGCCAGTACGATTGATTCATCTTTACTGCCATCCATATAAACCTGTATGGCATCGCTTGGTATTTTTCCAATTCTCTCAAGGGCCTCAGACAGTCGGGAATATCAGATCACTTATTTACATGAACCGGCAAATTCGGATTGAAATTGACACCATCTAGTTCGTCCGATGAGTCAAGAAATTGTTTCAGATGATGTAGTTCCACGGTATCTTTAGCAACGTTCAGATTGGCTATTTGGCTGAAGGGGTTATTTCTCTGAAGTCTCTGACTACAACGCCAACCCCTAATATAGGTTGAGATGCGATTATGAGAGCCCAGAGCACTCAGTTTATTGTAATATTTGGTTAGGTATGCGCGTCTTCTGAAGCTAAGCGGCTGAAGGCCTGCCTCAAAATGTACTATATCTTTGGGACAGGAATTTCTTAAACCGGTGATGATCCGAGCTGCACTGAGCTGGACCTGTTTTAGTTTCTGGAGATTAGTATCGGAGTCACAACAATAAATTGGAATGCCGTATTCCATAACAGTCCTAATTAATAAGACAGAGGTGCTTCGTAAGGTATCAGCGTCTGAACCCCAGTTTCGACCAAAGATGTACCTCAAGATGTTAATCCGTTTTTTTTCCTTAGCACGAAGTGATCAATATGTTTGTGTTGCCCAAAATATTCCAACACAAATCCCAAGTATTTAGGGTGTTTATCCACTGTCAGGGTATGATTATTCATAAAGATGTTAGGTTGGAAATTATATAGCTTTCTATTGGAGGTAAAAAAAAAAGCCTATCATTGACTTAGTTGGGTTAAAACGTAGTTTATGGTTCTCTGTAAACAGCAAAATACCGAATGTCTTAAAGGACTTGATTAGTGTCTCTCTCCAATCTCCTCAAATCAGTATCGGACATTCAAAGGAGTATAGTATCCGCAAAGGCGCCATTTTACGATGTAACTTAGCGGTTTTCTAGATGCCTGATAGATAAAGTGAGAACAGGGTTGGACTTAGGATTGAGGCCTGAGGAACACCCTGAAAGATCCTGAAACTATCAGAGAGAAAATTGTTACAGTTTACTCTGATACATCTATTTCTCAGAAAATCATATATCCAAGGAAGGGCCCTTCCATCGATGCCAATGTCCTTATAAAGTTTCACAAAAATTATTCCACACCCTGTCGAATGAAGTCCAGAAAGACCGCTACAATGTGATTAGTGGGTTTCCTATTGTGAGCATCTCTTATACCCTGATAGAAGTAAAGCAGTTGATCAGTAGTACTGTGTCCTTCTCTGAAGCCGTACTGTTCATCCGGGTGAAGGTTGTGTGATTGTAGATGATAAGTGAGTCTTCTGAGAACCATTTCTTTCATATTTTTACACGTTATATGGTTAAAGCAATTGCCCTAAAGCTCTATGGAGTACCTTCAGATTTACCAGGTTTCTTAAAGGGCATAACGGTCGCTCTGATCCAGTCTCTAGAAAGTTTTCCTCTGCTCCAAGAGCTTTTTATAATATCAAGAAATCTTTGTCTACCAATCGAGCTAAGTTTGTCAATCATTTGACCATGTACTCCATCTGGTCCAGGCGATTTATTTAAATTAGTATCTTTAATTGCAGCCTCGAGTTCACTCGTTCTAAATGACTTACTGAAAATGTTGTTTTTATTTTGAATATGGCTACGACAACCAAATTACTAGACCTGATTTTGACATTTCTATCGGTAGCAATAAAATCTAGTTTACTGATTTCCTAGTAATGCTGCCCCAATAGATTGGCCGCTTCCTTGTTATTTTCAGCAAATCCACCATCTTCTCTTTGGATAGTGTTACTTTGCTCTACCTGGGGTTATTCGTTGCTGATGACTTTAATCAATTTCCAGAGTTTGCTATTAGAAGATCTTGAGACAAGGCTAGATCAAAGCTTATTCCATTTGTCCTGTTTAATTTGCGTGTATAATCTCTTAATTTTTGCGTTATTTCCTTTTTCTCAGTTGTCCTCTTGGGATAGACTTTCTGGCTGCCATTAAAATTATATTTCTAAAAGTATTCCAGATCATTTCAACACAGTCCCTCAGAGGTTGCCATTCAATTTCGTTATCGGCTGTCTCCGTGAATAACCACGAGTCCGCTTTCTTAAAAATCCATTGCTTGTCCCTACTAGTGGGGAATCTCTTTTCTAATTCAATTAAAACAGGAAGATGGTCACTCCCCAAGTTTTCCAGAACCGTCCATCTACAGCCAAGTTCTAGATCAGAGCTGACAATTGTTATGTCCAGAGCTTCTTTTGTAGTATAACAATATGAAAAATGACTAGGGGTGCCATCGTTAAGTATAGTAAAACTCTTTTTGTCTATTATGTCTAATAATGCATTTCCCTTCGGGTTTGCTGTTGAAGAGCTCAAAATGGAGTGTTTAGCATTCAAGTCTCCCAAGCAGATAGTACCTGCAGTGAACTAATCTTGAAGGTCAGTTGATCTGAACTATTCTGGTAGACATTTGAGGTAAGGGGAGTGATACATATTAAAGATAAAAAAGATAATATACTCTGTATATACACATGTTTGAATATTCTTATCAATTTATAAGTAAGTTTTCATTAATAATAACTTAATAATGGAAAAGCTTGGCATATATTTGTAAGAGTTTTTCTTTAAGAATCCATTGGAAATTAGTCATGTCTTTAATGCATGATGACTATCAGAAAAAATTTAAAAATATCTGTATGTATATAATGTTTTTTAAAAGAATTCATTTTTACAAATAGGCCATTTTAATCGAAATTACTATAATCATTTTAGCTTTAAATCAAACAGTACACTTTCAAAAAATATAAGGAAAAATTAAAGTTGTATTAGTTATTAATAAATAATTTTCTTATCGATCATTGAGCAAAATTTTTATCTAATGTTCTTATCTCTTCAGAAATTCAGTTGTTGAATAGAACTCAACTTTGATGATTCAACTTTTCAGATATTGAATAAAACATGAACTTAAATGCATTATCAAGAAAAATTATCAAATTTAGAAGTAATGTATTGTTTTTGATAATTTTTAATAAGCGCTAATGAATTTATTAAAAAAGGTTCATCAAACCGAAAGAAATAAATTATAAATCATTTTTATGCAAAATAAATTTAAGATCAGTAAAATTTATAAACAAAGCATTAACTAAATTATCATTTCCTTACTCAGCAAAAGATTTATATGAAAATTAAATAAATAGATGAAAACAATTTACACATAATTACAAAAGCCATCATATCACTGATTTCTGCAGTGCATGATAATTCTTTCTGAAAAAGAAATATTAAAATAAGATGAAGAAATAGGGGAACAATTAAAAAAATCACTTGATAATGAAACAAAAGAAACGAATGAAAAGCAGAAAAATTTCAAGAAACATTAATTTCGTAGTGCCCAAACAAAATATAGGTAAGTAATCACCTGACTCATTTTTATGATAATATAATAATAAATAATTAATATAATTTATATAAAACCGATACATAGTTTAAAATTATTCTTATGAATAATTATTTTAAAATGGAAAGCAAATTAAAAATTAAATCTGATAGATAATATAATGAATATGATAGAATTCATTATTGCAGATTAAAATAAATGATTAATGAAAATGCTAAGAAAATTCAAATTATGAAATTTCTCTAATGCACTTAAATATAGTAATTATAGAAGTAAATAAAAAACAGTTAAAATAGTTTTTTTGGAGAAAATCTAATGTCTGTTTATGTAACACATTTATAAATATTAAAATACACATAAAGTTTAGTTTTCTTTATTTTCCATTTCTGTTAAAAACATTTAAAATTGTAAATGTTCAAGGACTAAACTACATGTTTAAATTCCCATTTAAATTCAAAAGTTTAAAACATTTTTGAGGATTCGCTGAAATTTACATATGTTTAATTTATATTCATGAAAATTTAAGTTTATATACATTAATATTATGATTTCTTCTGAAAACTCATTAATTTATTTTTAACCGTCATAATAATATTTTCGTATAAAATATTCATCATTGCTTCTTAGATCAAGATTATATAATTCTTACTTTCAAATATATTTATATTCTTGGAAAAAATGCAAAGCTAGTATATATTTTTTATGTAATCTAAGGGAATTTTGGTATTTACGATCAATCCTAACTCTTTAAATGGATTTTAGAAATTTTTGTTCGCTTCTAAAATTTTACTTTGTTTTTGAGTGTTATCTTACAGCCACAATGCATGTGCGACGCATCAGTTTTGAATAATTTGATTTTGGATATTTCATCTTTAAAAAGGATAATATATATGCTGATTGATGCAAAAAATACTGAACTCTTTTCAATTTTTATTCTATTTATTTATTAATACTTTTATCTAGCCTTTAATGAGAAATTGTTTATATAATATACGAATTTACAAATTTGCATAACTTTATATCAGGATTTGATCTCACACTTAATCATAGGGTTTGAAACTTTCTGCTCAGTTTGAGCTTATTTAATTTACGACAGAAAATATTAAATCACCAAAATTGAATGATTTATTAGAAGGATAATAATTATAATTATTTATTAAAGGAATTTCTTTAAATCATCAAAAAATGCTTCCCTTTTGTACACAGTACAAGTATACACCGAATTAAAAACACTTATTTTGATTTTTGAATGTCTTTTTCATTAAAAAATACTTAGCGTTTAATTAACTTTAAAATCTCTTTCAATGTTTTTTTTATGAAATTGCTTTCGGTAGTCAATAAATTACTAATAGTCTAATGATACCTGTTGAGTGAGATATGACGGGTATTTATGAAATAGTTTGATAGTTAAATGCTTTTATAAATTATTTTTATACTATATACAATTTATTTTATAGGAAACTGAGCAATTATAAAGAATTAGAAGACCTATACATACACATAGTATGTTAAAAATTATCATTCATCATCATTAAATGACATATTTCAATCCATATATATGGATAATAATATATTATTGGGCATAAAAATACTGCATAATGAAGAAATGCAAAAAGAAAAATTGTCAGAGTATAATATTTTTTTAATTCCCGGCTGCCCTGAGGATTTTATTGTATTCAGTTTTACAAGGGGTGAAGGTGTTGGCATCTTGTACAGACTAGCACAAAGTGGATGTGCCATCTTCATCTGAAAATGAAAGATCATATGCACAGAGCAAGGAGCATCCACGTCCGAATCAGGAACCCACTGCTCCTAAGTTAGTGACAAAAACCACTCCCCCAACGGTCGGCTTCTCAATATAACATACTTGATAATACATTTGTTAAGTACATTTTACTCTAAGTAACAACTAATAAAACTTTCAAAAAAGTTGGAATTATATATCTAGAGAAATTAGTTCCCAAATTAACCACATCACCAAACAAAAATTTGAGGGCCTGTACAATTATAACTACTTACGGAGTTTCATATGTCATGGACCATAAATATTTTGCGAATGACCTACTTCTGCTCCCAAACAGCAGATACGTTACATTTCTCAGATCTCTGAGAAATGTTCCAGTCATAGTAGCATCAAAATATTTTCGATAACAAGAAAAGTTCATAGAATTCTGATAAAAAAAAGGATTTGGATGTTATCTTTTGGGAATGTGGAGCATTTCACAAAACTCGAGTAAAGTTTAAGCCCTTTGTCCTTAAAGCAGCATAAATTCATTATTCAAAGTCTAATAAATGTGAATAATAGTGTATCTAAATTTGCATGCAGTCACTTCAGATATATGCGTTCTAGATGATCGACTTGTATAATGCTGGAGAATGCTGGCTGACAAGTTATCACCAAACACGCATGCAACTACCATGATGTTGTGATGTTGTTGCAAACGGAAATAGAAATCATTTAAAATAGGATATCACTCTTTCCCTGAATTCAAGCTCACTGTTGATCACAACATTGAACTCACTCTCTCACCTGTTATATAAACCCAAGAATATGTGAGACTATAGTTTCGAAGCTGATAGTTTGTGCTGTTAAAAACACGACTGAACTATTTTCGCAGAAATTTGTTATCTCAAAAACGACTAAATTTCTTAACATGATAAATTTGTACCTGATACATTAAGGCAGCGATTCTCCACTTGTGAGGTCCACCCCTTAGGGTGCACACTAAAGAGGGGAGGGAGCTAGCATATGCAAGAGAATATATTACTTTAAAACTTTATTTATTGTCTGAAAGGAAAGCACATACTCATGGAAAATGAAATGCATTTTGACATTATATTAAAGTATTAAATTAATCTTAAGTTATTGATTCTCAATTTTGACAAATCAAGAATCCGGTGGCAAAAAAACCACCAGATTCTTAATGTAGAGAATCAACGTTGCCAAAGTAAAAATTATTCTTCTTAATTTGTGAGATTTAAAATTAAAATCCTAGTATAGATTTAGCGCCAAAATGCTCAAAATATATTATTATTGTATAAAATGTATTGTATAGGGGGCGCAATCAAAATTATGATTGAAAATTGGACCATGAACACTGAAAGGTTGAGAAGAGCTGCATTAAGGGATTGCAAGTAACATATGTGTTTAATAAATTTTTTTTATCTCATCACGTTATTGAACGATAACTAGTCTACAGCTCCAGCTCTATCAAGGTAGAAACGTATTCCTAATGCATCCTCCTTCTTATAAAAAGCATCACATTCACAGTGTCCTCGAAGTACATTAAAATACAGCTTGTGTAACAGAAACATGTTAAATATTTTTTATTTAAGTTTGTTATAGCAGTCACGACTATCACCTAATTTACATATAAATGTGTTAAAAATTTAATCATTTACATACATATTACAGAATACTTCGTCGTGTAAATTTCACGTATCTCATATTAATTAACATTTTGTAAATGTAAAGTGACGAGATTATCTTCCATTAACAAGGAAACAGCACACAAAATATCCTTTATTCTGTAACCACTGTAATAATTTTGCTTATAAAAAAAGTTTTTATTCGAATCTTAACTTATATCATAGATAATAAATAATTCTAACTCAAGCATCTGTTGCTTTAACTTTTCAATTTGGACCTTCAATAGAATGTTCTGTATAGCATTCTGCTTTTCCAACACACTTTCATTGATATAGAAATAATTGGTGCTTATACACTGATTATCGGTGAAATTCAAAGTGTTTTATCGCAAACGTGCTTGCGTTCGTATTTTCGACTTGAAGCATCGATTTCTAAACTAATTTTAAAATTTTACTAATAATCACTTTAACAGTCGTTTTTCTTGTGCATCCACTAGCAGAAAGTAATTAATTCTCCAGACGAAATTAATGTTGATTTTTATCATATTTTACATCTCCCTTATTACTGATATTTACTGTTGATTTATTATTATATGTTCCCTTAAATTATATAATATAAACTAATTACTAGACAATGCCAAATACCACTGCATCAATCGATGATATTCTAATTATTTGACATACATCTAATTTTGCAATATTATAACACTTTAATGTCTCTCATATTTATCTGAAAGTTTGAGTAACAATTTTATTTAAAGAACTTGTAATGTATATAAATATGTATTTCACATTGATCCATTTTTATATTTAAAGAATTTTTTAATTTACTTGAAAGTATTCCCGAAAATAAGCTAAATTTAGTCCTGTGCTTATCACGAGGTAAATTAAAATTTCCGGAAGTGTTCTCAATAAAAAAAAATTTTTACTTGTTTACTGATTAATGTTTTTGGTTATTTTTTCGTTAAATACGTTCGACTTAACAAAGAAATTCATTCTGTCTTTCCAAATAGTTGAAGGTTTTGGGAAATAAGTAAAAAGAATTGTTACATGCAGTTGAAAATGAGCAGAAAATATCATCAAAAATAAAATATACTTATTCAATAAGCTCTCAGAAGTTTGCAAATTTTTAAAATTGCTTAGAAAATAAATATATGAGAAAAGAACCTTATACAAAAGTTATAAGGAAAGAAGTTTTTTTCCTAAAAGAACATATTTCTTTTCCAAGTCTTTTGAAAGATAGTTAAAAAAAGTATTTGAAATACTTTCGTGTAAATCTTCCCCACAAAGAAATAGCATTCTTGAAAATGGCAAATACCTGTGGTTTTTAACATAGATGATTAATCTTTTTAATAGCAATTTTTTATTCATTTATGGTTGTATTATAAAAGTACATACATGAACAATTTTTTAAACGGAAATGTGAAGATTTCAAAAAAAAATTTAACATTCTTGAAGAAGTAGGTAGTTTGGAAGATGTTTGTACTTTAAGGTTTATTACTTTAAGGAGTAGTATATTTTCATCAGAAGGAAACATCACTTAAATGGACATATCATTTTTATCGTAGGGAAATTTCTCAAGTGTTGTAATATGCACAAAACTTCAAATACTTTAAAGCATATCATTTCCTGACGCATCTTTCATGGAGATTTTAATAACGCATCTGAATAAATCCTTCTCATTTCATCACTTTCTACTTACTGATATTAGAAATCGAAAATAATCTACCACTTTGGAAAAAAACGAAATAGTTTGGGATTATTTAACATCTCCTGAGTAAATGAAACTGATTGCACACTATGGAATCATAAATATGCAAATAATTTCCTATAGATAATTTCAAGTTATTGTAATTACACAACCGAAGCTCTAGATACTGATTGTATAACAGTTTAGAGTGACTTTAAATTTAAATTCCTATTCATCATTGTCAATTCTTACTGTAAGAAAATATTGACCAAAAACAAAAGAAAAATGTAAGCAGAAACATAATAGACTTCAGTTGTTTTATAAATGTTTTTGGTCTTTTTACAAGTAGCTTCTCATTACTGCAATTTATAAATTATAATATAAACAATTTTATAACATCTTTTTTGGGCCAAATTTTTAAAAATTTTCAATTATTGTATTCATTTGTTAATAAACTTGCTAAAGATAAGCTGTAAAATTAGTGAATCTTTTTTAAACTTCTAACGTCACATTAATTACTTCTTTTTTTTTCTTTCAGTTTCAGTATTGATCGTTGTTTCTAAATGTATAAACACTCTTAGCTACCCAGAAATGTAATTTTGTTGCTATTCAGCTTTTGATGAAAAAGTTTTTTTTTAATTAACTCTAACTAAAATACTTTCAGTGTAATATAATCATAATTTATGTATGTCGTATGATGGAGTACATATGTTTGATACAAAAAGTAGAGGCAATATAGAGCAATAGTTTTAAATAACTCAAATCTAAGGAAAAGAGTTTTTTATTAATATTTTTATGTATCATTGGTAATATAGTGAAAAATTTTATTTACCTAAATCTACTCATATATATTACCTACATTCATGAATTTCACGACAAATTTTTTTTTGTTATTGAAAAATTTCCGATTTTAATCTAATGCTCGTCTAGAAGCCAAATATTTTAACTCTAAAAATTGATAATGCTCATAATTTGTGTTATGTGTGTGTGTGTGTGTGTGTGTGTGTGTGTGTGTGTGTGTGTGTGTGTGTGTGTGTGTGTGTGTGTGTGTGTGTGTGTGTGTGTGTGTGTGTGTGTGTGTGTGTGTGCTGACGTCACCATTTCAAGTGCCCACTTGAGAAGGGGCTTGAAAGGAGCAACAGCTTCTCCTGTGAGCGGAGGAGAAAAATCGAAAGACCCGAACATGTTCAGACATTTGATAGCAGCAAGACGGACTGCTCTTCTCCCCCAAAAACTTTAAAAGTCCTTTCATGTTATTATCACATTAAGACGATTTATTGTAAATATCCCAAACTTGTATACATTTGTAAATATATGTTAATTAAATATTAGGCTCTATATAAGAATTGTTAATTAATTAAATTACGCCTTGGCCACTGCCCGTCCCACAAAACTCAGAAGAGGGATTGATTGAAATGATTGTCGCATAGACGTTGAATTATCGGTTTGGAACCAGAAAATACGTGGATCCTCATTGAACATTTTTAAAAGGTACGTGAACATTTTTCATAGTACAAGATGATATTAAACGATATAAAAGAAATTAGCGTTGCATTGAAAAATTTAAAGCAGATAAAATATAAATTTTGCATAGATTGATTTTTGATCATGATGGAGAGTTGTTGTGAATGGCAGCACCTCACCCACCAATCATGTGCCGTGCGCATCCCGCACGAGCTGACGTCATATGTTGATATTTTTTCTCTCTTAAGTAAACCTTCGTAACCTTTGTCCATGTAGTTTGTAGTGTTCTGTATGCTTCATTAAATGTTAGTTTTGTTTCACATTCTGAGTTTTATTCAGTAAAATTAATTAATCTGTCGAAATTATGACATCGGGTAGATGTCAGCCCTGCTTCAACTTTATTGAGTTGTTTCGTTACAGGGCGAAACGTTACAGAGATAGATTAAATTGTAAAAGAATTAGAAATTCTGATGGTTTTGATTTTGATATTGAAAGTAATAGTATCGAAACAAATTAAAAAGTTTAAACAATGCGTTATCGCTTGGCGAGCTTATAACTGCATCGGACATTTTAAATATTTCTTTTCTGGGATCTAAAGCAGATCTCATAGAAAGAATTTTGTCTCTGTTATGTGACCTTGAACTCTTAGGTCAAAACGCTAAAGAGAATTCGGAAACTGCTGACTCAGAAAGTGAAGTGGAAGAAGAAATAAGTAGAAATGATTTTTCGATGCAATGCAATATAAGTAAATAGAAGAGTGCAACTGACTATTTTAAAGAAAAGGATAATGTTTGTGAAAATGACTTTTATGCACATCCTGTTATTCCAAGTGATAGTATTAATTATAAAGATATCGAAAGCACTATTGCTAAATTTAATGCAGAATCACACGAAAATATAATTAATTGGATTGATCATTTGGAAGAAATGTTGAAATTATTTAATTTATCAGATACAAAAATTTGTTATGGCTATAAGATCTTTGGGAGGAAATACTTTATTATTCGTTCAGACTGAACCACAAATAAATTTATGGAAAAAATTGAGACGAGCCTTGCTCGATGAATTTTCGTTTGAAATAAACTCAGCTAACTTACATGATCTTTTGCGTAAAAGGAAAATGCGTGATTATAAATCCACTCAGGAGTATTTTTTAAAAATGAAGGAGTTGTGCAATTGCGGGAAAAAATTGAAGAATCTGCCTTAATGCATTTTGTTATTAATGGAATAAATGATGGACAAGAAAACAAAATTGTTTTGTATGGATGTAAGAATTTAAGTGAATTTAAAGAAAAACTTAAAGTTTATGAAGTCATAAGAAGTGATTCTGTTAAAAGTAAAAGTACTTTCGATAAAACGAAAACAAAATATAAATCTCATAATAAATATAATAATTTTGATACAAACGAAATCAAAATATGAATATAGTAATAGAGAATTCTAAGAATGAAAGGGTAAATAAAATAAGGTACTATAATGGTTTTGGAAAAATGAAATATGGTGATTTTGATGATTGTAAATATAAAATTTGTTTTAATTGTGGTGAAAAAAATCATATTTCTAAATTTTGTGAACATAAAGGGAAGGGTATTAAATGTTTTCGATGTAATAATTTTAGACACAAGGCTTCATTGTGCCCAAAAATTGAATCTAAACCTGAAGTAGCCACTATGAATGTTAATGTTAAACCAATATTGAATGATGTAATAATTAATAATTCAAATGTTAATGCACTAATAGATACTGGAAGCCAAGTAACTTAGATTCGTAAATCTATCTTTGATAAATTAAATGTTGTAAAGTTATTTCCGTTAAACTCATCTCTAAGTGGTTTTGGTAAATGTGTTGTAAAGCCGTTAGGCTAATTTAATGGAGACATTAAAATAGATGATCTTAAATGTGAAGAAGATATTTATATGGTTGAAAATAATGTTATGTCATATGATGCCATCATAGGAATGAATTTACTAATGCAGGGTGAAACCTTAATTAATGAAAACGGAATTAAGATTAAAAATATCAATGCGTAAAATAAATTAATACTTTATCAATTCTACCTGTTGATTTAACTTTTAATGAAGTTGAAATGAACATTCAACCTAATATTCCAAAAAATTTTAATATAAGTTGCAACAATTAGTTTCGAATTATGTACCACATAAAACAAAATCAACTAATGTTCAATTAAATATTTTGTTAAAAAGTAATGAACCTATATCTCATCAACCCCGTAAATTACCATTTTCAGAAAAAACGATTGTTGAAACTCAAATAGATGAATGGTTAGAACAAGGTATAATAAAACTCAGTTCTTCAGAATATTGTAGCCCAGTAGTAATTGAAAAGAATAAAGGCGGAACACCTCATAAGTGCATAGATTATCAGAGATTAAATAAAGTAATTGTAAAAGATAGATTTCCCCTCCCATTAATTGAAGATATATTAGATAGATTGCAGGAGTCGTGTGTGTTTAGTTTAATTGATCTCAAGAACGGATTTTTCCATGTAGATGTAAAGAAGGATAGTAGAAAATACACTTCATTTGTAACTCATGAAGGCCAGTACCAATTTCTTAAAGTTCCTTTTGGATTGTGTAATTCTCCAGCCATGTTTCAAAGATTTATTAATAATATTTTCCGACCATTTATTAATGATGGTGTTGTTTTACCTTATATGGACGATATAATTATTTTGTCTTTTTCAACTGAAGAAGGAGTCGAACGGCTTGAAAATGTCTTAATTCTTGCGAGTGAATATGGACTAAAAATAACGTTTAATAAATCCCATGTTTTTGAAGAAGCGCATTGAATGGCCTAAAAGGCCATGTCATCAAAGAAGGAAAAATTTTTCCATCTACTTTGAAAGCCAAAGCTGTGCTTTATTTCCCGGAGCCCCGTAATTTGAAACAGGTCCATAGTTTTTTAGGATTGACTAGATATTTCAGAAAATTTATCCCAAAATATTCCATTATTTCTAGACCATTGAGTGATCTTTTGAAGAAAGAACAAAAACTTAAATTTTGTGAAGAGGAAAGAAACTCTTTTAATCCATTAAACTTAATATTAGCTGAAAAACCGGTGTTAAGTATATACAACCCAAATTATGAAACTGAATTGCATTGTGACTGCAGCATGGAAGGATATGGAGCTATTTTATTACAGAAATTCCCAAATGATAAAAACTTCCATCCTACCTATTTCATGAGTAAAAATACAACAAATGCGGAAAAGAAGTATTCCAGTTACGAACTTGAAGCTCTTGCAGTTATTGAAGCGTTAAAAAGATCCCGCGTTTACTTATTAGGAATTCCATTTAAAATTGTCACAGACTGTTCCGCATTCGAAAAGACTATGCAAAAAGATATTTGTCAACTCGTGTTGCTCGTTGGGCTTTATTGCTCCAAGAATTTAATTATAGTATTGAGCATCGTTCCGGTACAAGAATGGCTCATGTCGACGCACTCAGTAGATCCTCTGTAAATGTAATTTGTATCTCAAGCAATACTATCATACCGAAATTAAAATCATCACAAGATAATGATGTTGAAATAAAAACGATAAAAGAATTATTAAAAATCTCTAGTTATGAAGATTATTTTGAGAGAAACGGAGTTCTTTATAAATTTGTTGATAATAAGGAGTTAGTGGTTGTGCCAAGAAGCATGCAGACGGAAATTTTAAGAAGTGCGCCTGAAAAAGGACATACTGGAATCCAATATATAGAGATATAGCATTGAGAACCATTATTTCATTACCAAACTTAAGCAGAAAGTATAAAATGTCATATATAACTGTGTTTATTGTATTCTTGTAAATCACAAAAGAGGAAAGAAAGAAGGCTTATTTCACCCATTGCACAAGAATGACGTACCACTATACACATACCATATTGATCATTTAGGACCTTAAGAAATAACTCATAAAAATTATAAGTATGTTTTAGCAATTATTGACACTTTTACTAAGTTCGTTTGGATTTTCCCTACGAAGACCACAACATCTGCTGATGTCATTTCAAAATTAGAAACTCTAAAATCAGTCTTTGGTAATCCCTACCAAATTATTTCTGATAGAGGTACAGCTTTTGGCTCTGGTGAATTCGAAGATTATTGCTCTAAAGAGAATATTAGACATCATTTAATAACCAGTGGTCTGCCAAAAGCTAACAGACAAATTGAAAGGATTAACCAAATTATCATATCAGTTCTTTCAAAGCTATCTTTAGAGAATCCAGCTCAGTGGTATAAATTTACAAACGATTTACAACAGACGATTAATTCAACATATCAACGAAGCAAGGATACCACACTTTTTGAGTTGCTTTTTGGTACGAGATGATCGTTGGAGGTATTAGTAATCTCAAGGAAATGATTGAAAAAAGGAATTTCAAGCTAATTTTGAAACTCAAAGAGATGAACTCAGAAAACATGCTAAACAACAAATTCTCAATATCCAAGAAGAAGACAGGAAAACGTATAATTTAAGAAGAAAAGAATCACAATCTTATGGAGTTAACGATTTGGTCGCTATTAAGAGAACTCAGTTTGGACCCCAATTAAAACTGAAACTAAAATATTTAGGACCGTACAGAGTTACTAAAGTGAAAGGAGGGAACACCTATGATAAAATCAAAAAAGAAAGTCATGAAGGACCTAACTGCACCACGAACTGTGCTGAATTTCTAAAACCCTGGTATAGTATGCCAAAAGATGAGGATGTTATGCAAGTTAGAATTAAATTAAAGTCAAATTGCTGAAGGATAGTCTGAAGTCGAAATGACTAAAATGAGGCTAAAAGATAAATTGACTCATTTCTTTATTTCATGTCTAAGCAGATAAGAGCTGAATATAAAATTTGTTTCTTTTCAGAGAATTATTTTGCTCTGCTTGTTTCTTTCCCTGTTTTGCTGGGTTTTTTTTTATATATTTGCAGTGTCGTCTGGAAGACCAGCCGATTTCAGGACGGCCGAACTGTGGTGGATGAATCACTTAATAGCCGACGTCATTACATCAAGTGCCCACTTGAGAAGGGACTCGAGAGGAGCAATAGCTTCCCCAGTGAGCTGAGGAGAAAAATCGAAAGACGTGAACACGTTAAGATGTTTGATAGCAGCAAGATGGACTGCTCCTCTACCCCCAAAAACTTTAAAAGACCTTTCATGTTATTATCACATTACGACGATTAATTGTAAATATCCCAAACTTGTATATATTGGTATTTGTAAAGATATGTTAATTTTATATTAGGCTCTATATAAGAATTGTTAATTAATTAAATTACGCCTTAGCTACTACTCGTCCCCACACACACACATATATATGTATATATATATATATATATATATATATATATATATATATATATATATATATATATATATATATATATATATATAATATATATATATATACTATAGTACTTACATTTAATTACTGTTATGCCAACTGAAAAATATTACTTTGGTATGTCCTCCATTGCTTCTTACTGCATAACGTTAATTGAAGGCAGTGAAAGAAAAGTATTATAAGCTCTTTTAATAATTAAATAATAATATCAAAATCAAACTCACCCATATTTAAATTAGAAAGCAATCTATTAGATAGAAAGTATTATAAATAAATTTGTGTATTCAAAAGTATAACTCATAGCTATGAAAAATGCAACTAATCATTAGTCAAATTTTTAATGTACAATATTATTTGTTTTCATTTAATGAATTTACTGAAACTTATGTAAATAATTTAGATTCTTTATATTATTTTTATAACTAAAACATTAAAAATAATCTATTTCAATATTTTATTAAATGTTCATGGGTTATAAAACCCATTTTGTAATTGGATTTCACTGATTCTATCTCACCTATGATATTTACAATGGTTATGCACACAATGTCATTCATTTTTGATGGATTTTGATTAGAAGAATTCTTAGTTTTCAACTTACAAATAAAAATAGTGTATGAAAATTCCTTAATTCAGTAAATTAATTAAAAAATTTATTAACTTGTTGAGGAAAATAAAATCCTTTAAATTCACTTTTTTAAACAGATGAGTTTTAAAACATATTTTTTTATAAATCTTTAAATTCAGCTAATTTTTTATATTCATGGAATTTATACTTACGTATTATTATGCTAGAAAAATCCTGTAATTCTTCTCATTATTTTTTTTAATTTTCATAGAATGTTGCTGCTTTATACTCAATAAATGTTAATAATAATGTGATATAACTTATTGTACTATTTTCTTTTGTATCAAATGATTTTCCATATTGGTTAATTTATTATATTTTTTAGGACTGTCTGACAAAATATACATTTATCGATATTTTAAACCTAAAGAAAAAGAAACACTTAAAATAAGGGTTTTTAACATTGAGTAAAACATACATTTGTTCATTCAAAACATACCATGCAGTCACTTTTGAAGTACTTTGTGCTGCTATTTCATCCTTTTTCCATTTTAAGATTAATATTCTTTTTCGCTGATAGTTCTACATAATAATAAATAAAGTAAAATTAATTCTATATAATCTCAATCTAATTAAAGGTTATTAGCAGTTAGAAAATTTACAAGCAAAATAAATATTCACTGCTTATTGTCGTAGTGTAATACGACATACCCAAACCCTGAGAAAATAGGTGTGTGTATTTTTATTGCACTTTAAATTTAAGAGTTTCCTCTTTTTCCTTTCAAACTAAGCGGGAATAATATAAAGGAAAAGATGTAATAAAAATTGGCACAATGAAACAAGTGCAATAAAAGAATAAATTTTTCCTTTCGGAAGGGATGAGTGATCTGGAGGAAATTGCAGGCAAAGTATATTTTTTTATGATATGTATTATTTGTAAATCTGACCAGTCGGGAATGAGGGGAAAGATTTCTGACCTATCCCATAGAAGTATAGGAGGAACTACAGAACTTTGGAAAACCAATGGTGTAAAGAAGAGGAGCTAAGCCGAAAATTATGAAGAGTTAAAAACTGCATCAAAACACAGAGAAGACACACAGAAGCCCCAGAGAGGCCCGACATAGAAAAGGAGTCCACAATTGAGGACTGGGTCCTCATTGAGCATAATAAGAAGCTAAAACGATCTAAGCACCACATTCCAGAAGGAACCCTGCCTCGAATTTTCAGAATGGAGCTGCAGATGTCCGACAAATAGATGAGTGGAAGAGAAGGTAAAGTCTGAGGAGAGATAGCAGAGAAAAGAGGGAAAGGTCATGAGCAATGAGCAAGCCAAGCGGGATCCTGATCCGGTGATGCCATTGACGTTAGGAGACAACACAGTTACTTCTAAAAGGGGTGAGTCTGATCTCTCGTTTCTCATTAAGCTGGTCAAATTCAGTTATGATATTAATATGTAATTGTCATAAAATAAATATTAATTGTAGAATCTCAATTATTTAATCAAGAATGTTTTGATTGTAAATGTAAATTTCTCTTGTAATTAAGTTACTAAAATAAATTGTTAAGTTTTATTGTATTTTGTTTTGAATTTATCTCTGTCATTCAATTATTTGAAAAAACAAATCTGGGTTTCCTCGGGATTCTTCAAAAATTACCGAGTTCACCACAACACTTATTATGAATGAATGTTAACTAAAATGTTAAATGAATGTTAAAATAAATTACTTAACTTTAATAACATTACTTAACATTAATAATTTATTTGTCAGAACTAAATTTTTGTTTGTATTCTGTAAATAAAATTATTAAAAGAAATATATCTCATTTCGGTTTCAAACTCTTATTTCTATGTAACTTTTTCTAGTGTTGCTGAAAGTTATAAAGCGTATTTCTTGCTCTATGTTTGTAAATTTAGTCAATATAATCCAACATCATATATTCTGATTGTTGTAAGAAAAAGAATAGATGGATAGATAGTTAAACGTTTACAAATTTCAATGTTTTTTTTATAAAAATAGAGGCATAAAGCAGTGATGTATACTGCTACTTCATCACAATGTACCTAAAAATTCTAAGCATATAATAAATTTGATCTGATATAATAATATAGCAATTCAAAGAAATTATGCATGTTGAACAAAATAAATTTGTATAGTTTTCAATTTATAAATCTCAGATCAAAAAAAAATAATATTCGCTCATTTCTATACTTTATTAAGATGATCAAAGTGTGCAAAAAATAAATATGTCCTATTTACTCTCACACTCAAATTAATAATTGTTTCTGGTACCAAATAGCTTTATTGGATCAGTGAGCAAAAGTACTGGGACTTGAATATGATGTATCAAGATTAAATAAGATAAAATTATTTGAAGAAGGTTCATGTTTGTTATAATGAAAGTCGTTAAAACTTTGTTAGGATCTAATGAGCTTATATTGGTGTGAAATGTGATAATGTTAGTTAAATCATCAATATTTTTATATGTTTCTTCCATTAAAATATCCCTTAAAATAAAAAGAGTTTTTTAAGTTAGCAATTTTGTATATTACATATTCCTCTTCTTTATTTACCTAAAGACAATCTATTTGCTTTTTGAATATGAATAGATATTTTATTTAAGATACAAAACATTGTCTCCAAAAGTGTCTTAATTGTGTTTGACTGAAACTCACAAGGGAATCATTGTGGTATTCTAATTCTCGTTAATATCTAACAAATTTAAATACAAAATTAATTTCCAATAAATAGAACTTTTCTAATTAATGATATTGTTGATTACATATTTCAATCAATCGCCTAAATATTTAAATTAAGTTTTCAGCCAGCATAACAAATCAATATTTTAGTTTACACATAAACTTTTACACATAAACTTTCTTATTCCCAATGAAAACCCCTTAATTGCCATAATGTATGTTGTTCCTTATCTTATAAATTTTGTTCCATGCCATCATTCAGTGATTATGAATAAATTAATTATGCTTTCATAATTAGCTTGCATTTCACACATTATATTTACAGCTTTTAACTACTTGGATTTACCATGCAAATATAATTTAATCAGCATCTTTGAGATAAACTTATTTCCTAATGTTGAAGTAGCTACCTAAATCAAATTTGATACACGGAATTCTTATCGAAAAATAAATATTTTTAAGAATTTAATACTTGTATCTTATTTTCAACAGACCATATTCCTCCGGTAACTTAATAATGTTTGGTAGAAAAATATTATAGATAGATTAAATAATAAAATATAACATTACAATGACTAAAGCTTACTAACCAAATATATTTTAATGTTTTAAGAAAGGTAATTACAACATAATCTCAATAACGTATATATATACATATATATGTGTGTGTGTGTGTGTGTGTGTGTGTGTGTGTGTGTGTGTGTGTGTGTGTGTGTGTGTGTGTGTGTGTGTGTGTGTGTGTGTGTGTGTGTGTGTGTGTGTGTGTGTGTGTGTGTGTGTGTGTGCGCGCGCGCGCGCATTTACATACCTAATAGAAATAGTATATTCAATTTATATATTGTTTAAATTCATCCTGTAAAATTAATTTATTTGAAGTAAAAATTCACTAATTTTATACTTTTTAAAGGATGTTTATGAGTGAAATTAATAGGCAATATATTGATAAATACGAATAATGATCCATTTATTTTCCATAGTTGACATATAGCTCAAAAGTAATTTTGACCTCGATTCCAAGAATTCAAACTTTTTTATTTCTTCTCAAAGCTGTTCAGTTTTTTTAATCCTGGAATTTGGACAAACTAATAAAATATTTCCCTACATTATTAAAAATTCATTAAAATTACACCGATTTTTTAAGTAATATTTTAACTAATAATTTGAAGAGCTTTGATATCCTGAAAATACGTTGTTTCACGAGAACAATTCAGAATCACTCTTAAGTTGATTGTACATCCTACAATATTCTCAGTTTAAGAGTGTGCTAATTGCTGACCTTAATTAGTTCAGATATGATGCAGAATACTTCAATAAACAAAGAATGTGTTGCAGTCCTTCGAATTGAAAATTCTTTTATATGGATATTCCTTCATGTTTGAATGTATTTTATACAACCATTTTTATTTATATTACTTACGCTGCAGAACAAAGCTATGTTAATATTTTAAATAGGAAAAATATATTTTATACAAAATAGAATTCCTGTTTGTTTCGGTTAAGATTTGCTATTTGTGAATAATTTTACATTTTTGATTAAAACATTATTAATAATCCGTTAATCAATAAAAAAGTAAAATTTCCTTCAATTTGTAATCAAAAAATACCACTGAACTCTGTCAATTTATTTTAGATATTTGAATATGCAGGAGTACACGGCACAGTGAATATAGGCTGTAGGAAAATATTGTTACAAAGTTGTGAATATTTTTTTACAAACTTTGTAACAGTGGTATTTATGGTTTACTTGGCGAGATTCTTAGCGATCACTTGGCGAGATAACTGGCAATTTGAAAACCACTTGGCGAGATTTGGTGAGGAATAGATAGTTTTGGAAACTTCCACCACCTAAGCTCTAGGGCCATTATTGAGCGAGATGGCCTGAAAGCTTCCAGAACCTTGGAGAAAGACCTAGACTTTCACGCCAAGTAAGCTATAAATACCACCGTTCCACGGACCGAGTCAGTTTCTGAGTTTTTCTAGCGGCAGTGAGAAGTTAGTGAAGACGATCAGTCTTGAATGCTAGTTTAGAGCATAGAAGCTGTTGTTTGTCTGAGATATTAGAGCTTTCTGCAGTTGGAAGCTGTTTCCTGTAGTATTAGCTGTATTAGATCTGTGAAATTGTAATTTCTACTGCTGGAATTTTCTGTATTTAGTTCAATTTGTTACGAATAAAAGTCTTGTGAATTTTAAAGAGTTTATTTCATCGACTCTCAATCAAAACAAACACCGAAGCTCGGTACAATTTTATAAATTTAGATACATCTTTTGAAGTCTCAATTGATGGCGTCAGATGCCATTTTAAACAGATAAAATCAATTGATAATAGAGCTTTCCCACGAAACATTCATGCTACAGGAAAAATCAAAAATTAATGCCCATAAACATAACAATCAGAATTTACCTAAGCTAAGTTTGTTTGCTGAATCAAAGTTTAAAATTATCTATATCATTTTATTCACTAAGGATTACATTTATTAATGTTTTTAAGATTTAATTTTCAAAATTATTCCCTTATTTATTTATTTAAATTATTTTCTTATTTACAATGTCTACTCTATAGTGCCACAAATAAGAAAAATATTTTCTTTACTATGTTAGTTTGAGTTTTTAACTGAAAATTAAGAATATCAAAATACTGATGTTACTCTCTTTCTGTGACAATATTTTAAATGTAGCCTTCATATTCAAGAAAATTATCCCAATTACCATACTTAATGAAACAATTTTACATTGCCAATACTCTGAATACAATTGTAAACACAAAACCACTTTCCATGTTTCAACTGAGTATTAAACTTAGGTTATGAAAATATAAGGGGTGATCAAAAGAAAAGGTACTAAACGACGTAAAAGCGTAACAAATAAATATTTGCATATTCCACCATGGGAGAAAGTTGCCAGACATCTCGGGATGTGATTGGAGTCTCTGACTGGGATCGGAACATGCTCGGGTGCCCGCGTGCAAAGGAGACAGCATAGGCTCTTATCAAAAGTGGCATCCAAATAATGCGGCAGTCCGTGTGAAGACAGGATGTCGTTTGCTTAGCAATATTCGACGATTGAGGAGTAGCGATGTGTTACATTATTTCTGACGGCGGAAGGTGAGAAACCAGTGGAAGCATGAGTCGTCACCACCCCCTAAAATGTTCAAAACTGTACCGTCAACCGATAAGGTGTTGCTCATCGTCTTTTTCGACATTCAAGGTCCAATACTTGTGGAATTCCTTGAACACAGAAAAACCATAATTTCCGATGTGTACTGTGAGACATTCCAACAACTACCTAGATCAATCAAGAACAAAAATGGGGCTGCTCACGAAAGATGTGGTTCTGCACCATAATAACACGCCTCCACGCGTCTCCAGAGTCACACACCTGGAGCTGGTCAAGTTCAAGTGGGAGACGTTGGACCATCCGACCTACAGTCCGGATATGTCTCCCTGCAATTTCCATGAGTTTGGTCCACCGAAAAAACACCTGAAAGGGAAGTGCTTCAATTCGGACAACGTACTCAAGGACGCTGTGAAGGATTGGATCTCGTTACAGCGACAGTATATCTTGGAACAAGAAATCCTGCGGCTTGTTCATCAGTGGGATCGTTGTGCTCAAGCCTATGGTGTATATTTTGAATAAAATTTGTACCTACCGTGTCGTTTCGTACCTTTTCATTTAATCATCCCTTATAAATTCCTTCATTTCATTTCATTGCAGAAAATTACTGATAAATTTTACGCAATCATATAGATAATCATGACAAATGTATGTATGAATGAAAAGCTGACTCGATTTTACTGACTTAAATATTTCAGTTGTTTTTTTTTATTTTGTAACTTTGCAATTTTTTAAATTTAAATTATTTTAAACTGTTACTTAAATCAAAATATATATTTTTAATAAACTTTTACATACATTAATATGATAGTGTTTCTTATTTATACTGGAAAATACATCCGCTTATAGAAATTAAGCTGTGATAAAAGTTTCTTCATAATTTGATTTATATACAAAAATAAAGCATTTTTATACCAAATTTTTCCTTTATGCTATTATAGATATAAATTTCTTGCAAAACGAATAATAATAATTATTTCTTTTCCTGGAGCTAACATCTGTATCTTTTATTCTATTTCTTTTTCAATTGTATAATAAAACGTAATTTCTTTTATCAATTAATAGAAGAAAAAATAATATTAACATTAACATCGCATATGTCGAATAAAAAACACATAATATTTTGGTATACTTTTAATTTAAATAGTGAATTGAGGAAAAGAAATTAAATTGAATGTAATGAAATTATAAGTCTTTTATCGTATTATATTTGTAGTATTTTGAATTATATATTTGTGTGTGTTTATCATATCTTTAAGGCTCACCTTTAAGCCTTAGCTATTCTTTAACCTTTACCAGGTTAGGCTTAATGAATAGCTAAAAACAATTTAATTAAAAATTTGTATATTTCAAATCGTAAGGTTAGAATAATTAATATAAATTTCATAAGATTTTCAAATAAAATTGAATACTTATGATTTAATATGAGAGTATTATTGTAATCAAATATTTATAAACCTCTTGAAATAGTCTCTCCAATAAATTATTAAAATTTTTAGAACTAAAATTCCTTTTAATATAAAAGTTTATTGTTAAATACATTAACTAAAAAGTATTATTCACATCAGCCACGTTGTTCTCAATTTTCAATCTTTTAAAGATTGTAAATTTCATTGAAAGTTTTAGATCATAATTAACTATAAATCAAGCTTAAAAAATTAATTTAGGTAATTTTCATCAGTTCAATTAAAATTTATATTATTAAGACAAACATTCGATGCCTAAATTTACACGTTTTACATATATAACGTATTTTTAATGCATCTCAATCAATATAGTTACACACATTTAAGCTATTTTATTACTTTTCAAGACAAGTTTTAAATAATGTATTTTTCAATAAAACTCATAAAAACTATTCTTCTTTATAATATTTGAATAAAAATAAATTTTTTATTAAAAATTCACAATTATTTCTTTGAAATTTAAAATAACATTTCGAATTCTATAATTCAGTCATTTCTACAAAGGGATTAATTTGCTTGAAATAAATCCTTAAAAAAAAAGTATATAATAAAAATGAAATGAATAAAAGAAATGGAAAAGAATATTTATTTAAACTTTAATTAAAATGGAAATTTTTACTTAAATATTATTTTTCAAAATAAACAAAAACATTCAATTACTTTGTAAATGATATATTTGAAAAAGAAGATTCATTGCTATTCAAGAAGTTTATAATATCATAATTACAAGCCTCTATTTTTATCAAAATAAACTTAAATAAATTATTATGCTTATAAATTAAATTGCTTGGAAATATTTAATATTTATTAAAAATGCTACCTTAAAATGCTAAGAACATCAGAAATATTGGTAAACTATAAAACTGTTTTATATTTAAATAATAATTTAAATGATCAGACTTTAAACATAATAATTTATTGCTATAAATTCAAATTGAAGAGAAACTAAATATAAGTTTTACTTTCTCTCTCTCTCAAGAGATTTTATTTCCTTTAAACTATAATAAATATTATATTTAAAGTTGACTGAATGAAATATAACATCAATATTTTCTTATTTAAAAAGTGATTTTGTGTCAAAGTATTGTTTCTTTTTCTGTAATTCAATTTAGTAATGAGAAAAATACGAAAATATGGGACAATGTTCTAAGTAAGAAAAGAAAACTGGATATTATTAACCATACTTTTTTAGGATCTTAAAGTTATAAAATATAAATATGGATTCTAATAAAGAATCCGATATGATAAGTAATTTTGCATTAAATATTTATCTAAATAAATTAAAATATTTTCAGTTTTAGCTAAATAATTTAAATAAAACAAAACAAAAATGAAAAATTTTGAAATAAATTTTATCAAATTATTAAAATTAATTTAAATTATTTTGGAAAAAATGCTATTAACAAAAGATACACAACTATTTTTTCAAATAATAATCTTAAAAATGCTTACTTGAAAAATATATTGATTCCAAAATAATTAATTTGAATCTAAATAAACCTTTTAATTATTCAACATGCTATTAAATTAAATACTAAAATTTATATACTTTAAAAAAATTTAAAAATATATGAATTTTGCATCATTTTAGAATATTAAATAAGGTGTTCTGTAAAGTTCGTATAATGTTATGGAGACCAAATTTAGGCTCAGCAGTTGTAAAATTTATGATATAAAAGGATTATATAGCAATTTGTTTAACGAAAAATAATTTTTTATCAATTTATTTAAAGGAATCAAGACATTTAAATATTTGAATGATAAAGAAAAATTAGAGATTATTTACTTTAATGCTTGCGTCATCCTTAAATTATGAAATCACACTAATTAATTGGCTCTAATAAAGAACATGAAAATGTGACAAATAATGAATGTAAATTATGATATTTAAATTTCTCACTAAAATAACACGTACAAAATTGAACGTATTCATTAAATATAAAAATAATGATCAGTGATTAGCGTTATTTTCAAATATATGTAATTTGATTAATAAATTTAATTTTGAATATTAACTGACAAACTGTACAAAATAAGACAAGCATAAATTTATTAATATCTTTTTTTATATTAAGTATCATTGAATTTGGACTTTGGTGACATACACACATCTATTTTGCTTATTAAGGGGAGAAATTTAAAATTTTAATCAGAATGAAATGTTTTTATTTTTAAAAATCATTGAAATATAAAAACTTTTTTTAAAAAAAAATCAGTGAAAAAATGTTTAAATGAAAATTTATACATTTATTTGAATTTCTTCTTAATTTAGCATTTCGAAAATTAAAATTGTTTTCTAAGACAAATATAGTTAATGGTACCCAAAAAATTATTCTTTATCATTTTTAAATGCACAGACATACTGTAAAAATCCTACCGAGAAAATTATTTCCTAAAATAATTTTAAGAAAATATTTTACAAGATTAGTTATCACACTAAAGTTATGAAAACTTAATGGTAAATCATTTTTTAATAAAATGAAAAAAAACAGAATCTACCCAAACATTATTTCTAAAAAATACACAAATCATTCTAGAAATTTATTTTCTCGTGCATCTTTTAGAAAGAATATCACATATCATTTAAACGTTAATTGTTTATTGGCTTCTGAATACTTAAATCATTATTAATGCTATGAGAAAACAAGGGATCATTCATAAATTGTAGAGGTATAAAAGAGGTATATTCCATGAGCAAAGATTTTTCTGTCACTTAAGTAAATTTGAAGTTATACTCATTGATATTTAAAGTATTATAGAGCTAATAAACTCTTTGGAAGCTAAAATGTATTATAAGCATTTATTTAAACTTATTTTAAAGGGATGGGGCTTTTAAATAAAAAAATATGATTTGTTTGTTTTTCATGCGAATTCAGTTGCTTGCATGAGTTATTTGATATAGTTACTACACAGAAAACAGCTCAAGTTTTGTTTGGTTAAGGCATCCTGTCAGTAATATTAAAGAGAGATTTTTGATGCAGCACGAGCTAGAAAATTAACTTCTTACATTTTGAGTTCAAGAAAATTTTATTTACTAAATCTCGGATTTTAAGATAAAATCATGTGAAATACTAGGACTTTAAAGTTCAACCACTTGTTGATTACTCAAAAATGAAAAATAATGCTTTAAAGTCATTGAACTTTAAGCAAAAAAAATGCATTTAATAATACAGAACAGTATTTAATTAAGTGTGGAACTTACTTAAGAAAGGGTAAAATTTGGAGAACTGCTATCAAACAATCAAAAAATATTTCTATTCTTTTAATACTAGTTAACATTTTACTATATCTGAAGGATGAAATTTTTTTTTTGCAATTCCTTTTTTTAAGAAAGTAAATTTGCAAATTCAGGTGACAACTTGTCAAAAGTGCGTGAACACTTATTCATAAAAAATTGTCAATATTTTCCCTACAAATTCAATATTAGACAAAAAAATATTTCTTATATAAATAAAATATCATTTCATTAATATGACAGAGATATGTTGGAGACATTTAGTGTTGGTTATTTTTTTTTGTAAAATATGCCTTTTTAATACATAGTCTCCTTTACATATATAATTACTTATGGTAGAAAATGCATATATTTTTAAGCAATTTGAAAGAATTATAAACTATTTAAATAGTAAGTAAAATTTAAAATAACTTTCCAAAATATGTAGACAAATATTGCTGAGAAAAATTTAGAACTATTTTTGCTTTCTCAAACTCAATAAATCTATTTAAATTTTTAAATAATATGAATTTTATAATTTTGAATAATTTAAATTTCTTAAATTTTAAATAATTTAAATTTAACTAAAAATATTTTAAATTTTACTTTTATTACAAAATTATTTGTTTTTCATAATGTTCTTTTATCTGTTACCCGCAAAGCAATTTTCAAAAATAGATAGATATTCGGCCATTCGCACTTTATGCTTAGTAACTTAATTGATAGTTATGAAATCATATCTATTGTACTTTCCTCTCTATATGCATTTTATGTTTAACATCACAACAGAGCAATCTATTGCCACATTTTTGTAATACTCGAATAAGAAAAATTATGTTGAGGTATTTATGTCATATATATATATATATATATATATATATATATATATATATATATATATATATATATATATATATATATATATATATATATATATATATATATATATATATATATATATATATATATATATATATATATATATATATATATATATATATATATATAAAGCTAATTTTGTAATTATATGAAAGTCTATTTTCATAAAGTATTTCCTTATATTTGTTTTTCTAAGTTGAAATAAAATTATTTAAATTTCAAAATTTAAAGTAGGCAAACGAAAAAAATCTGAATATAATCAAGAATTTTTGCTAATCATAACTGCCTACTCATTTGATGTGCCGTTAAAAAAGGAGAAATTTTCAATTTCAAATTCCTTTATTTTTGATTTAAATTTCTGTGTTTTTGTATATTGTAAGAAAGATGACATATATGAATATGTCAGAGAAAAAATGTAATTATGATAGTTATTAACATGTGAATACTATGGATAAATTATACTGTTAAGATAAATAAATTCTGTTAAAACCTAATTCAATAAATATTTTTGGTTAAAATTTAGTTCAAAATAAAGGAATTTTTAATTAATATTTGAAATGTGTATTTATTGAAATTAAAAATAAAATTCTATCTATTTCAACTAATCATATAGAAGCAAGAAACCAATGTTCAAAATTACTTTAACATTTTCAAAAATATTTATTTTCTGTATTTTTTAGGTTTCTATAATAATATAAGCCAAATTTAAATAATTTCCTTCACGGTAATTTTATTTATACTGAATAATAGAAAAATCACATTAAAGTAATTGCAGATTATATTGGTCTGAGCATTAAAGTTTAAGTCAAATTTTCCAAGAACTACCTTTAGTAATTTTAGCCTATTTGAAATCTGTATTTGAGTTTTATATAATAAATAAAAACATTTTGAAATTAGAAAAATTAGCACCAATATATTTTGAGTTTTGAATTAATCTTATTGGACGCATGATTATGAATTTTGAAGTTGGTTTCTTAATGAGTCTTTTGAAGAAATATTCTCTAAATTAAATAAAATGATTAAAGAAAAAGTAGATAATTTGTTAATTTATTTTTAGTTTAACCAAATGATTAATTATTATACTTAAAACTACTAAAAAATTGAAAAATACAATAAATTGAAAAATACATACTTCAATAATACTTTATATACAAATAATAAATAATAATACTATTACCCACAAAGAACCGATGTAATAACCCATATATATGTGCATTATAATTATGCGAAATTCACTATCAGAGGTGCTTAAAAGGAAGTGTGTCATTTTTTTAATACAAAACAATTTCATTTCAAAAATAGATTTATCGTAAAACACGGCAAGTGTGAGTGATGCTTTTTTGAGTTAATATCTTTATCAGTTTCCACTCTTATTATCTCATCGGGATTACAATAATATTTCTTTCTGCAAAATGAGGAAATTAATCAATAAAATTAATGAATAGAAAAATAATTCAGTGGTTATATTCTTCATATAGAATCCTGGATTGAAAAAAATACATATTTTTATCAATCAAAACAAATCCATTAAAATGAGAATAAATTTATAAGCTTAAGTAAACATAAATTAACCTTGAAAAACGTTATATATATATATATATATATATATATATATATATATATATATATATATATATATATATATATATATATATATATATATATATATATATATATATATATATATATATAAGTTGGTTTCTCATTCAAAAATATCCTTATAAAGTCGGAGGTTTTATTTAAATACGTAGAAAGAATGTTTACCAGCAGATATCGAAATTTGGTTGGTAGAGAAAGGACCGTTGCCTCTCAGGTGTGTAAGTTTACCATTACGTGATATTGCCATTTATGACGGTAAATTTTATTCAGTGAAATATAGAATCAGTAGTTTGTTAAAATAACGTCATTCCTATGAGTAACTGCTCATAGAAAGGATATTTATTGATCTAAATAGTAAACAGTATGGTGGTCGAATTCTATAGTCGGGAATTTTTGTGCCCATCAGATAAGTTGACTTATGGAAGATAGTGAGTCGTATTCATGAGATAGTGCAATGGAAACCATGGTAGACACGTTTTACATTTCATGATCATCCTTGTGAAGTGGGTCCGAGGGGGTCTGGTTGGTTACAAAGTCGTATAGGAAGGTAGTGAGTTCCAATCCTTAAGTTTGCTAGAGTCCTCTGAGGCATTTTAAAAGTGGGCATGATCACAATGTTCTCCAAATGAAATGACATACCTTTGGAGCTGGCAGACTAAATGTTGTATGTCTTCTGCTTGGTCCTTGCTTCGGAATCACGAAGATTCCACCCGGCTTCTTTATTCTAACTATTAAAGCCCAACTCAGGGCTAGGTACAGGTATGTATTCTGATGCAGCAACAATAACAACTCATGTCATCCATATGGTGGTTATCTGCTGGATCAATTGAATCATGAAAAGAATGATCTCTGCTGAAAAATGCAGATACACTTTAGCCAAGCATGTCCATCCTATGAGGAATACTTTCTTTCCTATAAGAAACACAATATTTCTGGATGATAATAACCTCTATTCATGCACAAGGATTTGTCCAATCATGGTTTGATGAACACAAGGATGAAGCTAAATAACTACTTTGACCCACACATTCATCCAATTTTAATATAACTCAACCGTTTTGGTCAAGATTAGAGCATTCAACGAGGAATATATACATCCTGTTCTGCCATTTCTTCCAGAATGCTCATAATATCTTTATGAAAAATATTAGAACATTCCTCTAAACAATATTCAGCATTTGTAAGAAATGATCCCTAAAATAGATAACGATGATGGTCCAGGTAGTCTTACTCTATACTCTCTCTCTCTCTCTAATAAAGGATTCTTTATAATTCTAAGGTGTTACCATTAAATTGATAGTCACTTGCAGTAGTTTTTAATAATGTAAAAGTGTAGGGGGCACAGATTTTCTGAATTATTTATTACCGGCCCATTTTTGACAAAGGTGTTAATGGTAATTTGATGTTGATTTTATCAGCAGTAAAACTAACTTTATTATCTATTTTTAAACACAATTTTATATTTTACATTAAGAAAAATAATTTAAGTCATTTTATAGCTTTTTCCAGCTTCGCACTAGAAATGCTTTCTCTATTTTTTTCTCAATAGTAGTAATAGTAGCTGATTTTATAGTTTCAAAAATCGCATTCAGTTAAACATGTATGTATAATTAATGTTCTTAAATTTTATAATATTCGTTTCCTTCTGGTAACATACTTTATCGAATGATAAAGTTTGTTAACCAGAATGAGACGAATCACTCACACACACAATAAAGAGTTGCTTTCAACAAAGAGCAGAGAAATGTTTGTAATAAGGTAAAAGCATTTATTTATAATCCTAGTTCTGTTTAAGAAGTGTATTGCATATCTCATACGAATTATATAATAAATTGAAACATTATTTGATGCTGTTTATACATGAATTACTCAAATAGCCAAATCGTCATTATGATATAAATTTTGTTTCAATAACACTTTTTTTGTTGAGAAAAACATGTCTCCCTATAAAGTTTTTGTAAAAACCATATATTCATAGAGTTTGTAGAAAGTCTCATTTCACTACAATTTGTATAAAGGTTACACATCGACATTGTATATATGAGAACTCTTTTAATTTTCATAAACTTTAAGCTTATTAAACTATCATTTTTATATGTATGATAATTAAATGACAATTATAATAATGTCAAAAAGTTGCACATATGATGAAACCATTAATAGTTTTTAAATATATTGATAACAATTTATAGAAAAAAATATATATAATAGCGAAGAAATTGAAAATTGTGAGATGTATTGCATCCTAAGGTAGAAATTAAACATTATCTTCACGTAAATTGTATTTTAAAAAATATTGAAATACTTAAAAATTTATATAAATATGTATAATGATATATAAATTCAAGTCCCTTGTAAACAGTTGAAATAAAGTTATATTTTTCTAAGGTGATAGTAAAGCATTTCCCTTAGAGTGTCTTTAAAAAGTAATTTCTTCGTAATTTTTACAATTGTTTTGATAAAATTTTCTAATTATTGAAATATTGAGATTATCAATTTTAATTGTCATAAAAAATGAATTTGTCATGGCAATATGAATATGCCAATATAAAAAATGAATATGTACACCAATAAAAAAATGATGAATATCAATACAATAAAAATACTTCTGTTATACTTGTATAAACTTATATAATTAAAAATATTATTTATTTCAATAACTTCAAATTACTAAATATAGTATTCTTCTTTTTATTTATTCTATTTTACACAAATAATTCCATCTCAATTTATAGCTAATCAATAACAAATTCTACCAACTATAATTCGAAGGATTTTAATAATATTAGTGTATTTTTGCTAATATATGCCATTCAAAAAATGTAAGAGCAAAGCCAATATTGCAGAATTTCTTATATCCCATGCAAAACTCTCCACTTTTATCGCTGTGGGAAATTTTCTGCTTGAGAGAAAGAAACCGGTCTCTCTTTTTACATTTTATATCTGTGCAGTAACATTACTTCACGTTGAGAAAAAAATGTTTTGAAACTTTAAGCATCTTTAAAAACCTAGGGACAATATATAGCCTCAAAATGTATGAAATTTGCAATAAAAGTGTTCATCCAATTTCATGGAATCGGCAGTTATTTCATGAAATTTTCATCTGGCAAACATTTTTAAAGTAATACTATTCTATAAATAAATATGTATACTTAGGGTACATGAGAAACAAATGTAAAATCATATAAAATTAGCTTAATTTGACTTAAAAAATGCTTATAAACTAAAACATCATTCATCATTAAATGATTTTAAGAGATTAAAAAAAATTTAAAAGTAACCGTTATGGTATAAACTGCTTGAAGCAAATTGTAAGAAGTAAATAAAAACCATGGTTATTTATAATGATTAAAAAATGTTGGTACTAAAAGAGTAATAAATTATAAGTAATTTTGTTTGTTTTATAAATATCTATGATACACTTTTGACAAAAATGAGACATAATCAAATATTTTATATCATGAAGATTGAATGTTTTTTAATAAAGTTAAAATTACTTTCATGTATTTATTGCTCAGAAATTTATTTTACGATTTAAGAAATTTTTTGAACAAGTATCTCCTTTGAAAATAGACTTTTTTGATGTATATAAAATTACTTTCGTATATTTATTACTCGGAAGTTTCTCATTCAATAGAAATGAGGAAATGTTTGATTCTAGACCAAGAATTTCTTATGTGATAAAAATGAACCTTTATGTCTGGAGCACAAATTTTTCTTACATATTTAAAATAAATACTAATCTATATCTTTAGTTTAATTTTTCATTAAGTACCTGAGGGAACTATTTTCTAATAAATAAGGCATACACAAGTTTTTTTTCCTGAGTCGTTAAATAGGCAGGTAATTAATGACAATGAACTAAATTAATGTAGGCGTACAATAATAAGAAAATAAAAAGCAATATTTAGAAGACAATTTTTTTAATGGTCTTAAAAGCTTATTTAAGATCATGTCGAGATTTTTAAGATTAGTTTGAAAATATTTATATTTGTAAGCATAATTCATATAATTTTAAATGAGTTGGAATTTTTTCTTTAAATGATTAAATAAATAAGAATAGCTCCAATAAGGAATACATGTTATTAAGAATTTCCTTTTTTCACAAAATAAAATATTTCTCAGGTTTGATTTAGAAATTCGATTGGGCCATGGATCCAGTTAGAAACTGTATAAATAAAAATTTCAGACTGTATCCCATCATGCTAAACATCTTAATACCTGCACCATCATTGAAACAAATTGGGAAAAAACAACAGTATTTTAATAAATCATGATGGAATATTATAATTGATTATATTTTATTAATTAAATGAAATATAATTTAAAGAGTGTTCACCAGGGCCTATTGTAAAGAGAAAATCCTTAAGGGAAAAGTCCTTAATTTCAGTCCAGACACAGGTGAACGACGGGAGATGAATGTTGCGCTCCTGTTTTTGCATACACATTTACTAAGGTAAATGCTTAGAAATTTTCAAGGTTTACTCCTCTGCGACAAATGAATTCGTCATATAAACTAAATTCTGTAGCATGATAGCCATGTGGGCCAAGGTCTACGGTGTCCATCTCTGTTTCCTGACTGGCCTGGGATGCGAAGAATACATCCCGATTAGTTGAAGTGCATAACGTGAAACTTAAAGTGTTTGGTTCCCAAGCATGCTTGGTACTCAGTTTATTGACTCACAGAAAAGATGAAAGGCTGGGTCGACCTTTCCCAAGCTGATGATAGAACCTTGGACAAATGCCTTGGAAGCGTGAAACGCTACCACAAAGCCACCGGGCTTCATTCGTCATATAAAATTCAGAAACATCTGTCGGAAAGCATCGGTAGGGCTTTAATGTGCCTTACAACATCCGTTAAGTTACAGAGGTCATTAAGAGGTCCACACTGCGGTCTCAAAATGTGATTTACAAGTGTTTTTGTAATTGTTGTTACTATTCCCAAATGGTCCACTTCCAATACTAGACCAACTCCACATGTCCATAAACAGCCAGGAAATCCAAAAACATGAGGGGCTAAGAAAAAGCCTCTTCCAAGTCAAAACTCAAGCAACTCTAGGTATGCTCAGGCGATGCCTGTGTAGCTTTACATTTTGTGCACAGACTAAAAGTCTTTGGTCATTGCACATATTTGAGTCCCCTTAGGTGACCACTGGTGAAGAGTGAAATACAAATCTATTCGCCTCTAGTTCTCTCAAGAAGCAAGGTTCCAGCAGGGCGGGTTTAAAAGTAATAAATATTAAATGGAACTAATGTATTTATTGGTAAAGCAAAAAAAATTACATATCAGCATTTTGTCATGTTTCCAATATCAAACTATAGACCTCAGTCTTCAGAATACAAATTGTGCCTAAACAATACTCAGAGAAATCCCAAACATCTCTTATTTACACAATCTTATTTACACAATTTTTCATTTTGTAGGGAAAAAAGAAAATTATTTTTTTTAATTCTCTTTTACTTTTAAAAACAAAATTTAACTGTTCTCTCTCAACATGTATAAGAAAAGATATTCCATTGCTTCCTCCTATATCATAATATTTGATATTGTGTATATCGGCGATGAATGATTTCAATATAAGTTTTGTATTTTCATCTGATAAATATATCTAAAATAAAATAAAAGAATGGTAAAAAGAGCATATTTAAATTTGGGAATTTTTTAACTATATTTTTATTAGTTTTATGTTCTGTGATTTAAGAATGTTAGAGATATTTGAGCAAATTATTTTGAAGAATGCTTGCTTTGAATATTTTGCTTCCTTAAATATTAGAATATTTGTTTTAATTTAAAAATACATTTAATGCAAAAATAAGCTTACTTTAATAGGCGAATGTTTGTTTTAATTTAAATAGCCTGGACAAGGAAAATTTTCGCCAAAAATTATTTGAACCAGCCGGTGGTTTTAAAAAACGATTGTTTTAATAATTTAAAAATATTTTATTTATAATTTGTTTTTGTTAATTTGAGTATTTTTTTCCACCACAAAAAGGATTGTTCTTCAAGCACTCTTATCAAATGTTCTTCTCTTGTCAGTGATTCCATTAATATTACATAATTTAAAATCTTTTTAAACTTTCTATTGTTTTCAGTTACTTTCTATTTGTGTGTGATATGCCATATTCCATATACAATAAAAAATACTTGTTTTTACAATTAATACTTCTTCTTAAGACTACTACCAAGCAACCCAACATGATTCCTGCTTTATATTTACTTTTTCAATAAGAGTTTCATATTTTCAAATCCCTAAAAATATAAGATGTATGAAATAAGTTTACCTCAATAAAATTTTCATATTTTTATCAAACACATTGGAATAAAATGAATATATATTAATGAGAAAAAACGCAATATAGTAAATTTCTCAGTCGAAAAGGTAATAATTAGTTATGAAATATGTTACGTATGTTAATTATAATTTTAGAATTTAAAAATTATAAACAAATGCAAAAGAATTATTTATAATTTTAAAATTTTCGCTATACAGTATTATAAAAATATATAATTGTAGTTAAAATTAAATTAATTATACCCTAATATCATTTTTCTATTTAAATTAAATATTTAATTAAGATAATAGAATTCACCTTCTAACTATTTTTACTTTTGTTAACCATTTCAACGTTATTTAGTCCTACAATTATAAAGCAATTTTTAAATTAATTACTCAAAATATTTTTTCACAAAAATATCACCGTATTTATAATTAAAGGCATTTAATGGAAGAAAGTTTTAATTTACTCATAGAATGATAACCTTAATGTGAACCATATTCAAGTATTACTGAAAATTTAATTTTACAATTTATATCATTTACATCGTAGCTTTTCTATAATCACAAATTGTACATAAAAGGTGTTTTAAATTTTTTAAACTATAAGTCATTTAAACCATATTGTTTAAGATAATGAAAATTAAATTTTTAAAGTGTGGGAACGTGGTGGATTTTTTAATTTTTTAAGAAAAACTTCACTTTATGACACCTTCTATAAATTATATTTGATTTCCAACCATAAATGTCCATTTTTGTAATACTTTTTTGTTAAATGATTTTGTAATCTGTGATATGTAAATAATTAAAAAATATCAAAAGTTTCCTATTTAGAAGTTTTCTTAAAATTTTATGATTCTTATAATGGTATAATGAGACTATCAGAAAACATTAAAACATATTTTAATGTCAAAATTTTATCGGAACATTACTGTTTGTTACAAATTTTAGTTATTAATGATAAAAATTATATCAAAGAATATAGAAATCCAACACAAAGAAGGAATTTCCAGAAAGTGAGGAAACTCAACATATATATAGGAAGATACAACAACGAACAATAAGTTATCTATATTTGGAAATAATATATATAAATACAGAGTGAGAACAGGATAGGATCATTAGGTTGTGAGACCAGCGTGGAAGGCTATACACGAAGCAACACGTCTAGGCACACAGTCAATGAGAATACGGATGGTGTCCTAGGAATGGCTCTCCATTCCCTGTCAACCATTTGTCAAAGCGAGTCATCTGAAGGAGACAGTGGCAGGGTCTTAAAATGGCATTCAATACTTGAATCCAAAACTTGAAAGATTGCTGAGAAATCAGGCAAGCATGGTGGCAAGGGAAGCATCTGTACACCTTGCAGGGCATGTTAGCTGATGCGAGAAATGTGAAGTCGGGTGTTATCCTGCGGAAAATGGGCATTGGTCACAACCTGAAGGTAGGGGAATGTCACCGGCTGAAGCACATCATCCACGAAAAGTTGGTCTGTTGCAGTGTCATGAATGCAAACTAGAGATGACTTGGAACCAAATGCAATGGTGACCCAAACCATAAAGCCACTTTTTCACGTGGTTGGGGATTCCACAATTGCTGCAAAATGGCATTCAATCATTTCCAAAACTTGAAAGATTGCTGAGAGATCAGGCAAGCATGGTGGCAAGGGAAGCAGCTGTACACCTTGCAGGGCATGTTAGCTGATGCGAGAAATGTGAAGTCGGGTGTTATCCTGCGGAAAATGTGCATTGGACACAGCCTGAAGGTAGGGGAATGTCACCGGCTGAAGCACGTCCTCCACGAAACGTTGGTCTGTTGCAGTGTCATGAATGCAAACTAGAGGTGACTTGGAACCAAATACAATGTTGCCCCAAACCATAAAGCCACTTTGTCACGTGGTTGGGGATTCCACAATTGCTGCAGGATTGGATATGTCTCCACGTCCATGCCACACTTATACGTGGTGACTTCCACTGAATAAACAGAAGGGTGACTTATCCTCAGATAAGTCACCCTTCTGTTATTAGACGATTTTGTATCACTCCGTCATCCACATCGCTCGAATCCGGCGCCATTTCAGACGTTGGAGTCTATGCTGTGGGTGTCAATGGCAATCTTCTTAACGGAAACCATGAGCGCAAGCCTCAAGAAATCAATCGACCAGCAAATGGTATTGCTGGATATTGGAGTATCCAGGGTGTCTTGAACAGGCTTCAGAATTTCGGTTGACGTGCTTTGCGGGACCACCACCAACTCCCATAGGATGTGTCAATCCACGCATGCTGACGTCCCTCTGGCTGCACTGGCACTCTGCAAACGTTAAACAGGTCCTTATTCCAAAAATCTTTGCCTCTGTGGACGCATCCAGAGTTCTGTCAGCTGCGATTTACCATAAGGATTAACCTGCTGTTCTCAGTCCGAACACCTTGCCCTTCGTTAACTCGTTTGAGTGCTGGATCTGACTGGGTCAATGACGGTCTGACATTGTTTACAATTACAGGCATTTTTTGCCATAAGAAAAAACTTGCAACGATTGTTTTTAAAGCGGTATTGTTCACTCTGCCGTTTTTTTCACTTTGTATCTTGTCCTATGTGTGCTGGAGAGCTGCATATCATTTGCATAACTCGGTAAGTTGCGTCTACCCTGAAATTCGCGCAATTTTTTGGCCTTTCTTTCTTGGTGTTGCATTTTCAATGTTGAGTAATGTACTTAATTTCAGTATTAGCATTAAAAATTAAAATTTATTGGAATATATTATTTTAATTAAACTTAGTGTTAATTAATGCTATTTATCAATTATTAAATATAATTAATTATGAATAATTATATTATTATTTGCTGAATGACATTGATTAACATTAATTATAAATAAGTTATTCTATTCAAAAAATATTTAAAAAAATTTCAGATTATAGTTCTCCTTTTTTATTATGTTTATCGATTTTACAAAATAAAAATATTTTTTCAATATTTGTTCATAAAATGATGCCCTTATTTGTATTTTGAAGAAAAAAGTAAGTAGCTTTGGATAGAATAGTTGTGCATTAAAAATCAGAAATATCTAATCACAATATCCTTTGAATTTCTGAAACATTTATGATTAAATTGAATTAATGCACTGAATAAATGTTATTTTTAAATTTTTTTTCACATAATAGCAAAGTTCTTACATATAAGACTTGCAGAAAAAGAAACTGATACATTTTTTCTCCGTTTTCTAGATTTTTCCTAAATTAAAAAATTAATTATTTTAATTTTAGTGTAACATTTGATGTTTAAAAATAATCTTTTTAAACTATCTTAGTAATCGAAAGTAATCCAACTGTTACTAGATTTATTCAAATTTTGCGAGAGTTGAAAGAATTCATTCATTATCAGAAAATCAGATAAGACTGAATGTAACGGAAATACAAAAATTGTGAACAAATCCCTTATTGTGTGAAATATACAATTGCTTTCAGAATCCTATGAACCTCCTCTGTTAATAAGTTTATAACTGATGAATATCATATGTGGAATTGCTAATCAAGCAGTAAACTAGTTTAAATTCTATTCATTCCGAAGTTTTTATGCTTCGGGATTAAAATATATAACTTGCTGTAGAAAACTGTATAAATGTTTACAAGCGTTATAATGAACTAGATTAGTATTTGATAGAAATTAGTTTCATAATGAAGCACTAGATCAGTTTAATTATCACTTAACTCATTAAATCAAGTTGATCAAAACATGTTTGAACAAATCGTGATCAATGTTAGCTCTTGATTTTCTAATCTTCTTATTTCAAGGATACAGAGTAAGATGGATCGATGAAATGAAATTTCCCTTATAGTGGTTTTTATATTTCTGAGTGTTAAAATTTATTACAGTAAAAATGTTCATTCAACTGAAAATTAAATAACACCAAAAGTTATGTTTAAAAGATAGAATTATCGAGATTAATAGTAAAATTAGAATTATTTCCAGATATTTAACATTTTGTTAATTTTCCTATTATGATCATAATTTCTTCAATAAAAATTAAAAGTTTCAAATTGCTATTACCAATTTACGATTTTCAGAGTAAATAAATATAAAATTATGTTTGAACAAATGTATAAGAAATTATCATATTTTACTATTAATAAAACACGCAATAAGCAAATTCAATATAGAACTTTTTCATATAGTGCTCTTTCATAAAGTATTCCAAAATTTTTCTTTCCTAAAGTATTTAAGAAATACTAAACTTGAATATTTCTGTAAAAGAGATTTCTTTTCTAAATTTCCTCAGAATTTTTTACCTAACGTTTAGTTTCTTCAAGAATTTGCTTTTTAAATAATTAATTTCTTATGTTATTGTCAAGCAATTTTTTTTCAATGCATAATATAACACCTCTGATATTAATCAAATTTGTTCACCCAAAGACTTCTTGTCAAAAGAAATTTTGTGAATATCGTAAAATAAATACATTTGGAAGACATACAGTAGGGCCATGGTATCTTAGTGGTTAGGGCATCAAATTTCAGTCCCTAAGGGCTAGATTCGATTCCTAATTTCGCCAAAAACCCACATGCGATATACGTGCTTGTTAAATCTGTGGAATCAAAAGTCCTGTGGTCGGTCGTTGAGCAATTACCATGGGTGTAATGGTCTGGAATAAATTTCCTCTTCCTTCAGATCAATGACTAAATTGAGGAAGATGATCCTTTGATGGTGCCATCTGTCAGAGGAGTTTCGACGAAAGTCGTACTTTCATTTTCGTAATGCTCTGGTTAATCTAAAGACGTACGCTACTGACTTACATTCGCATAGCTTAAGGAATATTGAATTTGGCTTGTCCATGCGTCATAAGTAACAACAGTTTATTATTGAATAACTTTTAAAATATTTTATCATTTACAAATTATTTAACTCATATCATTATCTTTATTGCAGTTGTATGATTTTTCAATATATATAAGAAGTTTAATATAATGTAAGTTGAATTAAAATCTTTTAAAATAAAAAAAATGTTTTGCAATCTATGTTGGCATGAAATACACACACACACACACACACACACACACACACACACACATATATATATATATATATATATATATATATATATATATATATATATATATATATATATATATATATATATATATATATATATATATATATATATATATATATATATATATATATATATAAGTAAATTGCATCCAAGTAAAATGTATCCATTATTCACGCACAAATTCTTTTCCCAAACTCCATCAGTAATGAAACTTTTTCTCAAAACAATGAGTAAATTTCTTACATAAATCATCTAATAATGTGAAATAATAGTACACTATAATATAAACTAATGATTTTTAATATAAAATTATTATACAGAAAAATTAAAACCATATTTTTGTAATAAATTGAGTAGCTTTTCCAGTATAAAGAGAACGAAAAGGAGAATCTGTCATCTTAATTAGGCATCTCTGAGTTAAGATTCCCAACAATATCTTGGCGACATTTTTCAGAGAATCTTTGAAAAATCAGAAAAGCACCTGGATCAAATGTAACTTGAAGGTTTCTTATGGTAGAGTGTTTACGCGTACTTATGATTTCTGACAACCATTTCTATTTTTAAAACTGTCTTTCAAATATATTTAAATAAAGAGCAGGTTTTTCCGAGTCACAGACATAAATATTTTTAGATTAAGAGGTGCATTTGATTGGGGATTCTATATAATTTATTTATAGAAATATAAAAGAATATTGTATTAAATTTATTTACTCACATTATGCATGTTTCCATGATGTCTTATAACAACTAAGCTTCAATTTTATGTCAATTTCCAAATAATTTTGAATCTAATCTATCTGAATCATAAAATGAGTGATTCCTATAAGCATACCGATGTGTGATCTGCAGAAATACTCAGTGATGGAATATTTTTAACGACAAGATCACAGTTATAGATTATAAATTAATGTTATCCTGCAAAAAATTAGGAATTTTTCGATTGAACTATATCTTAGTAAAAAGAAACTAATTATGGAAATATTATGATTTTTTGAGGATAGTTTATTTTCATAACAATATAAATTTCCTTATATGTCCATATTTATCCATGATTGTTCACCTCTATAGATATATTCTTATGAGTATGTACAGTGTTTTACTTTAATATCACATAGTGGACGGTTATACAGTCGAATACCGCTGTATGGCCTTTTAATATCCTTTACGTGTTGCCTTCTTTTCGTAAAAAGTTTGCCATATTTAGTTGCTGGAATAGAGCAAACAATGAAAACTCTCAAGTGCAAATCTTACATACGTGATTGCTTAAAGCAGAAGAACAATATACATCTCCCATAATTCAATAGTTTCTGAGGACGACACCTGGGAAAATTTAGCTCTGAAGATCGGTATAAATGTATAGGTCACGGAGAATCAAACCCTAAACTGATGTAATTTGAGAATGTGTAATGAACAATCTGACAGCTGAAGGCTGTTGTCAAGCATTTTAAGTCCATCTTTCAAATTGCTTTTCAAGAGAACTTTTCATAGATAATGGGCCGTATCCATGCGTCTCGAAGGATGAAACACGGAAAACTTCAAAGGATCTAACAGGCAAAGGTACATGCAGAAACAAAATATCTGTATTTCATTATGGCGCAGATGCCGTATAATACCAAATTCTGAATTTTTTTTGGTGATTAAGAAATTTCGTGTATTGCGAAGTGCGCAGTGATGTAAATACTTGGGTTGCCACAATAGAATTTTCTGCATAATTCCTATAGGGTTCCAAATCTATGATGTAATAAAAACCAGGTTGTCAGATACATAAGAAAATCAGCCAAAAAATCACCAAACTCAGGATTAAACATCTTGCATTATACGATATCCGTGCACCCGTTATTGAACTGTGACTTGCATTGAACCCAAGACCCTATGCTCCCAAGAGTGCTGTCTTTGTACTAGACCACAGTAAACTCGGTGTTACAATTGCAATTGATCAAAAATGCAATCCAATACCTTGTTTTTATAACTGAAAATTTTAAGAAAGGTAATTTTCAGAAAAAATATTGGCAAGAATATTAAGAAAGCTTGAACACCATTGAGCATTTCCAAGTGCCCTTAATAATCAAACTATCATTCTTTTTTGATAAACAGAGAAAGATAGGAGACTTTCTGGAAATAACACTCTTTATACGGGCGGTATGACACTACCCTGTATTAAATTCATTGAACGTATTATTGATTGCAAAATCTGTTTTAAGTATTTGCTTTGCCTTACTCTTATGACTTTGTTTATATATTTCTTCAAACTAAATTAAAACTAAAAATATCTAGAAATAAATGAATGTCAATGAATATTTATGTGAGGTCAATTTTCATAATGGCAACATTTAATGAATAAAATGCAATTAAGAAACTTAAAATGCAAATAATAAACATTTCTTTCATTTAATAAGGTGCGTGAGTATAGCTGTTCAATAAAAATATTTAATATTTGTTTTTAAATAAATTTTTTGCAAATGATGTTAACAATTTTTGACAAATTTTCCCATATTTAAGAAGTTTATATTAAAATTTATTTGTTTATGTAACCTAAACTTCTAGTTACTTTGCAACAGGGATGAATTGTTATGAAAATTAAAATGCTAAAAATTACTACCTTTTGTAATTTTTAGCATTTTAGCATTTAGCATTAGTAATTTTGTAATATAAAATAAGTATTCATACATAATTTATACTTAAAAAAATATATTTAAAATTTATAAAATTTAATGTAATTGTTTAATATTATAAAATAAAGTTAACTTTACTAGTATCAAAAATTTTTTTACATTTTTTAAACAATATTGTAAAATTTCTATTTAGGTAACAGACTGAAAATTATAATTCTATCATAATAAAAAAGATCAGTTATGTAAATGTAGTTTAAGATACAGGAATGCAATTTATTAAAAAAATACAGTCTGTTAATTTGTCAATTCATTAACTACATTGAAAAAGTCAACATTAATTCTTATTTAAACAAAATTAATATAATTAAAATCATACTGAAAACTGAATAAAATATTTAAAAATTTACAGTTCTGTTGAACAAGTATAATGCAAAATTTTAAATCTAAAGTTTTCTTGTAATAACATAATTTAAACACTAATAAATATAGCATTATTTACGTATATATTTAGTGGAACATTTAAATAAAAATATATAATGTATTTCTCAAAAAAATAAGAATATTTAGTTTTAGTTAATTTCAATTTAATTATCTAAAGAGTAATTTGCTTGATTTTTTTTATTTATATACTCTATTGAATGAAAAGTTTTAAAAAATGGTAATAAAAATGAGTAAATGATTAAGAAAATCAGTTAAGGATAATTTATTTTTAAATGAAACTTATAATGGAAGTAAAGGCCAAAGAATTTTATTTCCATTTAAATTTAATAGCTTACTTATGATGAGCTATTAATAAAACTTAACAATAAACAAGATACGTCTTGAAAATATGCAGAATCTAATCTTTAATGAGACAATACATGCATTGGGTTTTTCTCATTAAACGAGCGTTAAATGAATATTTTACTAACTCTTTTATTCTATTTCATGAACTAATTAACTTTAAGAAGCTAATCTTGAGAAAGTTAACTATCCATGCTAAATTTTAACAGAATAATAGCAATTATAAATTTAGAAAACTTTTATGCTTGTTCTTTTAATATACTTAAGTACATATAAAGGAAAAATATACTAGGAATTATTTTAAAAAGGTTTATTTCTATGGAAATTTCTACAACAGTGAATTATTGAATTTATAGTTATTGTGTCTTGTGAGATTATTAAAATAAATTATATTTTATAATATTCATCTTGATTTTTCGATATTGTAAAATCATCTGTAACTATGCTGGAAAGTGGTATGAATGAGTTTAATGCCGCGTTTAAACGTGTTAAAAATTGTTTGTCATTTAGAAATAATTCATTTTTAAAATTGTAATTTTACCATTATTTTTTAACTGAATATGTAAGGTAAACAAGAAAATTTTTGCAGTTTTTAATGATCCAAAAGAACATGACCTACAGAAAGTGTAGTCTATTCTTAGTCCTCCGTTTCATCGGTAGTGTTAAAATTGTCTGGAAAGTTTGACATCTGACTTGTGTGGCAAGTTGGACTACTGACTTGTCTGGCAAGTTGGACTACTGACTAATCTGGCAAGTTTGAGCACTGACTTGTCTGGCAAGTTGGACTACAGACTTGTCTTGCAACTTTGACTACTAACTTGTCTGGCAATTTTGACATGTTTGTTTACAGTTTTCCACAAAAACTGCCAGCAAGATTTTGCCAACCTTCGTCGTTCTTTTAGAGCTTTACCATAGATGGACAAATCTCCCGTCCTGAATTAGTAACGTACGTTCATTCACAGCACTATCACCAAATGCTTGACGTATTCAATGACTTGATGCAGCAGTTGATAAGCCCACTTTAAAGTCGTAAAGAAAACAACACCGAACGAATTCCTTCGAAAGGTTCATTTCTCTTCGTTACTGTGTAAGTTACGATTAATGAATGTGCGCAGTGGACTTGCTTTCATAATGATTGATATTACTACTATAAACTGACCGGTGTCTCAAATATGTCTTATACTAATTTGCATACATATTCTCACTTCATTCAATGGCAACGTGAAAATGGCAAAAACTTTCTTTTTTTTGTCTTGTCTTAAATTATAAGATGGTAATATATCTTTCATACCAATATCAAATTTTCTTTGTCAAATATATTACTTTTTCAAAATCACTACCTAATGCAGTCTTATAAAATTTCATTGAAATAATTCATACATATGTTCAAAGAATCTGTACATATCATGGTATAAAATATACAAGTGTCACTACCAAAATTACATTTGAAACAAGCTACAAATTTACCATCATATTATCTTCTAATTATTAACTTATTTATTGTAAAATTTTATTGGAAGCAGATCTAAAAGAATGGTACAAACCTTTTACTTATTATGAGTTTATCTTGATAATAATAAATGAAAAACTAGATTTAAGTTTTATTTAAAGATTTAATAATATAATCTATATATATTCTGTCAAAAGTTTCGTAATTCTTTAGACAAAGGTGGAGAAAAAACTGATAAATCTTGAAAACAATAAACAAGTTTTACTTCATAAAACGTTCACATTTAAAGTTTTAATTGCAATTGTATTTGTGAAACATAAATATTTTCAAAATTAAATATTAATTGGATGAAACTTTGTCTTAACTATTAGTTTCTCTTTCAAAATATTTAAAAATTCTGTACACTTGAAAATTAATTAAAGTCAACATTTCTAATATAAGCTTCTGGGTTAAGTTCATAGCATTTAAATTGCTTATTGCATTTGTTCCTTATACAATACTTTTAAAAAAAAGGAATAACAAGTTTATATATATATATATGAATTTTTCATGTGACTTTTCCTAATTGTTTAAAATTTTGTGTCCTTTAATGCTTTCATATTAATTCCTAAAATAATTAAAAACATTTTTCAGTTAAACTAAATTAGAATTTTTTTTTAAAATTTAAGAAATCTATTTAATTGATATGAATTTTCAGTATATAGTTGAAACTTGGTGATATGAATGGATTTTTAAAAATATAATAAAATTAAAAAGTTAATATTAGATGCTGCAATAAATATATAGTTTTCAGGAAAAATACAAAATATTATTGGGATTTGCTAATTATAAGAATCTGCCCTTCCGTTAAGGAGAAGTTTTAGTTCAATGCATTTTTAACACAAATTTATCACTTGATCATTATTGGTGCATTTCATTTATATTAACTTTTTATTTACGGGCAGGAAAACATAAAAAATAATTTATTTTCCTCTGGTACTAATAAATCTTCTAGTAAACTTATTTGAGTTGTTAGTTATACTGCTTAATTAATTCCTTCTCTTAATGATTAAGAATGAATGGTTAAAAATAACATTTTTAAATATCATCAGATCTTACATGTACTTTTTAAATGTAAAACGTATTTAATATTATGTGTAATAACTCAATATTTGTTTATTCAAATGACAAATAAGGAAATTTAGTGAAGTTGCAACCAAGCAAAAACATGGTTTATTTTTACAAAAAATACTCTTTTTCTCCTTTTTTGTGAGGCAGGTAGTCATAAGCATTTCGAACAATTTGTTATTTTGACATCTACGTTATCAATATATATTTTTCATAAACCTGTGACATAAAACTAGCAAACATTTTTTTAAAAGTTTTATATTTTGTATTGTTTAGATTGAAAGTTTTGGAGTAAAAAAAGCATCTTTTAAAAATTAAAAAAAATAAATAGCATTATTTTTTTACTTTCTACATTTTATTATCAAAAATGAATTTTTATTGTCATTAAATATGCAACACTTATATTTCAGTAAATAACATAAGCTTTGGTCACACGATGTATTGGAATTACTCATATTTACCTAAAATAACCTTGTTAAACTTATATTATATGGCTTTAATATTAAAAAATAATTACTCACTTTACCCCTGGTCGTCTACTTTCCTGCTTAGAACTCAAAAAAGAAAATTTGTTTTGAAGTCCTCTTCTTGTATTAAACATTTTGTTTTTTCACTATCCTATGGATCTGGCTTAGCCTATTGGCTAACCAGGTAGGATAAGAAACAACAACATATTAAAAACATTTAAAAAGAATAATTTGCTAAAATAAATATCTTGAATATAATCCATGAAATATTTATGCCAAAATTCTATATTCTAATTTCGTGTAATTTATGTAAAAGAATGTGAATTACATAGCAAACTGAAATAAGAGTGTCTAAAGTGTTTAACTAAACAAAAACATTGAAAAATGATGCTCAACACTCTCTGTAAATTTTTTTAAGGTGTTTATTTATATTAATGGTCTTGTAGCAGTTATTATATGTGTCTACGAATTGTTTACAATTCTAATTTTTTTTGCTTGAATTATAAGAAATTATTAATGTAAACTCCCCAAACAGAAAAATCCCGTTTGCAATATTTTAATGTAGTTAGTAAATCGAGAACACAACATAATTACTTAAGCCTATTAATTAAGCTAATCCTAAATGTGATCTAGCAAACCATAAATGATAACATGGATTTCACACACACACTCATGAAAACATTTTTATTTACATTGTATTAAGCCATTTTTGCTTTCCTTACTTATTAATACCTTCTTGTTATTACTTTCTAACTAACATATAATAATTTACAATTAATGAATGAAATTTCTATTTCAGATATTTTATTCTTTCCCTAATTTTTAATTCCTTTCGTTTTAAGTGAAACGAATTTATTCAGGAGTTACAGGTTAAAAACATCATTATTGCAATTATTAATTAAGCTTAGTTATTACAAAATTATAAAATGATTTTGAAAGATTCGGTTTTGGAAATTTTTTTATTAGGATAATAAATGTCATGAAAAAGTTAATTTTAATAGGAAAATTGTTATTGAGTTCTGAGAAAACTGCAACTATAAAGTTTCAATTTGTATTAATTAAAAACCACTTTATTAAATTATATAGTGACTGTTTAGGAAGTGATACAATTTCAAATAGGGTATTTTAAATGCTTCTATTGCTTCCATAAAGTCTCTAGACTATTGAATAATGAAATTATAGTGTTAAAACCATCGAAAAGCTCATTTTTATATTAAAAAAATATTGCGTTCTGAGAATACTGCAGATATAAAGTTTCAATTTGTATTAATTAAGAAGGATTTCAAACAAATGAAACCTCACAGCAGCACTAATTTGGAGATAAAAAAATATTTAAAATCCCAAGGATTAAAAGATATTTTTAATATCTTTGTTCATGTAGTTCGTTTCATAGAACCATTTTTGATTTTAAAATGTTACTTAATTCAGACGAATTATTTCAGAGACGAGAAACAAACTATTTAAATTTTTCTTAAAAGAAAATGTTCAATAAAACAATTTGGAAAATAATGAACTATTTTTAATTTTACATCATTTCATTTAAAAATATTGCTGAAAAAAACATAAAATATGTGTCTTTTAATTCTATTAAAAATAATGCATAGTCATTTATGTCAAACAATTAGCTAAGAAAATTCATTACTTGATGTTAATTAACTGTAACTTTATAATATGAGTCTCTGATAAGAATTAAAAGAACGTCATTGCACGAAAATAAAGAATTCCCAAAAAGTATTCAGTCATGAAATTCAAGATGTTATAAAAATTTCTTTCTGTATTCCAGTTTATAAAGAAATATGATACTTTTAATTATAAATTTTACAGTTAAAAATTTGATTAAAATTTTTAATGTTCTTACAATGTATAATAAAAATTATTTTATGAATCTAAAAATAAAAACTTTATATTGTTTAATTTACGAATAATATAATATTATAACTTTTAATTTAAACATGATAATTTATATAATAATATTGTTTTTACATTAAAGATAGCTTAATAAAGTAGTTAATTTGAGGATTAAACTCTTTGTTCATTTAAGTCTACTTAATTATAATAATATAAACAAAGATTTTCAATTATACATTATTTAAAATTAAATTTGATAACTTATTTGTTAAATATTAAATCAAGAATATAATACAGAAATTAAACATAATTTTTTCATATTTAAAAATTTAAATATTAAATTATGTAATTCAATAATTTGCCCTTAAAAAATCTGACAAATCTACTGAATCAAATTCCTTTTATTTCTCAACACCTCTAAAAAATAAATAGAAGTGTCTTAATATTAAGCCCATTAATTTCATAATTTATAAAAAATACTGTAATTATTTATAATGAATAGGTAAAAATTAGCTAAGAATTTCTAGAAAATATTAACAAATGATTTTACATACTTTAATTTAATACCCTTATGTAATATAGTGAAATGAAAACATTTAACAATGAACTGAATATCTCAATAACTGCTAAAGTGGAAAAATAGTTAGTTAAATTTACTTGCATTTCTCATTTTCAGACTTAGCTGAAGCAAAAAAAATTTTCTTTTAATTTTGAAATCATATTTCAACAAAAGACATTAAGCAAAGTTTAATTTTATATTCAATCGACATATTAACATTATAGAGATATTGTTAGAGATACTGCAGGTATTGCACTATTAGAGATATCAGATACTGATGATAGAAAAAAAGTTTCTAAAACCTAAATAATAGAAAATTCACATAATTTTAGATTGATTCTTCAAAACTATGAATTCTGGTAAGAAAATTTGAATTATCTGAGGGAAATTAATAGTTTAATTTCTCTCATCATGCAGCAATTTTTGTAAAATATTGATAACATAAAATTGGAAGAGTTGTTGGAAATAAAATTGACTACGAAGAAAATTCTTCAAGAAAATTCATAGTACTTTGAGAAAAATTGAGAGCAAAATAAATTGATTTCTCTCTAATCCTGAAGTTCTGCTAAAACGCAAAGTGGATACTGCAATTTTACTCGACAAATCTCTGATTTCTTAAATAAATTTTAATATACCATTTTCATAAAAAAATTCTAAAGAAAATATTTAAAAATGATTAAAACAATTTACAATTCAGAAAATTGATAGAGTTAACTAAAGCTTTAGGATAACTTTTGCTGCATTTCAGTTCATAAATAATATTTTTAAATACTTTAAGCATTCATATAATGCTAAATAAATAGATCACCAAATGATTTATTTAAAATATGGATTTTAATCACTTAATCAACAAAATTTTAGCTGCTATCCATAATAATCGTAACCATCTATAAACTATTGTTTAACCATAAGTTTGTCGTTTATTATATTTGAGTTTAAATGATATTTTAAAATCATTTACTTAAAAAGAATATGGAAAACTATGAGAATATTTTAACTGAAATATACTTGATAAATGCAAATGATATTTAGTATGATTTAATGATACTTTTTCTTACATTTTCAATCAATTTATCTCAATTTCTACATACAAATAAGATAGATTTATAACAGCTGATGTGAAATAATAATAATAATTCTCTTAAATGCTTCAGAAAATTTTTTTTGTTTGAAATGCTTCCAATAATAAATTTAAAGTTTTCAAAAATTACGAATCATTTACAAATACTTATTTCAATACTTAATAGCCCTTTTTTAAATGGATGATTGCAGTAAAAAGATATTTCTAAATAAATAATCCCACTGATATTCAGCTGATATACCTCAATTGGTACATATTTTTATTTACCATCAATTAAGTTTTGAGTGTTATCACCCAATATTTAATAGTTGTAATGGTGTAAATTAGTTATTGACTTCAATTATGTTCAAGGATATGCAATCAGTAATGAAATGACGATTCTATTTAGTTTTGTTACAATTGAAAAAAATTGAATATCAATAAAGGGGATTGATACTGTGACCCAATGAAAAAAAAGCAAAAAAGTTATCAGTCTAAGCTCAACCTTTCCATTAATTCCGGAAATTTCAAATAAAATAAATGAGAATTGCTTCAAAAAATTTATTTTACTAATTTCAATGTCTTACATACTTCCCAAATTGTTTTATAGAACAATTCTTTCCATGACTAATATACTAAATATTCTTTATTACCAATTATTAATTTCTGTTCAAATGTAAGTCTATGAACTATTGCTCATTTAAGCAAAGAATATAAGTTAAGCACTGATATTTATAATTTACGTATATAACTGATTTTATGAATTATAAATTAGTTAATTTGAGTTTAAGAAGAATGCAATATTAACAATTGAGTATAAGCCTGATTTCATAAATCAAAGGATATATTTAAAATTTAAAAATTAGATTTAGTCGTTCTTAATTTGCTACTACTTTATTTTTCTCCTACAATAAGTGCATCCATATAATAAATCCAAATGTAAATTATTGCAGATTATAGAATATGATGCTAAATCAAAAGCATATTATAGACGGATTAATAAAAAATGTGATTGATAAAAAATTTCCTTTCTTATATCACAAAATTTATATTTAAAATTATACTAAATGTTAAAAATTTGTGTAAATATCTAAATAATCTTTTTTAATGCAAAGAGCATAAATTCTAAATAACTCTTCAATAGTTTTTAAACAAAATATTCAAAGCGAAAGTTGTTCTTTTCAAAACAAATTTAAAACATTTAATATAAAATACTCCCCTTTGATTTCCATCATTTAAATACTGGTTAATAATTATTATTTATATCTATTCACTAAATATTTACGAAGCCAGAGGTAATTGTGTACATTTCAAAAATCTATGTTAAATATCTGAATTACCGTAAGATGACTTTCAATTCAATTTAATATGCTTAAAAAACTTTTTTAAGCAAACCTTCTTTGACATTTTGTGAATGTTAATATTGAAAAGGAGTAAAAAAATGTAACAAAAAGTCTTGATAGCAAAATGTAATTTAATTAAGCTCATATTAAAAGAATTTTTAATTCCAGTTATTCGAAGCGTATTAATCAAGTATTTAAGAACTTATCAATCTATCTTTTAAAATTATAGAATTTATAAAATACTGACATCATTTTATATAGGAGAAAGTAAATATAATAATTTAAAAAAATATTTAGGAAATGCGTTATAAGAAAACAACATTTAAGGTTAAATCTTATTTTATAGAAGCAAAGTATACTTTAAATTTCTTTATTTCTATACATCAAAAGATATACTAATTAACTTTGCTTAGGAAACTGCAATTTTTTTATTTGATGATTTACAACAAAACAGGAAAGTCACATTAATTTCTAATTTCGAAAATTAAACATGGAAAGAGATAATTTAAATTCAACTATTATTTTTTAATCTGTTTCTCACATTAAAATGATAATTTAATAAATAAGCATCACCAGTTAAATAATACAGAATTAGTTTAGTACTCATAAATAACTTATAAAATTTTGAAAATAAAAATATATAAAAATATAAATGGTATGTATTTAAAAAGGATAAAATCATGACTAAAAGTCATTAAATTCAAAAAATATTTTACAAATTTTAATTAAACTCTTAAGCTAAGCACTTTTGCTAATTCCTCGCATGCATAGTATCTTTTACTTGTAATTTTAAAATTTTAAAATAACTTTCATTCAAATTTTTTAAAATCAACTTGCTTTTAGGAAGGAAATAAAATATTCTATAAAAATGTGTTAATGTGTTAATCATCTATCGTATTACATGATTTTATATTGATACTCATAACTTCAGAGTTATATTGATATATTTTCGTCTGTGTATGTGATTATAAAAAGAGGATCTTTCCCTAATTTTATCAATATATATATATATATATATATATATATATATATATATATATATATATATATATATATATATATATATATATATATATATATATATATATATATATATATAATGTATGTATGTATGTATATATATATATATATATATATATATATATATATATATATATATATATATAAATATATATATGTATGTATGTATGTATATATATATATATATATATATATATATATATATATATATATATATATATATATATATATATATATATATATATATATATATATATATATATATATATATATATATAGAGAGAGAGTGAGAGAGAGAGAAAGACAAAAAATTTTCGAAATTAGATAACTGAATAGCAAATAATTTTAGTAAAGCCGAAACTTAATGCTACTTCTTATTTTACATCTCTAGTTAGAATCGACTCTAAATTTCATCCAATAAAAATGATAATGAATTGAACAAAACTTGGAAACATGCAATAAGAAAATTGTTTTTGAATATAATTGCCGTTCCTAAGTTTAAAAAATATTCAAGGTTTCACATATCTTACAAAGAGAAACTAGAGATATCAGCCGTATGATAGTATGCTTTTTGTTCATTCTTTATCAAATTATATAATATATCATAACTAAGTTTGGCCGGACGGAATAAGTACGAAAGATCGGACTCACCCCTTTTAGAGGTACTGTTTTGCGTTGTCTCCTATCGTCAATGGCCACTATGCTCTCCAGTGTCGATGATTCTCTTCTTTCGTCCACTTCTCGTCCTTTATTCGCCATCTTCGTTTTTCATTTCCTTCTTCCGATATTTCAATATGTCGCTTGGCTTACTGCTCCATTGCTCAATTGCTTGACTCACTGCTCAGGATCTCGTTTGTTCCTCATGTGCTTTCTTTTTTTCTTTGCTATCTCTCATCAGAATTTGTTGTCTTTTCTTCGTGATTTCTTCTGTTTTATCCTCATCTATTTGTCGGATGTCTTATGCCTTCATTCAGGAAAATCGAGACAGAGTTTCAACTAGACAGGGCAGTTGTACTTCGCTTATGGCTTAAATCTTTCAGCTCCTTTCATTCTGCTAAATGAGGATCCTATCTGCAATTGTAGACTTTTTTTCTGTCTCTTCTTTTTTAGATGCAGTTTTCAATTCTTCATAATTCTCATCTTGGCTCTTCCTCTTTACACCATTGGTTCTCCAAAGTTCTGTAGTATCTTCTATACTTCTATGGGGTAGGTCAGAAATCTCTCCCCCTCAATCCCGACTGGTCAGATATACATATAAAAGATATCATAAACACACACATTCTTGAAATTTACTCAAGACTACCCATCCATTCCAAAAGGAAAAATTTATTCTTTTATTACACTTGTCTCATTGTCCCAACACTTTTATGACATCCTTTGCTTTATTTTCTAACAGCATGGTTTGAAAGGAAAAGAGGAAAAGCACTTAAATTTAAGGTGATATTAACAATATAACATCTGTTTTCTCAGGGTTTGGTTTTGTCATTTTACATTACGACAACTCACATGAGATATAAATGCACAGATGCCTTTATATCTCATGTGATCCAAGATTCCAAATTCTGAGTTTTTTTGTGATAAAGAAATGTTGTCAAGATGGCGTACTATGATGTGCGCAATGACGTAAGTACAAAGGTTACCAAAATAGAATTTTCTGAATAATTCTTATAAGTCTTCATATCTATGACTTAATAAAAACCAGGTTGCGAGAGAAACATAAGAATATCCACCAAAAATCCCCAAAATCACAATTTGGCATACTGGATTATACGGCATCTGTGCCGATATGAATAGGAAAATATACATTTTGGTACATATGCAGAGAAAAAAAATATTTTCTCAGCTTGATAAAAAAAACAATCTTCTGATGAAGCGTCACTTCTTGTCAAAATTTGAAATTTTTCCTTGGAATAACTCAAAATAACTAACTGTTTGTCTCGTTTTTAATATTTTTATTTTAAGTACATGTCACAAAATATTCATTTAGAGATGTAATAGTTTGCAAATTATTTCAAATAAAATTATTTTTTTCAAGAACAATTATTTTTAAGCAAATTAAATATAATTAAAAATAAATGAGATTAAAATAAAAAATTTTTCATTCTAAATAATAAATTATTTTAAATGAATAGTAGTGATTTCACATTGATGTTAATTATTGTTTCCATATTTTAATAAACTGTTTTAAAATATTGACATATATGAGAAATCAATTAAAAATATCCGTTTATATTATAAAATAAAATTTTCTTACAAAAAATTTTCAAAAAACTGTATTATCTCTATATTCTTCCCGTCTTTTCATCACAGATTAGTTATCATTTCAGAGCTTAGTATCTATGATAAATTTTATGAAAATGTAAAAATATATTATTATATTTATAAAACTTTAAAATAAGTCTATTTGTCTTGTAAAATAATCTGTAACATTGCATTCTTGAATTATATTTCAAGAATTATATTCTTGAAATACAATAATTATCATATATGATAATTAGGCACAGGTGTCTTATAATCCATGATGCCAAATTCCAAGATTGACGATTTTTTGGCGGATTTTTTATGTATCTAGCAAACTCATTTTTATCGCCTCATACATATGGAGACCTATAAGAAATATGCAGAAAATTCTATTTTGGTAACCCTAGTATTTACGTCATGATACGTCATCTTGGCATTATTTCTTCATTGCCAAAAAAATTCAGAATTTAAATCATGGATTATACGGCACCTGTAACGATAATTATTCATATGTTGTAAAATCATTTTCCTGCAAACACATTAATGCCGTTTACAATAAGAGCCAAAATTGGTTTGCCAATGATAGTAGTACCGGAGCGCAACAGGCAAGCGGTACCACTTCCCGTCAAAACACATCCGCTCGGGACAAAATTGAGCCGAAAGTATGCTAAGGCCTTGGAACAGTATAGGCGAAACCAACTTGATCGCCTTAGCGATATTTTACCGATGTCATTTGTAAGGAATCAATCAGTGACCCAGCATTGGCAACCATTAAATGACCGACAGAATTCCACTATAAACAGAGAAATTATTCTCTTCAATTCACAATTATTTTTTCTTGTTTGTAATACTTGTTTCATAAAATATTTGTCCTAATAGTAGCGCCACTTAAGCTGTTCACTCATGCTGCATTTAAGAGTTCGTCTAAAATTGATATCTCTGGGATTACATTAAAAATCAGCTCAAAATATTCCTTAGATACTGCATTAAATGATGTTAACTATTGCAGGCTGAAAATTTCCTTTTTATCTTTAACGTTCGATAAAATATTTTAAATATTTTCAATTATAATCCTGTTTAATTGAAATCAAAGCTTTTTCCCTCAAACATTTAACATCTTTACAAGTGCTGATGCATGTGGGAAAGTAATAGTGTACATATTTTATTTGCAGATATCAAAAACAAGTTTTTAATAGAATCAAAATATATAGTTAAAATTTTTCTATTTAAATATTTTTACACTCGAGAATTATGTTTCCTTATTGCAACCTTTAAATAGATCATAAATATTTTATTCATTGAAGTAATATTTGCGTATTGGAATAATTATATAAATATTAATTAAAAAATATTTTTACTAAATTATTATTTAGCATCAGCAGAAATAAAACAATTTTGTTAATAATCAATGTGAATAAGGATATATGCAATGATTTAGAAGAACTATTTTATATTAATTATTAGTCTTAATTTTTATAATAACTTTCTTAATGCAAATTTTATTTTACTCTACTACAGAATAATGTACATTAGACATAAATATAAGTACATGAAATAAAACATATTGATTTTTAAAAGCAAAAATAAATAATTTATATTTATGTATGCAATTATACAAAATAATCTACGAAAATGCACGTAAAGTAATTAAAAGTCAGTTCGAAATAATAGCAGTGTAAACACCAAACAAATGTTTCTATTAAATTATCCATTTTTATATACTTGGTATCTTCACTTACTTAAAATACAGAATTTTTGCATTATATAAATGAAAGGAAAAAATTTGTTCTTAAATAATTTATCTGTAGGGGTTTTTTTTCCATCAAGATGATTAGCTCCTGTTGGGTGAATAAATGAAAATACAAAAGAAAATTCAGTTTACTTTATATAAATATTTATAACTAAATAATTTTAATTTACATATTTACATACATATATAAATATATATATATATATATATATATATATATATATATATATATATATATATATATATATATATTTATATATATATATATGTATATATATATATATATATATATGTATATATATATATATATATATATATATATATATATATATATATATATATATATATATATATATATATATATATATATATATATATATATATATATATTAACCCATCAACAATAAAAATTTATATAATCTAAGTGAATTTAAAATGATATTGCTGAATTCTTGCAGTTTATAGAAATTTTAATACTTATCCCATCGTAAAATTAACATTTTACAAATACTTTTTCTTAAAATTATATTTGAACACACAAATTTCACCTCATCAGCAAAAAAAATTTAAAAGACTAAACTTTTTTACAAACTGTAAGATAATTTTAGTCTCTTGGGCTCAATTCTTTTTGCAATGAAATATCTATAAATTATTCATTTTTAGTAGATAATAATATTCAATTTTTAAGTAAGAATATGCACAAATTTGAAAATTAAAACAATTGGAAAATATTCATCTAGAATTCCAAAGTGATTTGCAATCATGAGTCTTTCATATAAGATTTAATGCTGAAACTTATAATTAACCAACATTGTAATAAGATAAATTTTTTTCAAGCAAAATCTTTCAGATGTGCACAAAAAATGATGTTGTGTAGATAATATAAAAATCATAATGCGCACATTTATAAATTTCAATTATAATTATAGTTTTACAGAATATATATACATATAATATATATATATATATATATATATATATATATATATATATATATATATATATATATATATATATATATATATATATATATATATATATATATATATATTAGATTTTTATTTTTAATTGTCTTATTTATACAAAACAAAAGACAATATCAGTGGCAATTAAAGTAATTACCATTTAGGCATCTGCTTGAACAGTTCCTCCACTGAAGTATAAGTGCACTAAATTAAGAAATTTATTAAGAACTCTATATTGAATCTAAATTAGCTTTAAAATTTATGGCAAATCTTTTTATAATAAAAAATTAAAAGTCAGTTCAATTTTTTTACATTATCAATTAAATATAAACTACAATCCATTTGGAATAGAATCAGAAAATATATCACTTAGAAGGGAAATGTTGATTCGTACCATACTAATGTAACATTATTGCTTTAAAATGAATAAATTAAACAAATGGAGTATTTCAGAACACAGTATATTTCAGACAAAACATTATTAATCTTTCCTAAGTTTGATGGTATAGAACTTGAATACAATAAATAATAGTTACAGAGAACCAGAATGTTTCATATCATAACTTATAAAACATTTCAGAAAAGAATAAATTATTTATCCTTTTTTCAGTATTAAAAATAATTAATAATTTAGAAAGAACTTCCCCTAGCAAAGAATTACATGAATGTAAATTTTAATAAATGAGACAATCTTGATTATGAAACATTTTAGTTATATAGAGTAAAAATAAGAAATATGTACTTATCCTATAAATTTAACCCTAATTCATTTACTATTTGATTGAGCTTTTCTCTTAATAATTTTGTTCAAGAACATTGAAAACAAAATTTAATTTACTTTATTCATATTTATAACTAAATAATTCTGCAATAATGATATGTATAAAACACTTACACAATAAATATTAACACCATAATGCTGTTTATTGTGATGTAAATGATTTCATAATTTAGTATTCTCGAATTGGAAATAACTCCTTCATCAACAATTTTGGCAGAAATTTCAGCCTGCACTTTTAAAATTTGCACTTGAAATTTGTAACTCCATTTTAGGAAAAAAATTGAAGAGTTTGAAATTATGTTCATGAACTAATCCTTAATAGAATGTATACATTATTTGAGGGAAACATTTAAATTTAAATCAAATTTAATTTTAAATCAAGTTAATTATGAAATACTAATGTGATAATTTTAAGATACAATTACAAACACAAGGCAATTGTACAAGATTCCCTGCTGAAATTGATGGCTTAGGAATGTACAAAGAATTCTTCTAGGACCAAAATCTTCTAGATCTACGCAAAAAATATATATATTGGGTAATGAAATAGATTTATGAATTTTGAATACATGTGTGAAGAATTTCGAAATTAGTAAAAGTAATTCTTTTACTAATTTCGAATTTACATATTTAATAAAATAATTTTTATAAATCCAATGATTTTAAATATAATTCTGGAAATCATTAGCTCATAAAGTTAAAAATTTTCAAATTTCGCTTAACAATTTTATCCCGTTGAACATTTACATTAAAATTACACTTTAATTTAAGAGAAAAATATGGTTTATGCAAAAATATCGTTTCATGCGTAATCCCTAAAATTTAAGAATTTCAGAGATAACTATTAAATCCGAAAATCAAATTTGGAATAAATTTTAAAAATTGTCATTCAATGGATCCAATAAATGAATGATGGAAAAATATAACAGAAAAGAGTACTCAAAAATTTGGAAAATAGAACAATTCTGTGCGTTTGCTTATTGTTGAAAATTTAATTAATCAAAATAGAATTCTAGGAATTTTATACCTTCAGAATATATTAAGAATAAAATTCTTATATTCATTTTTCTTCTGTGACTGCATTGCGGTTCTGAGAAAGATATCTTTGAATTACAGACTCAATAGAATCTTTAAAAAATAATTAAAAAGAATAAAAAATAATAAAAGCTTTCCTTCTTCTAAGTTCATAGATTCCATTTCAACCCACGATATTCAGGTAAGCTCAAATTATAAAAATGTAAAAGAAAGTTTTATCTTTTCCACGCTATTACATTCAATGCAAAATCCACAAAATGAAAATGGTGAAAATTTGACGCATACCCACGGGCGTTGCATTTCATCGCTACATTTGGCAGTAAATTGCTTTTGGGGAATTAATTTGGCAAGAAAAAAAATCACCAAATGTTACCACATTTGGCGGCATTTTGCAATTGGTAAGCTGTAACCGTAATGTTCGTTTTAGCCCTATCTTTTATTATGTTCCATTCTACAAATCTCGAACATAATAAATATACAGATCTAGAACACTATCAAGAATAGAAAATTTCAGAAAAGAACAAAATATCCTGTCAACCTATCTTCAACGTTACGAATGTGATTTATACTTTAGAAAAACTTCTTTGGCAAGCAGTTAAATAATTTTAATACACAATAAGTAAATCATTCGTGTTTAAATAGTATTTCTATTCGGGGGAATAATGCAATAATAATAAATATGTGCTATCCTATTGTTCTAAGTTCAAAGTTTTACCATAATGGCCACCGGTTGATATAATCATTCACCAGTTGTGTGTGACGTCACACTGTCTCATAGTATCTTGGAAAATGGGATAGATCAAATCTTTATCGCCACATACCGGCAGGCATCCGTATCAGAGCCAAAACCACTTTCTCATAATATTAAAGTACAAATTCTTAACATCATTTACCGGTATAGAACCGATACCATTACGAAATCTTTGTGCCAATGCCGATTTATATCCAACACAGCAGATATTGGTCCTTAAGGATGTTGAGAGACTTGTGTTTTCTAAGACCATTTATGCCTTATATGTTCCATGATATTGGGAAACAATTATTGAAAAATATTGAAAACAGTGTAAAGAAATTTAATGTAATAAATAAATGGTTTGACAATTAGTTAAAATGATTTTTATATGATTTTATGAACAGAATATATACTTACGATGTTATTCCATATGAATTTGTAGAATAGATATCAAAATTTATATGACAGATTTGCATGAAAAAATTAAGGATATCCACAAGAAATATGATAAAAATTAATACAATTTCAATTTGAATTATATATTTGGGAAAATACTATTTAATGGATAAGAAAGAATAAAAAAGCAATTATAATATATTGAATGGGATTAAAACATAATAATTTTAATAATATCACTTACAATTTAATAGCTGTCTTTAATAAAACAAATATTTTGCAAAATTTATATGATTAAAACAAAACTTTCAGATATCATTCACATTTTTATCTAGAGTTTAGTACAAATATCATTAATATAATTTTTAAATTTAAATATTGAGAAGTATTTACTCAAATAAAATTTTAAAGTTATTAAATGCAATTTATTATTTGGAAATGAACAAATTTGTGTAAAATATCAATAGAGAAATCTTTGAATCACTAATTGCACATAAAAATCTAAAGGAAATACAGGGATTTATACTTTAAGAGAAAACAATATTATTTTTTGAAGAAAACATACTGTTTACTTTCTTAATTTGAAATCACTAATTAGATATTTTAAGAATTAACATGGTAAATAGAATGTAGATTTAAATGTCAAATTATTCAAAAGTTTTTCATTTTAATAAATTGAGGATAATATATGAAGTAGAGTTTCAATGAAGTTTGTATAAGAAAAATTATTTCTTAAATGTCCATTTTATTTATTGCCAATGAAGACATTTTTCATTATTTTAAGATTAAATTATTTTTTAAATTTTTGTCATCTTATAAAAATGATAAAATGATTTTCTTCCTTTCTAAACTGTTTAATTTTACTAAAAGGAATAAATTGTATTTAATTATTTTTATATTAATGTAATTTATCATTAAAATTTTAAAAATGTTGAATAATTAACACTGTAAGAAATCATACAATGGTGCTTACAGAAAAGAATAAATATTGGAATTTTTTCTTCACATATTTGATAATAATTATCTGCAACTACACACAATTGCAACACTAACAAATCAAGGGAATTTTAATTTTTATATTTTTATATATGACATTCACTTTTCGAATGGTCGTATAATGTTAAGGATACAAATTCTTAACAATATTATACATTTAATGATATTTAAATAAAAAACATCTAGCTTCAATCTAAGAAATTATGGTTCTTAAGAGACTTGCGGTAAAAATCCCACGCATAGTAAAAAATTTTCTTATTTCTATGAGTGCAATACTTTTGGCTAAAAAATATAATCTTTTGTCAACCGAAAATAGTTCAAAATAATATGATATGTTAGATAAGCGTATTATAATTTTAGGAGACTTAACCTCGAATTTGCAATTTCAAATGAAATTAAAATTTGCATGCAAGAAATATATATAAATAAAATTCTAATGTAATATTTATATAACCAATTTCTTTAAAAGAAAATATGTTTCACACATCTTCTAAATTAATTTTTTTTAAAAAGTGTGGATTGCTAATTTTTGCCAAATCGAAAGTAAAAAAATATTGATTTTTCATAGATTTATATTTAATACAAAGTTCCTCTTCAAGATAATTCGATATCTTCTAAATTTATTTATTTCAATATTTGTTGAAATTATTATTACAGATTGATTATTAATAACAACAATATTATGATTTTTATATTCTTTTATTTTAGCATTAATAAAGAGAAAACGAATGAATACAAAAATTATATTTACTGTAAAATTAAGTTTAAATACTAGTTTTACGATTTGTAAAGATCATTATCTACTCTTTTAAATTATAAAGAGCCTTTCCTTATTGCAGGATATAATTTATTCTGAAAATGTTTCGTATTCACTTACAGATGCAAGCTTAATGGTCTCAAAACTTTCATGTCGTCTTAAAATAAATTTAAAACTGGATACTGTCTCCTTGAATTCGAAGAAAAAAGACAAAGAAATATCAGACTTGGCTTTAAATAAAAAAATTCTATGATTACGATTGAAGCTTAAATTTTTTTCCTAAAAGAAACAGCAAAAGCAAAACCAAGAAATTAATATACGTATGATTAACTTTAAAATTATTCCTTACTGAATCCTAAGCATATTTAAAAAATGTTATACACAAATATGCTCAATTATCAGAATATTGTTTCGAAGATTTGTTGATCATGCAATAAGCTTTAAATGGAGAAGGTGCTATAATACATTGATTTCAACGTCAGTAATAAAACTGGTTTACAAATATATATATATATATATATATATATATATATATATATATATATATATATATATATATATATATATATATATATATATATATATATATATATATATATATATATATATATATATATATATATATATATATATATATATATATATGTATGTATGTATATATATATATTTTGTCCTTCGAGCATGTCAGAAAAGAGTGTTCATTTTGCATAGCTGGCCATCTCCCTCCTGATGAAGACGTGGTCCCTATGCCTTCTTCTTGTCTTTTGCATCACATATTTTAGAATCTTTCCAATTTTATATTTCTGGTTTCAATTTTCTTCATGTTTTATCTTATTTATATAGGTTTGTTTTATCTTATTTATATATTTCTTTAAAGTCATTAACTACATTCCAGAAAAAGTTATATTAAATCATTTTAAAAATATATGCATATATATTAGTTGAAATAATGAACCTTGCTTTACTTGATAGAATTCCAATTAAAAGAATTTTACTCTTACCATCCAAAAAATGTTTCAACTAAATATTCCTGACATTGTTGGGAAAGCTGTTTATTGTATATGATAAAGCATTTTACAAAAATACAACCGCCCAACTTGTCTAGTGGTCAGCATGCCTGACTGTGGATAAGGAGGTCCAGGGTTCGAATCCCGGTTCGGAAATGGATGTACTTTCTCTTTCTATCTATCCTGTCTTTGTCCTTTCCTTGTATGAATGAGGTGTGAATCCCTTCTTCAGGCATTATCCATACTAGAGAATTACACCTAGACTCCATTAAAGGGTTATCGGACTTTATTAATAAAGTGGGTCACCCGAGTAACTGGAACTAGGAAACATTGGATTTGGAGTTAATGGTACAAAATGCTGATTAAAGCAAAGATGCCAATGACATACAAACCCAACCTTAAGTAGAACAAGAAAAAGAAGAAGTGAATGGTTGCCTACCCTATAAACGGGTACCTATGGCATGTGTGTAGAGCAAAGTCGTACTTTCACCTACATGGTGCTCTGATTAAAACGAAAGACGCTCCCAATAGACTTAAATTCGCATAACCAAAGCATAGCGAGCTTGGCTTGTCCAAGTGACATTAGTAACAACAACAACAACAAAAATACTTCCAAATTATTTTTTACTGCAAAAAATTTTTTAAAGTATCTAGAACGTTAAATTAACCTGGTTGATCTTGCCAGTAGTCATATGCTAGTCTCAAAGATTAAGCCATGCATGTCAAAGTACATGCCGTATGATGATATGAAAATGACACAAATTGGCTCCAGTATTCTTTTCAAAATTCTATTTACAAAGTTTGTCTTGAATGTCATATCCACGGAATATTCCTTGTCAAATAGGCTAAGCGATATCTGCAACAGAGACGATGATTCACATTATAGCATATCCTACGTTCGTTTATGGATCGAACACATAACTCTTAGAAGGATGATCAATATGGTTCAAAATAAGTGCAAGATATGAAGGTAAAGACGAGGTTTATTCCATTATCTTCCCATAGGATCTAAAAAGCAATTCACATATAACCCATGAATTTTCCCTTTATTTAAACCTTGTGAAATTTTGTATTTGAGTAAGTAAATGAATATCCGCATATATCAGATTCAGAAAATGTTTAGCAGAAGATTTATTTTCTGAATCAGAAATCTATTCAGCTGCAATAGATCCGAAATAAATCTACTGCAACTGAATGGATATATTTCTGATTCAGAAAATATTCGGCTGCTGATGAGTTACTAGCATATAGTGCAGCATAAGAATTTTTTCTGCATTATATGCCAGTAACTCATCAACAGTTACTGGTATATTGTGCAGAAAATATTTGGTTGAAGTCTTTCCAGGATGTTCTTCAGATTTTTCACTAACAGCAGATATCTGATCTATGGTTGCCAAGTTTCTTTTTCAGCACTATATGCCAGTAACTTCTGGTGAGAAAATGTGATTTAGTGTTGAAGCTATAGAAGCAATTATACCTGCGCATAGCACTCATTCTGTTTCAGTCAGTGCTCAAGGCTAACTATGCTGTTAGTGCTGCGGGAGTTTATATAATTTTGTGTGAAGGGATAATAAATAATTGTTTTTGAATTTTTTTCTATTTATGTGAAACATATCAAGATATTGAAACGTGTGTATAAGTTTAGGATTTTGATCAAAACACATAAGCATATAACCATTGTGTCATTTCTTAGGAGCCATTTTCCCAAGAATTGGCAAGATTATATATTAAGTTGGGGAATAAGTTCGTAGCATTTTAACAAAGACTTTTATTTAAACAAAAACTCTAAATAAAAGTAATAATTATATCAATAAGTTAATCAATTTATCGCCGTTGCTGTTTACAACCTCTTCCCACCTCTCGACCAATTTGTTGATGCCGTTCAATCAAAAATTGCCTGGTCTGGTGTCAAAAAAGTTATTGAGCCAGTTTTTAAGGACCTCTTTGTTATCGAAGGTAACGCCTTTCATGTGGTTTGACTAGGAGCGGAAAAGATGATAATCGGTCGTTGAAAGGTCCGGAGATTATGGCGGATGTTGAAGGACCTCCCATTCGAGCTCTTGGAGTGTGGCTTTGATGATTTGTTCAACATCGGGCCTGGCGTTGTCGTGAAGGAGTATGGTTTGACCAGGTCGATCAAGTCTTTTCAGTCGGAATAGCCTCATTCACGAGTTGTAGCTGGGTAATGTAGAGCTCCTTGTTGACTGTGGCATTCTTTATGAAAATTTCCCAGTGCACCAAGAGGTCCTAAAAACTGGCTCAACAACTTCTTTGACACCAGACCAGGTGATTTTTGCCCGAACGGCATCAGCAAATTGGTTGAAAGGTGGAAAGAAGTTGTAAACAGAAACGTGGTGAATCTATAATGGATTAACTTATTGATATAATTATTGTTTTTATTTCAATAAAAGTCTTTGATAAAAACTCTACAAACTAATTCCGCAACATAATACAACAATCTACACAAAACACATATTTAATGATAAGAGAAATGGATATTTATAAGGCATATGATTAAAATTATTACTAATTTAAACAAAAATTTACTTACACATCGTTTATGTACACTACTGACCATTAAAATTGCTACACCAAGAAGGAATGCAAATAACAGAATGATATTTATGGGACACATACATTATAGTGGAAAGAACAAGTGATTAGATTTACAGGAAATTAGGATGTATAGATCTTGAGAAATCAGTACCCAGAGCAGCCACCTCTGGCTGCAATAACAGCATTTATCCGCCTAGGCATGGCATCAAACAGAGATTGTATGGCATGTACGGGGATCTCAGTCCATGCAGCTTCAACACTATTCCACAGTTCATCGACAGTAGTGGATGGTGAGTGATGGCGTGCCAATCGCTCGGCAACCATTGACCACACGTTCTCAATTGGTGACAGATCAGGAGAACGTGCTGGCCAGGGTAACAGTCGAACCTGTTCTGCATCGAGGAAGTTCAGAACAGTACGGGCAACATGCGGTCGTGCATTATCCTGTTGAAACAAAGCATTAGGGAGGCCTCGAAGATAGGGCAGAGCCACGGGACTTAACACATCGGAAATGTAATGGTTGTTGTTCAAAGTGCCGGTAATGCGAACAAGAGGTGATCGATACGAGTATCCAATGGCACCCCATACCATAATTCCAGCAAATGGGCCAGTATAGCGATGTCCAATGCAAGCTGACATTGCGCGTTCTCCACGATGGCTCCAAACATGGATGCGGCCATCATGGTCCTGTATACAGAACCGAGATTCATCTGTAAAGATGACGTGATGCCATTCCCGCGTCCAGGTTTGTCGCTGATCACACCATTGAAGGCGTTCCTGTCTGTGACGCAGCGCCAATGGTAGCCGAAGCAATGGTCGCCGTGCAGACAATCCATGCTGCAGCAAACGTCGTCGAACTGTTCGAGCAGAAACTTGTTGCCTTGCAAATGACTCCATTTCTCGACTCATGTTCGTGACGTGGCTGTACGATCCCTTGTGACCATGCGGATAAGATGTCTGTCTTCTCTGCTGTTAGTTATGGGGGATGGCTGAGATCCTGCATGACGTTCCGTATGATTGTCCTGAACCCATCGATTCCATATCCTGCTAACAGTCATGGGGTCTCGACCGACGCGAGCAGCAATATTGCGGTACGATAAACCGCAATCCCGGAACGCTATGATCCTTCCTCGATCAAAGTCAGACACGTGCTAATCGACGCATTTCTTCTTCTTACACGAGGCATTACAACAACTTTCTTTGCCGAAAACAACGTTGAAACGGAAATTGAGTATGAGGAAACTGCTGTCAAATTTCTGGTTTTATTCACATTGTAGATGTCGCTACTGTCACCTGCTTTGTATGAATGCGCTGAAAATCTAATCATTTGCATATCACAGCAAGTTCTACCGGTCATGCAAATTTCACGTTTACGGTGAGCCGCTTTCCTGGTGTAGCAATTTTAATGGCCAATAGTGTAGTTACCATAGAAAAAGAGGAAGACTATTTTTTGAAGAATTTTTCACCAAGATATTAAATACCCTGTATAGGATAGAAAAATATATTCGATTTCAATGGAATGAAGGATGATATATATATATTAAAGATAATATTTTTCAAAACAAATAAAGATTATTTCAGCTTCACTAAAAATAAATTATTAATTCATAATTCACACATGAGTGTCTAAGTAATCAGAAAAGAAACAAATACTTAAAATTATTCTCATAAAAATATGATGTGAATCTTTTAATAATTGGTTTTTATAAAAGCTTGAAGTAATGTCCTTGATTTATTTTGTAAAGAATTTATCATTAGTGAGACTCTCAATATATTTAAATAAAAAATAATTTTCTTTAATTTTTGAAATAACATTTGCAATTGAATAGATTTATTTCACCATAATAAAAAATCAGCTTAAATGTTCCAGTATATACTCGATTTACGCTATTAAATATCTGCAGAAAATTGTGCGGAAATATTTGATAATGGTTAGGAAATCTTCATTAATTGAGAAGAGATGAGTAAATTCCATTTGATTTTACCGAACCAAAAATATGATAGGAAAATAAAATAGTGAATTGAAATGCTCAAAAACTCGTTGGGAAAATTTACTGATTTAGATATGTCTATTTAAAAATGAAATTTGCTGCGAAGTTCTGCAATAGAGAGAGTATTTAAGGGATCCTTTTATTTGTAATTTAGATTTTAAAACACTTTATTCTTAAATTTAAGAAATATTTGAAACTTTCTTTCTTTTTAGGGTTTTATATTTTCAGTTAACTTCATAAATTTTTATTTTGCTTTCATATTTTCATGTAAGAGTAAGGAATTTCTTTAGACTTTTATCATGTTACATTCATATTATAATTATTGTTTTGCGTGCAATAATGTACTTTTAATTTTTTAAATTTTTTATAATAAAAGTTAGCGTAAAGATTTTCTTTTATTATTTTAATCGTATTCATCCCTACGATCATACTATAAAAATTATTTAAACTTTTATCCTTCAAAATGAATGCAGAATTTATGTCTTTATTACCCTAAATTCTAAACCCAAATAAAGTCGATAATTCCAAATGAGTAGGAAGTATAATAAGAAACTTTATCAATTATTATAATTTAGATTATTATCAGCTTTAATAAAGAGAAATGGCAATTTTTATGAGTGAAACTATAAGTTGTAATTTTTATGTATGCATTTCTGATTATATTTTACTTAGTTACATTGTTGATTATATTAAAATTACTCATACATTTTACCCAAAAATTGCTTAGGAATTAAATTCTTTTTTAATATTTTGTATTAGAAACAATGTTTATGATGTTGAAATTAATTTTTGTAACTTTTCTAACACAAACATTTTCACTTCTTCTTATACTTATATTGGTAGTTTTTACTGAAATAATTTTGTCACACCTTTAGAAAAGTAAAATTTTATTTTATAAAAGCAACACCAAAATAATTTCAGCCTTATTATATACACACTCGAAAAATAAATGGTTACCATTTAAACAAAATGAAAAAATTAATAAATTTTTTCAGTAGTGTAATTTGACGATTAAAACTGCTTTATCAACATGTTAGCTCCTTTTTAAGAGAGATCATGGGAAATCATCGGTCCTGGAAGTAGAAATTAACATTGGAACTAGTATTATACAATTGAAAGTCAAAAAAGTAAACTAAATAAAAAAGTAAACTTGATAGCATAAGCAACCATACCAGCTATGTGAAATCGTCGACGTACTTGATCTATAATCTATTTAAATATATTACAAATATATTAATATACATACACGAAACATGACCTCCAATCAATCATATCAGGTTTACAGCAGTAATTCTATTTGTCCTTCAGAATCAAATATTGCATTGGGTATTGACATTACTGATCTCTTTCACATAGGCAATGATCATCAACAACAAGAGAAAAGTGTTGATCATTCATAAATATAACTTCCCTTTATTCAGACATTAACCATTTACTTGTGACTTATTCTAATCATATAATTATATTCTTGTTGGATTAGTAGTGATAACTTCCTTAATCAATGCTGATATCTGCAACTGTGATTGACGAATTGCCTACTGATACCAATTTGTGTTGTTGTTACTTATGACACTTGGACAAGCCAATCTCGCTATGTAGTTGGCTATGCGAATTTAAGTCAGTAGGGTGCGTCTTTCTTTTTAACCAAAGCACCATGAAGATAAAAGTGTGACTTTGCTCTAAACTCCTCCGATAGATGGCACCACCAGGGAATTCACTCTCTCAATTTTGGCAATGATCTGAAGGGGGAGGAAATCTTCCTTCATACCCTTATACCCGTGGTAACTGCTCAATGACCAACCACAGGACTTTCGATTTCAAAGATTTAACGAACACGTGTATCACATGTACTTGGTGGGTCCTTGGTGACTCTGGGAATCGAACCTCACCCTTAATGGCGGAAACCCTAACGACTACGTTATCATGGATCTACCAATTTTCTAGTGTGCTTTAATAGCAATTTATATGAAAATTACTTGTTCTGTTTAGTTCTCATGTTGTGTGGCTATTTTTTCTCTGATCCAGTGCTCACGTAATTATTCAATTATTACAGAATTTCCATCAATGTTCTAATTAATACATTTTTTTTTAACAAATCGCCGCTATATGACCTATGATTCTACTCTTTCATGTGTTGGACAACATTTCAAGGCACCAACAAATTTGATTTAAATGTATCTTCTTCAAAAATTCCAATCTACATAAATATTTGATTAATTAAGCGTAACTATAATTTTTAGAACAATACCTTTCCACAGTCTAATCGAAAATGGTGAAAATTATCATTGGTATTCATTATAAAACATTAAACATTTATGCAACTTTAAAGTTATCAACATTCATGATGAATTTAATTTTCACATGCGCATTCATTTTCCAATACAATGAAAATTTCAAGTTAATATAGTTAAAGAGGTGGAAATATTTTTAAGCAATAATCAGGAATTAACAGGTAACCACCTCCCAAATGCTTTAATTCATTTTGCTTTTCTTAAATATTCTGAGAATATTTATTTAATAAAATAAAATTCAAAAGCAAATTATGCAAATACAAGTAATATACTTCATCCTTTTTATTCCTTTTGTAAGATTTTATTTGTGTAAATTTCCAAAATTTCTACTCATTTTTAAGAATTATATTTTTAGAAAAAGTAAGAATATTGGAATGCATATTAAGAATGTTTTACTAATAATGTTAGAACATTAAGAGAAAACATATTTAGAAGTTAGTGTTAGAACTATTGTGTCAATTTAAAAAAAAAAAAATTTATGCCAATTATACGTATAATTTGCATAAATTTCATTATAAATCAAGAAATAAAGGATCAAGAAATAGATTTGTTTGAAAGACCAACTTGTAAAGAAATATCACCAATGATAGCCTCAATTAAGGCTTTTCACATTTTTCAAATTAATGCTCCGCGTTTTAGGGAACATTACAGTGCTCAGCTTTTGAGGGATCTTTGGCAAAGCAAGAGGTGGAATTAACTGTAATTTTATAAACAGTGGGGCCCATCGTGGATGTGCCATCGTCGCCCCAAATGAGATATGTTTTTATAATTCAGAGAGAGACGAGGTCGAAGAGCTTCAGACTTTCACTAAAAACTTCCTTTTGTTGATGAAATGAAGTCTTCCATTCTCAGAGGTATCATTTCACATGGAGGACATTGCGACCACGACATGTCGATGCAGCCATTAATGAATGCACGAATTTCCAGTTAGGTCGTAAACTAAGCTCACTACCATCCAGTAAGAACAATGTTATCCGGACCACAGTGGCAATTTTGGAATTGAATGACTGAGAATTTTCTCGTAATCATTAAATAACTTTCCAGGATATATTTGGTAATTCAGTTAACAATTCAAAAATATATAATAAAAAGATAATCGGGAATCTATTTTATAAATTACTCACAAATTTTTCAAGGCCAAAAATTTTTGAAAAATTATAAAAATTCTTTCACACGGGGTATCGAAATGAAAAGCAATATTCACAATATTCTACGTGCATAGTACAATCTCCTTTTCTCATATCGCATGATCTTTGAAATACGATGTAGTTTATTTAGACAGAATTTAAAAAGAACAAAGGAGGTATTTTTTTCAAGTACAAATGCCTCTCTAGAAATGGAATTTAAACTATTATAATAAATTAGAGAATGCTGAAAATATGTAAAATAATACACGTGTCTTTAAAAATATAGTTAAAAGTTTAATTATGCTCAAAATAAACGTATAATTTGCACGATCATTTCTATAAATCAGAAATAAATGGAAATCAAGAAATTGCTTTAAGACCAATTACCTTCAGACATTTATTCTCCCCCCCCCGGTGAGTTCTAAAATTTATGATCAAAGAGAGGCATTTAAGCTATCGCTAAGTTGATTTTAAACTGCAATTCAGATTGTCGTCCTCGATCACTTGGTGTGAATAACAATCCAAATGCTGAAATTCTTTCCATCAATTGAATCCTATGAGGATAAGTATTAAGAAGTCACCTCTAAAAATTGTTTTATTATAAGCAGTAAATGATTTACAGATTATAAAATGGCATTCATCTCTAATCATAAAACTAAAATTTCTGATGAGTTTACTTACATAGATATTTTATAATATTAATTTAAAGTAATTCTAACAAAGCAATAATTTCTCTCAAATTTATATATAATAAATTGTAATTCATTCTTAATTAGAGCAATATTTATTTTCAGAAATTATTTTTTTCATTTTTAGAAAAATATGTGCGTTTTGAAAAATTGCTTACAGATTTTTAATTTATCAAATCTCTTTCTATTTCAGAGTTATTGTATCAGAGTAAAACAAAAATAGTTAAAAGAAATAAGAAAATTACCCAGTTTTTACAAAAAAAAATATGCATTGTATCTTTCATTCGAAATCTTCCAGTTCTAATTTACATTGTATCACAAATATACTATGCATTTTTTCCTATTACTAAATATAACTTTTGAGAAAATATAAGATAAAATTTTAATTTAAGAATAAATTAAAAATATATTCAAAAAGAATTTAAATAATTGCTGAAATGATATGAATTATAATGTGTTTTATAGTTTTAGTAAAATGTTTTGAGGTCAGTTTTTTCCTTTTTATATGCGAAGTAAATTTTATATATTTTAAGCCGGATATATATATATATATATATATATATATATATATATATATATATATATATATATATATATATATATATATATATATATATATATATATATATATATATATATATATATATATATATATATATATATATATATATATATATATATATATATATATATATATATATATATATACATTTTAACATATTATATATATATATACATTTTTAACATCCTTATCAGCAAAAATGAATGAATTCTCATATATTAATAATATACAAAAAAACATTTAGTTAAAAGGCATTTCTGTCATTTTAAAAATACCAATATATTGATACATGAAAAGATAAATTTAAATTGTATTTGTAATTGTAATGTAATTATATTTGGTAGAATAAAAATGTAATAAAAATACCTTCAAAAAATTAAATCTATGCATGAATTGATGAAATGTAAAATGCAGTGGATAAATATAGAATTTTTGATGAATTCAGGAAATATTTGTTATAATGGTATTTTGGATGTTAAGAAATTAACTATTTAGAAATTCGTTTTCTTGTCACAAACAGACAGTATTTTAAAAAATTGCATTAATTTATAATAGCAACAGTTGAATGCAGAAATAGTTATACTCTTTCTACTTACAACTGAATTTTTCTTTCTGCTGTAGTAGTATTTCTTAACTAATAAAACTTGAGTAATTATTTTTTACTGCAATCTTGTACAATTACCTTCCACTGTATATTTAACGCTACTCCATTTAGTTCATTTTAATATGAAAAGATTTTGATTTAAAATGCCATATTTTATGGTTAGTTAGTTTGTCTCTCTAATGTCGTTTAGGTGTACAACAATTTAAATTAAGTCCCGGTCTTTTACAAATATCCAAATTTCCAAGTTAAATAGAAAATTAAAATAATATGTTTAAGATAAATAGACCTAAATTAATGTTGAAATTAATATTTTATACCATTTTCACTTAAGCAAGTAAGTCTCAATTCTCAATTCTTCGTCTAATAGATGCTTTCCCATTTTAAAGTGAATATCTAAAATATATTTGAATAATTGTAGATGAATATTTGCACATTGTTAAATAATTACTATTTATATAAATTTATAAGCATTATATATATGTGTGTTGTATTAATGTTAAATTTCTTCGATCTAATAACTTTCATACATTAAATTAGAGTAATTATTATTATAATGTCAACATGAATTCTAAATTATTTTCAACTATTACTCCCAGATTAGTGTTTATAGCTAAATTCTTAAAATGGTTACAAGTTTCTTTAATAAATTTAACGTACAAGTTGATTTGAAATTTAAATTTCTTATGTCTACTAAAAAGCGTATTTTATTTACATGAATACATAGCAATATATTGATATTATATACGTATATCGTAATGAAGAAAAACTACCATAACACAATCATTTCTAGGCACAGGCATTTTCTTAAATATTTTACACTTATCCAATTTTACATTACCTATTCAACAACGCTATTTTCACGGAAAATAATTTGATTACCATCTATAATTACTCTCTTTGAATGCATCAGTTTTGAAGAAGCAACACTGCATCTTTCTTAAAAAAATCATTATTTCTAATATATAGCTGTTTTACTACTTTTTGAACTTTTTAAGCCTTCATCTTAGAAAAATATATTGATGTAAATACATTTCCTGTAAGATTTCAAGGGCTAAATACAAATATCTTTCAGAGACACAATTAATATTATCAATTACAGATGATTGTGTGATAATAGCCTCACTATTTTAGCACTTGAATCTAATTGCTTTAATTTTTCTATGATTTTATTGTTTGTCTAAATGAGAAGCTAATTGTCTTAATCCTAAAACATTTTAATTCTAAATATGTTCTTTAAACTTTGCTTCACAGATCTACATAAATGTCACTAATATGAATATTTTAGCACTGTTCATCAAATACAGATATTGAGTTTTTATAATTCAATATAAATTTTCGGTGTATGTATTTTGAAAACTATTTTTTCCTTAATTGGTTTCAATACTTTATTTTTAAAGACAAAACTATATGTTACACCAAGTATTAATAATAATTTTTACTTATTCAAGGCGAAACTTTTATATATATATATATATATATATAAATAAACTCCTAATAAAACATCCTAATTATTTTTTCTATGTTAATAAAAAACACACAAGTTTAAGAATAAGGTATTTATGAAATCATCATATCTTTTTGCCAAGAAAGAGTAAAAAGAATGATCTTCGGTAGTTACCTTCTTCTTCTGTTGCACCAATAATGGGATTGCTATTAATGATCTTAATAAAAATTCTATAGTGTTAAAAGTTCTACTATATCACTAGTAAAGGTTGATTCTAAATTTATGTTGGCCAGTGATTGTTAAAATATTTTAATATTAATTTATTGTTTCACTAACTCTTAGAATTTATTTAAAAAATACTTGTATGTCCTTGTCCTAAGGAATAGTATAATGACTACATAATTAGCTTAGCAACATTATTCTAAATTAGAAAAAATTGGAAAATGTGTTTACTTCCAAATATTATCATATGAATTGAAGAGTTTTCATTATTTATTTATTTTATTATTACATTACATATATTCAGACTTGTATGCTTGATTCTTGAGATCCGCTTGTAAGTCTTCGTCGATAATAGGACAAATAGCACAATGACAGATGTACAACCACAGAAGAATAACGAAGAAAACACCCAGGGCCATGGTGGGAATCGAACCCACACTCCTACGCTCTCAAGCGATTAGCGGTGATGCTTTAGACCACTCAGCCACGAAGCGCCCGAAGAGTTTTCAGTACAAATTGATAGTAAATCTCTCTCACAATTTCTGTGACCAGCAAAAACAATAGAAATTCTTAAAAACAATTATAAAGTCTGTGTGATTTACTTAAAAATTAATGCTACAGTAATTCCATGAAAAATGCAAATTACTTTGAAAATAAAACTATCTATACATTACTGTAATCTTCGGATTAAAAAAATAAATTATTAATGTCTTTAGATTTATATTCATTTAAAAATTTTAAAAAATATATCTTTACATTCACAAATTCATGCATTTCTCAGAACCTATGAACTATACGAACTTTCCTTGAATAATTCTTGTAATATTTAATATCATTTCATATATACTTATAGGAAATAATATTAATGGTACTGTAGATGGCATGAGACTGTTGCATGAAGTTATAGAAATAATAATAAAATGTGATAAAAAGATTTAAGAAATAAGCAAATAGTTCAAAAAATTAAGCCTTAGGAATTTAATAGGCACAGTATAATATCTCCTCATTGTAAACATATATCAAAACATGTTTCCGTATTGCCCAAAACCATTGTCACCAATTTGAGAAATTAAGATTCCACTCTTTCTGCAATGTCTTCAGGACCCTAATATCTACAGGTGGTAGATGCTCAGTTACAATTTTTTTTTCCAGAAAATTCGATAAATTTACTGTGGAGTTAAAATCATGAGATTTAACTAAATATTTTTATCATTGTCTGTGAGGTTAGTACCCAATGTACCCACATCATGTTTTATAAATAACATGTCAGATACATATTAAACTCTCAAAAAACATACATTATACATATTATACAAAAAACATGCTATATACGCATTATACAAAAAACAAACATACATATTATACAAAAAACATACATTATGCACTATCCCGATTTATCTGATAAGTCATTATTATAATGTTTAAAATGTATTGGGCTGGAAGTCAATTGGTCATAAGTTTCCAAATAAGAATATATCTATCTAAAAAGAATTGTACTCAACAGGAATGTCACATTTTATATAATATTCAAAACTCCAGATATAATCTGTAAAATTAAGCCTTGTTCATGGAATCATTGGTATTCATTCCTTGTACAAAATAAAGTGATTCCTTTTTTTTTAGCACAAAGAAACATAAAACTTTGGCTTTATAAAATAAAGACATTTTAATTAAGCTTTCTGCACATCGTTTTCTGAGATACAGCAGCTGCAGATTTTGAGTTCAACTTGTGTGCTGTAGAATTCCTCTTAGGATGGGCATTTATATTCTTATATTAATGTTAAAATGTATTAATCATACGATTCTGATTTTAACAAAGCTTTCCTCTCAGCTGTTTCAAAACTTTGAAATAATTGAGTCTGATTCCTTGAAATAATCAAATAATACCTTCAAATAATCAGTCTGATTGCTTCAGTGATCGGCTGACTTGCTTTTAAACCATCCATCAATAGTGACTCCACATATTCTTTTAAGTGATTTCTTAGAATACATAAAAAAAATTTTTTTTGGATCTTTACACAGAGAAATAAAGTGATACCGAAATTGCTTCTGAATTCATTTATTCTAAGCATTTCACTAAACTTCATATGCTATGAACATAGATTTGCATGCTTGGAAAATTATGATTACTTTTTTATCGAATAGTACTAATAGGGTTTATTTTTACATTCATTTCTTGCAAACGTATTTATTTAATCTGTTTCTTAGATCTGTAGTTTAATAACTATCTATATATAATTTTATTAATGTCTAAATGCTTACTTATATCTCATTACTATAAAAAAATAGATTTTAAAAATAAGCAATCATAATTTAGATTTGGAAAATGTCAATAATTATTTCTAAAAGGACGAAATTAAGATACAGTTTAATGATACATTTTTCGGCTCATTAGTTTTGTCAGTGAAGAGTAATTTAAAAATGAAAACAGTATATATATTTTAGCAAGCATAAAGAAACTTAATATAATTAAAAGTGTCTTAAAGACGTAAAATCAGCTAATAAAAAAATTCAGGTAATTATATTTAAAATGCAATTATTGAGCTACTTTTCATTTAAAAATTGATATATTGAAATATAGCTTATTTCAAATCTTTTAACAATGAACAATATATTAAAAATAAAAATAATTTATGAATTCACATGTTGTTATATTGATAATGAACGAATTACTGTAAGCGAAAGCTGTTATTAATTGCTTGAAACTAAAATTTGTTCACAGACAAATAATTTTTGCATAAGCATTACTAAAAATCTCATATTTTCTAAGAATAAATTTTAATCATGAGACAATTTATAATTCTTCAAATTCTAACCGTATGGTTGGTGCGAGAAAAATTTAATGGATCTATACATAAAGTCTACTGTTCATTTTGCTTAGATTATCTATGTTAAATTTAAAGTTCCAATCCATTTTTAAAGAAAGTTACAGAAAGAGCAATGGTGTTGAATTTTCTAAATGTTGTTGGATATAAAGACCTCTCTTTAATACACGATAAAGACTCTTTTCTACGCCTGACAATATTTGGTACGTTTTAATGTCTTTTATTCTAGAATCCATTTTTAAAAGCGCCTTACTGTATCCTTTCGGAAAGGGTGCTTCATCACTGTCGAATCATACTTTATCTTTTTGAGTGACCACATTGCGTTTGCGTTGCAGAAAAGTTTACATGCATGAAAGAAGGTCTCCTGTTCCACATTCCACGTACTGTCAACACGTCCTTCTTTGAAATTCTTGCTAAGACTGATAGTTGGCAGGTTTTAACGATCATCAAACTTGATATATGACGCAAATATTTGAAGTGTAGGACCACAAAATTGTTTGTTTGCCAAAGTTCACACACATCTCTCTCTATTTCTCTCTCTCTGTATATATATGTGTGTGTGAGTGTTGCTATTACTTATAACAAACGGACAAGCCAAGCTCGTTAAACCATGACTTCAAAAATAAGTTTTTCATTTAATCATTATCAGATCAACTGAAAGGGAAAAATACGACGTTGCACTAAGAATCCTCCGATAGATGGCACCACCAGAGGATCTACTACCTCAATTTTCTTTTTGACCTGGAGGGGGATAAAATTCTCTCCAGCTCATTACAACCATAGTAACTGCTCAAAGACTGACGGGTCTTTTGATTTCTCAGATTTAACGACTACGTATATCGCATGTATTCGGTGGGTCTTTGGCGGCATTGGGAGTCGAGCGTAGTCTTTCCTGACGGAAAGCCGATACCCTAACCACTTGGCTACCTTGACCCTATATATAAGGGGCCATGGTGGCCTAGTTGGTTAGAGCATCGTTCTCCTCATTGTAAGGCAATGAATTTGAATCTGGACTTATCTGAATATCTCTCATTTTCACTAATGGTAGCTTGGGCACGTAAAAACTGACCGTGATCGAAATGTCCTCCAAGTGAAATGATTCCTATGGTAGTAGCAGGGCAAGTGTTGGAAGTTTTCTGCTGGGTCCTTACTTCAAAATCACGAAGACTAAGTACAGAGAAGCATGCTGTTGCAAAACAAGGGCAAGGGCTCTCTCTCTCTATATATATATATATATATATATATATATATATATATATATATATATATATATATATATATATATATATATATATATATATATATATATATATATATATATATATATATATATATATATATATATATATATATATATATATATATATATATACATTTATTTATTTATTTATTTATTTACTTATATGCCTATGGAAGGCAGACTCCATCTATTGTTATTTGACAGAGGCTGAAATCAAAAATGTCATGTTTTGCCTTGAAAACCTCCGTTCCACTACGAGATTATGGTAAGCCTGAAATTAAGTATATTGAATAAAGTAAACAATATTAATGGTCAATTTAAAATTACATCATTTCTTCTTTTTTTGCAAAACATAAATTTTATTTCCAATCTTTATTGATTACACCCACCTAGAATTAACAAGCCCAAAGGTTTACCAATAAAATAAATACAACCTAATTTTAATTTTGTAAACAAAACATCTTAAATAAAAACATTAATTTTTTGTTATATTCAGCTCTTTAGTCACATCTATACTTTAACAACGTCATATTAGTATAATTTTTATAACGGTAACAGATAAATGTTAAATTCTAGAAAATAATATTGAATAATTCTCGTCGGAACTATCAGATTATACATATTTCAAATTATCCAGATTCTGCAATAATTTGAGATAATTCCGAATCAGTAAGAGAATCAGAAGACTATGTCATCTGAAACTGGGACACCTACAGAAGCTAAATGTAAAGAGTGTCATAATCATAATAGCAGAAATAAGAATACCTTATCGGAATAAAAGCCAGTTTCTCAAATAACAGTTCAATACTTTTCGATGGAGAATATTTTGTTGTGACTCTCAAATAAAGTGAATATGAGTATTATGTAGATCTTCTACATAGATTTAACTTAAATAACTCCATGGCACTGCATTTTAATAACATTCTCAAAGTATTCAAACCGTTTAAAGAAACAATCGATACCACACAGGTAAGATAATGTGAATAAGAATTCCAACTATAAGAGGCCTTAAAATTTATTCTCACCAATTCTTAGAGGAGTACAAAAGAGATCAATACAGAGAGATACTTATAAAAATAGTGCATGTCAAATTGAAGAGAAAACAGAACAGGAAATTAGTGCTGTCCAATATATTGAACACAATATTCAAGGAGCAACCATTCAGTGAAGTCAAGATTACCCTTGCAATAAAACACAGCCATTGAAGAAAAAACTTACGGTCACTCATCATAAATTGTATTAATGCATTGAACTTTATTGTGGCACCCTCAAGGACATTCTGATCGGTTTTGTAATCTACGGGAATTTATTAACAGTTATCCCCCTGTTAGCTCTAATAGTTGGAGATGTTGCAGTGCAAATTAATTGACATGTTAGATGATCTGCAATTTAGGAACTTGCAGAATGTTTGGCTTTAACTTTGCAGCAATCATCTCAAATGTAGAAAACTATATTTGACTACAGTATCTGTAGAGAAATCCAAATAAGCATAGTGGAATCATAAGCTAAAATATTTGTTACATATATCAGCTATTCTCAATGGATCACTTGACTTCATTTTGTTTTTCAACCTCAAGGGTGTATCAGATCTTTTGACAGCTTTGTAAAACCTTGACACCGCATAACGTATGCTTGTTTTAGTATATATTTATGAAACATCCAGTGTGAAATCAATAAAAAAATATGTTACGATGGAACAGAAGCCTGAAATCCCCCTGTTATTACGGCTGATGGAGAACAAATTGAGTATTGACGGAAAATGTATTCAATAGCAACTAATTGCTCTTCTCTGAGTGTTTTTTCATGCTAATGGGATTATATGCGTTATTTTTTTCGGACTTTGGTGTAGAAAATGCCGTCAATATTAACTATTTTCAGTTTGTTTCCCCTATCTCAATTAGTTATCATAATGAGCGTAGTCCATTGGTTCGGCAAATGGCCTTCCATCCGATAGGGTGGGGTTCGATTCCCACTGCCGCCAAAGACTCACCGAGCACGTGCGATATACGTGCTCGTTATATCTATGGGATTAAAAGCCCTGTGTTCGGTCGTTGAGCAGTTACCCTAAGCGTAATGCCCCGGAGAAAATTTCCAGCCTCTCCAGATCAATCTCAAAATTGAGGGAGTGATCCTCTGGTTGTGTCATCTATCGGAGAAACTTAGAGCAAAGAGATACTTTCACCTTCATGGTGCTCTGGTTACACGAAAGACGCATCCTTTTGAATTAAATTCATATAGACAGTGGCATAGTGATCTTGGCTTGTCCAAGTGTCATAAGTAACAACATCAACAGTTATCAAAATGAGACAATTCACTTACAATTTTTAGAGTTAAAATAATTCCAAATATTTTCGTTTTTTAGAGTAAAGCCAATTTTTTATACTTCGACACCATTTTTGATCAAACTTGTTTGTTTGCCAAAGATGATTGAGAGAGAATTTTACTGGACACTCTACATTTAAAGTTGATGTATTTTATACTAATTGTGATGTATTTTATACATAAATAAGTTAAGCATTTTGTTTAATTTTTTTTTTACTTTTCAGAAATTTAAAAATTTTTTAAAATATTAATTAACTGTTGTTTTAAATATTAACTTTTATTATAACTGCTAAGTAATATCATTTAATTAAAAAATTTATATTCCTTTAAAAAAAATTTAACTTCATACTCAAATATAATATCAAAAAAATATTGAATATTAACAATTTTCTTTGGAGAAAAGTTTACATAAAAATATGTAAGCCTACTTGTAGCAAAAATAAATAATTTAATTATGATCGATTTATTTTAGAACTTACTGCACTTTTAAGTAATGGTGAAAGTGTTCCATTTTTATTAAAATTAGATAATTATATTTAATTTTACATTCCACTGAATTTTCCCAGTAAAACTCTGGAGACGGATGAGTTGACATCTTCTGAAAGCACGTAAAGAAAATTTTCGAAGAAATAAAAGTACAAAAAAAATTGAAGTGAAAAAAGTCAGAGTTGGTAATTATTATCTTTTTTATTTCACTCAAAAAGTTTTGGAGTTCAAACGCATGACGATACTGTATTACTTTACGTAATTGGTTTCCAACATTTCTATACCAGAAATCAAACACACTCCTTTCAGGGGAATTTTTAAATCTGATGGAAACTTTTGTAAAATGCAAATGATTAGTATTTCAAAATATTCATATTTAATCTAGGAAAGTTAATAGCATCTGCGTTCCCCATTTAAAAGGATTTTTTTATTGATGGTTTTATAAAACTGAGATAATAAAAACTTCGGAAAAAATTGTTGTGATATGTATTTTCAGTATGAAAGAAAAATGTGCCTGTAAACTAGGATTTTACTTTCTTCAAAATGGAAATGTAATGTACTAAAAGTTTATTTCATTTTGCGGTAGTATGGTTGCTGTTGTAAATCAAGATTTCATGACGGTTTGACGTATTAAGAAGAGCGTTATTTTTTTTCTCCGATTATGCGTTTTATTCACCGAACCTTGAAATTCCTAAAATCAATTCAATTTACAATTGTTGATAAACGATCATAAAATGTTATTAAATGTTGCTTCATTATTACCATTAAATCAACAATCTGCAGAAACGTCCTGATAACTTCTTCTTGGAAACCCTCTCAATAGGCAATAAAACGATAGAAATGAAGGGTAAAGAACCGCAAGATAATTTTACAACCATTTATTTGTTGTATGTAAAGTATTTTTTATATCTGACACCCGGATTTTATAATCTTTGTGTATTTGTTCAATGAACAATTCAATGTATTTTGATGAATAGATTTTAAATTTTATGTCTTCCAATAAAAACTTTTTTGTCATGGCAAAATGGCCTATATATACGAGTTTAATACTTTATTCTAACCAAAAAGATAAGATAATTTTTATACCAAACAATAATATATACAATTAATATTTTCATTATACCCCTCAATCATAATTTTTTGTAGTTTTTAGTTTTTTATTGTAATTGAATTACCCTCGTTTAATTGCAATTTATCTTATTCGAAGAATCATCTAAATATTTACTTTGGGAAAGTAACATGCTGCATTTTAATAGCTTATATATATATATATATATATATATATATATATATATATATATATATATATATATATATATATATATATATATATATATATATATATATATATATATATATATATATATATATATATATATATATATATATATATTCTAAATTTTTATGGGAAGCATACGAAGTATTTTCCAGGACACCCATCACTAAAAATTTTTAAATTTTGTTATTAATAAATCATAAAATTACACAGCAAAACTTAAATTTAGAAATAACACATAATTTGAGAAACATAAAATACATGTGCAACTACCTTTGACGATGTTATCAAAGCATAACATTACTTTGGCTACTCTTGACTTTGCATCATAGAAGAAAATGCTGTCAACTGCGTAGTTTACGATTCATTTTTAATGGAGAAACATCTTGTTTTTAGACGAACTTCAAATTCATATAGTATTATAATGGCCACATCAGAATTTGGAACTTTTGTGAAGAATACAAATTTCTATAATTCATTCTAAATTACCAAATTGTCATACGGACTATCATTTCAAACAATGGTATTGAGTAGAGGCAATCCACATCTATATCTCCTTCTTTACACATCACTACTGATTTGAGCAATATCCATTCGATGTGTCCACCACTCAAATTCTATTAATTTGTTTTTTTAGTCATTAGTTTTTTATAATATTAATTCTTCGAAAAACTCCAGTTTAGTAAGGATATTTACATTGCTATAAATAGTCTTATTGACAACAATTTCATCAATCAACCATATAATAATGTTGGATCTGCATGAACTCATATGCATGTACATGCAATCCAATCACTATTCGACTTTTGTGGATAAGTGTTGTTAATCCATTTAAACAAATGCGTAAAAGAAAATAATATTATTAAAAAAACTGAAGTCAGTAGCATGACAGCTTACACCTACTTTTCATGACCTAGTTCCCTTTATTGTGAAGCATAAATCACAGTTAGGTGGTCAACCTAACGTGAAAAGCCGGGTGTTTAGTTCCCAAGCATACTTGGTAATCAATTTTATCAACCCACTAAAAGGAATGAAAAGAAGACCGATGGTTCATGGAATGTTTGTCGCTCAACGGTCACTTTTTGCACACGAGGGCTAATTAGACCGGGACCTACAGTTTAAAGTGGATTCCGAACCACTAAAAACATCCATGCCCTAGGTGGGATTCGAACCCACGAACTGTTGAACCGAAGGCAAGAGCGCTAACCATTCGGCTGTTAGCTCGGCGAAAAGAAGACCGAAGAAAATATGGGAGGACTGCTTGGAGGAAGACTTTGCCATAATTATAGTCAAAACCTGGAAGTCTATTTCTGGAAATAGGGCAGAATGGCAGAGACTTCTGAGAAAGGCCAAGGCCCACAAGGGGCTGTTGTGCCAATGCTGGTAATGATGAGAACTAAAGGAATGAAAGTCAATATAATATGTAATTGCATTTAGAATTATAACTTTGTTTTTTTAGTGTACGATACATTATCTATAAAAAAAAACATTTATGCTGGGTATCTGCAGTATAATTTTACACAAATTAATTTTGGGATCACAATTATTTGTCTTTTATTCTGTGATAAAATAAGCTGTAGTTTACATTTTTAACATGTATAAATGATTTACTTCTCTTGTGATATTATAACCCTAATGGAACAGTTGCACTACAAAGGGAAATCTTGTGTCCTACAATGGATACCCACGCATGTCAACATTGAGGGTAATGAATGTGCCGATAGCCTGGCCAAAGAAGCTAGAGACTTCAACAATAAGGTCGCCACAATCACACTTGCTGATGCTAACGCTGTGGTCAAATATAGAATTATGTCTCACACTTTTAAAAAACCTCTACTAATAGAATTTAACAGTCCCAGGCTTATCACATCCACAATTGCCAGATTGAGAATAGAACACCGTAAGGGCATGAAGTTTCTCCCGGATAACCAAGAACATATGTTCAATGTAAGCACTGCCCGGGAGTCCAGCTCACGCCCAATCACACCTTGGAATGCCCAGCTGTTGCGGTAAATTTATTAAAAATGGGAATAGTCCCACTCAGGGACTCATTGCAAGAAATTCTCTACAGTCCTGATGCACCCCTAATTGTAGCGGCAGTGGTCAAGACTTTCGATGGAATTTAGAGACTTTCCTTATTATCTGTTATCTACACTATTTTCATGGACACGAGAACAACAACAACAACAATGATTTACTTACCTGTTTGTTTTATTTTAATTTCACAAGAACAATAATTATTATTGGTCTATATTCGTAATTTGATGTTTACCAATATTTGTTACATTCTATGAGTAAAAAGAAATTGCCATTATTAATTTTGTGAATTTTATGTTTTTTTTAATATTTCCAGAATGTTAATCATTATTAAAATGAAGTGCAAAATATGTCAAATTAAATGCAAGGAATTTGCGTATGTTTACAATCTTACTTAAAGCATAAAATGTAAAATTTAGCAACTTTTTCGACCTTTGATTTTAATTACTTTAAACAGTTAGTACTTAATAGAGAATTACTTTTTTCTAAATTAAGATACAAATCGTAAATTTCACATAATGTCAACTAGATAAGTTTGAATAAATCACTTAACTATTAAGTTGATTGAGCGAATTTGCTTTAATTCTTCAGGGAGAAATAATTAAACCCAAACCACTTTCTAGCTATGTTATTTAAACACAATTTTTTTTAATTTTTGAAATATGATATTCCCTCAAATCATGAATTATATCAAGCAGAAAACTGAAAATTTGCAAGTATGTATACTATTTTTGTGAAGAAGTATAATTTTTTATTCAAACATATACTTTCTGTTCAAACATTTTCTTTTAGTGTTTAATTTTGAATTTTTAAGATTTTTTTCTTCTTTTCCCCATTTTTTTATAAATATAGAGTCTTATATTGATTCCATAGTTTTCTTTTGTTTTCCAAACATATTCTTATTGCCTCCTACGTGAATTAAAAAGCAAATTGTGAATTCAAAAGCTTATTGCTTTTTCTTTTTGTAGAGTACTTTTAAAAAAGTTTGCTTTCATTTTCCTAATATTTACTTTTTTATGTGATACTGAATTTTTTCATAACTTTGTCGAGAGTGTGTGTTTTTCTTCAATATGGTACGAAATCAAACCTTAGAAGATGGTTTTTATTTTCATCCTGATAAACATTTTTGTTCGATGTCGGCGCTTTGCTATGAATATATTTTTTCTCATTCCCTGATATTTAATGCTGTTCATATTTGAGTTTTATTATTAAAAGTTTTATTTATCATGGAAATATTAATATTTGAAAAATATTGTAGAACCTTCCTTTAAGTTTTGTTTTCTGAAAATAACAAATGCAATTAGTTTCGATAATTGTCTTCATTGTTATTGTAGTAAACTGATTTTTATTTTACCGATAAAACTTCAATGAAACCAAAAATCCTTATTAAATACATTCTGACATACTTCCTTTACTTTTTGTTCCCTTTTAAGCATTTGTTACAATCTGGTATATGGCGCTAATTTGTATTTTCTTTGTTTTTCTAAAAATATTTTTTATAATTTGAATTATGAGTTAATTTTCTTTCCTAATTCTCAGATGAAATACTTTCTAAATACTTGAAATACTTTCCTTCACTGATTCTTTACATTATTTTTTATCTTTTACAATGTTAAGATTATTTTCTTCAAATTTTATTTACTTGCTTTTAAAAATTGATTTAATTGATGTGAATTCATTATTTCTTTTCAAAATTTTTAAGAGAGAAAGTTTGCCCTTTTTTAAAAAAATGTCGTTGTTTTGAATTTTTATTTTTGACAATTCAAATTTAAAAAATCTTATAAGAATTTTTATAGCTTTATATATTAAAATAAGAAGAAAAACACTTTGCATAGGTATTTGTTATTTTTTTAATCAATTACTGTTTCTGACTTATAAACATATGCAACACAGGGAGTTACACTAGTAACATGTTTTTAGTGGGAAGCTTCAGAAAATTCCTTGCATAATTTTCGAAAGATAGTTCTGTCAAAAACAAATGTAGCTTCCACAACTGTTGAGCTATTCAGATTGATTTAAATGTATTTACTTTTGCTCAGAATACTTGGTTTTACCACTAAATTACGAAACAATTCACGCATTATTTTTGAATTTTGTCGGCTTTATTTTTCTTGTAATCTAATTTACATTCATTCATTTATTATTGTTTTTAATAATTCATTATAGGTGTTTTGCGCTCATATTAACACATTATTTAAAATATTACACAGTAACATGCAAACCTAATATTTTATAAAATCATGAAACTTACAACATAGAATTGTATCCATATTTCAATGAAATTTGTATAAAAATATTTTCAAAAATGACAAAAAATATTAAAATACAATATTTTATATAATGCACTGTTTGCAATAAGTTCACCTGTCTCAAAACTTAATATGGAGTATTTCCAAAATCTTCCGAATTATTTTATATTGCCTTTATTAAAAAAGGGATTTTATAATAATCATTTTCTCTAAAAAATGTAATAAATGCTCAAAATTTTGCAATTTATTAGCCTTATAATGAAAACCACAAATATTAAAAATGAACAGTCTCTATTTTAGACACAATAAAAAATTCCTTAAAAATACGAATAATTTATATTATATCGATTCACTTATGCGTAGTTAATTCAATTCCCACTTCACGTGAAAATGTTAATATCTTTTCAAATTTTATTTTAACCTGCAAGTTATAGTTCCACTAGACCACGTGAAATAAAAGGGAATGTAGGAAAAACAATCTCATTGAAGTCTTTTAAATAGAGTAAAAATATCTATTTAAAATCATTAAAGAATCATTAAAGTATTATTTAAAATAACCCTTAAACACACCATTAAATTGATTTTCTTTATCTAGAAATCACTTATTCTCGATTATAAGTGCCGAACAATTGTAAATTTATATTTTTTCACTTTTATTTCTAATAAATCTTTATATAAATATTTTAATAAATTTTTTCATACCTTAACTTTTTGTAACAAACCTTCTCATATAGTATTAAATACAATAATTAGAAATTTTTAGAGAGATGCGCTATAAAATTCAGCAACATAAAGTTAAATTTACATTTGTTACAATGACAAAATATTTATCTAAAAGTACTTTTCTAAAGCTTACTTTATCTAAAAAAATAACATTTTTATAATAAATTTGAACATCGATATTTTTTCATGAAAGTTGAATGAGTGAAATAAATATTTTATCCCTGCTCTAGTAAAAAGTAGTGAATTATTTTTCATTATATTATTTTTCAATATATCATTGGGATGTGATATGATTTCATTAAGCACATGAATTAATATTCGCTACTGTGAATATAACCATATTTTAAAATTAATAGTGGATAATTTAGAAAAGCTCTCCAATTTCATTGAATATTACTAATTTATCAATAAAATAATCAGTAAAACTATTTTGACTATTTTTATTAGAACTTAAAGGTTAAAATTACTTATCTCATCACTCAGTTTTGAATGCACTGAATTTCGTTTAAATTCAAATGATACGTTTAACTTTTCCAAAATGCTTGTCCTTGCTGTGAAAATAAGAAATACCAATTTTTACAACTTTAATTGAAACTGAAAATAAAATCAATAAATTTGCAAAATATACTTTTATGTTTTATTAAATAAATACAGTATATGTGGTACAAACATTTATAAATAATTATTTTTAATGAATAAACTTAGTGTAAAACATTTAATTGAAGTAGTGTCCTGGCATATAAAATATAATTCCACAAAATTGAAAACAATTTCTTTTTAAAAAACAATAAGATTTTATTAAGAAAAATTTCTTATTAATGTTACTTAAATATGTCAGTATGATTTATAATTCGAAAACATTATATTTTAATTTGTAAATGTGCTATTGCTATAAGCACAATTTATATATTTGTATGCAATTTATCAGTATATATGTGTGAAATATGTATATGTATGTTATCAAATTTACAGACTATTATGTTTAACGTTAAAAATATTTGTATGTCACATAATACATTTCGAATATCCAAGAAAGAATTTTATTTCTACTAATTTTTCTAAATTTAATATATAATATAGTGTATTTTAAGTAACATTTAATTTCCTCGGCAGCGGAAACATTCTTGATTCTTTCCTCTTAATAAAGATTTCATTTGGAAGAAAAGGGCAAATTCATTACTGGTCACGTGGGACCGACGGATCGAAGCACATTAATTTTCTACCGCATAATTTCTCGCAATGGTTACAAAGATAATGACTGTTCCAGGAGAATTAATTATTTGTGAACAGCTGATACAGTTCTTGCATTGTCCTATATATCAATATGTTTAATTAATTAAGTTTTATTGCATTTTATTTTTTTCAATTCATTTTTATTAATTCTTTATTAATGTTTGAAAAAAAGGTAGAAGTAAATGAAAGCACATTTTGTTTCAGAATAAATTTTAAACAGTGTATAAATGATGAGATCTTATTTACTTCTTTTTATATTGTTAAGTATAAAAAAATAAAAGTATCTTTAATTTTAATTCGTATGAATACTTGATAAAACAAATGTGAAGTTTATTTTATAAATTAAATTCTTTCTAATGAATTAGTGAATTTAAGTTATTAAATTGAAATTTTTAACCACTGTGAATATGATATATATATATACATACATATATATACATATATATATATATATATATATATATATATATATATATATATATATATATATATATATATATAAAGACAAAAGACAATATGGACTTAAAGATATCGACTGACTAAATGTTCAAAACAAGTTTAAATTTGAATTATTTCTGATGATAGTTTCAAGAAAAAAGATAGATTTATTTAAATAAATTAGATAAAAAAATACAATGAGTCTTAATTTTCATATTATTAAAATTTTAAATAAAAAATGTGAGCTTCTTTCTCTTTAAAATTAAAAATGCTTTTTTCTATACTTTAGCAGCTGATAACTTTTTTATTACTACTAAAAAAATTCTGAAAATTAAAGTCGTAAAATTAAAATAAAAATATATTCGTAAATGTGAATTCTTGATTTAAGTTTTCTTTATATACTCCAAATCTCCTATTTTGTGAATAGTTATGAAAATTTTCCACTATGATGCCAGTTACTAAATTTCATAACTTAAATATAGAACTATCACTATATATATATATATATATATATATATATATATATATAGTATATATATATAGTATATATATATAATATATATATATATATATATATATATATTACAGGAAATCTTACCAAACCAGCACAAAAGCAAATAAAGCGATGTATGCCAGGATAAATTACATACAACGTGAAAAATAATAAAACTAGTAAGACAAAATTTGAAAATCATTGCGAATAAAGCAATAAACAATATAAAGAATAGGAGGAAAGCATAGGAACCACGACTTCATCAGGAGGATGATGGTCAGCTATGCAAATTAAACACTCTTTTCTGACATGCACGAAATACATGTCTAAAGATATTCAAACAATATCCAAGAAGAGTGTATTTATTAAAAGAAAGGAAGAATAAAGATATTTATTTCAAAAATTAAAGTAAAAAAGTATATCAAAGAACAGAAAACAAACCTCCAGTAGAAGTGAACAATATATATAGTTTCAAACTACCAATGCCATCAAATCATAACTTATTTAAATATTGTAATAATTAAATATAAAATTAAATTTTATAATTTTAAAATTAAATTTTAAAACTTAAATATAAAATTTAAAATTGGGATATAGATATGTAGTTGCCAAGAGTAATTAAATTCAAAATTTACAGTAGTTTGGAGACATTCAATAAATTTAATGTTAAATTGTGCTTAAAAATATTTAATGTTAAATTATATTAAAGGGATTTAAAGTAAAACTAAATGCTTTCAGGATTCTTGTAAGAGCATCAATGCTTATGGGTGGCCCTTCTGTAGTCCTAAAAACTACGCATTACTTCAATTAATACAAGTGATTCTTGACTTCCCACATATATTAAAATTGTCTTTGAGATGATCATTCAGATTTTTATCTGATTTTTAGTGAATTTATGATTATTGCAGACATTGTAAATACAATTTAATTCATTAAATATAATATTCCTATAAATTTTTAAAGAACTATTGAAGTTCCAGTATATTAATTTATTAACCTTAAAATTAAATTTAAGTATATATATATATATATATATATATATATATATATATATATATATATATCAACACAGTTTTTATAAAATTCTAATTAATGAAGAAAAATTAAAAGTTACATTTATGAAATTCAAAAACATCAATTAAATTTTTGAATAGAATTTTTTTGAAGTTTTTTTCTTAAATTTCTAATTTTCTTATTTTTATAAAGTTAGCTGTTATATAGAGTTAAAAGCATTCATATTAGCAATTATATGAATGCTTTTAACTCTGTATAACAGCTGGTAAATATTAGCAACTCTTTCAGCAATTATTTTATTCTTCATTTCTTCATACAAATCTGTGATATCTGTTGCTGATTAAACAATTTTGTTGGGAGTTTTAAATTTTATTTTTTCCGATACCTCTTCACCATTATCAGTCATTTTCTTGTGAATACACTTTACTCTGATACTTATTTTTTGTCCGTTTTGAATATTTAATTAATTTTCCACTTCGATATCTAATGTTTCGTTCTTGTTGGCAGTGAAAAATTCACTGATTTATTTGAAGTGACGTTTTTCCATTACGAATGTTTTGTATTTTCTTCTAAACGCACTTCTTGTAATTTTCTTTCCATAAATATGATCTCTCTGGGCTATACCACCACCAGATTGATTCAATGACTACGACAGTCCGGCTGTGTCATCAACTATAACATCATATCTCCTCTTCTTGAGTCTCGGTTCTACATCTAGATATGATGTTGTGATGTTGAAGGTACTGCAACGTTGTCAAATTTTGTCTTGTGACGTGTTGTTACATCAGGAAATTTGATTTTCGGACACGAATGATTTTTAATATTTCTCACAAAAGCATCGTGGCGGGAAAACGGTTTATCGCATTGCTCACATACGATTTTCGATTAATTGTGTACAGCTTCAAAATGAGGCCTTAAATCAGCTTCTATTTAAAAACTTGCATTGCATTTATGACAGTGAGAAACTTTGGAAAAATCTTGGAGAAAATTGCCTACAACAAGACTAACCAACTACCTTGAAAGCAAAAATCTGCTGCACAATAACCAGTTTGACTTCAGACAAGGAAAGTCTATTGATAATGCTCTTAATCATCTTATGCGAACAATTCGCACAACCAAATCCACAGCTAAACATTGTTCTATAATTTCTTTTGACATCAAAGGTGCGTTTGACTCTGCTCCCGATGGTTCTATAAGACTATCTCTAGAACAGAAAAACTGACCTGCTATAATTAAGTTCCTGCTAAATAGCAACCTAGACAACAGACTGGTAGCTATAAATACTGGCCAAGACCTTGTCTTCCATCCCCAACAAATTGGCTGCCAGCAAGGCTTCCGCAGTGGACTCATCAAGTGGAATCTACTGGCAGATGAACTCCAACAAATGGACTGGTCATCAGTTGGGAAATCTTCCCATCCCAAACCCAGTGTCACATTGTAAGCGTTCACCGACGATTTCACTTTTGTGGTGGATGCAAGCAGTGAAAGAAAATTGGGTCTCATTGCAACAAAAGCCCTAGCAATCTTTTATCAGTAGGCCAACAAACATCAGCTGAGAATTTCAGTAGATAAATCCACATACCTATTACTCATCAAACTACAGTGTGGTCCTCAGATATATTGGAACAAACTGAAGATCAAGAGGTCACACGCCATCAAACTCTTAGGTGTCATCATAGATTAGAAGCTGAACTGGTGAAAACACATTAAATCCCAATGAGCAAAAGGCTCTAGAATTTACCAACAATTGCTCAGGCCGGCAGGCACTAGTTGGGGCTTCTCACAAAAGCAGAAAATCATACCCTACAAGTCTATCACCGAGAGGATTATTGCTCATGAGTCCCTTGTCTGGGGACGAGACTTTCGAATCAAGAATCAGTTGCTCTTGGATAAAATCCAAAGGCAGTTTCTATTAAATATTACTGAAGCTTTCAGAACAACAGCTACCTCGGCACTCCAAGTTATAGCAGGCATCCTGCTCCTGCATGTGCAAATTGTTAAGAAGGTCCAGCTAAAGTATTTGTTTAACTCCAGTGTAGACCATAATATCGAGGACAAAATAGCCAAACTGTCCATCCATCCTGAAAAATATAACGTTGGCACCAAGATCAAGTTAAATATAGAAAACCACCCAAATTACAATGATGGAAAGTACCACATCTTTACAGATGGCTCCAAAATGGAAGACACAGTAGACGCTGCATTTGTGGTAATCCAAAGTGGAAATATCATGCACTTAGAGAAATTTCTCATTTGTAATAACAACACAGTCTTCCAATCGGAGCTATATGCGGTACAGCAAGCGGTAAGCTGGACAATCCAGTGGAGCCAAAAATGTACCATCTGGTCTGACAGCCAATCAGGCATCATGGCAATTGGCAACCCTTCTACCACCAGCCCACTTGCAAGATCAATTCAGGATATCCTTAACTCAACCTACACTATAAAGCTGTCCTGGATCCAGGCCCATATGGGCCTTGAGGGCAACGAATTTGCAGACAGCTTGGCCAAAGAAGCTACCACCTTTGAGGGCCCGTACGTGTCACTACCAGCCCCGCGCTCATACTATAGAAGAATCACTACAGAGGAGGCTTATAAAACATGTCAGACCAGTTGGGACCAAGCAAAACAGGAAGAGCAGTTTACGAAGTTTTGCCAAAAGTCACTCAAATGCATTAATGTTGGCCTAGGCAGGTCAAATTATTTGTCACCGGGCATGGAGCCCTTTCCATCCTACTTACTCAGAATAGGCGTTCTCCTGAGTGATTACTGTGCCTGTGGAAATGTGTATTCCCTTACACATTATGCAACCACATCACCGATAACCAGCTCATGGCACTTCACTAAGCCAAGCATCCATCTAATCAAGGAATGGACAAAAAATCTGGTGACTAACAGCTAAGCTCGGTCCAACCTAAAAGCACTAGTAAACTTCCTAATAGACTACAGAGACCTGTGCATTTTAAGCTTCAATGAAGATGAAGAGGAGGACCAAATAGATCCGGAACCATAGATGTGCAACTGCTCCCAGCACCTGTAACTACTATGCTATTCACTAATCTCTTTTCCTTCCATAAACCACTTAACTAAGTTAAAACCAATTATTAAGTGAATTAGGGTCAGCTTACTCTCTAAACTTTCCTGTTATAATTGAATTTGTTTCATTTTCCAAATCACATGCATTGCCATAATTATCATAAACTGCGCTTAAATAGTTTTAGTACTGTACAACCTAAGCCATCTACATATCATTGTCTATAAAGCTACTCTAATTTCTTGATACCTCCACTTCCTAATGTCGAAATATGTCGCTTTATGGCAAATGTAGTTGAAAATATCTTCCCACATTCTTCACAAAAAGGCATAGTGTAGCAGTTAAATTTTCGTCTCTGTACCAAACCGTCCACAAGCTGACTAGAATTCACATATGATCTTTACTAGAATTTCAGTGTATATATATATAGTGTGTGTGTGTGCATATATATATATGCAAACTCGTCGGTGTGTCTCTGTGTCGTCAACCAGGAATATTTGAAATTCGACATATTTTAGAATATTTAGATATTATGTAAAGTTCCTTAAACTAGATGGCAACTTATTGACGATTCATATTTCACAAATTTTCTAGGATTTCTATAGAATGTCAAATAAGAAATGCGTGAAGTATGAAATAAATCAAATAAATTTCCAGTTCATTTCCAATACCACATGATAAGGTACGAGAGACTTAACGCGCATCTCAGCAGCAGAATTTCTCAATTGCACTTTTCTCGAGGCTGAAAAATATGAAATTATACTTACATTTTCTTTAGAAAAAGTATTATTTTCGCTTTGCAGTATGAAAAGGAAACAGCAAGTAGTAATATTTAAAAAACAGCCTTAGTTTATGGAGACATGAAACAATAATTCATTGAAATGAATTCCCTTGAACAAAATTTACCTTATGCTCAAAAACTTGCTTCGAATTGAGGATATTCCACACAACAAAATCCTTCTCCAGCCAAATAAAATTGTCGAGTTCAATGGAAGCAGTACGAGGATCGTCAGTCTTAAGACAAAGTGCTAAAATGTAAGTTGTATTTGTGTGAAAAATACAATGAAATGTAATTCGAAATGTCATTCATGACTAACATGTTTTATAAAGTAGCTAAATTTTAATATCTTATTCTTTATATAAATCTTTACATTTTTAATGAATGAGTCATTTAGAATAGCTTTAATAAGACGATTTTCCACATTATTCTTGACTAGCATTTGTCATTCTGTGGAATGTCTAGGTATTGTATGCAATACCTAGGGAAAGTTGTACTAATAATTCTCATATTTCATAATTTACCTAGAAACATTCAGTATTGTGTGTTCTAGCATTGTGTGACTAGATATTCTATGAAAGTATCATATAGATTGATATTTATTTAGTCTTTATTTGCTTTTATACTTGGAATTAATATGCATTCCTATACAAATAGTCAGCGATACAATATACGAGAAATGCTATGTATCTTCACTCGTGCTATGTCAGCAAAAAATGCAGACATTTCTCAATTCTTACCCTCTTTACAAGTTCTTCCAAAACATGGAGTGGCACAGATACATTTAAATGAGTTCTTATCAATCTGACAAGTTCTTCAATTTTTTCATGGTTTATTTAAACAGGAATCTAAAATGAGAAAATTAATTTGGGTTAATTTTAGAATTTTTTTCAGGTTAATAAAATTGAATTATTTTCCAATTCACATATTTTTAATTTAAAAAAAGTTTTGAAAAAAATGCTTAGCATTTTTAAATTTTTCAAAAAATGAGTGTTGATGAGTTCAAAACTGGAATAGTATACATTGTATTTTTTATACAAATTAAATTTAAAGTAATTCAAAACTATATTTCCCAAGTTAAAAACTATTCCTCCAAGATAAAAATTATTCCTCCAGTATTTTTCCTTTAAATTTAATTCCTAGACGAATTTTTACTATAAAATAAAATAAATACTTCAGAAATATTTGAAAAAATTTAATTCAATATATTTAGGTTAATGGCTATTCAGAGAGTTTTGCATTATGTTCTCACACATTACTTTATTTACAATTAATGTATAGAAACCTGTAACCTATTTTAATGTATAGAAACCTGTAACCTATTTTTCACTCCTTTTTTAATTTGATCATTTTGAAAATGAATTATTACAAACTTGAATTAATTTTAGTTTGTCCACAAGTGAGAACTATATCATCTCGCAAAGAATAACACATGTTTAATTCTGAAATACAATTGAAAGCACACTAAAAATAATTTTATTTACTAACATGTTACTAAGATATTCTAAAACTAATAAACTTAAATGAGATCGATTATCCTGAAAATGTTTCAATAAATACTGAAATATCAATGAGAGTGTAACAAATAATATTGATGGCTAATTTCTCTCGTATCTGTACCACATAATTCTAATCTATCTTTAACTCTTTCTCTCAATTTTTCCCAGTGCTTCAAAAGATTAATGAAACCGCACGCGCGCGCGAATGTTTTCATTCTTTGACTTCATCAATAAGAAAAACCTAAATCGAAAATTCATAATTGTTTGAGTTTGAGAAATTAACAAATTTAACTCCAAACAGCATATCTTTTCTTCGAAATGAATATCGGAAGTATATGAATTATTAATGTTTTTTTTTTCTAAATAAATCTAATAATGAGTCATAAGTTTATAGAGTGTCATAATTCCCATTAATTTGAACTAATTCTAATATCAAGAAATGCCTATCTTAGAATCCATTTCTGATAAAAAAAAATTTTATTTGTTTATTGTTAGCCTTGAGTAGAGAGCAGGCATTGTGGCCACCATACAACAGTGGTCTTGTGTGATGTTTTCTGATGGATCCAGGTGTAACTTTCAGTCTGATTCTGGCCGGATTTTAATATAGAGAGGGCCAGGTATCCGTCATTACCAAGAGAACACCAATGAACCACTCCGTTACGGTGGTGAAGGTTTGCTCTTTTGGGGAGGAATTATTCTGGATTCCAGAACTAATCTGCTTGTTCATAGCCTAACCATAACAGGCTAAAGCCTTAGGGATGTCATTCTGGAACAACATGTACGTTTGATTCGCGGCACCATGTTTGCAGTATTTTGGTTTATGGATGACAACGCCTAGTCTCACCGTACAAACATTGAAGACGAATGCCTTCAATTGTAGGCTATAACCTTAGGGATTGACCAGCATACTCACCAGACTTGAATCCAATAGAACATGTCTGGGATATGCTTGTTTTACGAATTTCATTCCGTCATCACCCTCCAACATGTCCACCGGATTTTCTAAGAGCATTGCTTGATGAGTGGTGTTATATTCCCAAAGATCAGATCAATAATTTGATACTCAGCTTACTTAGATTTTGTACGGCCAGTATTGCATCGTCTGAGAAGGCATACAATGTATTTACCTTTATACCAACCGTGTTATCTTTGTTTTTGTAAATAGGTTCTTTTTCAAAATTCGCTCCAGGGAATAAAAACTAATAATTTTATTAAAAGTGTCAAACATATAGTATCGTATTTGCTCTTTAACTTATGTTTAATAAATAAACTTTACAAATAAGTCACATTGCTTTTGCTTCTGTCTCTTTATTTGCCGGAACATGCATTATCCCTAATTTATTATATATATATATATATATATATATATATATATATATATATATATATATATATATATATATATATATATATATATATATATATATATATATATATATATATACACATATATATATATACATATATATATATATAAATATATATATATAAATATATATATATAAATATATATATATATATATATATATATATATATATATATATATATATATATATATATATATATATATATATATATATATATATATATATATATACATATATATATATATATAAATATATATATATATATAAATATATATATATATATAAATATATATATATATATATATATATATATATATATATATATATATATATATATATATATATATATATATATATATATATATATATATATATATATATATAGTTGGATAGATTGATTGATACATACAAAGAGAAAGCGAGGGAGAGAAAGAGGTTAAAAATGAGAAATTATAATATTATTGGACTACAATCACAAATTAATTTTATGGAACTCTATATAATACAAGTTTATAATCAAAAAGTTTTTTTAAAATAATTAAAATTTCCTATTTATTTAACATAATTTGTGCGTATTTGAATTATTAGACATCGTTGCGTCTATTTTAATTCCTAAAATACTGCAATTCTTTTAGTGAAAACTATTCAATATATTCATATAGCAGCGTCAGGAATTCTTTTGCCGCTAAACCTGTATTGTGATTATGACATTTGGCTCTCACATATCGAGTTCAAATCCGGAATAAGGTTTTAATGAAAAACTCTTTTAAAATGAATCCACGTCCTAAACGAAAGCATCACTTCCTCCTTTTCCAGTCTGGAATCATCGTCATTGAATGTTTTCTCTGCTGCTTGTTCTACTGTTAATCGTGGTTTTGAAACAAATTATGAAAGAAAAACAAATTTTAGAAAATTGTATTTCAATCTCTTTTTTTTAATATTTTATTTAGCTTCGAAACTAAAATAAATGTCTTCAAATATTCCTGTTGTAATACTCATTTTGTCAAAAAATGATCTTTACCTTAACATTTTTCACAGAAATGTTTCGGCTGTATGTGCCAAGAAATTAAGTTTATTCTTATAAGTAGCTCTTTTTTTAATCCATATTGTTAAGCAAAACTCTGAAATGTGTAAAATTATCTAACATGAAATATTTATCCTTACACGGTATCTTAAAAGAAAAAATGTTAGCGAAAATATTTCTGACTTAAAAAATTATTTATTTAAGATAAAATTTAATCTTTAATAAATATTGTATTTTTTATACGAATTAAATTTAAAGTAGTTCAAAACAATATTTCCCAAGACAAAAACTATTCCTCTAGTATTTTTCCTATAAATTTAATTCCTAGACGAATATTTACTATAAAATAAAATAAATACTTCAGAAATATTTGAAAAATTTAATTCTAATATATTTAGGTTAATGGCTATTCAGAGAGTTTTGCATTATGTTCTC